>CAWUFW010010178.1:0-632500 GCA_963921515.1 Calotriton arnoldi
GCAATGGACCGATCGGTGCCTCCGGCCGGCCCATTGCATTCAATGTGTGCGGGTGCGCGTTGTACCCCTGTGCGGCGTTGTACTGCAATGGACGATCGGTGCCTCCGGCCCGGCCCATTGCATTCAATGTGTGCGGATACGCGTTAGTACCCCTGTGCGCGTTGAACAGCAATGGACCGATCGGTGCCTCCGGCCGGCCCATTGCATTCAATGTGTGCGGGTACGCGTTGTACCCCTGTGCGCGTTGTACTGCAATGGACCGATCGGTGCCTCCGGCCGGCCCATTGCTTTCAATGTGTGCGGGTGCAGCGTTGTACCCCTGTGCGCGTTGTACTGCAATGGACCGATCGGTGCCTCCGGCCGGCCCATTGCATTCAATGTGTGCGGGTACGCGTTGTACCCCTGTGCGCGTTGTACCTCAATGGACCGATCGGTGCGCACCCATTGACAATGGGCTTGCCTGGCAACGGACGGCGTTTTCGAATATTCGAACGAGTCGGTTGCTGGAAAATCAGTTGGTCACCCACAACAATGTTGCAAAATCATGTATGTCATGAAGTTGAAATTTTGAAGGATGCTGTGGGCGTGTTTTGGTGCTGCTATTCCATGGATTGGCCAGATTCAGAAGATGCAAACGACTTGGACCTATCACTTTGGACACAAGGGACAGTATCTGCCTCTCCAGCACATATATATTGCTGCATGTTCCCCTGAGAGCCCACTTGCCTGCACTACATGCTCCAGGACGACATCTGCCACTGCACTGCTGCTGTCTCTGCCCCTCTGGACCCTGCAATGGCACGTACTGTGGAGAGAGCCCCAGCCTTCAGCCTTGAAGAGAACCAGGCCCTGCTGGACAGCCTACTTCCACAGTACAGCAAGCTGTATGGGACACCAGGGGAGCAGGTGAGTGTTCTGTGCACTGCCTTTCTGAATGTGCATTTTGTCTGACTAGCAAGGCTGAGAGTCAGCACACCACTGGCTAGCAGGCTCACTGAGTAGTTGTCACCCCCCATAGTGTGTAGTGACTTGCACTGGACAGGTATGGTGCAGTGACAGTGCTTCTGAACAGGGTTTTACTCCCCATGCTATGATACCATGTAGTGACTTCTGGAAAACTGTCCATGGGCAGCCGTGCACTGCCTGGGTACACCATGTGCCCCTGTGATTGCGACATGTATATGCAACTGTGTCATGCACGGATATGTTGCATGTGTAGTAATGGCCTTATCACTTTGTCATCCTGACAGGCTTCTGCCCATCGGAAGCATGAGATCTGGAAGGACATCGTCCGGGCTGTCCGGTCCGTGGGGGTCTACAAGCGCCGGATCCGCAACTGCCAAAAGAGGTGGCAGGACCTTCGGGGCTGGACCCGGAGGATTGCACGGGTCCAGCTGAAGCTGTCGCCTCCTCGCAGGAGGGGCGGAACACGGACCCTGACCCCCACATGCTCAGGATCCTGGCGGTGGTCTTTCCAGACCTGGATGGGCAGCTGAAGGCCAGAGAGCAGCAAGGAGGGGTGAGTCAAAGACTGCACTGTGTACTCTGTCTAACATGTTATGTGCCCTCCTCGGGCCAGGTTGAACTGCCACAGTACAGCAGTCATGTTGTCCAGGAGCCATGTCCCTCTATTGTGCACTGCCCACTCCTCATCTGATACCCAGGTGTGGCCCTTACATGCAGGGAATTCTGTCACTTAGGACTGTGTCCTTGCAGTTTGCTTGACTCAAGGTGGGAGACAGCATCTGTTTCCCTGACTCTGTGGTGGGCATCATGGGTGGGTCCATTGCTTACACAATGCCTGTATTCTGACATGTATTCAGCGTGTTACTTTGATCTGTGGTCCAATTGCTGAGCTGATCCACCACATGTGGCTGGGGTACCTGGCACACACCCATGCTGCGGGTGGGAACAATGTTTGGGCCCCAGGAGTATGTATATGACGTGTGTCACACATACTTAGCCAGCTGCCTACAGTCCAGGGCTCATCCCTCATTCATGTGGGGCTGGACAGTCATGCCTACTCCAGGCCATACAATACACTCTGTACTCCCACTCCCGTGTATCAGAGGACACATTGTGCACAGTGATTTGACCCCTCAGGTGTCTGCCTCTGTGTCAGTGTGCTGTGGATTAGTCGCCAGGACTGCTGTGGAGTTTCTTGGTAGGGGCTCAGCATGCCACTGGAGATGTGACCATAGGAGACAATACTTGTGTGACACATAGGTGTCTGATCAGCTGCCCATGCAGACTGGGGCATGTAAATGTGAAGTTCAGGCAGCTGTTCCCCATGCACAGCAGAGTGTGAGGGGCTCAGGTTCAGAGGGTAGTGTCACAGGTCTCCCATATGTCCAATAGGTATGACCTGGACAGATGAGGGTTAAGAGGATGTGTTGTGGGGGGGATGTACATGTGCACTTGTGCAGCTCCAGGACTTGCATTCCCCATGACCTACTATTGTGACACAGTGCAGAGTGTTGTTGTCTGGCTGCAAAGTCATACATCACTGAGACAGTGATGTATGACTTTGCAGTCATGCCTCCGCCATGGCATGTGTCTACTGATTGGTGATCCTGCAGGGGAGTGACATGTGCTACATGCACACCATAGTGGCGCTGGCTATCAGGACATGGGTGCATCATGGTGTCTGTCGCTGGTATGCATCACATGCATTTCCTATTTGACTCTGGGCATCCCTTACATCCGTAAACCTGTACTGACTCAGTGGCAAGAGCTGTGATGTGTCCACACCGTGTCCTCTGCACTGTCCAACTACTGTGTACTTGGTGCATGTGTCAACACTGGGGTGTTGCAATCCAACAGACACCAGACAGATGGGTGCAAGGCCATGTGGGATGTGAGTGCCATGCTTGGCATCAGACTGACAATTGACTTCTCCTGTTCAATTAGTGCACTTTTAGCAATGTACAACTAATGATGCCAGGGCTTGCTCTGTGATGTGCTGTGCTCACAGTGGTGTGTGCGTTATGTGCAGGTGACTGATGTCTGTCTGTTTCCCCATTGTTTGCAGATACATCCACGGCCACGGAAGGGGACAGCTCCACGGACCAGGAGGAGCCGGAGAGCCAGACTGGGTCAGCAGCCGAGGAGTGGTCGGAGGGACCCAGTGGCACGGAGGGCGAGGGGAGCCACACCGAGGAGTCCTCAGCAGCATCCACCTCAGCTGAGGACCAGAGCAACTCGGAGGATGACTCCCTTGTGGAGGCGGGTGTCAGCAGCCACCACACCCCAGCTAGTGTTGCTGTCCCCGCCACCACCAGCACCACCACCGCCCTCCCATCGGCTCCCATTCCCCAGGTCCGTGGAGGCTCCCATGTCCGGGAGCGTGTCTCCTTTGGGCCAGGCACCGCACCCCCTGCCCCTGTGTCCCCTGCTGCCCTGAGTGAGGAGTCTGTGTACCTCCTTCGCCAGCTCCATGTAGGGCAGACAGCCATGCTGAGTGTCCTCCATGCGCACACCGCGCTGTTGACTCAGCTGGTGTCGTTCATGGAGGGCATCTCATCGGGCATGTCTGACCTACAGAGGGGCAATAGGTCCATGGACTCCTCCCTGACGGCAGCAGTGTCCCTCCTCAAACGGTCCCTCACCCCTCCTGCCTCTGCTCCATCCACACTCCCCAGCACCTTACCCATCCCAGGCACACACACACTGGCACAGGCACACACCAGCACACACACATCCAGCACACTGACACACACGCCAATGACAAAACGCACACGCACGCACATTCAGGGGACTGAAGCCAGACTCACAGGGGATGGGGCCCTGGAACACACACACGCATCCACATGCACTGCGCAGTCCTCAGTTCCCTCTCCCTCCAAAGCACCCTCCCTTGCCTCACCTGCAACCCCAAAGTCACAGCAGCTCTTCCTCTGTGACCTCGGCCTCTTCCCCACCGATGAAGCTGCTCCAGCATCCCGGGGGAAGAGGAAGCCCACCCACACGGAGCAGAGTGCCCCTCGCCCCCGGACACCCTCCCCCAGGCGCAGACGGACTGAGGCCCCCACCCGCAAGTCCCCCGGAGTGCTAAGAGCAAGACCCCGCCACCGCCCTGCAGCTCAGGCACAAGGTCTCCGTCCTCCATCCCTCAGGCCCCCACTGCACAGGTGCCCCCACCACACCCTGCCCCAGGTTCCCCCACCCACAGATATACCATCCCCAAGATGCTCCGGCCTTCTCCCCCTGCCACTTGCTCTCCCAGCACCACACCCCCGCTGCGCTTGTCTGTGCCACTGATGTGGTGAGGGTGTCCCCCCTCTGTCCAACCCACCTTGCCTGTTCCCCATTCTCCTCCCCTGGAGGTAGGCACTGCAGTGGAGTCCACTACCGCCCTGTCTGACTTGGGCACTGCAGTGGCGGACCTGTCCACCCCATCTGCAGGGTCCACTGCAGTTGTGCCGGCACCCACGACATCTGTGTCATGCCCCCCAGTTGTGCCGGCACACACCATGTCAGACACCTCCACTGCAGTTGTCAGTGGCTCTCCAGCACCCACCACCCCTTCCCTGACTCCCCCTGGTGAGCCCTGATCCTGTCCCTGCGGTGCCTGGCCTGCCCCCCGGTTGCCCCTCCTAGTGGATTGTCCCTGGTATTGTGCAGGCATGCGTAGGGTGACATCTGCCAGTGTCACCCTGTTTGAACTTTGACAATGGACTGGCCATTGGCCTTTGCTCTAATTTCTTCTGGACGTCGTTATCAAACAACACATATGCTGAATAAAGCAACTTTCTTTTCTCTAGTGCTCATGCTTCAGATGTACATGTTGTTGGTGCAGCTAACCATGCCCTTGCTGCAGTGATGGTGATATCTGGTCTCATGATTATGAAGTGTTACTGTGCAGGAACCCATGTGGTCCAGGGGGAATGTGTCCTATCATGTGGTGTATCCATGTCATCAATAGCAGCATCTGAGGGTGTCATGTGTTCAGTATTTGGCAATGGGTTTCCTACTTACATTGGCAATTTCATATCTGTGGCTTCCACCCCTGCACATCTGTTGTGCCTGCCATCGTTGCATTTGTCTACTTCCCTGACCGTGTTGCCATCTCCAGTGGACATGCAGGTTTGGGCATCAATGGGGAGGGACTCATCCGTGTAGTCAGTGCAACATTGCTATACAAGTGTGTTGGATCTGTGCTGATGATTCCGTTGGCACATCCATGACCAGGCTGATGTGATGGGAGCCCTCATTTGGTGCTAATTGTTGATTGTGTGACCAAGTGCTCAGCTGACATGATGGGGCCCTACTGAGGCAACATATGGCACAGCTTTCCTCACACAGGAGTGGAGTCCCCTCATGGCAGTGTGTACACGTGTGACATTGCCTGCGCCCAAGGTGTGTGTTGTATGTGCATGTCTGTGTGTTCACTTCCATTCATCTGCGCATGCTGTGATCCCTAGTGTTGTACCTGTTTGTGATGCTTGCTGACTTGAGCTATGTTCCCCCAAAGTCTTCTCCCTGTGTTCTCTGTGATGTGGGTGCATGGCACATTACTGGTCATCAGGGTGTCACCCATAGGTGTGTTTGCTGTCAGGGCAGAGTTTGTGTGCTGACGCAGATGGGTCACAGTCAGGTTTCCCTTTGGCACTTGTTGTTTGCCCCTGTCATGTGATTTCCAGTTTGTGTTATCTTTCAGTGATTGTGACACGTTGTGTGTGTGACTGCTGGCACTCCTTAGGGTCCGGGCTGCAATGTTGGTTGTTGTCTATGTGTGTTCTTTGTGGGTGACCTTGGCTTCTTCATTGGTGTGTGACTGTGGCTGGGATCCCATTGGTCGGTGTGGTATTGCCGTCATGTCCATGTACAGCGTAGTGTGCAGTGTGTCAGACATTCAGGAGTCTTGTTGAGTGTCCATGTGTGATGTGTTTCTACACCTTGGTTCCCACCCACCACCCTGGAATAGTCATGGGTGCATGTGCAATGTCACCAGTGCATGTGTACTTCACTGCTGCACATTGTTGGAGGTCGAGGGGTGTGGTCTTGAGTGTGTGCAGATGAGAGTTGTTGCCCGGCTAGTCCCCTGCCTCCATGTTGGCCTTGGCTTACTGGCCATGCTGATTGATTTGTGCTTGTGTAGGTGTGATGGTAGTTAGTTGCTCAGGACACCTGACTGTGGTTCACAGTGTGAACGACATTTAGCTTTGTCATCACAGTGGTATTTTTCTTCAGCCCAGGGTCACCACATTGTGGGGGCCCTGGGGGTGGTGCTGTGGTGTGTCTGTGACTTGCTGTGTCAGTTGTTGTTCCTACGTGCCTGTGTGACATGTGTATTTTGTGCTCCCTCTCACCTGTCAATGCCTGCTTGCCCACATAGGGGATTTGGATCCATGAGTTACCTTAGTGTGGCAGTGTATGCACATCTGTATGATTGGTATTCAGCTCTCCTCATGTGTTGTGTTGTTGCCTGGGGACACTGGCACCCCCACCCCTCACCTGCTGTGTATGATGACAGTGTTGGTCTGCCTGTTTGTGTTTGTGCATCTGCACCACTGCATTGGCATATCTTGGGTGTGCCATTGGCTGTATGTTGTTTGGTGTGTTTCCCCTGCTGTCCCTGGGACTCCTAGGTCATCGGTCAGCACAGTGATCATGGTTTGTGTGTCCCATTGCTGCCATGGTATGGTATCTGTTCACCTCACATCTGCTGTCTCCACAGGGTATCTGCATTTGTGTGCCCATTGGTGCAAATATGTGGTTCTGCATTCTGATGGTCACTTCTGTCATTGTGTCATTGATGACTGTTGACGGTCTCAGCCCCCATGGGTGTTGTTTGTCTGCACATGGCCAAAGGAATGTTTCATTTGCACTGCAGTATTTGGCTCCCCCAATTTATGTTGCAATGGGACACATACACTACTTTGCCACAGATGAGTTTTTGGTTCTGTGACCAGGAATGATCCATGCAGTTTGGCAGTTGCAGCTCTTTCTTTGTCAACAATTACCTTTTGGTCACTGTGATGATGAGGGTGTAGACCCCATTGCCACAATGGTCAAAATGTGCTTCAGCTATGGACCCCACACTTACCTTTTGGTCACTGTGATGATGGGGGTTTAGACCCCATTGCCACAATGGTCAAAATGTGCTTCAGCTATGGACCCCACACTTGCCTTTTGGTCACTGTGATGATGGGGGTTTAGATCCCATTGCCACAATGGTCAAAATGTGCTTCAGCTATGGACCCCACACTTGCCTTTTGGTCACTGTGATGATGGGGGTTTAGACCCCATTGCCACAATGGTCAAAATGTGCTTCAGCTATGGACCCCACACTTGCCTTTTGGTCACTGTGATGATGGGGGTTTAGGCCCCATTGCCACAATGGTCATGGGCTGCTTGCATTGTGGGTGCCACACACATATATGTGTGGCACATGTGCTAGGGGGTCACATTGTATGTTCAATGTCATGTTCGGTGTTGTAGGCATTTGACACAGCCTGCTCACACGCTTGTCATGGTGGTGGGGGATGTCTTAATCTTGCATTCCCTAGGTTGTGGTGTGCTTGTTGTGTCATGCATTGTCCATCCTATGAGTGGGGGTGGTAGTAGTGGTAGGCATCCAGCCCCCTGGCTAAGGGTGGTAGTAGTGGTAGGCTTCCTGCCCCCTGGCTAAGGGTGGTAGTAGTGGTGGGCATCCTGCCCCCTGGGTGAGGGTGGTAGTAGTGGTAGGCATCCTGCCCCCTGGCTAAGGGTGGTAGTAGTGGTAGGCATCCAGCCCCCTGGCTAAGGGTGGTAGTAGTGGTGGGCATCCTGCCCCCTGGGTGAGGGTGGTAGTAGTGGTGGGCATCCTGCCCCCTGGCTAAGGGTGGTAGTAGTGGTGGGCATCCTGCCCCCCTGGGTGAGGGTGGTAGTAGTGGTGGGCATCCTGCCCCCCTGGGTGAGGGTGGTAGTAGTGGTGGGCATCCTGCCCCCTGGCTAAGGGTGGTAGTAGTGGTGGGCATCCTGCCCCCCTGGGTGAGGGTGGTAGTAGTGGTGGGCATCCTGCTCCCCCTGGGTGAGGGTGGTAGTAGTGGTGGGCATCCTGCCCCCTGGCTAAGGGTGGTAGTAGTGGTAGGCATCCTGCCCCCTGGCTAAGGGTGGTAGTAGTGGTAGGCATCCAGCCCCCTGGCTAAGGGTGGTAGTAGTGGTGGGCATCCTGCCCCCTGGGTGAGGGTGGTAGTAGTGGTGGGCATCCTGCCCCCTGGCTAAGGGTGGTAGTAGTGGTGGGCATCCTGCCCCCTGGGTGAGGGTGGTAGTAGTGGTGGGCATCCTGCCCCCTGGGTGAGGGTGGTAGTAGTGGTGGGCATCCTGCCCCCTGGCTAAGGGTGGTAGTAGTGGTAGGCATCCTGCCCCCTGGCTAAGGGTGGTAGTAGTGGTAGGCATCCTGCCCCCTGGCTAAGGGTGGTAGTAGTGGTAGGCATCCTGCCCCCTGGCTAAGGGTGGTAGTAGTGGTAGGCATCCTGCCCCCTGGCTAAGGGTGGTAGTAGTGGTAGGCATCCTGCCACCCTGGCTAAGGGTGGTAGTAGTGGTAGGCATCCTGCCCCCTGGCTAAGGGTGGTAGTAGTGGTAGGCATCCTGCCACCCTGGCTAAGGGTGGTAGTAGTGGTAGGCATCCAGCCCCCTGGCTAAGGGTGGTAGTAGTGGTGGGCATCCTGCCCCCTGGGTGAGGGTGGTAGTAGTGGTGGGCATCCTGCCCCCTGGCTAAGGGTGGTAGTAGTGGTAGGCATCCTGCCCCCTGGCTAAGGGTGGTAGTAGTGGTAGGCATCCTGCCACCCTGGCTAAGGGTGGTAGTAGTGGTAGGCATCCTGCCCCCGTGGGTGAGGGTGGTAGTAGTGGTAGGCATCCTGCCCCCATGGCTAAGGGTGGTAGTAGTGGTAGGCATCCTGCCCCCCGTGGGTGAGGGTGGTAGTAGTGGTAGGCATCCTGCCCCCATGGCTAAGGGTGGTAGTAGTGGTAGGCATCCTGCCCCCCTGGGTGAGGGTGGTAGTAGTGGTAGGCATCCTGCCCCCTGGCTAAGGGTGGTAGTAGTGGTAGGCATCCTGCCCCCTGGCTAAGGGTGGTAGTAGTGGTGGGCATCCTGCCCCCCTGGGTGAGGGTGGTAGTAGTGGTGGGCATCCTGCCCCCTGGCTAAGGGTGGTAGTAGTGGTGGGCATCCTGCCCCCCTGGGTGAGGGTGGTAGTAGTGGTAGGCATCCTGCCCCCTGGCTAAGGGTGGTAGTAGTGGTAGGCATCCAGCCCCCTGGCTAAGGGTGGTAGTAGTGGTGGGCATCCTGCCCCCTGGGTGAGGGTGGTAGTAGTGGTGGGCATCCTGCCCCCTGGCTAAGGGTGGTAGTAGTGGTGGGCATCCTGCCCCCCTGGGTGAGGGTGGTAGTAGTGGTGGGCATCCTGCCCCCTGGGTGAGGGTGGTAGTAGTGGTAGGCATCCAGCCCCCTGGGTAAGGGTGGTAGTGGTGGTGGGCATCTGGCACCCCCTGGCTAAGGGTGGTTGTGGTGGTTGGCATCCAGCCCCCTGGGTTGGGGTGGTGGCGCGCATTCAGGCCCCTGTGTGCATATGTGGCATTGGTGATGGGCATCCCGCCCCTATGGTGCTGCTGTTGCAAGTATATTCAGATTCCCAGTGTATGTGTGTGATGTGTCGTGTACGTGTTGTATGTGTTTTGTGGTTGGTGTCTGACTTACCTTCTGCGCCGTACGCGTCCGTGCCTGTTCCGGTAGTAGATGTAGAATATTGGTATGATCGGGACGAAGGGATTCATGGTTGGTTCGTGTCGTTCGTCCTTCTCGTTGCTTCGCGTCGTCCTCGTCGTCCTCGTCGCTTGGCTTCGTCCTCGTCGCTTCGCTTCGTCCTCGTCGCTTCGCGTCGTCCTCGTCTGTGCTGTGTTCGTCTCGTAGCCGTGGATCGTGTTGTGGCGCGATTCGGAGCTTATGTGCGCCTCTCCCGGATGCTTTGACGTGCCGTGCGTAGCGACGGGTTCGGCGCATACGGAAAGCGCATCGTACTTGTCCGGCCGGACGGGGCTGCATTTTCCCTTCCGTGCGACTCGATTCGGCGTTTCCGGATTCGCCTCGGTCGGAGAACAGGACCTGGTTTGGGTGAGTACGGCTCGGCCGGGATTTTTGCTGTTGTGCGCATCGTACTTGCTCGTTCGGTGTGCTGTACGGATCGGTCGGGAAACTGGCTTTCGCATGGCTTTTTCCCGACCGAATAGTATTGGGTGTGCCTCCGACCGAGATCGGAATCGGCCCCTATATGTAGAGTATATATGCAGCACACAAACTGTAATAAAGTAATAACACAATACAAGAAAAATCCCAAACAAATTTAGAAAAATAGGATACATTTTAGTAAATAAAATAACACTAGAACAAGAACAATCCCTTTAGTGGATCCAGAGATATGCAATTTCAAAATTTTGAGTAAGTATAGTACAACAAGCACAAAGTGCCACTCATGGTCATCTGGTCTTGCTAGATAGGGGAAAGTCACAAGTTCAGGCCTACCGTAATGGAGCATGGGCCAGATACAGGGACCAGGTTAATCCTGCTGAAAAAGTTACCTTGTGAAAGTCTGGACAAAGAGTCCAGTTTGCTTCGTGGCGGAGGAGGCTATGAGGAACAGGGAGAGCATTGCTGATGGTCATTGCTGTAGCACCAAGAGCAGGCATGGCATCGCGTATCGTTTGGGTGCATCAGTCAGTTGCTGCTGGAGCTTCATGTTGGCGGTCACAGTGGGCTGTTGTTGCTGTAGCGCGAAGTGCAGATCTCGCGTTGCTGGTCATCGCTGGTGGTAGCTATAGCATGAAGAGTCGGGTTTACCGGAGCATTGCATTGCTGGTCATCGCAGGAGGCTGAGTGCAAATGGGCCCATTCGCAGTCACAAAAAACCCAAAATTCAGGGGTTTTCCTTTCTTCACGAGAGGAGCTCCACTGATGTCAGACATGGGTCCATGACCTAGGGATACAGCTTGTGGAGATTAGGAACTCACTCCAGTAGCAGAGGCTAGCAGGTCTACTTGCAGCTCCAATTGCAGTTCCAGTTACAGCAGGTCATCTGGGGAGTTGCAGGAAGGCCCCTGGAGCTTGTTGTGTCCCTGGAGCTGAGAACAGAAAGTCAGCCAACTGACCCTTGGAGTGACTAAGGTAGCCTAGGATGAAGGTAACATTACAGTCTTTATTCTGACAGAGCAGGGTAGTCCTCTGAAGAACAAGGCATGCCTCAAACAGCAGTGCAGTCCTTTGGGGAACAATGCAGTCCTTCTTCTGTAATGTACTGCACATCCAGGTATGTACTGAAGAGTGACTCTGAGGCTCCACTATGTATATCTGGTACCAGCCTTTGAAGTGAGGGGATTACCTATACTACCCACACATCTGATTCTGGAAAGTTCTTCTCTTCTCTTCTCTTCTTCTGTCAAGGCTGCAGGTAGTCTGGGGTGACAAGAGGCTAGTGTCAGGTTTATTTGTGTGTGCTGGAGGCAAGCCCCTGGAAATGTAAGTGGGGCAGGAAGTAGCTCCGCCTCCAGCCATCTTGGCAGGATGACCCATCTTGGCAACATCTACTCTTCTTTTGTCTCACTGTCTGGCAGGAATACACAAACCCCAGCAGCTAAGCCATTCATAGTCATGTGACCCAGAACACTGGAAGAAGGCATTCTAAAAGTGGCGTTTTCAGAATTGTGACTTAAAATCAGACTTTAGCATTAAAGAGAATTTTATATTACAATTCATAATAGTCTAAACAAGATATTCCTATCTGCTCCCAATCAAAAGTTGGCGCTTATTAATTGTGTCCACATTTCCTCCTGTCTTCTCTATCTTTAGACACGATTGTCCAGGTAAAAGCAGAGGCGGTATTGCCATCATTTACCATTCCGATCTTACTATTTACTGTACTCCTGTTCTTTCTTTTTTCTAAAAAGCTCCCGTATCCATCTCAGACTTCCAGAGGTCTTGTTGTATAACGTCCTCCTGCTCCCTGAGCTGCCTTTGCCAAGGACCTCAGTAGCCTTCTTGAGGCGGACATACTGTTTAACAATTTTACAGTTCTCTGAGATTTCAATTTCCATTTTGATATTCCATCCGATAAGGATAAAGCCACCCTTCTTTAGACCATGTCCTCTTTTGGTACTGAACAACTGGTCGTGTGACCCCTTCACATTCCGCTGGGCATATCCTGGACAGCATCTTCTCTTAACAATCCCTTTCTTGGGAACGTGAGAACCCTTCCTATTGTCTGAGTACGACCATTGGGCCATTCTCTTCAACATTATTCTGAAGTCATTAGCTCCACCCAGCTTGGCCTAGCCATCCTGGTCATTCTCTCATGCGTGGCATAAAGTTCAAGAAAAGCTCTTTGACTCTACCATTCCTTGTCCTTCTTTTTATGTCAATGGAGAGGATGTAGCCTAACGGTTAGAGCGGTCGACTTCAAATCTGGAGAACCGTGTTCGAGTCTCGGCAACAATGCTCATTATCCTGTGATTCTGGGCGAATCACTTAATCTCCCCGTGCCAAACAAAAATTAATGTGTCCTCATGTAACACAACTGGTGCTCATGTAAAGCGCTCTGATACCTGATTTCGGGTCAAGTTCGCGCTATATAAAACTTTGGAAAAAAGAAAATGCTGTCTTGCACTATACCTCTTGGCTATATTTGACCTATAGTTCTTTTTCCCCCTCAAAAGAACCAGGCTCAAGCGCAACCATATCTCCGCTCCCTGGTTCTCCAATGACCTTAGGTCTCTGAAGCAGGCCTGTAGAAGGCAGGAAAAGCATTGGAGGGTACAATACTATGAGGTCCTAAAAAAAGACAAATACAGGAGCTGTCTGGCCAATTATAAGTTCTCACTTCATAATACTTCTTTACCTCCAAAATCGAAGCAGAATCTAACTCTTCCAATGAATTGTTTACCACAGCCATGCAGCTCACCTCCATCTGCTCTCCTACTTCCAAGGTCTCATCACAATCATTCTGAAACTTGCTGGCTGACACCTTCCTCCGTAAGGTCGGGGATGTTTTTTCAACATTGCCTCCGTTACCTCCTCAGCTTCTTCCCCCTCATCTCCCGGTCCATCTCCTGTCTTATCATCCACTCTCAGCAATTTTGTTCCACCTTCTGCTGATGAAGTTATCAAGCTCCTCCAACTGGCTAAATTGGGCTCACCGTCTGACCCATGTCCCCCACATTGGCCAGCCTTGTTGCATCATCAATCAGTCCATTTTTGGCCGATATCTGCCGCCTGATGTTCATCTCTAGTGTTTTTCCCTCCCAATGGAAAAAAGTTTCAATTTCTCCGCTCCTATGAAAATCTTCACTGGACCCTCTGGAGCCAGCCAATTATTGTCCCATAGCCGCTCTGCCTCTACCAGCTAAGATTATTGACAAGATCTTGAATTCTCAGTTGGTTGAGCATATTCACAGCAATAATCTTCTGGACACCACCCAATTTGGTTTCTGAACTGTGCAGAGTACAGAAACTGCTCTTATTAAGGGCACCAAGGAGATCAGGGCTTCACTCGACCAAGGGGACAGAGCTGCCCTGATTTTGCTTGATCTCTCGGCAGCCTTTGACATGGTACATCATGGACTTCTGCTTGAGTGTCTGGGCATGCTTGGGGTGTCCGGATCTGCTTGGAAGCTGCTCAAATCTTTTCTTTCTGGTCAAGAGCAACTGGTGTGTCTGGGTGACTTTGTCTCACCCTCTTTTTCTCTTCCTTGCGGGGTCCCACAGGTGTCCTCACTGAGCCCGACGATCTTTAATCTCTATGTTACTTCTTTGGCAGACCTGATTTATTCCTTTGGTTTCTCCTTGTCATCTTATGCGGACTACACACAAGTTTTCGTCTTGTTATCTGCGGCGAAACAAGGGGTTGCCGCCAACTTCTGTGATTGTATGAAGGCAGTCAGCATGTGGATGTCATCCAACTGCCTTAAATTGAACCCCGCCAAGACGGAGGTGTTATTTTTTGGAGCTCAACCCTCCTTCTGGTCCCGAGAATGGTGACCGCTTGTACTTGATTCTCTTCCTTACCCAGTTAAATCCATTAAAAATCTCAAAGTTGTTTTCAACACTGACTTGTCCTACACTAATCAGGTTAATTCTGTTACTTCTGCTGCCTTCCGCACCCTCTAAACAATTAATAAGATTCTACCCTTTATCCCTCCTTGTTTGCAGAAAACTGTGGTTACATTCTTGGTCTTGTCGAAACTCGACTACTGAAACGGTCTTTACTGAACGCGCACCAACACGTTCTCAATAAGTTAAAGACCATGCAGAATGCAGCCGCCAGGGTCCTATATAAACTTACCAAATATCAATCTTCAATGGCTTTCTGTCAGGGCTAGAATTATCGTCAAACTGCTCTGTATAGTCTACAAAGCCCTGCATGGTCAGGGTCCTGCGTTTTGGAGGTTTGTCTTTTCCTTCTACCTCCTGTCTAGGTCTCTGCGTTCCGCTTCTTCTAAACTTCTGTTGATTCCTCGTTTTAGAGGAGCGAAATGGGATGATCGTGATTTCATTCTGGGGTCCTGATTTTCGTACTTATCATAAATCCTTCTGCCTCTGTCAAGCTTCGAAATGGCTCCTTTCTGATTCTTCCCCTTTTACCCCCCTATGGTTTTCTATTGAACGTTCTTTGCTTCTACCCTTCTCTCTAAAGGAAGTTCTGGCCTTTTCTGCCAAAACTCCTCAAACTTCTCTTCCCTTGTTTAAACATACATGTTCTCTGTTGAAACCTTTGACCCAACCAAAATCTATTTCTAGGGAATCCTTTTAGGTTCTCCAATTTGGCATAATTCCCTTATTGCCATCAATAGTAGAACTATCTTTTCGAAATCCTGGTGATTAAAAGGAATAGCCTGGGTCAAAGACCTATTTGATGGTTTGTCTCCCTGTTCTTTTCCCCAATTTCAGGCCAACTTTAATTTCCCCGTTCTTTTCTACAGAAATTCTCTTCTTTAATGTCAGTTATTCTTGATACCTTCTATTCTCTTCCCTCTATTCCTCTTTCCTCTGTAGAAAATTCTCTTCTTAAGATTCTTCTTACTCTCCCTAAGGCCTCCCTAATTTACAAATACACCTTATGTCCTGATCCAGATCGTCCTAAAAGTAAATTAGAACTTGCATGGGAGTTAGATCTGGGATGTGAATGGACCATCAATTTCTGGGACAAAGCTGGTCCCGTTCCCTAAAGATTTCTAGATCTGCTTCTCTCACTCAATCTATGTTCTTCCTTTATCATAGACTTTATTTCACCCCTACTGCTATAGCTAATTTTTCCCACTCTACTGACACGAATTGCTGGACTTGTGGCTCCCCTGATGCTGATCTCATGCACCTTCTTTTTCTTTGCCCTCCCGTTTCTTGCTTTTGGAAGAAAATTTGGTCCTATATTTCTTGTATGTTTAACATTCTCATTCCTTTTTCTAATCCTATTCTTTTCTCTGGGAGTTTATTTGAGTCTTTAGTTCTCCCTACTCATAAGCATGGTCTTTTTGACCTTATGTTAGCTTTAGCTTTTCAACACATAACACTTAATTGGAAAAATCTAACAAAACTTTCTGTCCAACACTGGTGGAATAGTCTGTGCCATTATATTGCTTTTGCCTCCTCTTGCAACCCAATGGGTAATAGAGATCTTTTTGGTTGCCACTTACTGCCTATTTAGACAAATTGGTATTAACAAAGAATTCTCGTTTAAATTCGGAAAATTTCAAACCTCCATAATTTTTTAGTTTCTCTGTTCTTTTTCTTCTAACCGCTTATTGTATTTTTTAACTATTATATGTTTACTGTTTACATTCATTTGCAGATATGCAATATCACATATTCTTCAGTTGTAAGAGTTGCCTATATTCCCCCTTGTCTCTCCCCTCTCACCTTACCCTTACTTCCTTATAAAACTTAAACAGCTTTTTTTTTTTTTTGCTCTTGTGCTAGCTAATTTATTGCTTATGTATCTTTTTCAATATGCTTTTCTTTGGATTGCTGGCCTTATGTATTTCCTGTTATTATCCAAATAAAGCTCTTTAAACACAAAAAAAAAAACTACTGCCTGAGGACACCCGGGGAATGTGTCACGAAATTCTGCGAGTCCGTGGACTAAAGTTTGTGAACCGCTGGATTAGTGAATTGATATTTGACGCTTATTACTCAAAACCCTAAATAGGATGAGTTCCAATTTCGTGGAACATTTTCTTAGATTGCCCTTTTCAGTGTGTTAGGGGTTTTGAGATAATGAATTTTGCAACCGGAATCTATCAATTTCTCAACAAGATCCTATTTTTGCAATCGACTGACTAAATCTTCTTGAAGGTAATGTATTTTCAATTTCAGAGCCATGTGGTCAAAATAATAAGAGCTGCTGTGTGTATATCACTGTCCTCAATGTCACCAAGGTCAAATACTAATTTAAAGGCGTAGCAACACACGTTAGATTAAAAATAACAATGTACATATGTGCAGAAAACGCGAAAAGTCTAGCAACTTGCACAGAGTGTTTCGTTAAGAATAATATATTCCACAAAGCTTTGCAATATACTGGCAAAAATCTGTGAACATAAAATTACATCCCCATTGAGCAAAAATAATTAGCTTTCACACACTTTCTCGCTATTTCACTGACGGTAGTATAAATTCCTGAGCAATTAAATTATCCAGGCAAAATTACAAACTGTAACTGGGTGGGGATAAAAGCCATATTACATAGGTTAACGAAACGTTGTTTTGCTTAATTTCTGTTTTGCAGCAGTCAGCAATGTTTTGTGTCAACAGAAACGCCTGCACTTTGTGTGTGTCTGCCAAAGGAAAATGGAGCAAAATAGCACATCCTGCATTATGTAATGTTGTGTACATAGCTCCTTGATTCAGATCATGTCCTCCTCCTCCCGGGGCAGTTTTGAATTCAGACTAACCATGCTTTTCTCCCAGTATCGCATCCCTCTGCTGACTTTTGGCTCTTATTAGGAGACCTGAGCAGAGATATATACAGATATACGTGCTGAAAAGAAAGGTGACAACATTCTTTTCATAGATTCTAAATTACAACTTATAGAGTCTATTATCAATGATTTATTTTGTACCAGCTGCTGTTTCCCTTCTACCCTCTTAATGGTCTTCTATTCATCACTGCAGGGATCAAGACTGATAATGAGGGGGTCATTTCGTCTGTGTGTAGATCTGTATAAAGCACACACCAATCTAGTGAGCAATGCATCAAGGAACAGCGGACAAAGCCCAGAGACCGGGGGGCATATTATCAAGGGCAGTATCGCCACTTTAGCGGCACTTTTTGCCGCTAAAGCGGCGATATTTTTATCGCCCTATTAGCAAGCTGTCGCTAACAGCTGTTAGCGCCAGCTTTATGGCGAAAGCGGACGTTTCCTTGCCGCTTTGCAAGTCAGCGATAATTATCGCTAATGACATACAAAGTAGGCGTTCCCAACTAAAAGCAACTGCAAACAGTCGCAAACACAACTTCCCCCTATTATCAATACCCGCGAAGCGATAAAAAAACTCGCGCTAACCGCGATTATCGCTGGAATCTAACACCTCTTTAAAACTTGACTTAACCATTCTAGTCAATGGGAGGTGGATTGTAAGGTTAAGTCCTCACCTGCCTATTAGCAAGCTTTTCATTAGCGTGTGGAATTTATCGCTGGATTTCGAGCGCTATTGCTGGGTTTCGCCGCTATCGCTGGATTTTCTATCGCCTTGGAGATAAGCATTAATAATAACGCGGTATCTCCGTAATGTAATCCAGCGATAGCCGGCAATAAAAAAAACAGCGCTAAGTGCGCTTTGCGATAATTATCGCACATCCTTGGTAATATGCCCCCCGATCCAAGATCGGTTGCGATGATCCAGGTCATATATCGGCTCCTATCATTAGTGATGCTAGAGCTCTGAAGAGTTGGGTCTTCTGTTTCTTTCTTAAGCTTCTATCCTCAAAGCTCCCTAGCTGTTCACAAGCCTCGCTCGAAAACATAGAATATAAAGTGATGTCTGCAATAAGCTGCCAGTTCTTATCTCCAGCTACTGCTTGCCTCTCTTCTAACGATTCAAGTTTACTACTGGTGCCTACTACTACCCTTCATAACTCACTCTACTCCATGAAATGCAGAATAATACATGGTATCTCTGACACCACCATATGCACTGCTATTCCCAGCATGATCACCACCACCCCCCCCACAACCCACCGAACAGCATAAAACAGCAATTGCTGCCTCTTGCCTCCCTCTGCCACCTCCTTCTCGCACAGATTCCACCCTGCTTCACCAGCTGTCTATGTGGAGAGCAGGAGAAGTAGTGCAATGCTGTGCAGCAGCTCAGTAAAGCTAGGCCACTGGCACATGTGCATCTCCCTAATTTAATGATGAGCGGATCTACTTTATAAATGATGAAACAGACACCGAATCAAGGAAATGCTGCACACTAATGGATCTTTGAGACAATACAAGGAGATAAGACAAATGACACTTGTCTTAGACAATGAATCTTCTTAATGTTGCCTTTTATAATTAGACACAGGTCTGTGTTTGCTATTTGTTGGATGACAGGGATTTAATTAATCAATTCTCAAGGAATATTGGACTGAATTGCCCTGCAAATTGGCAAACGACATTCTGAGAGATGGGTCTCTGCATCTGTAAGTACTTTATAGTCACTCCCACTAGTCTCGAATATCACATTAGTTTCCTGCTCTCATAATTAGTCAGTCTGAAAAAAAAATGTAATAAATACTGTGGCTTTCTATAGAAATTGTTAATCCGTTCAATTAACTTCATGATTGCACACTGTAGATTGGGATAACTGCTTTTAATGACCTGTAAAGATTTTCAACTTGATTAACAAAGACTTATGAGTTTGTAAATCAGAATTAGGAGAGCAAATGGCTTCTTTACAACTGCAAGCCATTCATAAATGCTGATCTTGCCTCATACATCTCTATTCACTCCCACATAACATTTGTGAGAGTAAATCTCACACAAGGGGTGGGTACTGTGTATTTCAAGGCTCAGCATTCCACAACCTCATGGAATTGTGGTTAAAAGGGTTTCTTCATGTAAGAAAACAATGAAAAGGAAAACAATGCAAATGCAGAGAAGCTGCAGCTTCCCCCATAGCAGATTTGTATTATACATACAATTCTGCAGTGCGAAAAGGCTAACACTCAAGTCAATAGGTTTGTTTTAATGAGGTAACACATGAAAACAACATTTGTTCACATGAATATTTGCATGTTTCAGCTCATTAAAGACATACCTATTGGCTTTAGTGATATTGGTGGTGGTGTTGGAGATGATGTGGTAGTGGTGCTGGTGGTTATGGCGGTGGTGATGGTAGTAATAATGATGGTGGTACCAATGAGGGTGGTAATGATGGTATTAGTTGAAATGATATTGAGAATGGTGGTTGTGGTAATGGTTGTGATGGTAATATAGGTATTGTTGGTAATATTAACAGTGGTAATGGTGGTAGTGGGTAATGGTGGTTGTGGTAGTAATGCTAATAGTGGTAATATTGGTAAGGGTAATAGTGGTGGTGGTAATCGTGTCGGTGGTAGTAATAGTTTTGGTAACGGTGGTTTTGTTGGTAGTAGGATGGGGCTGGTAATTTCAATGGTGGTAATGGTGGTAGTAAAAGTGATGTCCTAATTGTGGTGGTAGTAATGGTAGTAGTAATGTTTATGGTGGGGTATAGGTGGTAATGTTGGGAGTGGTAGCATTGGTGGTGTGATCTTTGTTGTGGTAGTGGTCAAAGTGGTGATGATGGTAACGGCGTTAATGGAAAATATTCTCTAATGTAAAAAATAAATTATAAAAACTGTTAGGAAGGAGTCGGGGGAGTTGCAACAATAATCCTGGCTGCCAGGACGGGGATGTGGGGAAGAAGAGGAAGCAGCAGAAGGGGAAGGGGAAGTGGAAGGAGAGCGGAGAGGAGATAGAGCAGGGATGGGAAAAGGAAAATGCCTTTTGCCAATCACGATGTTGACACAAAGGTGGCAATTTGACATCTCCTGAGTGCCAAACTCAGGATGTCCGGGCAGTAGGGAAACCACATTAAGGTCAGGCTTGCACTTGAGGACTGTAGGAAATTGTTTTATTGGTTGGGGGTGTGGCAGACCTATCAGGTAGTAACCACAGTTCTAGTCAGGCTGAACAACAAATATCACTAAATTAACCTGTGCTTAACCCTCTGGTAGTTTGACACAAAAGCACTCAGGCTTAACTTAGAGACTATATGTAGAGTATATATGCAGCACACAAACTGTAATAAAGTAATAACACAATACAAGAAAAATCCCAAACAAATTTAGAAAAATAGGATACATTTTAGTAAATAAAATAACACTAGAACAAGAACAATCCCTTTAGTGGATCCAGAGATATGCAATTTCAAAATTTTGAGTAAGTATAGTACAACAAGCACAAAGTGCCACTCATGGTCATCTGGTCTTGCTAGATAGGGGAAAGTCACAAGTTCAGGCCTACCGTAATGGAGCATGGGCCAGATACAGGGACCAGGTTAATCCTGCTGAAAAAGTTACCTTGTGAAAGTCTGGACAAAGAGTCCAGTTTGCTTCGTGGCGGAGGAGGCTATGAGGAACAGGGAGAGCATTGCTGATGGTCATTGCTGTAGCACCAAGAGCAGGCATGGCATCGCGTATCGTTTGGGTGCATCAGTCAGTTGCTGCTGGAGCTTCATGTTGGCGGTCACAGTGGGCTGTTGTTGCTGTAGCGCGAAGTGCAGATCTCGCGTTGCTGGTCATCGCTGGTGGTAGCTATAGCATGAAGAGTCGGGTTTACCGGAGCATTGCATTGCTGGTCATCGCAGGAGGCTGAGTGCAAATGGGCCCATTCGCAGTCACAAAAAACCCAAAATTCAGGGGTTTTCCTTTCTTCACGAGAGGAGCTCCACTGATGTCAGACATGGGTCCATGACCTAGGGATACAGCTTGTGGAGATTAGGAACTCACTCCAGTAGCAGAGGCTAGCAGGTCTACTTGCAGCTCCAATTGCAGTTCCAGTTACAGCAGGTCATCTGGGGAGTTGCAGGAAGGCCCCTGGAGCTTGTTGTGTCCCTGGAGCTGAGAACAGAAAGTCAGCCAACTGACCCTTGGAGTGACTAAGGTAGCCTAGGATGAAGGTAACATTACAGTCTTTATTCTGACAGAGCAGGGTAGTCCTCTGAAGAACAAGGCATGCCTCAAACAGCAGTGCAGTCCTTTGGGGAACAATGCAGTCCTTCTTCTGTAATGTACTGCACATCCAGGTATGTACTGAAGAGTGACTCTGAGGCTCCACTATGTATATCTGGTACCAGCCTTTGAAGTGAGGGGATTACCTATACTACCCACACATCTGATTCTGGAAAGTTCTTCTCTTCTCTTCTCTTCTCCTGTCAAGGCTGCAGGTAGTCTGGGGTGACAAGAGGCTAGTGTCAGGTTTATTTGTGTGTGCTGGAGGCAAGCCCCTGGAAATGTAAGTGGGGCAGGAAGTAGCTCCGCCTCCAGCCATCTTGGCAGGATGACCCATCTTGGCAACATCTACTCTTCTTTTGTCTCACTGTCTGGCAGGAATACACAAACCCCAGCAGCTAAGCCATTCATAGTCATGTGACCCAGAACACTGGAAGAAGGCATTCTAAAAGTGGCGTTTTCAGAATTGTGACTTAAAATCAGACTTTAGCATTAAAGAGAATTTTATATTACAATTCATAATAGTCTAAACAAGATATTCCTATCTGCTCCCAATCAAAAGTTGGCGCTTATTAATTGTGTCCACATTTCCTCCTGTCTTCTCTATCTTTAGACACGATTGTCCAGGTAAAAGCAGAGGCGGTATTGCCATCATTTACCATTCCGATCTTACTATTTACTGTACTCCTGTTCTTTCTTTTTCTAAAAAGCTCCCGTATCCATCTCAGACTTCCAGAGGTCTTGTTGTATAACGTCCTCCTGCTCCCTGAGCTGCCTTTGCCAAGGACCTCAGTAGCCTTCTTGAGGCGGACATACTGTTTAACAATTTTACAGTTCTCTGAGATTTCAATTTCCATTTTGATATTCCATCCGATAAGGATAAAGCCACCCTTCTTTAGACCATGTCCTCTTTTGGTACTGAACAACTGGTCGTGTGACCCCTTCACATTCCGCTGGGCATATCCTGGACAGCATCTTCTCTTAACAATCCCTTTCTTGGGAACGTGAGAACCCTTCCTATTGTCTGAGTACGACCATTGGGCCATTCTCTTCAACATTATTCTGAAGTCATTAGCTCCACCCAGCTTGGCCTAGCCATCCTGGTCATTCTCTCATGCGTGGCATAAAGTTCAAGAAAAGCTCTTTGACTCTACCATTCCTTGTCCTTCTTTTTATGTCAATGGAGAGGATGTAGCCTAACGGTTAGAGCGGTCGACTTCAAATCTGGAGAACCGTGTTCGAGTCTCGGCAACAATGCTCATTATCCTGTGATTCTGGGCGAATCACTTAATCTCCCGTGCCAAACAAAAATTAATGTGTCCTCATGTAACACAACTGGTGCTCATGTAAAGCGCTCTGATACCTGATTTCGGGTCAAGTTCGCGCTATATAAAACTTTGGAAAAAGAAAATGCTGTCTTGCACTATACCTCTTGGCTATATTTGACCTATAGTTCTTTTTCCCCTCAAAAGAACCAGGCTCAAGCGCAACCATATCTCCGCTCCCTGGTTCTCCAATGACCTTAGGTCTCTGAAGCAGGCCTGTAGAAGGCAGGAAAAGCATTGGAGGGTACAATACTATGAGGTCCTAAAAAAGACAAATACAGGAGCTGTCTGGCCAATTATAAGTTCTCACTTCATAATACTTCTTTACCTCCAAAATCGAAGCAGAATCTAACTCTTCCAATGAATTGTTTACCACAGCCATGCAGCTCACCTCCATCTGCTCTCCTACTTCCAAGGTCTCATCACAATCATTCTGAAACTTGCTGGCTGACACCTTCCTCCGTAAGGTCGGGGATGTTTTTTCAACATTGCCTCCGTTACCTCCTCAGCTTCTTCCCCCTCATCTCCCGGTCCATCTCCTGTCTTATCATCCACTCTCAGCAATTTTGTTCCACCTTCTGCTGATGAAGTTATCAAGCTCCTCCAACTGGCTAAATTGGGCTCACCGTCTGACCCATGTCCCCCACATTGGCCAGCCTTGTTGCATCATCAATCAGTCCATTTTTGGCCGATATCTGCCGCCTGATGTTCATCTCTAGTGTTTTTCCCTCCCAATGGAAAAAAGTTTCAATTTCTCCGCTCCTATGAAAATCTTCACTGGACCCTCTGGAGCCAGCCAATTATTGTCCCATAGCCGCTCTGCCTCTACCAGCTAAGATTATTGACAAGATCTTGAATTCTCAGTTGGTTGAGCATATTCACAGCAATAATCTTCTGGACACCACCCAATTTGGTTTCTGAACTGTGCAGAGTACAGAAACTGCTCTTATTAAGGGCACCAAGGAGATCAGGGCTTCACTCGACCAAGGGGACAGAGCTGCCCTGATTTTGCTTGATCTCTCGGCAGCCTTTGACATGGTACATCATGGACTTCTGCTTGAGTGTCTGGGCATGCTTGGGGTGTCCGGATCTGCTTGGAAGCTGCTCAAATCTTTTCTTTCTGGTCAAGAGCAACTGGTGTGTCTGGGTGACTTTGTCTCACCCTCTTTTTCTCTTCCTTGCGGGGTCCCACAGGTGTCCTCACTGAGCCCGACGATCTTTAATCTCTATGTTACTTCTTTGGCAGACCTGATTTATTCCTTTGGTTTCTCCTTGTCATCTTATGCGGACTACACACAAGTTTTCGTCTTGTTATCTGCGGCGAAACAAGGGGTTGCCGCCAACTTCTGTGATTGTATGAAGGCAGTCAGCATGTGGATGTCATCCAACTGCCTTAAATTGAACCCCGCCAAGACGGAGGTGTTATTTTTGGAGCTCAACCCTCCTTCTGGTCCCGAGAATGGTGACCGCTTGTACTTGATTCTCTTCCTTACCCAGTTAAATCCATTAAAAATCTCAAAGTTGTTTTCAACACTGACTTGTCCTACACTAATCAGGTTAATTCTGTTACTTCTGCTGCCTTCCGCACCCTCTAAACAATTAATAAGATTCTACCCTTTATCCCTCCTTGTTTGCAGAAAACTGTGGTTACATTCTTGGTCTTGTCGAAACTCGACTACTGAAACGGTCTTTACTGAACGCGCACCAACACGTTCTCAATAAGTTAAAGACCATGCAGAATGCAGCCGCCAGGGTCCTATATAAACTTACCAAATATCAATCTTCAATGGCTTTCTGTCAGGGCTAGAATTATCTTCAAACTGCTCTGTATAGTCTACAAAGCCCTGCATGGTCAGGGTCCTGCGTTTTGGAGGTTTGTCTTTTCCTTCTACCTCCTGTCTAGGTCTCTGCGTTCCGCTTCTTCTAAACTTCTGTTGATTCCTCGTTTTAGAGGAGCGAAATGGGATGATCGTGATTTCATTCTGGGGGCTTCTAAGGCTTGGAACGCTCTTCCATTCTCCATTAAATCCTTGCCCAATCTTTTGGCCTTCAGGAAGGTGCCTAAAACCTGGCTTTTTATTTCGTACTAATTTAGGTTTCTCTGTTGTTGCTCTCACTCTGGTTTGCTACCTAATTAGCGCCAAGACACCTTATTGATATTCAAGCGCTTTATAAATCCTCATAACATAATAAAGTAATCCACTTTTATCCAGTGGGAGATATAGGCCTTACAGAAGTGAAAAACGAATTTAGAGGTCTTTCCCTACTAAGACATATAAAACTTAAGAACACATGTCCTACTTTTTAAATACAATGCACCCTGCTGTATAGGCCTTTAGGGTCTACCTTAGGGGTGACATATATATTAACAAGGAAGGTTTAGGCCTGGTAAAAGGTTTATTTTGCCAGGTTGAAATTGCAGTTCAAAACTGCACCACAGGCTGCAATGGCAGGCCTTAGACATGTTTTAAAGAGAAACTTTAGTGGGTGTCACAATGAGTGCTACATGCATACTAGAAGCATTTAATCTACAGGTCCTCAGCAAGACCACTGACTCATTGTCAGTGAAATTGCTCTCCCACCCTCGCAGCTCCACCATTAAGTGAGGCCTGCCCCTGCACTCTTGAGTGTTGGTGATCGAGGCCCTCCTCCACCCGCAGGTTTCCCTGCGCCTCATCCCTGGTGGCCAAGTGGACCTCTGTCTCCTTCCTCTCACTCTGCTTTTTCACTCGTTTTTCTACCCTTTTTATCTTTCACCTTTCTGCACTTTTCTGCATCTCTGCTCTTCTGTGCCTTATTTCTGCTCATTTTCCCTTTCTCTCGCTCTGCTCTTTCACTCGTTTTCACTCGTTTTTCTACCCTCTTTTATCTTTCACCTTTCTGCACTTTTCTGCATCTCTGCTCTTTTGTGCCTTATTTCTGCTTATTTTCCCTTTTTTCTTTATCCCTTATTTCCTCCCTTTACCTTTCCCCGCCGCTGCTGCCCCTGTGGCCCCTCCCTCCCCAGCACGACCGGCCCAATCCAGCTCCCCTCCCCGCCCCCGCCTCCCAGCTGTCCAGCCCTCCCCGACCCCTACTTAATGGCGGCCACTGCGGGGACAGGCGAGCAAGACCACTGACTCATTGTCAGTGAAATTGCTCTCCCACCCTCGTAGCTCCACCATTAAGTGAGGCCTGCCCCTGCACTCTTGAGTGTTGGTGATCGAGGCCCTCCTCCACCCGCAGGTTTCCCTGCGCCTCATCCCTGGTGGTCCAGTGGACCTCTGTCTCCTTCCTCTCACTCTGCTTTTTCACTCGTTTTTCAACCCTTTTTATCTTTTATCTTTCACCTTTCTGCACTTTTCTGCATCTCTGCTCTTCTGTGCCTTATTTCTGCTCATTTTCCCTTTCTCTCACTCTGCTCTTTCACTCGTTTTCACTCGTTTTTCTACCCTTTTTATCTTTCACCTTTCTGCACTTTTCTGCATCTCTGCTCTTTTGTGCCTTATTTCTGCTCATTTTCCCTTTCTCTCGCTCTGCTCTTTCACTCGTTTTCACTCGTTTTTCTACCCTCTTTTATCTTTCACCTTTCTGCACTTTTCTGCATCTCTGCTCTTTTGTGCCTTATTTCTGCTTATTTTCCCTTTTTCTTTATCCATTATTTCCTCCCTTTACCTTTCCCCGCCGCTGCTGCCCCCGCGGCCCCTCCCCCAGCGCGACCTGCCCAATTCAGCTCCCTCCCCGCTCCCAGCTGTCCAGCCCTCCCCGACCCCTACTTAATGGCGGCCACTGCGGGGACAGGCGAGCAAGACCACTGACTCATTGTCAGTGAAATTGCTCTCCCACCTCGCAGCTCCACCATTAAGTGAGGCCTGTCCCTGCCCCTCCACTCTTGAGTGTTGGTGATCGAGGCCCTCCTCCACCCGCAGGTTTCCCTGCGCCTCATCGCTGGTGGTCCAGTGGACCTCTGTCTCCTTCCTCTCACTCTGCTCTTTCACTAGTTTTCACTCGTTTTTCTACCCTTTTTATCTTTCACCTTTCTGCACTTTTCTGCATTTCTGCTCTTTTGTGCCTTATTTCTGCTCATTTTCCCTTTCTCTCGCTCTGCTCTTTCACTCGTTTTTCTACCCTCTTTTATCTTTCACCTTTCTGCACTTTTCTGCATCTCTGCTCTTTTGTGCCTTATTTCTGCTTATTTTCCCTTTTTTCTTGATCCATTATTTCCTCCCTTTACCTTTCCCCGCCGCTGCTGCCCCCGCGGCCCCTCCCCCCAGCACGAACGGCCCAATCCAGCTCCCCTCCCCGCTCCCGCCTCCCAGCTGTCCAGCCCTCCCCGACCCCTACTTAATGGCGGCCACTGCGGGGACAGGCGAGCAAGACCACTGACTCATTGTCAGTGAAATTGCTCTCCCACCCTCGCAGCTCCACCATTAAGTGAGGCCTGCCCCTGCACTCTTGAGTGTTGGTGATCGAGGCCCTCCTCCACCCGAAGGTTTCCCTGCGCCTCATCCCTGGTGGTCCAGTGGACCTCTGTCTCCTTCCTCTCACTCTGCTTTTTCACTCGTTTTTCTACCCTTTTTATCTTTTATCTTTCACCTTTCTGCACTTTTCTGCATCTCTGCTCTTCTGTGCCTTATTTCTGCTCATTTTCCCTTTCTCTCACTCTGCTATTTCACTCGTTTTCACTCGTTTTTCTACCCTCTTTTATCTTTCACCTTTCTGCACTTTTCTGCATCTCTGCTCTTTTGTGCCTTATTTCTGCTTATTTTCCCTTTTTCTTTATCCCTTATTTCCTCCCTTTACCTTTCCCCGCCGCTGCTGCCCCGCGGCCCCTCCCTCCCCAGCACGACCGGCCCAATCCAGCTCCCCTCCCCGCCCCGCCTCCCAGCTGTCCAGCCCTCCCCGACCCCTACTTAATGGCGGCCACTGCGGGGACAGGCGAGCAAGACCACTGACTCATTGTCAGTGAAATTGCTCTCCCACCCTCGCAGCTCCACCATTAAGTGAGGCCTGCCCCTGCACTCTTGAGTGTTGGTGATCGAGGCCCTCCTCCACCCACAGGTTTCCCTGCGCCTCATCCCTGGTGGTCCAGTGGACCTCTGCCTCCTTCCTCTCACTCTGCTCTTTCACTCGTTTTCACTCGTTTTTCTACCCTTTTTATCTTTCACCTTTCTGCACTTTTCTGCATCTCTGCTCTTTTGTGCCTTATTTCTGCTCATTTTCCCTTTCTCTCGCTCTGCTCTTTCACTCGTTTTTCTACCCTCTTTTATCTTTCACCTTTCTGCACTTTTCTGCATCTTTGCTCTTTTGTGCCTTATTTCTGCTTATTTTCCCTTTTTTCTTGATCCATTATTTCCTCCCTTTACCTTTTCCCGCCGCTGCTGCCCCCGCGGCCCATCCCCCAGCGCGACCGGCCCAATACAGCTCCCCTCCCCGCTCCTGCCTCCCAGCTGTCTAGCCCTCCCCGACCCCTACTTAATGGCGGCCACTGCGGGGACAGGCGAGCAAGACCACTGACTCATTGTCAGTGAAATTGTTCTCCCACCCTCACAGCTCCACCATTAAGTGAGGCCTGCCCCTGCCCCTGCACTCTTGAGTGTTGGTGATCGAGGCCCTCCTCCACCCGCAGGTTTCCCTGCGCCTCATCCCTGGTGGTCCAGTGGACCTCTGTCTCCTTCCTCTCACTCTGCTTTTTCACTCGTTTTTCTACCCTCTTTTATCTTTCACCTTTCTGCACTTTTCTGCATCTCTGCTCTTTTCTGCCTTATTTCTGCTTATTTTCCCTTTTTTCTTGATCCATTATTTCCTCCCTTTACCTTTCCCCGCCGTTGCTGCCCCCGCGGCCCCTCCCCCCCAGCGCGACCGGCCCAATCCAGCTCCCCTCCCCGCTCCCGCCTCCCAACTGTCCAGCCCTCCCCGACCCCTACTTAATGGCAGCCACTGCGGGGACAGGCGAGCAAGACCACTGACTCATTGTCAGTGAAATTGCTCTCCCACCCTCACAGCTCCACCATTAAGTGAGGCCTGGCCCTGCCCCTGCACTCTTGAGTGTTGGTGATCGAGGCCCTCCTCCACCCGCAGGTTTCCCTGCGCCTCATCCCTGGTGGTCCAGTGGACCTCTGTCTCCTTCCTCTCACTCTGCTTTTTCACTCGTTTTTCTACCCTTTTTATCTTTCACCTTTCTGGACTTTTCTGCATCACTGCTCTTCTGTGCCTTATTTCTGCTCATTTTCCCTTTCTCTCGCTCTGCTCTTTCACTCATTTTCACTCGTTTTTCTACCCTCTTTTATCTTTCACCTTTCTGCACTTTTCTGCATCTCTGCTCTTTTGTGCCTTATTTCTGCTTATTTTCCCTTTTTTCTTGATCCATTATTTCCTCCCTTTACCTTTCCCCGCCGTTGCTGCCCCCGCGGCCCCTCCCCGCCCAGCGCGACAGGCCCAATCCAGCTCCCCTCCCCGCTCCCGCCTCCCAACTGTCCAGCCCTCCCCGACCCCTACTTAATGGCAGCCACTGCGGGGACAGGCGAGCAAGACCACTGACTCATTGTCAGTGAAATTGCTCTCCCACCCTCACAGCTCCACCATTAAGTGAGGCCTGCCCCTGCACTCTTGAGTGTTGGTGATCGAGGCCCTCCTCCACCCACAGGTTTCCCTGCGCCTCATCCCTGGTGGTCCAGTGGACCTCTGTCTCCTTCCTCTCACTCTGCTCTTTCACTCGTTTTCACTCGTTTTTCTACCCTTTTTATCTTTCACCTTTCTGCACTTTTCTGCATCTCTGCTCTTTTGTGCCTTATTTATGCTCATTTTCCCTTTCTCTCGCTCTGCTCTTTCACTCGTTTTTCTACCCTCTTTTATCTTTCACCTTTCTGCACTTTTCTGCATCTCTGCTCTTTTGTGCCTTATTTCTGCTTATTTTCCCTTTTTTCTTGATCCATTATTTCCTCCCTTTACCTTTTCCCGCCGCTGCTGCCCCCGCGGCCCCTCCCCCCCCAGCGCGACCGGCCCAATACAGCTCCCCTCCCCGCTCCTGCCTCCCAGCTGTCTAGCCCTCCCCGACCCCTACTTAATGGCGGCCACTGCGGGGACAGGCGAGCAAGACCACTGACTCATTGTCAGTGAAATTGCTCTCCCACCCTCACAGCTCCACCATTAAGTGAGGCCTGCCCCTGCCCCTGCACTCTTGAGTGTTGGTGATCGAGGCCCTCCTCCACCCGCAGGTTTCCCTGCGCCTCATCCCTGGTGGTCCAGTGGACCTCTGTCTCCTTCCTCTCACTCTGCTTTTTCACTCGTTTTTCTACCCTTTTTATCTTTCACCTTTCTGCACTTTTCTGCATCTCTGCTCTTCTGTGCCTTATTTCTGCTCATTTTCCCTTTCTCTCGCTCTGCTCTTTCACTCATTTTCACTCGTTTTTCTACCCTCTTTTATCTTTCACCTTTCTGCACTTTTCTGCATCTCTGCTCTTTTGTGCCTTATTTCTGCTTATTTTCCCTTTTTCTTGATCCATTATTTCCTCCCTTTACCTTTCCCCGCCGTTGCTGCCCCCGCGGCCCCTCCCCCCAGCGCGACCAGCCCAATCCAGCTCCCCTCCCCGCTCCCGCCTCCCAACTGTCCAGCCCTCCCCGACCCCTACTTAATGGCAGCCACTGCGGGGACAGGCGAGCAAGACCACTGACTCATTGTCAGTGAAATTGCTCTCCCACCCTCACAGCTCCACCATTAAGTGAGGCCTAGCCCTGCCCCTGCACTCTTGAGTGTTGGTGATCGAGGCCCTCCTCCACCCGCAGGTTTCCCTGCGCCTCATCCCTGGTGGTCCAGTGGACCTCTGTCTCCTTCCTCTCACTCTGCTTTTTCACTCGTTTTTCTACCCTTTTTATCTTTCACCTTTCTGGACTTTTCTGCATCACTGCTCTTCTGTGCCTTATTTCTGCTCATTTTCCCTTCCTCTCGCTCTGCTCTTTCACTCATTTTCACTCGTTTTTCTACCCTCTTTTATCTTTCACCTTTCTGCACTTTTCTGCATCTCTGCTCTTTTGTGCCTTATTTCTGCTTATTTTCCCTTTTTTCTTGATCCATTATTTCCTCCCTTTACCTTTCCCCGCCGTTGCTGCCCCCGCGGCCCCTCCCCGCCCAGCGCGACCGGCCCAATCCAGCTCCCCTCCCCGCTCCCGCCTCCCAACTGTCCAGCCCTCCCCGACCCCTACTTAATGGCAGCCACTGCGGGGACAGGCGAGCAAGACCACTGACTCATTGTCAGTGAAATTGCTCTCCCACCCTCACAGCTCCACCATTAAGTGAGGCCTGCCCCTGCCCCTGCACTCTTGAGTGTTGGTGATCGAGGCCCTCCTCCACCCGCAGGTTTCATTGCGCCTCATCCCTGGTGGTCCAGTGGACCTCTGCCTCCTTCCTCTCACTCTGCTTTTTCACTTGTTTTTCTACCCTTTTTATCTTTACCTTTCCGCACTTTTCTGCATCTCTGCTCTTCTGTGCCTTATTTCTGCTCATTTTCCCTTTCTCTCGCTCTGCTCTTTCACTCGTTTTCACTCGTTTTTCTACCCTCTTTTATCTTTCACCTTTCTGCACTTTTCTGCATCTCTGCTCTTTTGTGCCTTATTTCTGCTTATTTTCCCTTTTTTCTTTATCCCTTATTTCCTCCCTTTACCTTTCCCCGCCGCTGCTGCCCCCGCAGCCCCTCCCTCCCCAGCGCGACCGGCCCAATCCAGCTCCCATCCCCGCCCCTGCCTCCCAGCTGTCCAGCCCTCCCCGACCCCTACTTAATGGCGGCCACTGCGGGGACAGGCGAGCAAGACCACTGACTTATTGTCAGTGAAATTGCTCTCCCACCCTCGCAGCTCCACCATTAAGTGAGGCCTGCCCCTGCACTCTTGAGTTTAGGTGATTGAGGCCCTCCTCCACCCGCAGGTTTCCCTGCGCCTCGCCCTGGTGGTCCAGTCGACCTCTGTCTCCTTCCTCTCACTCTGCTCTTTCACTCGTTTTCACTCGTTTTTCTACCCTTTTTATCTTTCACCTTTCTGCACTTTTCTGCATCTCTGCTCTTTTGTACCTTATTTCTGCTCATTTTCCCTTTCTCTTGCTCTGCTCTTTCACTCGTTTTCACTCGTTTTTCTACCCTCTTTTATCTTTCACCTTTCTGCACTTTTCTGCATCTCTGCTCTTTTGTGCCTTATTTCTGCTTATTTTCCCTTTTTTCTTTATCCATTATTTCCTCCGTTTAACTTTCCCCGCCGCTGCTGCCCCCGCGGCCCCTCCCCCCCCAGCGCGACCGGCCCAATGCAGCTCCCATCCCCACTCCCAGCTGTCCAGCCCTCCCTGACCCCTACTTAATGGCGGCCACTGCGGGGACAGGCGAGCAAGACCACTGACTCATTGTCAGTGAAATTGCTCTCCCACCCTTGCAGCTCCACCATTAAGTGAGGCCTGCCCTTGCCCCTGCACTCTTGAGTGTTGGTGATCGAGGCCCTCCTCCACCCGCAAGTTTCCCTGCGCCTCATCCCTGGTGGTCCAGTGGACCTCTGTCTCCTTCCTCTCACTCTGCTCTTTCACTCGTTTTCACTCGTTTTTCTACCCTTTTTATCTTTCACCTTGCTGCACTTTTCTGCATCTCTGCTCTTTTGTGCCTTATTTCTGCTCATTTTCCCTTTCTCTCGCTCTGCTCTTTCACTCGTTTTTCTACCCTCTTTTATCTTTCACCTTTCTGCACTTTTCTGCATCTTTGCTCTTTTGTGCCTTATTTCTGCTTATTTTCCCTTTTTTCTTGATCCATTATTTCCTCCCTTTACCTTTCCCCGCCGCTGCTGCCCCCGTGGCCCTCCCCCCCCAGCGCAACCGGCCCAATCCAGCTCCCCTCCCCGCTCCCGCCTCCCAGCTGTCCAGCCCTCCCCGACCCCTACTTAATGGCGGCCACTTCGGGTACAGGCGAGCAAGACCACTGACTCATTGTCAGTGAAATTGCTCTCCCACCCTCGCAGCTCCACCATTAAGTGAGGCCTGCCCCTGCACTCTTGAGTGTTGGTGATCGAGGCCCTCCTCCACCCGCAGGTTTTCCTGCGCCTCATCCCTGGTGGTCCAGTGGACCTCTGTCTCCTTCCTCTCACTCTGCTTTTTCACTCGTTTTTCTACCCTTTTTATCTTTCACCTTTGTGCACTTTTCTGCATCTCTGCTCTTCTGCGCCTTATTTCTGCTCATTTTCCCTTTCTCTCGCTCTGCTCTTTCACTCGTTTTCACTCGTTGTTCTACCCTCTTTTATCTTTCACCTTTCTGCACTTTTCTGCATCTCTGCTCTTTTGTGCCTTATTTCTGCTTATTTTCCCTTTTTTCTTGATCCATTATTTCCTCCTTTTACCTTTCCTCGTCGCTGCTGCCCCCGCAGCCCCTCCCACCCCAGCGCGACCGGCCAAATCCAGCACCCCTCCCCGCTCCCGCCTCCCAACTGTCCAGCCCTCCCCGACCCCTACTTAATGGCGGCCACTGCGGGGACAGGCGAGCAAGACCACTGACTCCTTGTCAGTGAAATTGCTCTACCACCCTCACAGCTCCACCATTAAGTGAGGCCTGCCCCTCCCCCTGCACTCTTAAGTGTTGGTGATCGAGGCCCTCCTCCACCCGCAGGTTTCCCTGCGCCTCATCCCTGGTGGTCCAGTGGACCTCTGTCTCCTTCCTCTCACTCTGCTTTTTCACTCGGTTTTCTACCCTTTTTTATCTTTCACCTTTCTGCACTTTTCTGCATCTCTGCTCTTCTGTGCCTTATTTCTGCTCATTTTCCCTTTCTCTCGCTCTGCTCTTTCACTCGTTTTCACTCGTTTTTCTACCCTCTTTTATCTTTCACCTTTCTGCACTTTTCTGCATCTCTACTCTTTTGTGCCTTATTTCTGCTTATTTTCCCTTTTTTCTTTATCCCTTATTTCCTCTCTTTACCTTTCCCCGCCGCTGCTGCCCCCGGGGCCCCTCCCTCCCCAGCGTGACCGGCCCAATCCAGCTCCCCTCCCCGCCCCCCAGCTGTCCAGCCCTCCCCGACGCCTACTTAATGGCGGCCACTGCGGGGACAGGCGAGCAAGACCACTGACTTATTGTGCGGCCGCGGGCAGCGGGCGCGCCGCTGGTGCACCGAAGGCGCGTCAAAGGCAAGCCCGTCTGCGCCCGTCTGCGACCCATCCGCGACCAGCGCCAGGAACCCTGGACCTCCGCCCTGCCAACGCTACGACCCAGCAGCAATCCACGCACTCAACCCAGGCCGCAACAACAACTGCAAGCTAGCATCACCAGCCGACACCCACGGACCCTTCAGCTGTCACCGCTGCCGGCACACCTGCAGCACCGCCAAGAACACGGATCCAGCACAACCCGCCCACAAGAACACAACCGAACCGAAGACCCTGCAATGCATCCTCCTCAACGTCCGATCCCTCCACAAACACGCCACAGAAATCTGGGACCTCCTCGACAGCACCACCCCGGACGTAGCGTTCTTCACCGAAACCTGGACCAACACCACCTCGGGACCGGACATCGCCATCGCCATCCCCCAAGGATACAAGATCTCCAGGAAGGACAGCCCCATCCGCCCAGGAGGAGGAGTCGCCATCGTCCACAAATCCATCCTCCGCCTGAGCACACTCCCCGACGAGCCCACAGAACTGATGGAACACCTTCACTTCAAGATACTGGCCAGCCCCACCGCCACCCTCCGAGGAACCCTCATCTACCGACCCCCTGGACCCCGCGGACCCTTCGCCAACTCCATCACGGACATTATCTCCCCGCAGGCCATCGCATCCACCAACTACACCCTGCTGGGAGACCTCAACTTCCACCTCGACAACCAACTGGACCCCAACACCACATCCCTCCTGGACAACCTCCACAACATTGGACTCCGCCAGATCGTGACCGAGCCCACGCACTCAGCAGGACACACCCTCGACCCCCTCTTCACTACAGGAAACTCCATCACCTTCAGCCACACCACCGAACTCCCATGGACCGACCATCGTTGCGTCCACTTCACCTTCAGAACACCCACCATCCACAGACACCAGCACCTGCTTCCATGAAGAAACTGGACCAAAATCACCGACGACCAGCTCACCTCCTCACTCAACAACTCCACCCCAACCATCGCGGAAAACGACGACCCCAACACCGCAGCCCGAACCCTGCATAGATGGATCTCGGACAGCACCAACACCATAGCCCCCCTCAAGAAAAACAACAATACCCGCGCCAAGAAAGCCAGATGGTTTACCACCGACCTTCGAGAGTCCAGACGCACATGCCGCCGCCTCAAAAAGGCCTGGAGGAACACCAAATCCACAGAAGCCCACAACAACTTCAGAGCCGCCACCAACGCCCACCATCAACTCATCAGAGAAACGAGGAAAAAGCGATTGAAGACAGAATCTCCACCCACGCGCACAACAGCAAGGAACTCTTCAGCATCATCAAGGAGTTCACCCAACCCACCAGCGAGTCTACCGACATCACTCCCTCACAAGACCTCTGCGACAAACTCAGCACCTTTTTCCACCACAAAATCAAGAGCATCTACGACAACTTCGACGAAGACAACCAACACACTGAACCCTCACCAACCACCCCCGACACCCGCAAACCAGCGATTGACGACTGGACAGCCCTCACCACCGAAGACACACTGAAGATAATGAAGTCAATGCACTCAGGGGCCCCCACGGACCCCTGCCCCCACCACATCTTCAACACCATCGCACCCATGCTCCGCCACACCATCAACCGCTCCCTGGCGACCGCCTCGTTCCCCGACGACTGGAAACACGCCGAGGTCAACCCCCTCCTAAAGAAACCCTCAGCGGGCCCCACCGACCTCAAAAACTACAGACCCATCTCCCTGCTCCCGTTCCCAGCAAAAGTCATCGAGAAAGCCATCAACAGCCAACTCGCCACATTCATTGAAGAACACAACATCCTCGACTCCTCCCAATCCGGCTTCAGAAAAAACTACAGTACGGAAACCGCCCTCCTCGCCGCAACAGACGACATCCACACCCTACTGGACAAAGGAGAAACAGTAGCCCTCATCCTCCTCGACCTATCAGCGGCGTTCGACACAGTCTCCCACCGCACCCTAATACGCAGACTCTACGACGCAGGAATCCAGGACAAGGCCCTCGACTGGATCCGCTCCTTCCTCTCCGGCAGGGCGCAGTGGGTCAGACTCCCCCCTTTCCTCTCGGACCCCACACCTACCACCTGCGGAGTCCCCCAGGGCTCCTCCCTCAGCCCGACGCTCTTCAACGTCTACATGGCTCCACTTGCCCCCATCGTCAGAACCTACGGACTCAACATCGTGTCATATGCAGACGACACCCAGCTCATCCTCTCCCTATCCAACGAGCCCAACACCACCAGACGCAACTTTCAAGAAGGCATGGAAGCCGTCGCCAAATGTATGAAAAACAGCTGCCTACAACTAAACACCAACAAAACAGAAGTACTCATCATGGGCCCAAACCCCGACGCCTGGAGCGACACCTGGTGGCCCCCTGCCCTCGGAAACCCGCCAACCCCCACAGACCACGCACGCAACCTGGGAATCATCCTGGACACCGAGCTCAAAATGGACTGCCAGATCAACTCTGTCTCGTCTTCCTGCTTCCACACCCTCCGCCTCCTTCGTAAGACCTTCAAATGGATCCCCTCGAACACCGAAAGACCGTCACTCACGCCCTGGTCACCAGCAGACTCGACTACGGCAACGCACTCTACGCCGGAATAAACAAAAACCTCACCCGCAAGCTACAGAACATCCAGAACGCCGCCGCAAGACTGGTCCTCAACCTGCCAAAACACTGCCACATCTCCCAGCACCTGCGCACACTCCACTGGCTCCCCGTCGAGGCGAGAATCACCTTCAAGATGCTCACCCACGCACACAAGGCCCTCCACGGTACCGGACCAGCATACCTGAACAGCCGACTCAAATTCCACGCACCCCAAAGGACCCTACGATCAGCCCAGCTCTCCTACGCCGTGGTCCCCCGCACCAGAAAGACCAGATCGGGAGGCCGCTCCTTCTCCTTCCTCACGGCCAAAGCATGGAACGCCCTTCCGCTCCACCTCAGACAGACAACATCGCTCCCCATCTTCGCAAGAAACCTCAAAACCTGGCTCTTCGACAGACCCCCTCCTTGATGGAATGGAACCTGCACCCCCCCCCCACCCCCACCCCTAGCGCCTTGAGACCCTTACGGGTGAGTAGTCGCGCTTTAACAAACCCCTGATTGATTGATGTTATATCATATCCTAGGGAATTATAAGCAAATTAAATCTGTCAATCAGGTGTAGGACAATTTTACCAAGATTTAGCAATTGAGAACAAACCCATTACCAGTGGTACAGTGCACAGAGCCCTTATGCCAACAAAAACAAATTCATGAAACAGGAGGGGTGAAGGCAAAATTGTTTGGGAATTACCCCGCAAAGAGGGCCAGGTCCAGCTCAACCCGCCTCCAGCCAAAAACTAGGGAAGACTAATCAATACCTTGATAGGCTTCCCTTGTTAGGTGAAAGAACATGGACAATAGGTCTCTTTTTCACTGTCACTTATCAGTACTACGTCCCTCTGAACCCAGTTGTCTCCCTCTGTCAACACTCTCCAGAGCCACTGACCTGACCCATGGGGAACTATACTCTTCACCTGGCCAGCCCATTTGTGTAGCTCTGAACCTTAATTTTCTCAAAAATGCATCCCAGTAGCCAGACAGTACCACCAAGGCCAACAAAGAGATGTGGCCCATTCCGCCTCTTGGATCAAATTTTTGTTCATAGCCCAAGGAAAACCATACCCATAAGGACAGCAACCAGCAGAAGCCAGGTCGTGGTCTATCCACTGGCAGATGGAGGCTCTAAGCAGGGGTCTTTGGCAGCTCTAACTTGTCTGCCTTGGGGCTGACAAGGAGTTCCTTGCTCCTGAGGGTTCTCTGACCTCTGAGGTTTCTCAGAGTGGGGGCCAACTGCCCCATGTGTTAGTAGGGCTGGTCTGAGACTGGATCTGTTTCCCTGAGGCTGAACAGGCGTTAGGTGAGCCTTTAAACCCCCTGCTCCTCCATCTGGGCAGCGTACCCTCCATTTGGGAATGGTGCCCCTAGAAAACCGAGCGTTCAGGGCACCATGGGAGGCTGCCCTTCCAGATCTTTCGACACCTGTGACAGCTCATGTCACAGGATGAAGTCATGGGGCCTTTGAGGACTGACCATGATCCTCCTCTGGCACACTTCCCTATCCCATTTCAGGGACACCAGAGCCATAGGGCAGATGAAGTCATGCCTATGGGCCTGAGCTACCCTACACACCTGTCAGGTGTGCTGATCTGGGGAAAGCAGTCATTTCACTCCCATGGTCTGGATGGCACCGGTATCTCTCAGAGCTGTGACAGGTACCCATTTACTGTGACCTTGTGGAAGTGATGACACCCACCCTCGGAGATAACAAGCTCACCCGCTGAGCTTTTCTCCCATCTAAGGGAGACTAGGGCATGTTCTACCACCTGCCCCTAGGAACTACTTTCCCTAAGGCCATATTGGCCACCCTGTAGAGTTCCCATGAGTGAATGGTTTCTTATGTTAGACAGAATCCCCCTGCTTGTGTCCTAAGTGAGAACAATTGAAGCACCAGCGTTGGAAATGGGGCCCCTTTGGTCACCACCCACCAGACCCTCCTCCCTGTTTCCCAGAAGGGCATAGGAATTATTCTGGAACCTGTGTTTGTCACCCTGGAGCCCCCTCACTATACTGGAGAGAACCTGAACCACCCTTCTTGGTACCTTCTTGTGGACCCTGGTGCTGAGCCAGTGGTCCGCCTCCTTGGCAAGTTCTCTAGGTGAACTGAGCTTGCTGTCAATCAGGTGTTGGCACAGCTCTGTAGAGCAAGTACTGAGCACGTTCCCTCTCGAAGTCAGGTCATACAGCCCACTGAAATGACTCATTTTGCTGCCCCTCACCCAACCACTTAGTGCCTTACAGGAGTAATCAAGAAAATCCACCAAACACGGGTATGGCAGCCGTCTCTCTGCTGAGCCCAAAGTTAGTAAGAAGAACTGCTTGCATGGGAGCATACTTCATCTGGTTCCCTACCTTTAGAGGGAGCAGGGTATTCCTCCTCACTGTAGACATGTGTTTACAGAGACCTGCTCCCCAATCCTCCTCTAGCCCCTGTGCATCCTCAGGGTTACCTCATAGGCTGAAAACCATTTGTCAATATCACCCCCCACCATGTAGCTAGGCATCAGGTCTTGGGGAATGTGAACCCTCACATGTCCACTGGACACTGTATTGCTGCCACTGTTACTGCTGGACTCGGATGCTTGTTTTGCCTTTATGTCAAGTTCTTTTAAGACTCACTTGATGAGTTAACAGCATTTTGCTTTCTGTCAATACACTTTCAGCCTCAGCCTGGTCCTTGACTAGGGCAATCTCTGCTTCATGCCTTTTTCTTTCAAGGACCTCTTTGCAGCAGTCTCCTCCTTGGCTGCCCAATTTTATTTGGCCAACTGCAGCTAAAGCTCCCTCTTAACGTTACTGTCCTCCAGTTTCTCAGGGGAAAGGTTGTGAGAAGACACACTGCTTCCTACCCTGGCAGGGGTCTACACTCCTGTGAGCAATGTGTCCACCTCCTCAGGGTGCTGCAACTCAGAGACTGCGGCCAGACCCATTTCCTCATCCTCCTACCCCTCCTCCTCCTACTTCTCTAAGTTCACCTCCTCCTCCGGACAATCCTATTCCTGCTCCCCAGGTGTGGTCTGCATCCTTATGATTTCCTCAGCGGTTTGGAGAGCTACCTGAAGGTCTACTTTTGAGGCCTTCCTTCTAACAGGCAACCCCATCTCCTTGCAAAGCCTCTGCAGCTCTGCTTTGCTGGGGTTATCAACTTTGATCAGCTCCATTTCCATTGTAGCAAAAAGGATGTGAAGCCAGACTTAAATATGGAAAAAGTAAAACAAAAACGGCCAAATCAAAAACTAAGGAGATTTTAAAAAAAATCGAATTTGTTGTCAGATTCCTTTTGGGATTTTAGTGTTGCAAAAAATCACTGAATTTCACTGCACAAACACTGGATACCACAGCTGAATACCAATGTATGATATTTGTTGAGGGAGGTGAAGCCCCACTCAGGCAACAACTACAATCCTTGTCAGGGTGAGCAACAAAAGTCATTAAATTAACCTGTGCTTAACCCTCTGATAGCTTGGCACAAAAGCACTCAGGCTTAACTTAGAGGTAATGAGTAAAGTATTTATGCAGCATATAAACAGTAATAAAGAAAACACAAGAAATATTTCACACCAATTTAGAAAAATAGGATACATTTTATTAAATAACATGAAACTAGAACAACAAAAATTCCAAAACTTGAACTGGAAATATGCAATTTCGAAGTTTTAAGTAAGTTCTCAGCCGGGGGCGTGGCTTGACGCCAGAAGAAGATGGCCGCTCTTCGTTGACGCTCCGTGGCGGGTCGGGAGGTTTTCCGACCTCTGTTCCAGTTTACTCCTTGTTTGGCTGCTGGTTCCATTGCTGTCAAACCGTGCATCCTGCCTGAACACAATGGTGTAATTTTCGCCGACCGGTGAGCAGTTTTTGACTCCCTTTTCTCCCTCTCATTATGCGCGGCGCGTTTTCTTCACGGGACTTGCACCCACCATTTTGAAGTGCGCGACGGAGTCTTGGCTCTCACCGCAACAATGTTTGAATAGCCTTCTAAATGCATATGTTTCCTCTCCGTTTTTCATTATTTGAGAAGACTACTCCTCAGCAGATACTTGGCAATTTTTGATACAGTGCTTGCAGCAAAGGGGCCAGTTTATTTTTCATAGAGTCTTGATGTTTTGAAAACGGTTATACGCACTAAAACAGTGGCAATATTTTGAAGAGTGCAGAGACTTATTTCTGGATCTGAAAATTGTTATAGATATTTTAATCATTTTTGAAGTCACTACACTTATATTGATAACTGTCTCAACAAAATCTCTTTTTGTCTCTAAATATTATCTACTGAAAGGTGGTTCTTTGTTTCCGAAAAGTAGCTGGCTATTTCTTTCCTGCTCTTCTATAGACTGTCGGAGAGTTTTTCCGTCCAATTGTATGTGCTATATGCATATACTGTTTCAAAATAATTTCTCTCACAACTAAACTACTAACCTCTTCAAACACCTCAATCCCATCTTTATTTTCAGTAGGAGCTGTATGTCTATGGGGAGGACAAAACCAGTGAAACGTTCCACACAAGTGCCTGATTCAGTATTGCCTCTTGAAGACTATAATCCTTTCAATATTCTCCAATTCATCATGGAAGACACTTCTAACAATACTGCATCTCTTCCAGTGAGTTCTCCTTCGTCTTCTTCTAATATTCCTCTCCCAACTGCGAAACCTTTACTCAAATCATCGCTTGCATCGGGCAAACGTGTCAAAAAAGACCCACCATCTCCTGCCACTTCTCCTCCTCCTACTTCTTTAGACTTACTCTTGGAAGAAATTCGTGCTCTTCGTCCACATATGGAAGAGACAAATAATCGTTTACAAGCTTTGGAGGACAAATGGTTACACATGGAAAACAAAGTGGTACAAGTGGAGCAACGTGTTGATTCTCTTCAGGTTATGACAGATCAAATTCCTAGGATGCAAACGGAAATTAGTTCTCTTAAAAAACAAATTGAAAATCTTGGGAATCGAAATAGATGCAACAACCTACGTCTTTATGGTCTGTTGGAGGGACAAGAAGGTTCCGATCCTATATCACTTTTCAAAGCCTTTCTCCCAAAAGGTCTGGGTATTCCTGAATCTCCTAGTCTCAATATTCAGAGAGCACATCGTCTGGGACACATTTCACGTTAAATTGTTGGATACAAATTGTGGACTTTTTCTCAGTTATCAGGAGAGTGAACATCACATACATTATTCTATGAACTTTGAACAAGAACTTTTCAGATTTGATTTACAAAATTAATGTGTGTAGGGTTTTGTTTGTGTTTTTATGTACCCTTGATCTCACTTCTTTGTTTACTTCCCAAATGTATGACTTGCGCATATGTTTTTTTGTACGCCTGTTTAACCTCTTCTTTTCATTTTTGTCATTTGTGTTGTTTTGCATTTTAGCTTTGTCTTTAATTGACTTCAAGAATAAGACTTTTGATTAAGTCCTTTTGGCAAACGTTTGGTTTAAACCTTCTATGGAATAATCCACTTTCTTAGCATTTTTACCTTACATATTGCAGAAACCCAGGCTTTAAGGGTTACTGGGGTTGCCCATCTTCCTTTATATTCAATCACAGTCATTTGGTCATCCTAGACTGGAGGAATGTCACAAGTTCAGGCCAACTGTGATGGAGCTAAGGCAGGAAAGGGGCTAGAGGGACCAGGTTAGTCCAGCTGAAAAGTGACCTTCTCAAAGTCTTGGGCAAAGAGTCCAGTTCAAGGTGGAGGCCGCAAGGAGTGAGGAGAGCAACTTATATGGTCGCTGCTGTAGTGCAAAGAGCAGGCTGCCAATCATGGAAGGCCATCACTGTGGCACGAAGATCCACTCAGGTGTCATGGATGGCCGTTGCTGGAGCTTCGCGTTGGTGGTCACCACGGTCAGTCTTTGCTGTAGCACGAATTACAGACCTAGCGGTGCTGGTTGTCGCAGGCAGCAGAGTCTCGGCATGAACCGGACCATTTGCAATCGCAAAGTGCTCTGAACTTCAGTGATGCCAGCTAAGGATCCAGGATCTGGGGTGGCACCTCTCGGGGATCATGACTCATTCTAGCAGAGGCCAGCAGCTCTAGTTGCAGGTCCAGTTGCAGTAGGTCATCTGGGCAGTTGCAGGGACGCCTCTGGAGCTTGTTGTGTCCCGGTAGCTCAGAACAGAAAATCAGCGAGCTGATCCTTGGATTCACTCAGCCTGGGTTCACCCTGACAGGGATTGTGGTTATTGCTTGAGAAGGGTATTCACCTCCCTCAATCAAAAAACACATTTTTCACACCTATTTTATACATTAAGCAGTCAATCATGTGAGCTTACAGGGCACTCTTAAGGTACCATTAAGGTTGGCATCTGGCATGTAAAACTAGACTTCCTAAATGAAAAAGAACCTTTCCATCTGTGTTACTGTAATGGTTTTATAAATACAGTGGTGTTCTCTGGAGGCATACACTTCATGCTTAGGGTGGTGTAAATATACTCTGCAGCCTACAGTTGACATATACCTTCCAAGACACTAATGCATTTTCTCGGCCAACTTACCATGGCCTTAGTGGAACGTTAAATAAGCCAAGTAAGTGTAATCAATTCTACGGTACATCTTTAGGAGAAATAAAAAAGTACTGTGAAACTTATTGGCAGTGTTATAAGGCACAGAATTCTATTGCCAGAAATACCAGGAAAACTAGGTCAATAAAAGGTGAAAAACTTGGAGAGATCATTCAGAAAAAGGTGATTTTCAATAATAAAAGACATTAAAGATTGTGCACTGCATCAAATAGTATAATACATACTGCTATGCATGATTGTCTTAATTACAAGGAAAGGCAAATCAAATGTGCATTGTTAGATGCAAAATAACAGATATAAATTGAGAAGGGCTAGACAAAACTCTTGTGTAGACAAAGACAGCTCAGTATACTTAACTAGAGGGCAAAATAAATTAAGAGTCCCAAGTCATCCCTGTGGGGTGCTCTTAGTAACATTAACTGACATCATGAGAATTAATGACAACACAGGCATTATAATCTATATATACAGAAGATATCACACAGGTGAGTTAAGGAGAAAACATTATATTATACTGAATAGTGGGAGAGGTGTGGTGCAGCGGCCAGGGCAGCTGACTTCAGAGCACAGGGCTCATGGTTTGATCCCCGGCGGCAGCTCAGCTCAGCACCATGTGACTCTGGGCAATAGCTCACTTAATTTCCACGACGGCCCCCAGCGCCTTGAGACCCGTAAGGGTGAGTAGTTCGCGCTTTACAATACAGACTTACATTTTATATTAAGTACATCAGAAATGAAAATTCCAGCTTATTTTATCAAATTCCTTCTCCATTTCTAACAAAATGCAGCCTGTGGCATATGTAACATATTACAAATTACATGATAGCTGTTATTTTGGGATGAATCCATTCTGATCTTATCTTAGCCTGTTATCCGAGTTTCCAAAATATTTCTTCATTTGCTCATTGAACTGATTGCCTGTACAAAATTCCCTGGGTTTAAACTCTCTGCTGCCCTATAGACATACATATATTTATCAGAAACGTGTGTTCTGAAGTCACCTACATAAAGTATACACACACTAGGCTTCTCCAATGAGTAGCTAATGAGCTACTGGCAGCTCTCCAGCTACCGTTAAGTAGCTCTTCTGTGTGCAGCCAATGATACCTGGGATCATTAATAAATGCAGCTGGCCGCCACGCCCTCTGTCCGGTGCTCCACTCCCCGCGCCGATCCTGGGGGTGATGAGGAGCAGGAAGGAAAGGTTAGGACTTCCTTCCAAGTGCAGCACGAATCCAGCCAATCCGGGAGCAGCCCTTGTGCTGTTTTCAGCATGAGAGCAGCTTCAGGATTGGGTGGAACAGCCAAACCCAGCACTCATTGTGAGGCTAGGGGCCTGTGCCAGCAATACCCTGGCTGCCCTGGGATTGCTGGGTCTGAAGTGCGAATGTCAGATTCGCCGGCTGTAAACAGCCAGCCAGACTGACATGTGCACTGAGCCCTGGGAGACATCCTGCAATCCGCAGGAATCTGCCCCGCTCCCACCCTCACACTCCAGCAGCGAAGAAGCCGGTGGCACACAAAATAACAAAATGGTAATGGCCATTTTTAGGTCTCGCCTACGCAGCGCGCATGCGCTGCATTGGAAAAAGACCTTTAGCCATCGAGTCGGTTTTGAGGCCCAAAACGTGCACGCGTTGCATTGCTTTCAATGGCAACGCGTGCACATTTGGCGATTCCCTTGTGGGAGCGAGCAGCGGCGCCATATGTTCGCAATTATCGCGCCTTGCTGCTCGCTCCCGCAAGGGAATCGCGCAGGCCCCCTCCGCTCTCCCCTCGCTGCCGCGCGCGCTTGTTCTCCATAGTTGACATCGGAGCCTAGACGTTTGCATTCCTTTCAGAATATAGATAAGGGGCATAAAAAGCCTCATTTACTTACCTGGCTGAAGGGTCGCACGCGTACGGCTACTTTCACGCTGTCAAAATGCGGCATTTCTTCCGGACTCCTGACTACTCTGATAAATAAGGTAGAATCGCAGTGACGTCGCTCCCCTCATCCGGAGAATGAACAGTTTATCCAGACCACAGGCAGGGTTTGAAGAAAGGAGGGTGATATATTATTTAAGTGACATCAGTGAGACCAACGTTTTAAATTACTGGAGTGAAACGCAATACCTGCCTGGTGACTTTCGCTGCTTTTGAGTGCAACCATATTTTGTTTCTAACAGTTAAGCATCTTAATACATTGACAGATCCTTTGCGTCTCTGGCACAAACGCTAAACAACTTCAGAATGGAATATACGATGATAACATTTTCTGTGCAGTTTTGTTCAAATGTATTACTTACTTGCCTACTGTCAAATGCCTTATAGTGTATTAAATTCTAGACTGCTTGACACACAATTGTGCTGTGACCCTGTTCAGGGTCCACAGCGCATGCCCGGACTACTTCGTTCCACCCGTGGTGGTTGAGATATTTAGCTATTGGTGACTGGGGTCCGACCAATTATGGCCGTGTACACTGGTCCAAGTACCACCCTTTCGGCACTTGACACTCAAAGTAGTGAGGTCGAGTGGTCCAACGCTTCTCATAGAGGTGGGGAGGAGCTTTATCGTTTGTAAAAAAAGAAAATATATATATTAATCGTACAGAAAAACGAAATAGTACATGTCCCAAAGGTTGCTCAGTAATAGGATTGCATGCCTCTTATGGGATCAAATGAAATGAGAATATCCCTATGGTGTCCGATTCCTCCACCAACGGTCTCGTGCAATTTAGGCAAAGGTAGCCTTACAGGCAAGTTATGGGCAGGTGTGGGTGCAGATCACTAGCGATTACCAAAAAGATTGCCCTGTAGGTCAGTCCATTAGTCTTTTAGCCCAACATGTTTGTGCCAGCAACGGTTAGGGTTAGTTGCAAGTTTTATTTTCATATTAGGCAGTCTCAGCTATTTGTAGAGAATGTGCTGTGTTACCAGTTTAATTGGACTTGTGAAACTGCAGCGCAGGCAGGTGCGATTAGCGTCTTCACACTCACAGGGTTTAGTGCTGGGCGGGAGACCACAGGTGGACGTCTGGTCCCCTTCATTACGGAGGACGCAGCCTTTGGCCCGAGGCAGGCGGACATTCATCTTTAGCAGTTGTGACCCCTCAGGGATGAAACAGGTGGGTTCTCATCTCTAGGCACTTGCGGCCTGGCAGTAAACATGATGCAGGCGGGCACTTGGAGCCTCCAGTGTGATGCGGCAGCTCCTATGAGGTGGGCGTCTTTCTTGCACAGCAGCACTAAGCTCTTGGGGTTGATAGTGGGCACACCAGGGAGCTAAGTGGCGACTTGGTGAATACTTGATGCAGCTTCCAGCAGGAGCTGCAAGAGGAGGCTGGAAGACCCTGCAGACATTGGTTTAGGGCTAGCTTTGCTTTCTGGCAGCATATACTTGGGGTGGCCCACACTCAAAGGAGATGCTGGGCTTGTCCTCCTGGACAGTCTCTCCTGCTCCAGGAACTCTCCTATCCTCTCTGAGCTGGCAAGCTCCTCCAGGAAGTTGCAGACTTAAGGTGATGTCCCTGTACCACTCGGAGCCCGGCTATCATGCTGCACCAGTCCTGGTCACACAGCAGGCCTTCAAGCACTGAGGGGGCACTCCCTTCTTTGGTCACGAACGTCTTGGAACTGAATCAAATGTGGGTGGTATAGATCCTACTTTCATGTACGTTTTCCAGATAGGTGATGTGTCTTCGCTGTCTAAGGACTCAGAAACTGTTTGTGTTGATTCCCTTTGAAATATCACTTTTAGGCTGCTCTCCAGACGCACCCTATGTGCAAAGTGATGCTACTCACATTAGGTAGCAATGGGGCTGGCTCCAAGTGGAAGTATCTAAACATGGGCACAGTGAAATTTAAGATCTCTGCTCCTGGCAGTTATCAGCCTTCTGAAAGCAGTATCAGGGACAGACAAGAGGACTGCTACCTACTAAACCTACTCACTTTGAACACGCAAGAAACCACATTCCTACAGTGCTTGAAATGGAAAAAGTGAAGGGCAGGTACCTTGTACCAGAGTACCTGCTTGTTTCTGAGAAGTGCTGCTACTCTCCGATTAAAAGTATTACATCACTCTTGAGAAGTGCCGGTACTCTTCCTCTCAAAATAAACAAGCATTGGCATAGCCAATAGGTCTCGCTTTTGGGACCTTATAAGTAGTTATGCAGCACAATATCCTTGGTGCAACAACATCAACCGTTGCATGGCTAAACACTTATAAGGTCCCAAAGGTGAGACCTATTGGCTATGCCAATGCTTGTATTATTCTGTGTTTACCACTACGCTAGCATGTGGGGCGACGCTCTTCCGCCCGTGAAGAGAAACCGCCATTGTGTGCAGCTTAGACTGTGTGAAGCTTGTGGTTGTTTGAATTATTACATCTTTAACAAAATTGAAAAGTGAGTATATTAGAAGAAGAAATGTTGTATCTTGAGGATTCATAACCAACCCTTTTACTGGTCGGAAGCCCTACGATCTGCTAAATCAGAGAGTATGCTACCGCTAAAACGCTTTTTCGATTTACTAAATCCTTTTAGCAGTTCGAACAAGCATTACCAAATTGGTAAATTAATTTAGAAATAGATTATGTATTATTATTATGTACTGCAATTTGAAAGGGGTGTGTTGTGGACTTCCGTTTCAGTTTCAATGTATACCCTGATGTATCAATGGTTTGCAACCATAATTCCTATTGCCAACCATTGAAACCTTACTGACTCCCAAGCTGGAGAGGGAACTGATTCGCAAAGTGAACTGAGTTCCTGTGGGCTCCAACCTACCTCTTTGCGAATCAAGCTGTCAACTTCAGTGGGATTGGGCAGTGTTCCAGGGGACCACTACTTGCTCTCACTGAAGTTTTATAAAATTGAAAGCCTTTTTAAAAAGCAGTCCAATTTACTTTAAGGGAATCGTGATGCTTTAAAAAAAAAATCAATTTGAAAGCAAGGACAGGTATGGTTAGCTGTTGACCCTTGCAGGCCACCAACACTGACATTGTAGCCAATCAAAGTGACTTGCAATTTGCAACCTTTCCAATTATTATTCATTAGGCAGGTAATTCTGTGGCTCACTCTAATTACTTATTTTGCAAATGACCTAACAGCACATAGGTTGATTTAGAAAATAAGGTACCAGCTACAAAAAGTTGGTATGCAACTTTTTTGTGACCAGGTCTTTTATACATCTTGCACCAAATATCTTCAAAAATATATTTCTTTCAATTTAAAAAAATATAAAATAACTTCTTAGAATTTTGTGAATTTGTATTTTCTTTTTTAATAAATTTACATTTTTCAGAAACTAACTTATCTGAGATCCTATACTCTAAGGTAACAAACCATCGATGATGCAAACAAAAATATCTAAATAGAAAACTCAAACGATAAAAGAATTCTAAAATAAACTTAAAACAAAATGTAGTACATAATCATTCCTTAAAATTGTAAACAAAACATTTATAAAAAAATCTAAATTTATGTTTTGGATTTGTATGTACTATTTTAATTCCATTCCTACAATGATTAGAACAATTAATTTGTAGTGAAACATATTTACTATTATATAGTTTGTGGTGAAGCCTTTTTGTTACTCTAACACCAGACAAAAGATTTTTTAAATAAGTGCATATAATTGAGGGAGAACACCTAAACCAATCCACCTCCTGTACTATAAAAATTGAGCTAAGTTTGTATAATTGTGGTTCACATATTTATTATTCTACCTCCAGTCCTACAAGTACTGTGGTATTTTATATAATTGGGGTGTAGGAGCATATTTACTATTCTAAATCCATCCCATCAAGCTGTGAGTAATTGACAATTTATTTGGTGGCGATTATTTACTATTTTAACTCAGGTCCAACAAATATTGTGGCAATTTCATATGAACTGTGGGAGGGGGAGCGTATTTAATATTTTAACTTCAGCCTTCCAAACATTCGTGTATGTACTTATAATTGAGGTGAGTATATTTACTATTTTAACTCCTGTTCTACAAACCTTGGGCTACATGTATATAGTTGAATAGGGGGCCATAATTAGTATACTATCTCCAGTGCTACAAACATTGGAGTAAGTGCAAAGAATTTGAGGGTGAATATTTATGTTTGTTAACTAAACTCCAACAAACATTGAGGTAACTGCATGTAAGTGGGACATGGGCATATTTACTATCCTATCTCCAGCCATGGAAATATTAGGTTGTTCAACTACTACTAGTCTAACTCAATATTACAAATATTGGGTGAAACACAACTATTTGGGGAGGTGGGCGCATTTACTACTGTAACTGTAGCCAAACAAACATGGGCTAGGTGCATATTTCTGCATGTCACTAACAATGGCTGGTATGACCAATTTTATTTTTAAATATATATTTTTAATCTTTAATTTATAAAGTCAAAATTGAATCCTAGATGCTGTCAAGGGGAAATGACCTTTACCTCGCGGTCGTTACAACGCGTTGCTTTTACATCACAGTCATTACAATGCAAGTCATTACAACGACTTGCGCTGGATGGTGCTCTAGACTAAGGAATAGTAAGATTTACTATTCCAACACCTTCCCTACTGTACGTAGACTGGAGTTGGAATAGTAAATCAAACTATTCCTAAGTCCAGCGCCCTCCAGCGCAAATCGTTGTAACGACTTGCATTGTAATAACTGTGATGTAACGTACCGCGTTGTAATGGAACGTGTTGTAACATCACATATTCGCTGTCAAGTGCTCACTAACCTGAGATGTGCGAGATCCCTGGGAAACGAGAGAGGTTCACAGAGTCTAGCGCCTAGCTCTCCTGTCAGCCTGTCATTACCTCAATACCAAATGGTCATTTGATGGTGGGTCTACCTTTAAAAGGGTAAGGAGAAAGGAATGAGAAGAGAGAGAAGTGGCTTCATTTGTGACCGATCAAGCATTTGCCAGTCCTGCTTGTATCCGGTTCACCCCTTCAGTCACTGATGCTGTGCCATTTGTGTCTGCTTGGTTCACTGTTGATGGGCAAACTGTATGTGTAGGGGAAAATAATTAATGTTGTACACTTTTATCCTACTCTTAGCCTCTGGGTCTGTGCATACGACCTCCTCTCATACCTTGGAGTACCCTCTTTCCCAAGGAACACTGCCTTTATGTTTGGGTGTCTGAGTTATGTTGCACTTGCTCACCAAGAAAAATGATACACAGATTCATGAGGTGGCTACCTATTCATAAGAACATGTTTGCTTGTACCCTACTGGAATTAATACCTGTGACTCTCTTCAGAGGTTCGCAACAACTGACCCTTCACCACCTGTGTTTCTGTTTAAAGATTTGGGCAAGCCCACTGACCTGGTCAGTGTCACTGCTCTTTCCCGCGCAGCTCCACCACTAAATAGCTGCCCCCTGAGTGAGCTCTGACCCTTCTGGGTCGGGTGCTCAAGGCCCTCCTCCACCCGCAGGCTCCTGCGTGCGCCTCATCCCTGGATGTCCAGTGGAAGAGCATTCTGCTCTTCTGCCCTCTTTCCCTCTGCTTGCTTCTGTCTTTCCTTTGCTCTCTCTTTTTCTTTCCTCCTACTCTTTGTGCCTTTGTTCTCTTCTTGCATTTTTGCCTCTTTTTCTTGTCCCCCAGTGCTTTCCCACTTTCCAGCCGCTGCTGACCCCATGGCCCATCCCGCCTCTCCCTTCCAGTGCACCATTTTTCCCGCTCCCTGCATCCCAGCTGACCAGCCCTCCCCCTCACACTACTTAATGGCAGCCACCGCGCGGCCACGCTGCTGGCATGCCGAAGGCATGCCAAAGGGAAGCCTGTCTGTGCCCGTCCATGACCCGACCGCGCCCAGCGCCAGGGACCCTGGTCCTTTGACCCACCACCGCAACAACGCCCGCATCCTCCATGATCTCAACCCTGGACACAACAACAACTGCCAGCTCTCAATGCCAACCAACACCCCTGGCCCACTCTCCTGCCTTCACTGCTGCCTCACCTTCACCCACCTCCATACCCTGGCTCCCTCACCCACCCTACTGACCCTCACCACACTAAAGCCTCTCAAGTGCATCCTTCTCAATGCACGATCCCTTCACAAACACACCACGGAGATCTGGGACCTTCTCAATGCCACCTCGCCCGACATCGCCTTACTGACGGAAACCTGGACGAACTCCAGCTCAGCGCCAGACATCGTCACCGCCATACCCGACGGCTACAAGATCATCCACTAGGACCATCCCATCCACAAAAGCTCCCTCCACCTGACCACCCACTCAGACGAACCAACGACCCACATGGAACACCTCCACTCCCAGTACCAGACCAACCCAAAAACCACCCTCCAGGGCACCCTCTTCTACAGACCACCCGGTCCCCGTGCTTCTTTCACCGACGCCATCGTTGACCTCATTGCACCCCAGGCCCACACATTCACAGACTACATCCTACTCAGAGACCTCAACTTCCACCTGGACAACCAAAACAATCCCAACACCTCCTCCCTCCTTGACTACATTGCCGACGTAGGACCAAAACAGCTAGTCACCCCTCCCACGCACACGGCAGGACACACACTTGACCCCGTATTTGCCACAGGAAACAGCATTTCTACAGCCCATCACCGAACTCCTCTGGACCGACCACCACTGCATCCACTTCTCTTTCAACAAACCCACCGCACACCAGCATGCCCACCGCTTACCCCGCAGAAGCTGGAACAGAGTCCCAGAAGATTAACTCACCACCTTCCTCAATGACACATCAACACTGACATCCTCAGACGTGAACACCACAGCACGCAACCTCCACCAATGGATCGAAAACTGCGCTGACACCCTTGCCCCCCTCAAAAATGCCACTGGCAAACAACATGTCAAAAAAGCAAGCTGGTTCACCCCCACGTTTCAAGACTCCAGACGCCCCTGTAGACGGCTCGAGAAGACATGGACAAACAACAAAATACCAGGAGCCCATCAAAGCAGCCACCACCACACACCACCACCTCATCAAAACCACAAGGAAGAAGGCCCTCCAAGACAGAATCACCAACAACGCACACAATAGCAAAGAATTCTTCAGCATCATCAAGGAGTTTGTCAAACCCAATATCTTCTACCACAAGAGCAAGACTATTTACAACAACTTCGACACCCAGGACCACCCCACTGTGCCAGCAACCAGCACAACCGACGCCGACCCCCCGACTGACTCTGCACAGCTGATCCCCACTCACCACGGATGACACCATAAAGACCATGAAAAGCATCCACTCCAGAGCACCTTCAGAACCCTGCCTTCCACAGAGCCGCTTCCGCCATCACACCCGAGCTAGGCCGAGCCGTCAACTGCTCCCTCAAGACCGGCACCTTCCCTGCTGACTAGAAACATGCCAAGATCAACCCCCTCCAGAAGAAACCCTCCTTGGACCTGACGGACCTCAAGAACTTCAAGCCCATATCTCTGCTCCCCTTCCCAGCCAAAGTCATCAAAAAAGCTATCAACGCCCAGCTCGCTGACTTCATCGAAACCAACCACATCCTGGACATCTCCCAATCTGGATTCCGAAACCACCACCACCGACGACATCCGCTCCCTCCTCGTCAAGGGCGAAAACGCGGCCCTTGTCCTACTGGACCTCTCGGTGGCCTTCAACACCATCTCCCACCACACCCTAGCCACAAGACTCCACGATGCTGGTATCCGAGTCAAGGCCCTCAACTGGATCCGCTCCTTCCTCACCGGCAAACCACAACGGGTTAGACTCCAGGGCTCCTCTTTCAGCCCCACCCTTTTCAATGTCTACATGGCCCCCCTGCACTGTAATCGTCAGGAACCATGGGTTCAACATAGTCTCCTATGCCGACAACACCCAGCTGATCCTCTCCCTCACCGAAGAACCCACAGTCGCCAGGAACAACTTCCACAAAGGAATGAAAGCTTTGCCTTCTGGATGAAGGACAGCTGCCCTAAGTTCAACTCGGTTATGACAGAAGTACTCATCCTGGGAGCCTCCCCCTCTGCTTGGATCAACTCCTGTGGCCCTCTGCTCTAAGAATTCCTCCTGCCCCCACAAACCACGCACAAAACCTCGGCATCGTACTGGACTCTTCTCTCGCAATGGACCGCCAGATAAACACCGTCTCCTCGTCCTGCTTCAACACACTCCGCCTTGTTCGAAAGACCTTCAGATGGACCCCCACCGAAACCAGAAAGATAGTCACCCATGTCCTCATCAGCAGCAAACTCAACTACGGCAACGCACTCTACGCTGGCGTCATACCCTGAAACCGGTCCCAGGATGCTTGTTTCTTGTCCGGGGAGGACCTGGCCTGGCAGTTCAGTCTGGACTGTTCCCATGGGGCACAGGGTCAAGACTGATTTGCATATGGCTGGGTCCAAACTGGGGTGGTGTAGTGAGCAAAAGAACGATGGATTTAACCCAGATCTTTTGACTGGGGGAGAATGTTTGCATTGGCAGCATTCCGTCCATCATTTGTTTGCTGTAACACCCAGAAACTCCTCCAAAGACTCCAGAATGTCCAAAACGCTGCAGCAAGACTAATCCTCAACATTCCCCATCGCAGCCCCATCACTCAACACCTCCGTGACCTCCAAAGGCTCCCAGTCAACAGAAGAATAACCTTCAAACTCCTCATACAAGGTCCTTCACAACGCCAGACCCACATACCTGAATCACTGTCTCACATTCCAGATAACCAACAGACACCTCCGCTCCGCCCAGCTTTCCCTGGCACCCGTCCCACGAATCCACAAGACCAGAACGGTAGGACTGTCCTTCTCCTACCTCGCCTCCAAGACATGGAACACCCTGCCCATTCACCTCAGGAAATCACCCTCGCTGACGCAATTCAGGAAGGAGCTGAAGACCCGGCTCTTTGGATGAACTCAGAACTTACTCTGATCTGCTGCGCTCCCGCCCCCCCCAGCGACTTGAGACCCTCACGGGTGAGTAGTCGCGCTTTACAAACCCTGATTGATTTATTTGCAACAACTGTCGCTCAGTGATCTTGAATAATAAGGTGAAAATTGTCAGCCTTTCAGTTGCTTGACTTCTTCCCAAACATAAATCGCACAAAACAAACTCGTTTAACTCTTTACTGAGATCGTGGAACGACCTTTACTAGCAGGTTTTAAGTTCTCAAAAAGGTTCATAAACTTAACTACTGTCTTTTCTTTTTCTAGTTCAACTCCCGTGGGATATAACAACTTTCATAAAGTCAAGTTTCCTGACAGAAAGTATGCCCATTGCTCGCTGCACGTGCACATTATATATAACACTGTTTGTAGAGTGGTTTCTGCTTATTGATGCCATCTTCTTTTTCTGTCATACAGAAGTGGATCCGCGAAGCTGAGATGCACGGTCCTGCTTCCTTCAGATCAGTTAAAAACATACCAACTTGCAAGTCATGGTGCAAGGGCCGCTGTTATAGCCAGCTGTGCCCCAAATGGTCACCGGTCTGGTGAGATTTGGGCTTAAAACAATAAAAACTAAATATTCTGCCAAAAACTTTAATAAATGCCACAACATTTAAATAATCCATTTTTTCAGCTTTAATATTATTGTAGAAAAAACACTATATCTAAGCTCAATATTTACATCAACATTTAATTTCTTGATAGTTTTATACTCACGTTATTTTGACCTCGATATTTAATATAATTAATATTTTGTAATCGATATTCAGGATCTACACCCACAAGGAGTTCCCCCTGAATGTAGGCCCTTTTTTGTTTAGTTTTACAATGCAGCACTGCCATGTTCTGCATGACTGTTTTGGGTTGGAAGAGCAAGTAAGTCAGCAGTCTAGTCACGTGCAGTCCACTAGGTCAAAGCTTACTCCTGCCACAGCTGACTGAGACTCCAACAGCATACACACAGCAGTTTCCTACCTCCAAATGTGACAGTGGAACCACTAATTTGACAGAACGGTGCATCAGCCATTTTATGGCAGAGGCACTGTTGAAACAAACTCTTAATTAACTCCTTGAGTTGCACGTATGTCATCAAAAATATCAAAACAGCTAGGCATTCAGGGGCAGATTTACAAGTACCTTGCGACACTTTTGCGCCGCTGTTGCATCACTTTTGTGCCACATCGGCGGCAACGTGACGCATCTAGGGAGATGGGTCATGTTGTAAAGCCCTGCATCACATTATACCTGCGTCAGGTATAATGTATGCAGGGTGGGCGTTCCCATGCAGGAAAGCCTCGTAAAAGTGACGCAGTGACATCTACAAGATATCACTGCGCCACTTCTAGGACGCCACTGCTTCAAAACCTTACGCCTGCGTGAAGCAGGTGTAAAGAGTGACGCAGTGCAATAAGTATTGGCCTCAACATGCATTGCTGGAGTTGCGTCGTGGTTGAGACACAACTCCAGCAATGCCTGACTTTTGGGCCAACAGATGTGTCAGAATTTCTGACGCATCTGTCAATCATTGTGCCATGGTGCGCCGTATTGTAAATACTGCGCATCCATGGTGGAGCAAGGGTATCGCAGGCTGGCGCAGAGAGACTGACGCATCTCTACAGATGCGTCAGTTTCTTGTACATTTGCCCCTTAATTTGGTGCTAAATCATTCTGGTCTCTCATGCTGCTTTTTTGCAAAGGGGAATACGTTTATTTAGATCCCATCAGCACTTATAAGTGTCAAAGCAAAGATTGGAGTAATCATAAAATTTAAAGTGATAAAACTTTCTGGTTGACTGATTAATTCAAAGAAAACAAATTAAGAATAAGTATATGTGGGCGAGAATGACAATAGCATAACTTATAAACAAATAACCCTCAAAATATATGATTATTACATTATTTACTGATCAAGCCGATCGTGCACCAGCGTTTTCTAGTACTACTAGATTGCCTACAAAAGATTTGAGCGATGTGATTAAATCTCAAGGTACTCCTGTACCAAATATTTAGAAAGTTCATTCTCCCTGGACTAAACCCTTGCTTCCCTATTCTCAATGTGACAAACGTGCTGTTCGAGTTCACCTACCTGAGTCATAAAGAAACTCAGCTTACTATCAATGTGCTGCATCTTCTGAGTCAAAACTGCAGCATTGGTAGCACGCCCTGATTTTATATCATGGATCTCCTTACAAATTTGCTCCATTAATCGAAGAATTCTGTCTTTGTGTCCACTGAGCATGATGATGATGACTCAGAGTCAATGGGGGTCTCATAGTGTTGGTGATGGTTGCAATGAAAAGCTTACATTGACACCCATGGATAAATGGGCATTAATACAAGCCTCCCCTATGCTACCTTTCCTCAGGGAAATGTCAAAAGAGCTAGAGTATTAAGTCAGATTTTCATAATGAATTGGGCACATTTCTTTCCACAATCCTAGCCAAATGGGGACAAAATATTGGCCCAGAATGAGTCCTAGATTCATAGGCTCCACCCTCCTTTATCTTGAATGGTGGCTGGAAGATCTATCATGGTGTTTCGATAGGGATGTCTCTCCCTTAGTCTAAAAGGAACAACCACAACGTTTCCACTAGCAGGACCTGGAACGGATGGTGGTGTAAGTGGGTAATCTTTTCGGTGGCGAGCCAATGACAAAGTATGCTTGTCATCAAATAGCCTAGGCAGCAGTCCTTTTTTTCTAAGCAGACCCAAAATACCAGTCTCAAGCTCTGCTCCATCAGACTGTGTGAGAGTTTATGAGCATTCAGTTATTCACCTCTTATTATTGGTGAGCCACCACTCTTTATGATACATTACTAGTTGTAAGGTCAGGTGGCACTTTGGAGACAGAATTGGACTAAGATAAAGGCAAAAACTGATGGAGGGGTTACGCACATGATTTGCAGGCTTCTAGGTGAACATAATTTGAAATAAGGAACCTGTGGTCGGTAGATGCAGTGGCAACTAAAATTGTGTTGCAGCTTATGTTGTATTGAGCACGTGACACCATCTCTCTGGAAGAAGAAGTTGAGGAAGAAGGTACTGTGAAAGATTAGGGAGCCCCTAGGGTACCTGAACTAGATGAGGTGAAAGCTAGGCAGCTTGTTTCCATTTGACAATGCATCTTGCCCTCCTCCATGATCCTCCTTGTCCATCTACTAATTGCTTGTTGAATCATGAGGCAGAGTAGTGTCAAAGTGAAAGAAGTATGTGGAAACAGCAGTACATCAAGTATGTATGAGCACCACAAGGGCAGACATGCAGAGGGAGAGACAATGGCACCGTCTGAACAAATATAGAAAGAGTGAAAAATAGTGTCAAGGAAAGAGTTTGGGTTCAGGGGTCCTTCAATAGCTGCACAACCGCCACCTCTCAGTGGCATAGCAAGAGAGTGTGGGCGGGGGGGCCACCCTGGGCATCCCAAATTTTGGGGGGTGGGCGGCCTCCCCCGCTCTTACATGAAGCCGTCGCGGGGCAGCAAATGCAGGAAACGCCAGCACTCCCCGCTCTTACATGCTGCCAAAGGTCTAGCTACGCTACGGCCACCTCTAAATGCCCAGTGTCCAAAGCAAACAGAAATTGCTGGCAGAGTCATGGCATGATCAAAAGCGTCTTACAAGCACATTGATGAGTTTGCAAAATGTTGCGATAATGGTAGTTATTAGAGAACAGACTCACTTTTCTTGTCTGCTTTGCATATACATCTTTCATGATGGAGAGGGTCCTTGGCCATAATATTTCAGGAGCCCGACAGGCTATTTCACACGCTACTTCTTCCATGAACTGAATAAAATGAACATAACCAACCCTATGACTTACCAGAATTTCCACCTCAGATGTACGGAGATGCCACCTGCTTCTAGGCCTCACTGCTGCACACATCTAGGAGACTCATACTCATGCATCAAGAGAAGTAGTCTCCAAGTATCTCACAGACATCCCTTCAAAACTACCTATGGAGCTTGAGCAGATCACTGGGACACACCACTAAAACATATAATGGGGGTCCAGCTATCCTACCAGTTATAAAAAAAAAAAAAAAGTTCATTGGTGTCTGGAGTCTATGTCAATCTGATGCAAAAGGCAAGTGAGCAAAGCTGCAAACAGCGATGAGTAGTGCAGAAACGTGGAAAGCACAGGGTGCAGCTTCACCTCATTGGTTCTGGTGAAGACTGCTGAGCACAAGTTAGCAGTCTTTAAAGATTGCTTGAAATTTCCGTCTTCACCTCTGGGAAGCTAAGTGCCCCAAACTCTGAAAGTTCCAGAGAGAATATTTCTCCACCTTCCAATCAGTGGCGGCTAGTGAACTCTGAAAGTGGTGAGGGACAAAGATCAAACCATGAGTTTGTTTGCCTATGCAGATCAAGGTAAATGAGGTTTGCATGGCTCCTCCCTTCTAAAAAAGTTTTTTAAAAACTTGAATAAAAAAAAAAATTCAGCACAATTTTTTAAAAATAATTTGCCAAAACCAATAGCTTTGAAATAGATTCATAACGGAACCCTCATCAAGTATTTTGAAAATTCCTGGTTTACCAGCTCCTCCTTTCTTCCTCCTGCAAGATAATCCATTGTCTGGCCATTTTTTACTTTGTTATCCCCTTCTTTCTCTAAATACTTCACTTTATGCCTTTTTTCTCTTTCACCATCTTCTTGCCTTTTTTTACCATTACTCTCTCTGTCTCACTTCCGTCGTCTCCTTTTACTCTACTTCCTCTCTTCGCCTTCTTATTACTTAAACAAATATCTCCCCAGGTGGTTAGTTGTTTTTATTAACTCTAGTGGGGTGGTGTTGATGTTAACAATTTTTAAGACACTATATTTATGTCAGATGATTTTCTGACGCTACTCTGCTGAGGTGATAGCACTGAAAATCACATTCTTTCTTTCCTGCATCAAGATTGAGGCGAGGTGGCCCAACGATTTAACATACTATGTGTGGTTCAATGTCTCCTTTCCTTCTCCTCTTCTTTTTAGAGAACAGTGAGCACACCTTCATGACAAAAGCTCACAATGTCTAAGCTCTCTGCTCATCTCCTGTGTACACTCCCTTGAGACTTTTGCACACAGTATGTGCTGTGGCAGGGATGGAACCCACAATGTGCATCACCTTCAGAACTGGAACCCAGAGTGTGTGTTCTCCCATGGTTGGACATCTTTACCCAGAGGTTCCCACAGTGTGTGAGTCCTCATTACATGACATAGACCCACTATATCTGACTTTTCAGCTCCTCTGTAACCTTTGGCAAAGTGTTTGCTTCCCAAAAGTGTTTGCCCCTCCAACAACAGTGTCAAATGGGTAGATATGTGTCTGTACCCTTACACAATCAATAACATAACATATATATCTGCAGGAATTAGGCTACTATTTACTTCTAGTGCTAACTCTATCTTGCTGATGAGCCCTGGTCAGAGCAAAACGTCTCAGTGATTGTTTAAGGTCTGGCACTTAGACTGACAAAATGTACTTCTAGTGCTAACTCTACCATTCTGACGAGCCCTAATCAGAGCAAAATGTGCCAGCGTTTAAGGCCTTTGAGAGATGTATCTATTCGGCTGAGAAAATTACATTTAAAGTTGCACTCTAGCTTATGCCAGCATTTTGATCAGTTTCCTAGATTACTTTTTTGTTTGTTGTTTCAATAGATTTGTTTAAGAGGGTTTATAAAAAAATGTGCTTTAGTTTCTGTTAGAAATTTAATTCCTGGTTTGGCTGAGGTATGCACCCAGGCCAGGCAGGAACCACCACTCTAGTCAGGGTAAGCTAGATACTCACTAATAGCCGTGCGGCAGCACATACTCTGCTCACCCTCTGGTAGCTTGACACAGAGCAGTCAGGCTCATCTAAAGAGGGAATGTGTAAAGTATTTGTGCAACACACCCACACAGTAACTCAATGAATACACCACAAAAAAACTCCACACAGGTTTAGAACAATAGATTATTATATTCTGAACAAAACAAGACCAAAACGACAAATTTCCAATATATACAGAAGTCGAGATATTGAATTTTCAAGGGATAAATGCAGTAAAGCGCTTAGAAGCAAGTAGCTCTAAAAAGACTACTTTAGTTCATGCTGGATCCGGGCAAAGTCAAAATTCGGGCCAACCATGATGGAGCACCGGCCGGCTACAGGACCCACGCAGGCCCCGGTGAAAAAAGTACCCTTCCTGGTCACAAACAGAGAGATGCATCGATGTCGAGGTCCACAGGTGCAGGATGAGTCAATCTTCTCCACGCAGTGAAGGCAATGGGTCAGTTCTGAAGACGGGTGGCAGAGTCGAGAGGCATTTATTGATGCGCCGGATTCTGACATGCAGTTTAGGGGATGCGTTGATCTCACCAAGCTGAAGCGATGGCGATACGCTGTCTGATGCATGGATCTCTGAAGGCAAAGCGCTGGTTCCGAGGCAATGCGCTGATTTTTACTCCCGCAACTGGGTCGATGTGCTGGTTCTGCTACACGCAGATAGGAGATGCGTCAAAATCCGTATTGCAAGTATCTGGACCATTTCCAAGGAGCCAGGCACTGGAGCAGGGGTAGATACTTTGATATCCCTGAGTCTCAAGCAACAGTAGGCTAGCCATCAAGCCATTGGAGCTCACTTGGAGTGAAGGCAGAGTCCAGCTCTCCTTCAGCAGAGTCAGGGTGCAGCAGGCAGCAGTGCAACAAACAGATAAGCAGGCCTTCCAGATCAGTAGTCCAGTTAAGTCCTTTAAGCAGCACAGCAGTTCTTCTGGCAGAGCTTCAGTTTCAAGTCCAGTAGTGTCTGAAAAGTGATGGTAACTTCAATGTAGCTCTCTGAAGTGCACAAGTATCCCTTTCAACCCTGTCCTGTCTTCCAGGCTATCTGTGTGTGTGTGTGTGTGTGTGGGGGGGTTAATCAGTCCTTTGGGTGGTAGAAGGATACTTCCTATTCAAGGGAATTGCTAACCCCTCCCTTCCATCCTGCCCAGGCAAGACCATCAGAATGCAGATGTATGTAGATGGGTACTCAGACACACCTGTCCTTTCTGTGTTTGGGCTGTCTCGAGGGAATGCACAAAGTGAAGCTGGAGACAGGCTGTCAAGCACACAGAGCAGTAAGTACAGAAAAATTTCCCCATTCTAAAAGTGGCCTTTCTAAAATAGTGATGGTAAATCCAAATTAACCAGTAAAGAGGATTTAGCATTACTAGTCCAAAGATATAAAACATGAAAAAGCCACTCGTCTCTAATCAGCAATTACAGCTTAAAAGTGTATTAAGGAATTCCCAATGTTAATCTATGAGAGGAGTTGGCTACACAGTAATGAAAATGAATTTGGGTGTTTGGCACTACCAGTACATATAAGACATAAAGGTACATACCCTACCTTTTAATTACATAGCACTCTGCCCTTAGGGCTACTAGGGCCTACCTTAGGGGTGACTTATATGTAATAAAAGGGGAGTTTAAGACTTGGCAAGTAGTTCTAAATGCCAGGTTGAAGTGGCAGTAAACTGCACACACAGGCCCTGCAATGGAAGGCCTGAGACAGGGTTGAAAGGCTACTTATGTGGTTGGCCAATCAGTGCTACAGGCCCACTAATATCAGTTAGTTTACAGGCCCTGGGTATATGGTATGCCACTTTACAAGGGACTTACAGGTAAACTACATATGTCAAATGGGTACACACCAATTTCACCATGTTCAGGGGAGAAGCACATGCACTTTAGCACTGATTAGCAGTGGTAAAGTGCTCAGAGTCCTAAGGCAAGGGGTGGGCGGCATTGGAGGAATTTAGTAATTCCGCGTTACTCTTGTAATGCGGAATTACTAATAAATTTTGCTGCTCCCACTCCGCAGGTGGAATTAATCAGCATTCATTCATACTCAGCACTAACGTGGGATCCAGCACCATTTCAACATGGAATGGCATCATACTGAAACAGGGCTTGTTGTTATATTCTCGCACTAGGTAGAGTGGTAGGCCCCTCGATGGTCTCACAATGCTGAGGACGTAGACACAGGACCTTGCTCTGGGGCTTGTGGAGTCTGTTGTATGTGTCAGGCCAGGTGGTGTATGCTCTGCAGGCTTCACGTGGGAGAGACGATAGGGGACTGATGGACACACAGTGAGAGCGCAACAGGCACGAGGGAGGGAAAAAGGTAGTATAGGTAGCCCGTGGTAGAAGACATCCTGCGGGATACCTTATTAGGCTTGTTTGTCGAGTACTGTACAATTGTTCACAATAGTTCACTGCTAGGCTTATCAGGAGGTTCGCGTGCACTTACACCACATATTGTAGGACAGAGCTCTGCTGATAGGGCGCTCACGTGCACTATGAAATCACTGAAGGATCAAGCCATGGTATTAGAAGCGGCTTATGCACAAACGGTGCGGCTGGTCGTGTTTCCTTCTGCTCATTCTCTGTGCATTCAGTGTTATGTGTCTGTGATTTCATAATGCACTTATAACTTCCTTTAGCATAGCGGTGTCCTTGATTGTGTGATGTCATAATGCACGCAGGCTTCCATTTACACGTCATAGTTAGTGCCTGTGTGATAATATGTATATGATGCACATAAGAATCCTATAAGCACAATATTGTATGTCAAAGTGGGATACCATAATGCATGTGCGGGTCCTATTAGCTCACTCAAAAAATAGGGGGGAGGTAGAGGGTATAAAGCTAGGTCCACCCTCCTTTCAGTAATAGACACAGAAAAACCAGAATACCGGACTAGGAACCTAGCTAGGGTGACGTGAGACCCCAACTCAAGTTGAGTTAGAAAGTGTTGTTCAGACAAGAAGGAAATATTTTCTTCTTGAGTCCCCTCACTCACCAGGGTTTCCCCTTGGTGACATGCTTCATCATTGGGGTCCTCTCAATCCCCTGCGGATTGAGGCGTGCTTCGACTTGCGAAATTACGTAGGAGCACTTACGTGAAAAAATGTGTTGTGCAGTGTTATGGAGTGGAAGAATAAAGATGTTAAAAATACCTGGCTAGTGGGCGAAATAATTTTATTCTAGCTCCTAGTCGGTATATTTAAAAACAGGGGTACTAGAGAACAATGTAACCATGATGAGTTAAACGCCTCTAGTATTGGTCAACATGTTTCGAGCCTCCCCAAGGCTCTTCCTCAGGACCACACAGGGACCAGCCCTGTGCGTTTCACTCCTAAGTGACCTAAATGTGAGGTAAATAAATAGTTAGTGAAAAGTGATGTGCCACACCTACTGTGTGTACACTAATTGTTAATACATACGATTTGACTCAATGGATCGTAGTATTTAATGTGAGGTTCAGAATTGCCCCATGGTCTGGAGGGGTTGAGGGGCTTGTGGTCACACTTTGAGCTGAGCACGCCTCACCGGTGATTCACCTACTCGTACCCCTCCATACCATGGGGCAATTCTGAACCTCACATTAAATACTACGATCCATTGAGTCAATTCTTGATCTTGATTCCTCGGTCTAGGTCCACTCTCTCCCCACTGCTCCGCTGTGCCGTCTCTTGCCTCCAGACCCCGACCTCCTCCTTGGGAGTTTCGAGGTTGCTGCCCGCTCCTGTGCCTCCTGCCCGCTCCAACTGGGATCAGACTGCCTCCAACCACCGTAACCTTTCTCAGCCGTTTTTTTTCTTAATTGTTTCCCTGTTGTGCCACTGTTATTGTGCCCATCTGTGTCTTGCTCTAATTCCACCACTATTTTTATTTTCTCGTGCCTGCCTGTTCCTTTTGCCTTTTGCCGCTGCGGCCCCTGCGGCCCCTCCCCCCAGGAATTCCCCCCCCAGAATTCCCCCCCGGAATTTTCCCCCCGGAATTCCCCTACTCCCGCCTCCCAGCCTCTCCTCCCTCCCACCTCCCCTACTTAATCAATCAGGGGTTTGTTAAAGCGTGACTACTCACCCGTAAGGGTCTCAAGGCGCTAGGGGTGGGGTGGGGGGGTGCAGGTTCCATTCATCAAGGAGGGAGTCTGTCGAAGAGCCAGGTTTTGAGGTTTCTTGCGAAGATGGGGAGCGATGTTGTCTGTCTGAGGTGGAGCGGAAGGGCGTTCCATGCTTTGGCCGCAAGGAAGGAGAAGGAGCGGCCTCCCGATCTGGTCTATCTGGTGCGGGGGACCACGGCGTAGGAGAGCTGGGCTGATCGTAGGGTCCTTTGGGGTGCGTGGAATTTGAGTCGGCTGTTCAGGTATGCTGGTCCGGTGCCGTGGAGGGCCTTGTGTGCGTGGGTGAGCATCTTGAAGGTGAGGAAGGAGCGGATCCAGTCGAGGGCCTTGTCCTGGATTCCTGCGTCGTAGAGTCTGCGTATTAGGGTGCGGTGGGAGACTGTGTCGAACACTGCTGATAGGTCAAGGAGGATGAGGGCTACTGTTTCTCCTTTGTCCAGGAGGGTGCGGATGTCGTCTGTTGCGGCGAGGAGGGCGGTTTCCGTACTGTGGTTTTTTCTGAAGCCGGATTGGGAGGAGTCGAGGATGTTGTGTTCTTCAATGAATGTGGCGAGTTGGCTGTTGATGGCTTTCTCGATGACTTTCGCTGGGAACGGGAGCAGGGAGATGGGTCTGTAGTTTTTGAGGTCGGTGGGGTCCGCTGAGGGTTTCTTTAGGAGGGGGTTGACCTCGGCGTGTTTCCAGTCGTCGGGGAACGAGGCGGTCGCCAGGGAGCGGTTGATGGTGTGGCGGAGCATGGGTGCGATGGTGTCGGCGGCTCTGTTGAAGATGTGGTGGGGGCAGGGGTCCGTGGGGGCCCCTGGAGTGGATTGACTTCATTGTCTTCAGTGTGTCTTCGGTGGTGAGGGCTGTCCAGCCGTCAATCGCTGGTTTCCGGGTGTCGGGGGTGGTTGGTGAGGGTTCAGTGTGTTGGTTGTCTTCGTCGAAGTTGTCGTAGATGCTCTTGATTTGTGGTGGAAAAAGGTGCTGAGTTTGTCGCAGAGGTCTTGTGAGGGAGGGATGTCGGTAGACTCGCTAGTGGGTTGGGCGAACTCCTTGATGATGCTGAAGAGTTCCTTGCTGTTGTGCGCGTGGGTGGAGATTCTGTCTTCAATCGCTTTTTTCCTTGTTTCTCTGATGAGTTGATGGTGTGCGTTGGTGGCGGCTCTGAAGTTGTTGTGGGCTTCTGTGGATTTGGTGTTCCTCCAGGCCTTTTCGAGGCGGCGGCAGGTGCTTCTGGACTCTCGAAGTTGGTGGTAAACCATCTGGCTTTCTTGGCACGGGTATTGTTGTTTTTCTTGAGGGGGGCTATGGTGTTGGTGCCGTCCAAGATCCATCTATGCAGGGTTCGGGCTGCGGTGTTGGGGTCGCTCGTTTTCCGCGATGGTTGGGGTGGAGTTGTTGAGTGAGGAGGTGAGCTGGTCGTCGGTGATTTTGGTCCAGTTTCTTCGTGGAAGCAGGTGCTGGTGTCTGTGGATGGTGGGTGTTCTGAAGGTGAAGTGGACGCAACGATGGTCGGTCCATGGGAGTTCGGTGGTGTGGCTGAAGGTGATGGAGTTTCCTGTAGTGAAGAGGGGGTCGAGGGTGTGTCCTGATGAGTGCGTGGGCTCGGTCACGATCTGGCGCAGTCCAATGTTGTGGAGGTTTTCCAGGAGGGATGTGGTGTTGGGGTCCAGTTGGTTGTCGAGGTGGAAGTTGAGGTCTCCCAGCAGGGTGTAGTTGGTGGATGCGATGGCCTGCAGGGAGATAATGTCAGTGATGGAGTTGGCGAAGGGTCCGCGGGGTCCAGGGGGTCGGTAGATGAGGGTTCCTCGGAGGGTGGCGGTGGGGCTGGCCAGTATCTTGAAGTGAAGGTGTTCCATCAGTTCTGTGGTCTCGTCAGGGAGTGTGCTCAGGCGGAGGCTGGATTTGTGGACAATGGTGATTCCTCCTCTTGGGCGGGTGGGGCGGTCCTTCCTGGAGATCTTGTATCCTTGGGGGATGGCGATGGCGATGTCCGGTCCCGAGGTGGTGTTGGTCCAGGTTTCGGTGAAGAACGCTACATCCGGGGTGGTGCTGTCGAGGAGGTCCCAGATTTCTGTGGCGTGTTTGTGGAGGGATCGGACGTTGAGGAGGATGAATTGCAGGGTCTTCGGTTCGGTTGTGTTCTTGTGGGCGGGTTGTGCTGGATCCGTGTTCTTGGCGGTGCTGCAGGTGTGCCGGCAGCGGTGACAGCTGAAGGGTCCGTGGGAGTCGGCTGGTGATGCTAGCTTGCAGTTGTTGTTGCGGCCTGGGTTGAGTGCGTGGAGTGCTGCTGGGTCGTAGTGTTGGCAGGGTGGAGGTCGAGGGTTCCTGGCGCTGGTCGCGGTCGGGTCGCGGACGGGCGCAGATGGGCTTGCCTTTGAGGCGCCTTCGGCGCGCCAGTGGCGCGGCCGCGCAGTGGCCGCCATTAAGTAGGGGTCGGGGAGGGCTGGACAGCTGGGAGGCGGGAGCGGGGAGGGGAGCTGGATTGGGCCGGTCGCGCTGGGGGGAGGGGCCGCGGGGCAGCAGCGGCGGGGAAAGGTAAAGGGAGGAAATAAGGGTTAAAGAAATAAGGGAAAATAGGCAGAAATAAGGCACAAAAGAGCAGAGATGCAGAAAGGTGAAAGATAAAAAGAGGGTAGAAAAACGAGTGAAAACTAGTGAAAGGGCAGAGCGAGAGGAAGGGAAAATGAGCAGAAATAAGGCACAAAAGAGCAGAGATGCAGAAAAGTGCAGAAAGGTGAAAGATAAAAGAGGGTAGAAAAACGAGTGAAAACAAGTGAAAGGGCAGAGCGAGAGGAAGGGAAAAGGAGCAGAAATAAGGCACAAAAGAGCAGAGATGCAGAAAAGTGCAGAAAGGTGAAAGATAAAAAAGGGTAGAAAAACGAGTGAAAGAGCAGAGTTAGAGGAAGGAGACAGAGGTCCACTGGACCACCAGGGATGAGGCGCAGGGAAACCTGCGGGTGGAGGAGGGCCTCGATCACCAACACTCGAGAGTGCAGGGGCAGGCCTCACTTAATGGTGGAGCTGCGAGGGTGGGAGAGCAATTTCACTGACAATGAGTCAGTGGTCTTGCTCGCCTGTCCCCGCAGTGGCCGCCATTAAGTAGGGGTCGGGAGGGCTGGACAGCTGGGAGGCGGGAGCGGGGAGGGAGCTGGATTGGGCCGGTCGCGCTGGGGGGAGGGGCCACGGGGGCAGCAGCGGCGGGGAAAGGTAAAGGGAGGAAATAAGGGATAAAGAAAAAGGGAAAATAGGCAGAAATAAGGCACAAAAGAGCAGAGATGCAGAAAGGTGAAAGATAAAAGAGGGTAGAAAAACGAGTGAAAACTAGTGAAAGGGCAGAGCGAGAGGAAGGGAAAATGAGCAGAAATAAGGCACAAAAGAGCAGAGATGCAGAAAAGTGCAGAAAGGTGAAAGATAAAAGAGGGTAGAAAAACGAGTGAAAACAAGTGAAAGGGCAGAGCGAGAGGAAGGGAAAATGAGCAGAAATAAGGCACAAAAGAGCAGAGATGCAGAAAAGTGCAGAAAGGTGAAAGATAAAAAAGGGTAGAAAAACGAGTGAAAGAGCAGAGTTAGAGGAAGGAGACAGAGGTCCACTGGACCACCAGGGATGAGGCGCAGGGAAACCTGCGGGTGGAGGAGGGCCTCGATCACCAACACTCGAGAGTGCAGGGGCAGGGCAGGCCTCACTTAATGGTGGAGCTGCGAGGGTGGGAGAGCAATTTCACTGACAATGAGTCAGTGGTCTTGCTCGCCTGTCCCCGCAGTGGCCGCCATTAAGTAGGGGTCGAGGAGGGCTGGACAGCTGGGAGGCGGGAGCGGGGAGGGGAGCTGGATTGGGCCGGTCGCGCTGGGGGAGGGGCCGCGGGGCAGCAGCGGCGGGGAAAGGTAAAGGTAGGAAATAAGGGATAAAGAAAAAAGGGAAAATAGGCAGAAATAAGGCACAAAAGAGCAGAGATGCAGAAAGGTGAAAGATAAAAGAGGGTAGAAAAACGAGTGAAAACTAGTGAAAGGGCAGAGCGAGAGGAAGGGAAAATGAGCAGAAATAAGGCACAAAAGAGCAGAGATGCAGAAAAGTGCAGAAAGGTGAAAGATAAAAGAGGGTAGAAAACGAGTGAAAACAAGTGAAAGGGCAGAGCGAGAGGAAGGGAAAATGAGCAGAAATAAGGCACAAAAGAGCAGAGATGCAGAAAAGTGCAGAAAGGTGAAAGATAAAAAAGGGTAGAAAAACGAGTGAAAGAGCAGAGTTAGAGGAAGGAGACAGAGGTCCACTGGACCACCAGGGATGAGGCGCAGGGAAACCTGCGGGTGGAGGAGGGCCTCGATCACCAACACTCGAGAGTGCAGGGGCAGGGGCAGGCCTCACTTAATGGTGGAGCTGCGAGGGTGGGAGAGCAATTTCACTGACAATGAGTCAGTGGTCTTGCTCGCCCGTCCCCGCAGTGGCCGCCATTAAGTAGGGGTCGGGGAGGGCTGGACAGCTGGGAGGCGGGAGCGGGGAGGGGAGCTGGATTGGGCCGGTCGCGCTGGGGGGAGGGGCCGCGGGGGCAGCAGCGGCGGGGAAAGGTAAAGGGAGGAAATAAGGGATAAAGAAAAAAGGGAAAATAGGCAGAAATAAGGCACAAAAGAGCAGAGATGCAGAAAGGTGAAAGGTAAAAGAGGGTAGAAAAACGAGTGAAAACTAGTGAAAGGGCAGAGCGAGAGGAAGGGAAAATGAGCAGAAATAAGGCACAAAAGAGCAGAGATGCAGAAAAGTGCAGAAAGGTGAAAGATAAAAGAGGGTAGAAAAACGAGTGAAAACAAGTGAAAGGGCAGAGCGAGAGGAAGGGAAAATGAGCAGAAATAAGGCACAAAAGAGCAGAGATGCAGAAAAGTGCAGAAAGGTGAAAGATAAAAAAGGGTAGAAAAACGAGTGAAAGAGCAGAGTTAGAGGAAGGAGACAGAGGTCCACTGGACCACCAGGGATGAGGCGCAGGGAAACCTGCGGGTGGAGGGCCTCCATCACCAACACTCGAGAGTGCAGGGGCAGGCCTCACTTAATGGTGGAGCTGCGAGGGTGGGAGAGCAACTTCACTGACAATGAGTCAGTGGTCTTGCTCGCCTGTCCCCGCAGTGGCCGCCATTAAGTAGGGGTCGGGAGAGCTGGACAGCTGGGAGGCGGGAGCGGGGAGGGAGCTGGATTGGGCCGGTCACGCTGGGGGAGGGGCCACGGGGGCAGCAGCGGCGGGGAAAGGTAAAGGGAGGAAATAAGGGATAAAGATTAAAGGGAAAATAGGCAGAAATAAGGCACAAAAGAGCAGAGATGCAGAAAGGTGAAAGGTAAAAGAGGGTAGAAAAATGAGTGAAAACTAGTGAAAGGGCAGAGCGAGAGGAAGGGAAAATGAGCAGAAATAAGGCACAAAAGAGCAGAGATGCAGAAAAGTGCAGAAAGGTGAAAGATAAAAAAGGGTAGAAAAACGAGTGAAAGAGCAGAGTTAGAGGAAGGAGACAGAGGTCCACTGGACCACCAGGGATGAGGCGCAGGGAAACCTGCGGGTGGAGGAGGGCCTCGATCACCAACACTCGAGAGTGCAGGGGCAGGGGCAGGCCTCACTTAATGGTGGAGCTGCGAGGGTGGGAGAGCAATTTCACTGACAATGAGTCAGTGGTCTTGCTTGCCTGTCCCCGCAGTGGCCGCTATTAAGTAGGGGTCGGGAGGGCTGGACAGCTGGGAGGCGGGAGCGGGGAGGGAGCTGGATTGGGCCGGTCGCGCTGGGGGAGGGGCCGCGGGGCAGCAGCGGCGGGGAAATGGTAAAGGGAGGAAATAAGGGATAAAGAAAAAAGGGAAAATAGGCAGAAATAAGGCACAAAAGAGCAGAGATGCAGAAAGGTGAAAGATAAAAGAGGGTAGAAAAACGAGTGAAAACTAGTGAAAGGGCAGAGCGAGAGGAAGGGAAAATGAGCAGAAATAAGGCCCAAAAGAGCAGAGATGCAGAAAAGTGCAGAAAGGTGAAAGATAAAAGAGGGTAGAAAAACGAGTGAAAACAAGTGAAAGGGCAGAGCGAGAGGAAGGGAAAATGAGCAGAAATAAGGCACAAAAGAGCAGAGATGCAGAAAAGTGCAGAAAGGTGAAAGATAAAAAAGGGTAGAAAAACGAGTGAAAGAGCAGAGTTAGAGGAAGGAGACAGAGGTCCACTGGACCACCAGGGATGAGGCGCAGGGAAACCTGCGGGTGGAGGAGGGCCTCGATCACCAACACTCGAGAGTGCAGGGGCAGGGGCAGACCTCACTTAATGGTGGAGCTGCGAGGGTGGGAGAGCAATTTCACTGACAATGAGTCAGTGGTCTTGCTCGCCTGTCCTCGCAGTGGCCGCCATTAAGTAGGGGTCGGGGAGGGCTGGACAGCTGGGAGGCGGGAGCGGGGAGGGGAGCTGGATTGGGCCGGTCGCGCTGGGGGGAGGGGCCGCGGGGCAGCAGCGGCGGGGAAAGGTAAAGGGAGGAAATAAGGGATAAAGAAAAAGGGAAAATAGGCAGAAATAAGGCACAAAAGAGCAGAGATGCAGAAAGGTGAAAGATAAAAGAGCGTAGAAAAACGAGTGAAAACTAGTGAAAGGGCAGAGCGAGAGGAAGGGAAAATGAGCAGAAATAAGGCACAAAAGAGCAGAGATGCAGAAAAGTGCAGAAAGGTGAAAGATAAAAGAGGGTAGAAAAACGAGTGAAAACAAGTGAAAGGGCAGAGCGAGAGGAAGGGAAAATGAGCAGAAATAAGGCACAAAAGAGCAGAGATGCAGAAAAGTGCAGAAAGGTGAAAGATAAAAAAGGGTAGAAAAACGAGTGAAAGAGCAGAGTTAGAGGAAGGAGACAGAGGTCCACTGGACCACCAGGGATGAGGCGCAGGAAACCTGCGGGTGGAGGAGGGCCTCGATCACCAACACTCGAGAGTGCAGGGGGGCAGGCCTCACTTAATGGTGGAGCTGCGAGGGTGGGAGAGCAATTTCACTGACAATGAGTCAGTGGTCTTGCTCGCCTGTCCCCGCAGTGGCCGCCATTAAGTAGGGGTCGGGAGGGCTGGACAGCTGGGAGGCGGGAGCGGGGAGGGGAGCTGGATTGGGCCGGTCGTGCTGGGGGAGGGGCTGCGGGGGCAGCAGCGGCGGGGAAAGGTAAAGGGAGGAAATAAGGGATAAAGAAAAAGGGAAAATAGGCAGAAATAAGGCACAAAAGAGCAGAGATGCAGAAAGGTGAAAGATAAAAGAGGGTAGAAAAACGAGTGAAAACTAGTGAAAGGGCAGAGCGAGAGGAAGGGAAAATGAGGAGAAATAAGGCACAAAGAGCAGAGATGCAGAAAAGTGCAGAAAGGTGAAAGATAAAAGAGGGTAGAAAAACAAGTGAAAACAAGTGAAAGGGCAGAGCGAGAGGAAGGGAAAATGAGCAGAAATAAGGCACAAAAGAGCAGAGATGCAGAAAAGTGCAGAAAGGTGAAAGATAAAAAAGGGTAGAAAAACGAGTGAAAGAGCAGAGTTAGAGGAAGGAGACAGAGGTCCACTGGACCACCAGGGATGAGGCGCAGGGAAACCTGCGGGTGGAGGAGGGCCTCGATCACCAACACTCGAGAGTTTCAGGGGCAGGCCTCACTTAATGGTGGAGCTGCGAGGGTGGGAGAGCAATTTCACTGACAATGAGTCAGTGGTCTTGCTCGCCTGTCCCCGCAGTGGCCGCCATTAAGTAGGGGTCGGGAGGGCTGGACAGCTGGGAGGCGGGAGCGGGGAGGGGAGCTGGATTGGGCCGGTCGCGCTGGGGGGAGGGGCGACGGGGGCAGCAGCGGCGGGGAAAGGTAAAGGGAGGAAATAAGGGATAAAGAAAAAAGGGAAAATAGGCAGAAATAAGGTACAAAAGAGCAGAGATGCAGAAAGGTGAAAGATAAAAGAGGGTAGAAAAACGAGTGAAAACTAGTGAAAGGGCAGAGCGAGAGGAAGGGAAAATGAGCAGAAATAAGGCACAAAAGAGCAGAGATGCAGAAAAGTGCAGAAAGGTGAAAGATAAAAGAGGGTAGAAAAACGAGTGAAAACAAGTGAAAGGGCAGAGACGAGAGGAAGGGAAAATGAGCAGAAATAAGGCACAAAAGAGCAGAGATGCAGAAAAGTGCAGAAAGGTGAAAGATAAAAAAGCGTAGAAAAACGAGTGAAAGAGCAGAGTTAGAGGAAGGATACAGAGGTCCACTGGACCACCAGGGATGATGGCGCACGGAAACCTGCGGTGGAGGAGGGCCTCGATCACCAACACTCGAGAGTGCAGGGGCAGGGGCAGGCCTCACTTAATGGTGGAGCTGCGAGGGTGGGAGAGCAATTTCACTGACAATGAGTCAGTGGTCTTGCTCGCCTGTCCCCGCAGTGGCCGCCATTAAGTAGGGGTCGGGGAGGGCTGGACAGCTGGGAGGTGGGAGCGGGGAGGGAGCTGGATTGGGCCGGTCGCGCTGGGGGGAGGGGCCGCGGGGCAGCAGCGGCGGGGAAAGGTAAAGGGAGGAAATAAGGGATAAAGAAAAAGGGAAAATAGGCAGAAATAAGGCACAAAAGAGCAGAGATGCAGAAAGGTGAAAGATAAAAGAGGGTAGAAAAACGAGTGAAAACTAGTGAAAGGGCAGAGCGAGAGGAAGGGAAAATGAGCAGAAATAAGGCACAAAAGAGCAGAGATGCCGAAAAGTGCAGAAAGGTGAAAGATAAAAGAGGGTAGAAAAACAAGTGAAAACAAGTGAAAGGGCAGAGCGAGAGGAAGGGAAAATGAGCAGAAATAAGGCACAAAAGAGCAGAGATGCAGAATAGTGCAGAAAGGTGAAAGATAAAAAAGGGTAGAAAAACGAGTGAAAGAGCAGAGTTAGAGGAAGGAGACAGAGGTCCACTGGACCACCAGGGATGAGGCGCAGGGAAACCTGCGGGTGGAGGAGGGCCTCGATCACCAACACTCGAGAGTGCAGGGGCAGGCCTCACTTAATGGTGGAGCTGCGAGGGTGGGAGAGCAATTTCACTGACAATGAGTCAGTGGTCTTGCTCGCCTGTCCCCGCAGTGGCCGCCATTAAGTAGGGGTCGGGAGGGCTGGACAGCTGGGAGGCGGGAGCGGGGAGGGGAGCTGGATTGGGCCGGTCGCGCTGGGGGGAGGGGCCGCGGGGCAGCAGCAGCGGGGAAAGGTAAAGGGAGGAAATAAGGGATAAAGAAATAAGGGAAAATAGGCACAAATAAGGCACAAAAGAGCAGAGATGCAGAAAGGTGAAAGATAAAAGAGGGTAGAAAAACGAGTGAAAACTAGTGAAAGGGCAGAGCGAGAGGAAGGGAAAATGAGCAGAAATAAGGCACAAAAGAGCAGAGATGCAGAAAAGTGCAGAAAGGTGAAAGATAAAAGAGGGTAGAAAAACGAGTGAAAACAAGTGAAAGGGCAGAGCGAGAGGAAGGGAAAATGAGCAGAAATAAGGCACAAAAGAGCAGAGATGCAGAAAAGTGCAGAAAGGTGAAAGATAAAAAAGGGTAGAAAAACGAGTGAAAGAGCAGAGTTAGAGGAAGGAGACAGAGGTCCACTGGACCACCAGGGATGAGGCGCAGGAAACCTGCGGGTGGAGGAGGGCCTCGATCACCAACACTCGAGAGTGCAGGGGCAGGCCTCACTTAATGGTGGAGCTGCGAGGGTGGGAGAGCAATTTCACTGACAATGAGACAGTGGTCTTGCTCGCCTGTCCCCGCAGTGGTCGCCATTAAGTAGGGGTCGGGAGGGCTGGACAGCTGGGAGGCGGGAGCGGGGAGGGGAGCTGGATTGGGCCGGTCGCGCTGGGGGGAGGGGCTGCGGGGGCAGCAGCGGCGGGGAAAGGTAAAGGGAGGAAATAAGGGATAAAGAAAAAAGGGAAAATAGGCAGAAATAAGGCACAAAAGAGCAGAGATGCAGAAAGGTGAAAGATAAAAGAGGGTAGAAAAATGAGTGAAAACTAGTGAAAGGGCAGAGCGAGAGGAAGGGAAAATGAGGAGAAATAAGGCACACAAGAGCAGAGATGCAGAAAAGTGCAGAAAGGTGAAAGATAAAAGAGGGTAGAAAAACGAGTGAAAACAAGTGAAAGGGCAGAGCGAGAGGAAGGGAAAATGAGCAGAAATAAGGCACAAAAGAGCAGAGATGCAGAAAAGTGCAGAAAGGTGAAAGATAAAAAAGGGTAGAAAAACGAGTGAAAGAGCAGAGTTAGAGGAAGGAGACAGAGGTCCACTGGACCATCAGGGATGAGGCGCAGGGAAACCTGCGGGTGGAGGAGGGCCTCGATCACCAACACTCGAGAGTGCAGGGGCAGGCCTCACTTAATGGTGGAGCTGCGAGGGTGGGAGAGCAATTTCACTGACAATGAGTCAGTGGTCTTGCTCGCCTGTCCCCGCAGTGGCCGCCATTAAGTAGGGGTCGGGAGGGCTGGACAGCTGGGAGGTGGGAGCGGGGAGGGAGCTGGATTGGGCCGGTCGCGCTGGGGGAGGGGCCGCGGGGCAGCAGCGGCGGGGAAACGTAAAGGGAGGAAATAAGGGATAAATAAAAAAGGGAAAATAGGCAGAAATAAGGCACAAAAGAGCAGAGATGCAGAAAGGTGAAAGATAAAAGAGGGTAGAAAAAACGAGTGAAAACTAGTGAAAGGGCAGAGCGAGAGGAAGGGAAAATGAGCAGAAATAAGGCACAAAAGAGCAGAGATGCAGAAAAGTGCAGAAAGGTGAAAGATAAAAGAGGGTAGAAAAACGAGTGAAAACAAGTGAAAGGGCAGAGCGAGAGGAAGGGAAAATGAGCAGAAATAAGGCACAAAAGAGCAGAGATGCAGAATAGTGCAGAAAGGTGAAAGATAAAAAAGGGTAGAAAAACGAGTGAAAGAGCAGAGTTAGAGGAAGGAGACAGAGGTCCACTGGACCACCAGGGATGAGGCGCAGGGAAACCTGCGGGTGGAGGAGGGCCTCGATCACCAACACTCGAGAGTGCAGGGGCAGGGGCAGGCCTCACTTAATGGTGGAGCTGCGAGGGTGGGAGAGCAATTTCACTGACAATGAGTCAGTGGTCTTGCTCGCCTGTCCCCGCAGTGGCCGCCATTAAGTAGGGGTCGGGAGGGCTGGACAGCTGGGAGGCGGGAGCGGGGAGGGGAGCTGGATTGGGCCGGTCGCGCTGGGGGGGGAGGGGCCACGGGGGCAGCAGCAGCGGGGAAAGGTAAAGGGAGGAAATAAGGGATAAAGAAATAAGGGAAAATAGGCACAAATAAGGCACAAAAGAGCAGAGATGCAGAAAGGTGAAAGATAAAAGAGGGTAGAAAAAACGAGTGAAAACTAGTGAAAGGGCAGAGCGAGAGGAAGGGAAAATGAGCAGAAATAAGGCACAAAAGAGCAGAGATGCAGAAAAGTGCAGAAAGGTGAAAGATAAAAGAGGGTAGAAAAACGAGTGAAAACAAGTGAAAGGGCAGAGCGAGAGGAAGGGAAAATGAGCAGAAATAAGGCACAAAAGAGCAGAGATGCAGAAAAGTGCAGAAAGGTGAAAGATAAAAAAGGGTAGAAAAACGAGTGAAAGAGCAGAGTTAGAGGAAGGAGACAGAGGTCCACTGGACCACCAGGGATGAGGCGCAGGGAAACCTGCGGGTGGAGGAGGGCCTCGATCACCAACACTCGAGAGTGCAGGGGCAGGCCTCACTTAATGGTGGAGCTGCGAGGGTGGGAGAGCAATTTCACTGACAATGAGACAGTGGTCTTGCTCGCCTGTCCCCGCAGTGGCCGCCATTAAGTAGGGGTCGGGAGGGCTGGACAGCTGGGAGGCGGGAGCGGGGAGGGGAGCTGGATTGGGCCGGTCGCGCTGGGGGGAGGGGCTGCGGGGCAGCAGCGGCGGGGAAAGGTAAAGGGAGGAAATAAGGGATAAAGAAAAAGGGAAAATAGGCAGAAATAAGGCACAAAAGAGCAGAGATGCAGAAAGGTGAAAGATAAAAGAGGGTAGAAAAATGAGTGAAAACTAGTGAAAGGGCAGAGCGAGAGGAAGGGAAAATGAGGAGAAATAAGGCACACAAGAGCAGAGATGCAGAAAAGTGCAGAAAGGTGAAAGATAAAAGAGGGTAGAAAAACGAGTGAAAACAAGTGAAAGGGCAGAGCGAGAGGAAGGGAAAATGAGCAGAAATAAGGCACAAAAGAGCAGAGATGCAGAAAAGTGCAGAAAGGTGAAAGATAAAAAAGGGTAGAAAAACGAGTGAAAGAGCAGAGTTAGAGGAAGGAGACAGAGGTCCACTGGACCATCAGGGATGAGGCGCAGGGAAACCTGCGGGTGGAGGAGGGCCTCGATCACCAACACTCGAGAGTGCAGGGGCAGGCCTCACTTAATGGTGGAGCTGCGAGGGTGGGAGAGCAATTTCACTGACAATGAGTCAGTGGTCTTGCTCGCCTGTCTCCGCAGTGGCCGCCATTAAGTAGGGGTCGAGGAGGGCTGGACAGCTGGGAGGTGGGAGCGGGAGGGGAGCTGGATTGGGCCGGTCGCGCTGGGGGAGGGGCCGCGGGGCAGCAGCGGCGGGGAAACGTAAAGGGAGGAAATAAGGGATAAATAAAAAGGGAAAATAGGCAGAAATAAGGCACAAAAGAGCAGAGATGCAGAAAGGTGAAAGATAAAAGAGGGTAGAAAAACGAGTGAAAACTAGTGAAAGGGCAGAGCGAGAGGAAGGGAAAATGAGCAGAAATAAGGCACAAAAGAGCAGAGATGCAGAAAAGTGCAGAAAGGTGAAAGATAAAAGAGGGTAGAAAAACGAGTGAAAACAAGTGAAAGGGCAGAGCGAGAGGAAGGGAAAATGAGCAGAAATAAGGCACAAAAGAGCAGAGATGCAGAAAAGTGCAGAAAGGTGAAAGATAAAAAAGGGTAGAAAAGCGAGTGAAAGAGCAGAGTTAGAGGAAGGAGACAGAGATCCACTGGACCACCAGGGATGAGGTGCAGGGAAACCTGCGGGTGGAGGAGGGCCTCGATCACCAACACTCGAGAGTGCAGGGGCAGGCCTCACTTAATGGTGGAGCTGCGAGGGTGGGAGAGCAATTTCACTGACAATGAGTCAGTGGTCTTGCTCGCCCGTCCTCGCAGTGGCCGCCATTAAGTAGGGGTCGGGGAGGGCTGGACAGCTGGGAGGCGGGAGCGGGGAGGGAGCTGGATTGGGCCGGTCGCGGTGGGGGAGGGGCCGCGGGGGCAGCAGCGGCGGGGAAAGGTAAAGGGAGGAAATAAGGGATAAAGAAAAAAGGGAAAATAGGCAGAAATAAGGCACAAAAGAGCAGAGATGCAGAAAGGTGAAAGATAAAAGAGGGTAGAAAACGAGTGAAAACTAGTGAAAGGGCAGAGCGAGAGGAAGGGAAAATGAGCAGAAATAAGGCACAAAAGAGCAGAGATGCAGAAAAGTGCAGAAAGGTGAAAGATAAAAGAAGGTAGAAAAACAAGTGAAAACAAGTGAAAGGGCAGAGCGAGAGGAAGGGAAAATGAGCAGAAATAAGGCACAAAAGAGCAGAGATGCAGAAAAGTGCAGAAAGGTGAAAGATAAAAGAGGGTAGAAAAAACGAGTGAAAACTAGTGAAAGGGCAGAGCGAGAGGAAGGGAAAATGAGCAGAAATAAGGCACAAAAGAGCAGAGATGCAGAAAAGTGCAGAAAGGTGAAAGATAAAAGAAGGTAGAAAAACAAGTGAAAACAAGTGAAAGGGCAGAGCGAGAGGAAGGAAAATGAGCAGAAATAAGGCACAAAAGAGCAGAGATGCAGAAAAGTGCAGAAAGGTGAAAGATAAAAAAGGGTAGAAAAACGAGTGAAAGAGCAGAGTTAGAGGAAGGAGACAGAGGTCCACTGGACCACCAGGGATGAGGCGCAGGGAAACCTGTGGGTGGAGGAGGGCCTCCATCACCAACACTCGAGAGTGCAGGGGCAGGCCTCACTTAATGGTGGAGCTGCGAGGGTGGGAGAGCAATTTCACTGACAATGAGTCAGTGGTCTTGCTCGCCTGTCCCCGCAGTGGCCGCAATTATGTTGGGGTGGGGGAGTGCTGGACCGGTGGGAGGTGGGAGCGGGGAGGGGAGCTGAATTGGGCCGGTCACGCTGGGGGGAGGGGCCACGGGGCAGCAGCGGCGGGGAAAGGTAAAGGGAGGAAATAAGGGATAAAGAAAAAGGGAAAATAGGCAGAAATAAGGCACAAAAGAGCAGAGATGCAGAAAGGTGAAAGATAAAAGAGGGTAGAAAAACGAGTGAAAACTAGTGAAAGGGCAGAGCGAGAGGAAGGGAAAATGAGCAGAAATAAGGCACAAAAGAGCAGAGATGCAGAAAAGTGCAGAAAGGTGAAAGATAAAAAAAGGTAGAAAAACGAGTGAAAGAGCAGAGTTAGAGGAAGGATACAGAGGTCCACTGGACCACCAGGGATGAGGCGCAGGGAAACCTGCGGGTGGAGGAGGGCCTCGATCACCAACACTCGAGAGTGCAGGGGGAGGTGCAGGCCTCACTTAATGGTGGAGCTGCGAGGGTAGGAGAGCAATTTCACTGACAATGAGTCAGTGGTCTTGCTTGCCTGTCCCCGCAGTGGCCGCTATTAAGTAGGGGTCGGGGAGGGCTGGACAGCTGGGAGGCGGGAGCGGGGAGGGGAGCTGGATTGGGCCGGTCGCGCTGGGGGGAAGGGGCCGCGGGGGCAGCAGCGGCGGGGAAATGTAAAGGGAGGAAATAAGGGATAAAGAAAAAAGGGAAAATAGTCAGAAATAAGGCACAAAAGAGCAGAGATGCAGAAAGGTGAAAGATAAAAGAGGGTAGAAAAAACGAGTGAAAACTAGTGAAAGGGCAGAGTGAGAGGAAGGGAAAATGAGCAGAAATAAGGCCCAAAAGAGCAGAGATGCAGAAAAGTGCAAAAAGGTGAAAGATAAAAGAGGGTAGAAAAACGAGTGAAAACAAGTGAAAGGGCAGAGCGAGAGGAAGGGAAAATGAGCAGAAATAAGGCACAAAAGAGCAGAGATGCAGAAAAGTGCAGAAAGGTGAAAGATAAAAAAGGGTAGAAAAACGAGTGAAAGAGCAGAGTTAGAGGAAGGAGACAGAGGTCCACTGGACCACCAGGGATGAGGCGCAGGGAAACCTGCGGGTGGAGGAGGGCCTCGATCACCAACACTCGAGAGTGCAGGGGCAGGGGCAGACCTCACTTAATGGTGGAGCTGCGCGGGTGGGAGAGCAATTTCACTGACAATGAGTCAGTGGTCTTGCTCGCCTGTCCCCGCAGTGGCCGCCATTAAGTAGGGGTCGGGAGGGCTGGACAGCTGGGAGGCGGGAGCGGGGAGGGAGCTGGATTGGGCCGGTCGCGCTGGGGGAGGGGCCGCGGGGGCAGCAGCGGCAGGGAAAGGTAAAGGGAGGAAATAAGGGATAAAGAAAAAGGGAAAATAGGCAGAAATAAGGCACAAAAGAGCAGAGATGCAGAAAGGTGAAAGATAAAAGAGGGTAGAAAAACGAGTGAAAACTAGTGAAAGGGCAGAGCGAGAGGAAGGGAAAATGAGCAGAAATAAGGCACAAAAGAGCAGAGATGCAGAAAAGTGCAGAAAGGTGAAAGATAAAAGAGGGTAGAAAAACGAGTGAAAACAAGTGAAAGGGCAGAGCGAGAGGAAGGGAAAATGAGCAGAAATAAGGCACAAAAGAGCAGAGATGCAGAAAAGTGCAGAAAGGTGAAAGATAAAAAAGGGTAGAAAAAACGAGTGAAAGAGCAGAGTTAGAGGAAGGAGACAGAGGTCCACTGGACCACCAGGGATGAGGCGCAGGGAAACCTGCGGGTGGAGGAGGGCCTCTATCACCAACACTCGAGAGTGCAGGGGCAGGCCTCACTTAATGGTGGAGCTGCGAGGGTGGGAGAGCAATTTCACTGACAATGAGTCAGTGGTCTTGCTCGCCTGTCCCCGCAGTGGCCGCCATTAAGTAGGGGTCGGGGAGGGCTGGACAGCTGGGAGGCGGGAGCGGGGAGGGGAGCTGGATTGGGCCGGTCGTGCTGGGGGGGAGGGGCTGCGGGGGCAGCAGCGGCGGGGAAAGGTAAAGGGAGGAAATAAGGGATAAAGAAAAAAGGGAAAATAGGCAGAAATAAGGCACAAAAGAGCAGAGATGCAGAAAGGTGAAAGATAAAAGAGGGTAGAAAAAACGAGTGAAAACTAGTGAAAGGGCAGAGCGAGAGGAAGGGAAAATGAGGAGAAATAAGGCACAAAGAGCAGAGATGCAGAAAAGTGCAGAAAGGTGAAAGATAAAAGAGGGCAGAAAAACGAGTGAAAACAAGTGAAAGGGCAGAGCGAGAGGAAGGGAAAATGAGCAGAAATAAGGCACAAAAGAGCAGAGATGCAGAAAAGTGCAGAAAGGTGAAAGATAAAAAAGGGTAGAAAAACGAGTGAAAGAGCAGAGTTAGAGGAAGGAGACAGAGGTCCACTGGACCACCAGGGATGAGGCGCAGGGATACCTGCGGGTGGAGGAGGGCCTCGATCACCAACACTCGAGAGTTTTAGGGGCAGGCCTCACTTAATGGTGGAGCTGCGAGGGTGGGAGAGCAATTTCACTGACAATGAGTCAGTGGTCTTGCTCGCCTGTCCCCGCAGTGGCCGCCATTAAGTAGGGGTCGGGAGGGCTGGACAGCTGGGAGGCGGGAGCGGGGAGGGGAGCTGGATTGGGCCGGTCGCGCTGGGGGGGAGGGGCGGCGGGGGCAGCAGCGGCGGGGAAAGGTAAAGGGAGGAAATAAGGGATAAAGAAAAAAGGGAAAATAGGCAGAAATAAGGTACAAAAGAGCAGAGATGCAGAAAGGTGAAAGATAAAAGAGGGTAGAAAAAACGAGTGAAAACTAGTGAAAGGGCAGAGCGAGAGGAAGGGAAAATGAGCAGAAATAAGGCACAAAAGAGCAGAGATGCAGAAAAGTGCAGAAAGGTGAAAGATAAAAGAGGGTAGAAAAACGAGTGAAAACAAGTGAAAGGGCAGGACGAGAGGAAGGGAAAATGAGCAGAAATAAGGCACAAAAGAGCAGAGATGCAGAAAAGTGCAGAAAGGTGAAAAATAAAAAAAGCGTAGAAAAACGAGTGAAAGAGCAGAGTTAGAGGAAGGATACAGAGGTCCACTGGACCACCAGGGATATGGCGCAGGGAAACCTGCGGTGGAGGAGGGCCTCGATCACCAACACTCGAGAGTGCAGGGGCAGGGGCAGGCCTCACTTAATGGTGGAGCTGCGAGGGTGGGAGAGCAATTTCACTGACAATGAGTCAGTGGTCTTGCTCGCCTGTCCCCGCAGTGGCCGCCATTAAGTAGGGGTCGGGGAGGGCTGGACAGCTGGGAGGTGGGAGCGGGAGGGGAGCTGGATTGGGCCGGTCGCGCTGGGGGGAGGGGCCGCGGGGCAGCCGCGGCGGGGAAAGGTAAAGGGAGGAAATAAGGGATAAAGAAAAAGGGAAAATAGGCAGAAATAAGGCACAAAAGAGCAGAGATGCAGAAAGGTGAAAGATAAAAGAGGGTAGAAAAACGAGTGAAAACTAGTGAAAGGGCAGAGCGAGAGGAAGGGAAAATGAGCAGAAATAAGGCACAAAAGAGCAGAGATGCCGAAAAGTGCAGAAAGGTGAAAGATAAAAGAGGGTAGAAAAACAAGTGAAAACAAGTGAAAGGGCAGAGCGAGAGGAAGGGAAAATGAGCAGAAATAAGGCACAAAAGAGCAGAGATGCAGAATAGTGCAGAAAGGTGAAAGATAAAAAAGGGTAGAAAAACGAGTGAAAGAGCAGAGTTAGAGGAAGGAGACAGAGGTCCACTGGACCACCAGGGATGAGGCGCAGGGAAACCTGCGGGTGGAGGAGGGCCTCGATCACCAACACTCGAGAGTGCAGGGGCAGGCCTCACTTAATGGTGGAGCTGCGAGGGTGGGAGAGCAATTTCACTGACAATGAGTCAGTGGTCTTGCTCGCCTGTCCCCGCAGTGGCCGCCATTAAGTAGGGGTCGGGAGGGCTGGACAGCTGGGAGGCGGGAGCGGGGAGGGGAGCTGGATTGGGCCGGTCGCGCTGGGGGGAGGGGCCGCGGGGCAGCAGCAGCGGGGAAAGGTAAAGGGAGGAAATAAGGGATAAAGAAATAAGGGAAAATAGGCACAAATAAGGCACAAAAGAGCAGAGATGCAGAAAGGTGAAAGATAAAAGAGGGTAGAAAAACGAGTGAAAACTAGTGAAAGGGCAGAGCGAGAGGAAGGGAAAATGAGCAGAAATAAGGCACAAAAGAGCAGAGATGCAGAAAAGTGCAGAAAGGTGAAAGATAAAAGAGGGTAGAAAAACGAGTGAAAACAAGTGAAAGGGCAGAGCGAGAGGAAGGGAAAATGAGCAGAAATAAGGCACAAAAGAGCAGAGATGCAGAAAAGTGCAGAAAGGTGAAAGATAAAAAAGGGTAGAAAAACGAGTGAAAGAGCAGAGTTAGAGGAAGGAGACAGAGGTCCACTGGACCACCAGGGATGAGGCGCAGGGAAACCTGCGGGTGGAGGAGGGCCTCGATCACCAACACTCGAGAGTGCAGGGGCAGGCCTCACTTAATGGTGGAGCTGCGAGGGTGGGAGAGCAATTTCACTGACAATGAGACAGTGGTCTTGCTCGCCTGTCCCCGCAGTGGTCGCCATTAAGTAGGGGTCGGGGAGGGCTGGACAGCTGGGAGGCGGGAGCGGGGAGGGGAGCTGGATTGGGCCGGTCGCGCTGGGGGGGAGGGGCTGCGGGGGCAGCAGCGGCGGGGAAAGGTAAAGGGAGGAAATAAGGGATAAAGAAAAAAGGGAAAATAGGCAGAAATAAGGCACAAAAGAGCAGAGATGCAGAAAGGTGAAAGATAAAAGAGGGTAGAAAAAATGAGTGAAAACTAGTGAAAGGGCAGAGCGAGAGGAAGGGAAAATGAGGAGAAATAAGGCACACAAGAGCAGAGATGCAGAAAAGTGCAGAAAGGTGAAAGATAAAAGAGGGTAGAAAAACGAGTGAAAACAAGTGAAAGGGCAGAGCGAGAGGAAGGGAAAATGAGCAGAAATAAGGCACAAAAGAGCAGAGATGCAGAAAAGTGCAGAAAGGTGAAAGATAAAAAAAGGGTAGAAAAACGAGTGAAAGAGCAGAGTTAGAGGAAGGAGACAGAGGTCCACTGGACCATCAGGGATGAGGCGCAGGGAAACCTGCGGGTTGAGGAGGGCCTCGATCACCAACACTCGAGAGTGCAGGGGCAGGCCTCACTTAATGGTGGAGCTGCGAGGGTGGGAGAGCAATTTCACTGACAATGAGTCAGTGGTCTTGCTCGCCTGTCCCCGCAGTGGCCGCCATTAAGTAGGGGTCGGGGAGGGCTGGACAGCTGGGAGGTGGGAGCGGGGAGGGGAGCTGGATTGGGCCGGTCGCGCTGGGGGGGAGGGGCCGCTGGGGCAGCAGCGGCGGGGAAACGTAAAAGGAGGAAATAAGGGATAAAGAAAAAAGGGAAAATAGGCAGAAATAAGGCACAAAAGAGCAGAGATGCAGAAAGGTGAAAGATAAAAGAGGGTAGAAAAACGAGTGAAAACTAGTGAAAGGGCAGAGCGAGAGGAAGGGAAAATGAGCAGAAATAAGGCACAAAAGAGCAGAGATGCAGAAAAGTGCAGAAAGGTGAAAGATAAAAGAGGGTAGAAAAACGAGTGAAAACAAGTGAAAGGGCAGAGCGAGAGGAAGGGAAAATGAGCAGAAATAAGGCACAAAAGAGCAGAGATGCAGAAAAGTGCAGAAAGGTGAAAAATAAAAAAAGGGTAGAAAAACGAGTGAAAGAGCAGAGTTAGAGGAAGGAGACAGAGATCCACTGGACCACCAGGGATGAGGTGCAGGGAAACCTGCGGGTGGAGGAGGGCCTCGATCACCAACACTCGAGAGTGCAGGGGCAGGCCTCACTTAATGGTGGAGCTGCGAGGGTGGGAGAGCAATTTCACTGACAATGAGTCAGTGGTCTTGCTTGCCTGTCCCCGCAGTGGCCGCTATTAAGTAGGGGTCGGGGAGGGCTGGACAGCTGGGAGGCGGGAGCGGGGAGGGAGCTGGATTGGGCCGGTCGCGCTGGGGGGAGGGGCCAAGGGGCAGCAGCGGCGGGGAAATGTAAAGTGAGGAAATAAGGGATAAAGAAAAAGGGAAAATAGTCAGAAATAAAGCACAAAAGAGCAGAGATGCAGAAAGGTGAAAGATAAAAGAGGGTAGAAAAACGAGTGAAAACTAGTGAAAGGGCAGAGCGAGAGGAAGGGAAAATGAGCAGAAATAAGGCCCAAAAGAGCAGAGATGCAGAAAAGTGCAAAAAGGTGAAAGATAAAAGAGGGTAGAAAAACGAGTGAAAACAAGTGAAAGGGCAGAGCGAGAGGAAGGGAAAATGAGCAGAAATAAGGCACAAAAGAGCAGAGATGCAGAAAAGTGCAGAAAGGTGAAAGATAAAAAAAGGGTAGAAAAACGAGTGAAAGAGCAGAGTTAGGGGAAGGAGACAGAGGTCCACTGGACCACCAGGGATGAGGCGCAGGGAAACCTGCGGGTGGAGGAGGGCCTCGATCATCAACACTCGAGAGTGCAGGGGCAGGCCTCACTTAATGGTGGAGCTGCTAGGGTGGGAGAGCAATTTCACTGACAATGAGTCAGTGTTCTTGTTTCGCCTGTCCCCGCAGTGGCCGCCATTAAGTAGGGGTCGGGGAGGGCTGGACAGCTGGGAGGCGGGAGCGGGGAGGGGAGCTGGATTGGGCCGGTCGTGCTGGGGGAGGGGCCGCGGGGGCAGCAGCGGTGGGGAAAGGTAAAGGGAGGAAATAAGGGATAAAGAAAAAAGGGAAAATAGGCAGAAATAAGGCACAAAAGAGCAGAGATGCAGAAAGGTGAAAGATAAAAGAGGGTAGAAAAAACGAGTGAAAACTAGTGAAAGGGCAGAGCGAGAGGAAGGGAAAATGAGCAGAAATAAGGCACAAAGAGCAGAGATGCAGAAAAGTGCAGAAAGGTGAAAGATAAAAGAGGGCAGAAAAACGAGTGAAAGAGCAGAGTTAGAGGAAGGAGACAGAGGTCCACTGGACCACCAGGGATGAGGCGCAGGGAAACCTGCGGGTGGAGGAGGGCCTCGATCACCAACACTCGAGAGTGCAGGGGCAGGCCTCACTTAATGGTGGAGCTGCGAGGGTGGGAGAGCAATTTCACTGACAATGAGTCAGTGGTCTTGCTCGCCTGTCCCCGCAGTGGCTGCCATTAAGTAGGGGTCGGGGAGGGCTGGACAGCTGGGAGGCGGGAGCGGGGAGGGGAGCTGGATTGGGCCGGTCGCACTGGGGGGGGGGGCGGCGGGGCAGCAGCGGCGGGGAAAGGTAAAGGGAGGAAATAAGGGATAAAGAAAAAAGGGAAAATAGGCAGAAATAAGGTACAAAAGAGCAGAGATGCAGAAAGGTGAAAGATAAAAGAGGGTAGAAAAAACGAGTGAAAACTAGTGAAAGGGCAGAGCGAGAGGAAGGGAAAATGAACAGAAATAAGGCACAAAAGAGCAGAGATGCAGAAAAGTGCAGAAAGGTGAAAGATAAAAGAGGGTAGAAAAACGAGTGAAAACAAGTGAAAGGGCAGAGCGAGAGGAAGGGAAAATGAGCAGAAATAAGGCACAAAAGAGCAGAGATGCAGAAAAGTGCAGAAAGGTGAAAAATAAAAAAAGCGTAGAAAAACGAGTGAAAGAGCAGAGTTAGAGGAAGGATACAGAGGTCCACTGGACCACCAGGGATGAGGCGCAGGGAAACCTGCGGTGGAGGAGGGCCTCGATCACCAACACTCGAGAGTGCAGGGGCAGGGGCAGGCCTCACTTAATGGTGGAGCTGCGAGGGTGGGAGAGCAATTTCACTGACAATGAGTCAGTGGTCTTGCTCGCCTGTCCCCGCAGTGGCCGCCATTAAGTAGGGGTCGGGGAGGGCTGGACAGCTGGGAGGCGGGAGCGGGGAGGGGAGCTGGATTGGGCCGGTCGCGCAGGGGGGGAGGGGCCGCGGGGACAGCAGCGGCGAGGAAAGGTAAAGGGAGGAAATAAGGGATAAAGAAAAAAGGGAAAATAGGCAGAAATAAGGCACAAAAGAGCAGAGATGCAGAAAGGTGAAAGATAAAAAAAGGGTAGAAAAACGAGTGAAAGAGCAGAGTTAGAGGAAGGAGACAGAGGTCCACTGGACCACCAGGGATGAGGCGCAGGGAAACCTGCGGGTGGAGGAGGGCCTCGATCACCAACACTCGAGAGTGCAGGATTGGGCCGGTCACGCAGGGGGGAGGGGCCGCGGGGACAGCAGCGGCGGGGAAAGGTAAAGGGAGGAAATAAGGGATAAAGAAAAAAGGGAAAATAGGCAGAAATAAGGCACAAAAGAGCAGAGATGCAGAAAGGTGAAAGATAAAAGAGGGTAGAAAAAACGAGTGAAAACTAGTGAAAGGGCAGAGCGAGAGGAAGGGAAAATGAGCAGAAATAAGGCACAAAAGAGCAGAGATGCAGAAACGTGCAGAAAGGTGAAAGATAAAAGAGGGTAGAAAAACGAGAGAAAACAAGTGAAAGGGCAGAGCGAGAGGAAGGGAAAATGAGCAGAAATAAGGCACAAAAGAGCAGAGATGCAGAAAAGTGCAGAAAGGTGAAAGATAAAGAAAGGGTAGAAAAACGAGTGAAAGAGCAGAGTTAGAGGAAGGAGACAGAGGTCCACTGGACCACCAGGGATGAGGCGCAGGAAAACCTGCGGGTGGAGGAGGGCCTCGATCACCAACACTCGAGAGTGCAGGGGCAGGCCTCACTTAATGGTGGAGCTGCGAGGGTGGGAGAGCAATTTCACTGACAATGAGTCAGTGGTCTTGCTCGCCTGTCCCCGCAGTGGCCGCCATTAAGTAGGGGTCGGGAGGGCTGGACAGCTGGGAGGCGGGAGCGGGGAGGGGAGCTGGATTGGGCCGGTCGCGCTGGGGGAGGGGCCGCGGGGCAGCAGCGGTGGGGAAAGGTAAAGGGAGGAAATAAGGGATAAAGAAAAAAGGGAAAATAGGCAGAAATAAGGCACAAAAGAGCAGAGATGCAGAAAGGTGAAAGATAAAAGAGGGTAGAAAAACGAGTGAAAACTAGTGAAAGGGCAGAGCGAGAGGAAGGGAAAATGAGCAGAAATAAGGCACAAAGAGCAGAGATGCAGAAAAGTGCAGAAAGGTGAAAGATAAAAGAGGGCAGAAAAACGAGTGAAAACAAGTGAAAGGGCAGAGCGAGAGGAAGGGAAAATGAGCAGAAATAAGGCACAAAAGAGCAGAGATGCAGAAAAGTGCAGAAAGGTGAAAGATAAAAAAAGGGTAGAAAAACGAGTGAAAGAGCAGAGTTAGAGGAAGGAGACAGAGGTCCACTGGACCACCAGGGATGAGGCGCAGGAAACCTGCGGGTGGAGGAGGGCCTCGATCACCAACACTCGAGAGTGCAGGGGCAGGCCTCACTTAATGGTGGAGCTGCGAGGGTGGGAGAGCAATTTCACTGACAATGAGTCAGTGGTCTTGCTCGCCTGTCCTCGCAGTGGCCGCCATTAAGTAGGGGTCGGGAGGGCTGGACAGCTGGGAGGCGGGAGCGGGGAGGGGAGCTGGATTGGGCCGGTCGCGCTGGGGGGAGGGGCCACGGGGCAGCAGCAGCGGGGAAAGGTAAAGGGAGGAAATAAGGGATAAAGAAATAAGGGAAAATAGGCACAAATAAGGCACAAAAGAGCAGAGATGCAGAAAGGTGAAAGATAAAAGAGGGTAGAAAAACGAGTGAAAACTAGTGAAAGGGCAGAGCGAGAGGAAGGGAAAATGAGCAGAAATAAGGCACAAAAGAGCAGAGATGCAGAAAAGTGCAGAAAGGTGAAAGATAAAAGAGGGTATAAAAATGAGTGAAAACAAGTGAAAGGGCAGAGCGAGAGGAAGGGAAAATGAGCAGAAATAAGGCACAAAAGAGTAGAGATGCAGAAAAGTGCAGAAAGGTGAAAGATAAAAAAGGGTAGAAAAACGAGTGAAAGAGCAGAGTTAGAGGAAGGAGACAGAGGTCCACTGGACCACCAGGGATGAGGCGCAGGGAAACCTGCGGGTGGAGGAGGGCCTCGATCACCAACACTCGAGAGTGCAGGGGCAGGCCTCACTTAATGGTGGAGTTGCGAGGGTGGGAGAGCAATTTCACTGACAATGAGACAGTGGTCTTGCTCGCCTGTCCCCGCAGTGGCCGCCATTAAGTAGGGGTCGGGAGGGCTGGACAGCTGGGAGGCGGGAGCGGGAGGGGAGCTGGATTGGGCCGGTCGCGCTGGGGGATGGGCCGCAGGGGCAGCAGCGGCGGGGAAAGGTAAAGGGAGGAAATAAGGGATAAAGAAAAAGGGAAAATAGGCAGAAATATGGCACAAAAGAGCAGAGATGCAGAAAGGTGAAAGATAAAAGAGGGTAGAAAAAATGAGTGAAAACTAGTGAAAGGGCAGAGCGAGAGGAAGGGAAAATGAGGAGAAATAAGGCACACAAGAGCAGAGATGCAGAAAAGTGCAGAAAGGTGAAAGATAAAAGAGGGTAGAAAAACGAGTGAAAACAAGTGAAAGGGCAGAGCGAGAGGAAGGGAAAATGAGCAGAAATAAGGCACAAAAGAGCAGAGATGCAGAAAAGTGCAGAAAGGTGAAAGATAAAAAAGGGTAGAAAACGAGTGAAAGAGCAGAGTTAGAGGAAGGAGACAGAGGTCCACTGGACCATCAGGGATGAGGCGCAGGAAACCTGCGGGTGGAGGAGGGCCTCGATCACCAACACTCGAGAGTGCAGGGGCAGGCCTCACTTAATGGTGGAGCTGCGAGGGTGGGAGAGCAATTTCACTGACAATGAGTCAGTGGTCTTGCTCGCCTGTCCCCGCAGTGGCCGCCATTAAGTAGGGGTCGGGAGGGCTGGACAGCTGGGAGGTGGGAGCGGGGAGGGAGCTGGATTGGGCCGGTCGCGCTGGGGGAGGGGCCGCGGGGGCAGCAGCGGCGGGGAAACGTAAAGGGAGGAAATAAGGGATAAAGAAAAAGGGAAAATAGGCAGAAATAAGGCACAAAAGAGCAGAGATGCAGAAAGGTGAAAGATAAAAGAGGGTAGAAAAACGAGTGAAAACTAGTGAAAGGGCAGAGCGAGAGGAAGGGAAAATGAGCAGAAATAAGGCACAAAAGAGCAGAGATGCAGAAAAGTGCAGAAAGGTGAAAGATAAAAGAGGGTAGAAAAACGAGTGAAAACAAGTGAAAGGGCAGAGCGAGAGGAAGGGAAAATGAGCAGAAATAAGGCACAAAAGAGCAGAGATGCAGAAAAGAGCAGAAAGGTGAAAAATAAAAAAAGGGTAGAAAAACGAGTGAAAGAGCAGAGTTAGAGGAAGGAGACAGAGATCCACTGGACCACCAGGGATGAGGTGCAGGGAAACCTGCGGGTGGAGGAGGGCCTCGATCACCAACACTCGAGAGTGCAGGGGCAGGCCTCACTTAATGGTGGAGCTGCGAGGGTGGGAGAGCAATTTCACTGACAATGAGTCAGTGGTCTTGCTCGCCCGTCCTCGCAGTGGCCGCCATTAAGTAGGGGTCGGGAGGGCTGGACAGCTGGGAGGCGGGAGCGGGGAGGGGAGCTGGATTGGGCCGGTCGTGCTGGGGGGAGGGGCCGCGGGGGCAGCAGCGGCGGGGAAAGGTAAAGGGAGGAAATAAGGGATAAAGAAAAAGGGAAAATAGGCAGAAATAAGGCACAAAAGAGCAGAGATGCAGAAAGGTGAAAGATAAAAGAGGGTAGAAAAAACGAGTGAAAACTAGTGAAAGGGCAGAGCGAGAGGAAGGGAAAATGAGCAGAAATAAGGCACAAAAGAGCAGAGATGCAGAAAAGTGCAGAAAGGTGAAAGATAAAAGAAGGTAGAAAAACAAGTGAAAACAAGTGAAAGGGCAGAGCGAGAGGAAGGGAAAATGAGCAGAAATAAGGCACAAAAGAGCAGAGATGCAGAAAAGTGCAGAAAGGTGAAAGATAAAAAAGGGTAGAAAAACGAGTGAAAGAGCAGAGTTAGAGGAAGGAGACAGAGGTCCACTGGACCACCAGGGATGAGGCGCAGGGAAACCTGCGGGTGGAGGAGGGCCTCGATCACCAACACTCGAGAGTGCAGGGGCAGGCCTCACTTAATGGTGGAGCTGCGAGGGTGGGAGAGCAATTTCACTGACAATGAGTCAGTGGTCTTGCTCGCCTGTCCCCGCCATTAAGTAGGGGTCGGGGAGAGCTGGACAGCTGGGAGGCGGGAGCGGGGAGGGGAGCTGAATTGGGCCGGTCACGCTGGGGGGGAGGGGCCACGGGGGCAGCAGCGGCGGGGAAAGGTAAAGGGAGGAAATAAGGGATAAAGAAAAAAGGGAAAATAGGCAGAAATAAGGCACAAAAGAGCAGAGATGCAGAAAGGTGAAAGATAAAAGAGGGTAGAAAAACGAGTGAAAACTAGTGAAAGGGCAGAGCGAGAGGAAGGGAAAATGAGCAGAAATAAGGCACAAAAGAGCAGAGATGCAGAAAAGTGCAAAAAGGTGAAAGATAAAAAAGGGTAGAAAAACGAGTGAAAGAGCAGAGTTAGAGGAAGGAGACAGAGGTCCACTGGACCACCAGGGATGAGGCGCAGGGAAACCTGCGGGTGGAGGAGGGCCTCGATCACCAACACTCGAGAGTGCAGGGGCAGGTGCAGGCCTCACTTAATGGTGGAGCTGCGAGGGTGGGAGAGCAATTTCACTGACAATGAGTCAGTGGTCTTGCTTGCCTGTCCCCGCAGTGGCCGCTATTAAGTAGGGGTCGGGAGGGCTGGACAGCTGGGAGGCGGGAGCGGGGAGGGGAGCTGGATTGGGCCGGTCGCGCTGGGGGAAGGGGCCGCGGGGGCAGCAGCGGCGGGGAAATGTAAAGGGAGGAAATAAGGGATAAAGAAAAAAGGGAAAATAGTCAGAAATAAGGCACAAAAGAGCAGAGATGCAGAAAGGTGAAAGATAAAAGAGGGTAGAAAAAACGAGTGAAAACTAGTGAAAGGGCAGAGCGAGAGGAAGGGAAAATGAGCAGAAATAAGGCCCAAAAGAGCAGAGATGCAGAAAAGTGCAAAAAGGTGAAAGATAAAAGAGGGTAGAAAAACGAGTGAAAACAAGTGAAAGGGCAGAGCGAGAGGAAGGGAAAATGAGCAGAAATAAGGCACAAAAGAGCAGAGATGCAGAAAAGTGCAGAAAGGTGAAAGATAAAAAAGGGTAGAAAAACGAGTGAAAGAGCAGAGTTAGAGGAAGGAGACAGAGGTCCACTGGACCACCAGGGATGAGGCGCAGGGAAACCTGCGGGTGGAGGAGGGCCTCGATCACCAACACTCGAGAGTGCAGGGGCAGGGGCAGGCCTCACTTAATGGTGGAGCTGCGCGGGTGGGAGAGCAATTTCACTGACAATGAGTCAGTGGTCTTGCTCGCCTGTCTCCGCAGTGGCCGCCATTAAGTAGGGGTCGGGAGGGCTGGACAGCTGGGAGGCGGGAGCGGGAGGGGAGCTGGATTGGGCCGGTCGCGCTGGGGGGGAGGGGCCGCAGCGGCAGGGAAAGGTAAAGGGAGGAAATAAGGGATAAAGAAAAAAGGGAAAATAGGCAGAAATAAGGCACAAAAGAGCAGAGATGCAGAAAGGTGAAAGATAAAAGAGGGTAGAAAAACGAGTGAAAACTAGTGAAAGGGCAGAGCGAGAGGAAGGGAAAATGAGCAGAAATAAGGCACAAAAGAGCAGAGATGCAGAAAAGTGCAGAAAGGTGAAAGATAAAAGAGGGTAGAAAAACGAGTGAAAACAAGTGAAAGGGCAGAGCGAGAGGAAGGGAAAATGAGCAGTAATAAGGCACAAAAGAGCAGAGATGCAGAAAAGTGCAGAAAGGTGAAAGATAAAAAAAGGGTAGAAAAAAACGAGTGAAAGAGCAGAGTTAGAGGAAGGAGACAGAGGTCCACTGGACCACCAGGGATGAGGCGCAGGGAAACCTGCGGGTGGAGGAGGGCCTCAATCACCAACACTCAAGAGTGCAGGGGCAGGCCTCACTTAATGGTGGAGCTGCGAGGGTGGGAGAGCAATTTCACTGACAATGAGTCAGTGGTCTTGCTCGCCTGTCCCCGCAGTGGCCGCCATTAAGTAGGGGTCGGGGAGGGCTGGACAGCTGGGAGGCGGGAGCGGGGAGGGAGCTGGATTGGGCCGGTCGCGCTGGGGGAGGGGCCGCGGGGGCAGCAGCGGCGGGGAATGGTAAAGGGAGGAAATAAGGGATAAAGAAAAAGGGAAAATAGGCAGAAATAAGGCACAAAAGAGCAGAGATGCATAAAGGTGAAAGATAAAAGAGGGTAGAAAAACGAGTGAAAACTAGTGAAAGGGCAGAGCGAGAGGAAGGGAAAATGAGCGGAAATAAGGCACAAAAGAGCAGAGATGCAGAAAAGTGCAGAAAGGTGAAAGATAAAAGAGGGTAGAAAAACGAGTGAAAACAAGTGAAAGGGCAGAGCGAGAGGAAGGGAAAATGAGCAGAAATAAGGCACAAAAGAGCAGAGATGCAGAAAAGTGCAGAAAGGTGAAAGATAAAAAAGGGTAGAAAAACGAGTGAAAGAGCAGAGTTAGAGGAAGGAGACAGAGGTCCACTGGACCACCAGGGATGAGGCGCAGGTAAACCTGTGGGTGGAGGAGGGCCTCGATCACCAACACTCGAGAGTGCAGGGGCAGGGGCAGGCCTCACTTAATGGTGGAGCTGCGAGGGTGGGAGAGCAATTTCACTGACAATGAGACAGTGGTCTTGCTCGCCTGTCCCCACAGTGGCCGCCATTAAGTAGGGGTCGGGGAGGGCTGGACAGCTGGGAGGCGGGAGCGGGGAGGGGAGCTGGATTGGGACGGTCGCCCTGGGGGGGAGGGGCCGCGGGGGCTGCAGCGGCGGGGAAAGGTAAAGGGAGGAAATAAGGGATAAAGAAAAAAGGAAAAATAGGCAGAAATAAGGCACAAAAGAGCAGAGATGCAGAAAGGTGAAAGATAAAAGAGGGTAGAAAAAATGAGTGAAAACTAGTGAAAGGGCAGAGCGAGAGGAAGGGAAAATGAGCAGAAATAAGGCACAAAAGAGCAGAGATGCAGAAAAGTGCAGAAAGGTGAAAGATAAAAGAGGGTAGAAAAACGAGTGAAAACAAGTGAAAGGGCAGAGCGAGAGGAAGGGAAAATGAGCAGAAATAAGGCACAAAAGAGCAGAGATGCAGAAAAGTGCAGAAAGGTGAAAGATAAAAAAAGGGTAGAAAAACGAGTGAAAGAGCAGAGTTAGAGGAAGGAGACAGAGGTCCACTGGACCACCAGGGATGAGGCGCAGGGAAACCTGCGGGTGGAGGAGGGCCTCGATCACCAACACTCGAGAGTGCAGGGGCAGGCCTCACTTAATGGTGGAGCTGCGAGGGTGGGAGAGCAATTTCACTGACAATGAGTCAGTGGTCTTGCTCGCCTGTCCCCGCAGTGGCCGCCATTAAGTAGGGGTCGGGGTGGGCTGGACAGCTGGGAGGCGGGAGCGGGGAGGGGAGCTGGATTGGGCCGGTCGTGCTGGGGGGGAGGGGCAGCGGGGCAGCAGCGGCGGGGAAAGGTAAAGGGAGGAAATAAGGGATAAAGAAAAAAGGGAAAATAGGCAGAAATAAGGTACAAAAGAGCAGAGATGCAGAAAGGTGAAAGATAAAAGAGGGTAGAAAAACGAGTGAAAACTAGTGAAAGGGCAGAGCGAGAGGAAGGGAAAATGAGCAGAAATAAGGCACAAAAGAGCAGAGATGCAGAAAAGTGCAGAAAGGTGAAAGATAAAAGAGGGTAGAAAACGAGTGAAAACAAGTGAAAGGGCAGAGCGAGAGGAAGGGAAAATGAGCAGAAATAAGGCACAAAAGAGCAGAGATGCAGAAAAGTGCAGAAAGGTGAAAAATAAAAAAAGGGTAGAAAAACGAGTGAAAGAGCAGAGTTAGAGGAAGGAGACAGAGGTCCACTGGACCACCAGGGATGAGGCGCAGGGAAACCTGCGGGTGGAGGAGGGCCTCGATCACCAACACTCGAGAGTGCAGGGGCAGGCCTCACTTAATGGTGGAGCTGCGAGGGTGGGAGAGCAATTTCACTGACAATGAGTCAGTGGTCTTGCTCGCCTGTCCCCGCAGTGGCCGCCATTAAGTAGGGGTCAGGGAGGGCTGGACAGCTGGGAGGCGGGAGCGGGGAGGGAGCTGGATTGGGCCGGTCGCGCTGGGGGAGGGGCCGCGGGGGCAGCAGCGGCGGGGAAAGGTAAAGGGAGGAAATAAGGGATAAAGAAAAAAGTGAAAATAGGCAGAAATAAGGCACAAAAGAGCAGAGATGCAGAAAGGTGAAAGATAAAAGAGGGTAGAAAAACGAGTGAAAACTAGTGAAAGGGCAGAGCGAGAGGAAGGGAAAATGAGCAGAAATAAGGCAAAAAAGAGCAGAGATGCAGAAAAGTGCAGAAAGGTGAAAGATAAAAGAGGGTAGAAAAACGAGTGAAAACAAGTGAAAGGGCAGAGCGAGAGGAAGGGAAAATGAGCAGAAATAAGGCACAAAAGAGCAGAGATGCAGAAAAGTGCAGAAAGCTGAAAGATAAAAAAGATAGAAAACGAGTGAAAGAGCAGAGTTAGAGGAAGGAGACAGAGGTCCACTGGACCACCAGGGATGAGGCGCAGGGAAACCTGCGGGTGGAGGAGGGCCTCGATCACCAACACTCGAGAGTGCAGGGGCAGGGGCAGGCCTCACTTAATGGTGGAGCTGCGAGGGTGGGAGAGCAATTTCACTGACAATGAGTCAGTGGTCTTGCTCGCCTGTCCCCGCAGTGGCCGCCATTAAGTAGGGGTCGGGAGGGCTGGACAGCTGGGAGGCGGGAGCGGGGAGGGAGCTGGATTGGGCCGGTCGCGCTGGGGGAGGGGCCGCGGGGGCAGCAGCGGCGGGGAAAGGTAAAGGGAGGAAATAAAGGATAAAGAAAAAAGGGAAAATAGGCAGAAATAAGGCACAAAAGAGCAGAGTTGCAGAAAGGTGAAAGATAAAAGAGGGTAGAAAAACGAGTGAAAACTAGTGAAAGGGCAGAGCGAGAGGAAGGGAAAATGAGCAGAAATAAGGCACAAAAGAGCAGAGATGCAGAAAAGTGCAGAAAGGTGAAAGATAAAAGAGGGTAGAAAAACAAGTGAAAACAAGTGAAAGGGCAGAGCGAGAGGAAGGGAAAATGAGCAGAAATAAGGCACAAAAGAGCAGAGATGCAGAATAGTGCAGAAAGGTGAAAGATAAAAAAAAGGGTAGAAAAACGAGTGAAAGAGCAGAGTTAGAGGAAGGAGACAGAGGTCCACTGGACCACCAGGGATGAGGCGCAGGGAAACCTGCGGGTGGAGGAGGGCCTCGATCACCAACACTCGAGAGTGCAGGGGCAGGGGCAGGCCTCACTTAATGGTGGAGCTGCGAGGGTGGGAGAGCAATTTCACTGACAATGAGTCAGTGGTCTTGCTCGCCTGTCCCCGCAGTGGCCGCCATTAAGTAGGGGTCGGGGAGGGCTGGACAGCTGGGAGGCGGGAGCGGGGAGGGGAGCTGGATTGGGCCGGTCGCGCTGGGGGAGGGGCCGCGGGGGCAGCAGCGGCGGGGAAAGGTAAAGGGAGGAAATAAGGGATAAAGAAAAAGGGAAAATAGGCAGAAATAAGGCACAAAAGAGCAGAGTTGCAGAAAGGTGAAAGATAAAAGAGGGTAGAAAAACGAGTGAAAACTAGTGAAAGGGCAGAGCGAGAGGAAGGGAAAATGAGCAGAAATAAGGCACAAAAGAGCAGAGATGCAGAAAAGTGCAGAAAGGTGAAAGATAAAAGAGGGTAGAAAAACAAGTGAAAACAAGTGAAAGGGCAGAGCGAGAGGAAGGGAAAATGAGCAGAAATAAGGCACAAAAGAGCAGAGATGCAGAATAGTGCAGAAAGGTGAAAGATAAAACAAAGGGTAGAAAAACGAGTGAAAGAGCAGAGTTAGAGGAAGGAGACAGAGGTCCACTGGACCACCAGGGATGAGGCGCAGGGAAACCTGCGGGTGGAGGAGGGCCTCGATCACCAACACTCGAGAGTGCAGGGGCAGGGGCAGGCCTCACTTAATGGTGGAGCTGCGAGGGTGGGAGAGCAATTTCACTGACAATGAGTCAGTGGTCTTGCTCGCCTGTCCCCGCAGTGGCCGCCATTAAGTAGGGGTCGGGAGGGCTGGACAGCTGGGAGGCGGGAGCAGGGAGGGGAGCTGGATTGGGCCGGTCGCACTGGGGGGGAGGGGCCGCGGGGGCAGCAGCAGCGGGGAAAGGTAAAGGGAGGAAATAAGGGATAAAGAAATAAGGGAAAATAGGCAGAAATAAGGCACAAAAGAGCAGAGATGCAGAAAGGTGAAAAATAAAAGAGGGTAGAAAAACGCAGTGAAAACTAGTGAAAGGGCAGAGCGAGAGGAAGGGAAAATGAGCAGAAATAAGGCACAAAAGAGCAGAGATGCAGAAAAGTGCAGAAAGGTGAAAGATAAAAGAGGGTAGAAAAACGAGTGAAAACAAGTGAAAGGGCAGAGCGAGAGGAAGGGAAAATGAGCAGAAATAAGGCACAAAAGAGCAGAGATGCAGAAAAGTGCAGAAAGGTGAAAGATAAAAAAAGGGTAGAAAAACGAGTGAAAGAGCAGAGTTAGAGGAAGGAGACAGAGGTCCACTGGACCACCAGGGATGAGGCGCAGGGAAACCTGTGGGTGGAGGAGGGCCTCGATCACCAACACTCGAGAGTGCAGGGGCAGGGGCAGGCCTCACTTAATGGTGGAGCTGCGAGGGTGGGAGAGCAATTTCACTGACAATGAGACAGTGGTCTTGCTCGCCTGTCCCCGCAGTGGCCGCCATTAAGTAGGGGTCGGGGAGGGCTGGACAGCTGGGAGGCGGGAGCGGGGAGGGGAGCTGGATTGGGCCGGTCGCGCTGGGGGGGAGGGGCCGCGGGGGCAGCAGCGGCGGGGAAAGGTAAAGGGAGGAAATAAGGGATAAAGAAAAAAGGGAAAATAGGCAGAAATAAGGCACAAAAGAGCAGAGATGCAGAAAGGTGAAAGATAAAAGAGGGTAGAAAAATGAGTGAAAACTAGTGAAAGGGCAGAGCGAGAGGAAGGGAAAATGAGCAGAAATAAGGCACAAAAGAGCAGAGATGCAGAAAAGTGCAGAAAGGTGAAAGATAAAAGAGGGTAGAAAAACGAGTGAAAACAAGTGAAAGGGCAGAGCGAGAGGAAGGGAAAATGAGCAGAAATAAGGCACAAAAGAGCAGAGATGCAGAAAAGTGCAGAAAGGTGAAAGATAAAAAAGGGTAGAAAAACGAGTGAAAGAGCAGAGTTAGAGGAAGGAGACAGAGGTCCACTGGACCATCAGGGATGAGGCGCAGGAAACCTGCGGGTGGAGGAGGGCCTCGATCACCAACACTTGAGAGTGCAGGGGCAGGCCTCACTTAATGGTGAAGCTGCGAGGGTGGGAGAGCAATTTCACTGACAATGAGTCAGTGGTCTTGCTCGCCTGTCCCCGCAGTGGCCGCCATTAAGTAGGGGTCGGGGAGGGCTGGACAGCTGGGAGGCGGGAGCGGGGAGGGGAGCTGGATTGGGCCGGTCGCGCTAGGGGGGAGGGGCCGCGGGGGCAGCAGCGGCGGGGAAAGGTAAAGGGAGGAAATAAGGGATAAAGAAAAAAGGGAAAATAGGCAGAAATAAGGCACAAAAGAGCAGAGATGCAGAAAGGTGAAAGATAAAAGAGGGTAGAAAAACGAGTGAAAACTAGTGAAAGGGCAGAGCTAGAGGAAGGGAAAATGAGCAGAAATAAGGCACAAAAGAGCAGAGATGCAGAAAAGTGCAGAAAGGTGAAAGATAAAAGAGGGTAGAAAAACGAGTGAAAAGAAGTGAAAGGGCAGAGCGAGAGGAATGGAAAATGAGCAGAAATAAGGCACAAAAGAGCAGAGATGCAGAAAAGTGCAGAAAGGTGAAAGATAAAAAAGGGTAGAAAAACGAGTGAAAGAGCAGAGTTAGAGGAAGGAGACAGAGGTCCACTGGACCACCAGGGATGAGGCGCAGGGAAACCTGCGGGTGGAGGAGGGCCTCGATCACCAACACTCGAGAGTGCAGAGGCAGGGGCAGGCCTCACTTAATGGTGGAGCTGCGAGGGTGGGAGAGCAATTTCACTGACAATGAGCCATCAGTGGAGGTTGTGCGCTGCAGTGTTGGTGTCTGTAAGCGTTGGCAGAGTGGTGGTGCTCAGGGAGTTGACAAGAAGTTCTTTTGTGGCCTTGATCCAGCTGCGACGGGGAGGGGGAAATGATGGCGTTGGTGTACGTTGGGCGTGGTGAAGGCTTGATGTATACCATGATGGTTGGTCCAGGAGAGTTTGGTGGTGTGGCTTTAGTTGAATGTTTTCCCACTGGCGGAGAAGATGGGGTAAAGCGTGTGTCTGGCTATGTGGGTTGGTGCGGTGACTAGCTGCATGAGTCCGATGTTGGTGAGGTTCTCCAGGAGGGTGGTGGTGTTCTGGTCACTGGGGTTGTCCAGGTGGAAGTTGAGGTCTCCAAGTAGGATGTAGTCGGTGGAGAGAGCCTGGAGTGTGATGAGGTCTATGATGGCATCAGTGAACTGGAGGTCATTGGCCAGGGGCCTGTAGATGAGGGTGCCTGCTGAGGGTGGTGTTAGGCTTGGTCCGGATCTGGAAGTGGAGGTGTTACATGGTCTCCGTTGGGTCATTAGAGTGCGTGGTCAGTCGGAGTGTGCTTTTGTAGATGATGACAATGCCTCCTCCTGGGTGGTGGTCTTTGCGGGTGATGTTGTTACCGTCAGAGATGGCAATGGCGATGTCTGGAGCAGAGGTTGGTCCAGGTTTACGTGAAGAAGGCGATGTCTAAAGAGTTGGCATCGAGGAGGTCCCAGGTTTCAGTGTCATGTTTGTGGAGGGACCACACATTGAGGATGATGCAGTTGAGACAGTCAGGTGCGCTGTTGGTTGGCTGGGCGGCGAGAGGCACTGGTGTGTTGATGTGGCAGAAGGTGTGTTTTCAGTTTTGGCAGGCAAAGGGTGCAAGGGTATTCTTCAGTGATGCTATATAGCAGGCAGAGTGGCATCCAGGGTTGTGGGCAAGGAGGGTGCTGGTGTCATATCGGTGAATTGTCCGGGAGGCAGAGTCCCTTGCACTGGACGCAGTCAATGCATGGACAGAGCAGACAGGCTTGCCTTTGGCATGCATTTGGCGCACCAGTAGCACACCCCCTGCACATGGCCGCACAGCGGCCGCCATTAAGTAGTGCTGCGGGGGGCTGGACAGCTGGGAGGTGGGAAATGTGGGGAAGGACACTGAAGGGGGCGGGGATGCGGGGGATCGCATTGTTAACGAGGGAGAGGACAGGGAAAAAGGAACTGTACAAAAGCACAAGAAAGACAAACCCAAACAAAGCAAAGAAAAAAATACAAAGCCAAAGGTAGAATGCAACGGAGAAGAGCAGAAAGAGGGACAGGAACAGCAGACAAGAGGAACAGGAGGGCAGTCAAGCAGCAGGGCACTGATGCTCTACCACTGGACCATCAACGATGAGGCACAGGCTGGAGCCTGCAGGGGGAGGAGGGCCTCGAACACCTGACCACCAATTCAGAGGAACCAGCAGCAGCTGATGGGGACAGCAGCAGCAGCTACCAGTCGGTGCGGCGCTGTGGGAAGAGCAAGTCCACTAAGGGATAGTCCCCCGTACACCCAAGAGCTCACTACCAGGGGGCAAGGAAAGGCAGCACCCCTCAGTTGCCTCTTCCGATCTTACAGTGGTGACCAGATTCTGTGTTCCCCAGTTCCCTAGCGTGTAACGGTGGATCAAGCTGCATACCCAAGGGCCTGGGCCCGAACCGGCCCCAGGACCCCTGGCACCTGCTGCCAACAATGGGCTGATCTCAGCAACTTGAGGCAGTTAGTGGAGTCTCCACCAGTCTTGTGCTGTGTCATCCGCAATGTGCGTCCTCTGCAGCGCAGGGATTGCTCAGGGCACAGTGTGCGCCACCCACCGGTGTTAGGCCTGGGCCCGACATGACCCCCAGGCCTCCTCCACTCCCCGTCCCACCTTTTCCTCACCTGGACATCGACACCAGTGCTCAATCTGCCGCTCTCTCTCCGAATCTTTGACTCAGCCAGCAGGAGCCTCATTCAGGTGGCATTTCACAAGCCTGGGTACAGCTGTCGCTGCCAAGTCCGCTGGGGAACCTCCCGATGCAGGTGATGCAACAGGGCGCACTTAGGCTTGAGGTTGCAGTGCTCCTGCCACTCAGGTTTGGTGCAGCTCAGGGCCCTCACCCTCCACAGTGTCCAGGCAGCACCACATTATCCGGCCTGTGGTGCAGAGAGGCGCGGCCCACCATTGGCAATCTCCTCCTTGCACCTCAGTTTAGTGGTGGCGCGTCTTATGCGATGCAGACCTCCCTACATTGGTGCGCAGGAGTGCCTCTACCAATCACAGCTCCACATGGCGCCAGGCGGTCTTCTCATACAGGTTAGCAACGTGTCTCAATGCAACTTGCCAGACTTCACCACGAGGTAAAGGCAATCGCCGATGCCTCAATGTCTACCGCCACTGCCCAAAGGGTTGGTCCCGATGCAGCCCGCCTACACCGTCAGGCCGCAGCAACTCCACAGCAACTTCGCCTCCCACTCCGGGTCTCAGACGCAGGCCCTGCGAGGCCTACAAGCCCTAGAGACTGTCCACACTTCATGGCTTCGGCTGCCATGGTATCGCAAGGGAAGCTCTATGAAAAGTGATGCATCACTGGTTTTCCCCAGCGTTGCGTCCTTTTACATATAGGGAGCCCTGAATCTGCATTTCCTCTTCCCCTGGGACTCTGGCTGGTCATCCTGGCTGTTGCGAGGTTTTGGGGGTTTGTTTACCTGTAATGAACTTGGCCCTGGCTGCTCCATTCTGCATTCCATTGTTTTTATTTTATTTTTATCATTGGTGGTGGACTTATAGGCTATTTTTGCCTCTAGAGGCAGACAAGTGACGTTGGGCTGACTAACACAAGTTTATTTTGCCTCTAATTGGCCTTTCGCCACTTTTTTCACGTTAGCAGCAAGATTTCTATCGCCGTGACGTTAGTGTTAGCGACAACATTTGCCTCCGCGAGAAAATCCTATTGCCATGTTGCGACGTATTGTAAATACGTCGGTACCATGGCAAATGTTTTCGGCGATACGCAGCGGTAAGAAAATTGCCGCTAACTAACGCTAGTTAGCGGCAATTCTTGTAAATATACCCCTACGTTTTGTGATATCAGAAGCTCAAAAACTCTTGTATAAGGGTGTTGTTTGTTTGATAGAGGGCATGAACTAGTATGCATTTGTACTTTTATTCGATTTTTAAATTTCCGTTTTAATAGGGGTCTGGTTATTTTTTTGCATTCAATTTTTTATCTTATGTAAGGGAAATGGTTGCACAGTTCAATACATTTTCTCCATGTTGGTTAAATTTGCAATATTCATCTATTTTACTATGTGGCCTAGTCTGCCAATGGGCCATCCAGCCAGTAGGCCCGGTACTAGTCATGTGAGCATGAAACAACTGTTGCTGTGGTATATGTTGTTTAAAAACATCATTAAGGGCAGGGATGGCATTGGATTAAATTTAAAATGTGGGATTATTTTTTATATTTCACGTTTTTGTTTCTGCAAAAAGTTTATAGGTAGGTAAATATTTGATACCTTGGGAGAATGTGTGTTGTTGTAAAATGTTAATAGCTCAGTTAATTTCCGTTTTGGGCTTTGCTGAATTGTCAGTGTTACCATGCATCCTTTGTGTATGTGTGTTTGCCATAGGCCACCATTTTTCTTTCTTATCCATGCCATGTGAGTGGGGTCCATTTTGTAGAGTCAGTGTCCATAGGCCTGCTTGCGTTCTTTTTTGTCCATGACTCCTTGCTTGTTGTTTGGCCATGTGGCCTGTGACCATTTTGTGTAGCTAGACAGTGTGTTTTTGCCATAGGCCTGTATGCATTCTTTGTTGGGGCCATACGTCCTTGCTTGCTATTGTTGTTTGGCCATGTGGCTGGCAACAATTTTGGATAATCACTAAGGGATAACTGTTCCTATGAAAAAAGAGGGAAGCGACCTAATCTGGTAGCTTAGATCAATGTGTTAGGGGTGTCTCATTCTGTTTATGATGAAGGTTGGATATCCATGAAGGTGGGGGAATTCCTCCTTTTGGAAAAAGTGCCCTCACACACCCATGCGGGTGTCATGCTTCATCATCGGGCATTTGCTCCTCGTGGGGATGGTGCTGCTGTCCCCCATGGGCCCCGCGAGAGGGCTCTTTGGCGGAGATCTTTTAAGGAGAGACGCCGCAGTTGTGCATTCGGGTATGTGGGACTAGAAAGTGAGTGCGTGAAATAAAATTGCCTAACCGGTCTGGGAGGCAAGGTTAAAAAACAACCACAAAGGTTAAGAAGAACCTCTTTTAAACAAATTATGTAGAGGGATGAGTATTGTCCTGCTGCTCTCTTATCCGTGAGTGTAAGTGATAGTGAAATTAGGTCGACATGTTTCGTGCTAACTTTGGTCCCTAATGGATCCCAGTGCGCTTCTTCAGGACCGTGATGTGCATTAAAAAATATAAAAAATAGGAATTAGAGATGACAACACTCTAAATACCTATGGTACCTAATGTTAGGTGTGGGTGTCTGAGCGCCTAATGGAACATCCGAGTCATGTTCCTTAGTCCAACCTAGTGAGAAAACAAAAGAGACACACACATAGAGACATGAACATGTCAGGATAGAGTGAATACAATCACTCACTTACAACGGAATGCTGCCAACTGATCTGCATTCACATCGACATATACTAATAGAGGCATGCTGAATGTAATGTGCCCCTTTCCTCATAACAGTGCATTGTTAAGTAATTCTGCTCATTGTAACCTGTGCGATCAACCATGCACAGGTGGTGTTTCACCAGTGTCTGGCCAACTGTAGCCAGAGGTGACTCGTATCATGCATGCAATTCACTGTGCTGGCGGTACCCCAGGCATTTCAGGAGGAGTCTGGATAACAAGCTCTTAAAATCAAGGCATCGCTGCCATCGTGATCATGGCAGTCCGCTAAAAATGTGCAGCGTGGAAAACATATTGTCTCGAGTGACTCGCTTCGAGCACGCAGATGCGTCCAAAGCAAATTCCCAGCCACCCATGTATTACTTACACACGTACAGATTGTTTTGCCCCTCTGTTGGTATGAAGCAGGGGGTACACGCATGATCATGAAGTCTAGGAATCGCTGCCATGGTGATAGTGGCAGTCCATTAACATTGTCAGGTGAATATCACATATACTTGAGAAAAACACGCCGAGCAATTAATTGTATGTAATTAAGTATACCGCCGCGATGCACATACATCCGCCATACACACACATAACCTCCTACCCCTCTATTTGGATGGAGTGGCTTCCATGGCATACCCTGCGGACATGAAGGAGTATACCTGCGGGAAAAATGCCGGAGTCAGCTGACATGGTGCTGGCGTGTGTGCGTGACTACCTGTATCCATCGAGATGGCAGCAGGAAAATACTTACGGTCACTCGCTTCCTTGACAGCCCATTACCTGCCCTTCCGCTCCGAGATACGCCGGTAGACGTGAGCCGGTGAAGATGTTGGAGATATACCGTGGCATTGGATGGAAGCGGAAGGGAGGGGGGTGTGTGGTCGGTCGTGCAGCAAAAACGTGAGAGTGTTCACGTTAGTAGTAGAAAAACAGCGGCCATCTTTGAAAGGGGTGAAAGGAATGGAAAATTGCTTTAGTGAAGGCATATTGTCACAATGTGTCCTGGTATGTGTAGGTAGTTGCCGAAGCTCCCTCGTGGCAGTGCCCTGCCATATGGTTATTTTACTAATGATGGCATATTAGATGGCAACTCATGACTAGCTCTATATGGGCAGGGACACAATGCTTGTGCATTACACATCCATATTCATATGTTTCCAACATAACACAGCAAATATTCAGAAAACACGGTGTGGTGCGCCGTAGTTGGAATGATATAATGTGGCTTTAGGCAGAATGTTATTCCCATTGCTGGGGTCAGGTTACAGTGCGTGAAGTGGGACAGTCCCAGATGTGTATGCGGAGGGGGAAAGAAAAATGGGTGTGTACACCTCATATGGCCTAATATATAATGGGGTCAGTACATAATTTTCAGGATGTAGCCCAAGACCCAATACAGCATATTAGGCCGTTAGACCTAGGTGATCAATTCAGCCCAAGGTATATCATCATTCAGACACACTGTGTTGCTTTTTAGACGAAACACCCAGTGTTGTTGTTGTCTGAACAATCTGCTAGTAGTCCAGCTGGGGTTTGATTCGATAATGGTCCATCTAAGGCTATCAGGGGTATGGTTTGCTTCAAGAAAATGACTCAGTAGTCTGGTACTCGTCTTTTTGCAACGTATGGTGCTTCTATGCTCCCCTATTCGAATTTTCACAGGCCTCGTTGTCATACCTTCATAACGCTTGTCACAAGGACAGGTGATGAGGTATATGCAATTTTTCGTATTGCAATTTGTGTGTTTCTTCTGATGCCAAGGTCTAGCCAGACCCAGGTCTATCTGCTCTGATATTACTGTGAGGGGACATACGGACATGATCCGCAGGGATAGTGACCCTCTACAGGGGGTAAGGCCCAAAGAGTAGGTTGGCTGGGGGTGGTTATCTTAGGACGTGTGTGGACAAGAAGGTCTTTCAGGTTTTGAGTGCGTTTAAACGCAAAAAGAGGTTGTGGCCCTGGAGTAAAACCCCCTGTCTTTAAAATACCCCAGTGTTTTTTTATAATCTTCTGCATTTTATTGGCGTTGGGGGTGAAGGTAGTCACGCACGTCAATGCCTCTGTACTGGGTCTTTCCCTACTTTCCAGAAGGACATCCCTTTGATTGTTCTTGGCCCGCTACCGTGCCTGCCGTATTATTTTCTCAGGGTAGTGGCGTTCTGTCAAATTCTCTGACAAGATCTCAGCTTGTTTGTTGAATTCAGTCAGGGTGTTACAATTGCGGCGTAGGAACTGACCCACTGGGAGGTTGTATTTTAAGGCTTTGGGGTGATGGCTCTCAAACATAAGAAGACTGTTCCTATCTGTGGGCTTCCTATAGTTCGTTGTGAGTAGTGCTCCTCCTTCTCGGGAGATCAGAAGATCAAGGAAAGGGATGCTTTCGTGTGATCTGGTGCCAGAGAATTTGAGAAATGGATCTAAGCTGTTAATCCATTCACAAAATGAGATACACTGTTCTTCCCCTCCCCTCAAAAAGAGAAGGATATTGTCAATATAACGCCTCCATATTAATATGTTGGCCCTATATGGATTGTTGTCCCCTAGGATGAACTTTTCTTCAAAGTTGGCCATGTAAAGACAGGCCAGACTCGGTGCGAACATGCTTCCCATGCTGGTCCCCTGAATCTGGTGGTAGAGTTGCGTTTGAAAGGCAAAGAAGTTCTCTTTCAAGGCTAGGGAAGCACATTCGCAAATGAAAGAGATAGGGGTCTGATAAGGCCATGGGTGGATGTTCTGTAAAGTAGACTCCAAAACTTCCAGAGTGGCATCTTGTGGTATATTGGTGTACAATGCCTCTACGTCTAAAGTCACAAGGAGATCGATGGTTTCAGGTGCAGGAAAGTTCTCAAAGAGGTTGAGTACTTCAGTGGCATCCTTGAGGTAGGTCGGAGTCTTAGTAACCAATGGGCGTAGGTAGAAGTCACAAAACTTGCTCAAGGGTTCTAGCAGATAATCAATACCGGATACGATGGGTCGATGGGGGGGGGAGGGCTTTTCCCTTTATGTTTCTTTGGTAGTGTGTAATAGTACGGGACCCTCAGTTGCTCATTGATGAGGAATGTTGCTTCCTGTGAAGAAATCCACCCTTCCGTTTCTGCTTCCGTGACTAGGCCCTTGATCTTGGTCGTGAGGCGGGGAGTCGGATCTTCATCAATGGGGCGGTAGTATTTGGTGTCGGTCAGTTGGCGGCGGCATTCCACATCATATGTGCCCATATCCTGGATCACAATGGCACCGCCTTTATCGGCTGGTTTCAAGATGATGGTCGTGTCTTCGGTCAGTGTCTTCAAGGTTATCCTTTTTTCCTTCGACATGTTGTTGAATGGGCGCTTACTCGTGATGGTGGCGACGTCCTTCAAGATGGCTTGTTTGAAAGTCAATATCTCATTCGGTGTCATGGCTGCTGTTGGAGTAAACCTGGACTTCTTCTTCAGACCGGTTCCAGTGGTGGGGATCTCCGGTTTGTCTTGGAAGAAGGCCTTCAATCTCACCTTCCGGAAGAATTGGTGTAGTTCCTGGTGTAGTCTAAACGTGTCCTCACAGGGTATCGGGACGAAGCCCAAGCCCTTCTCTAAGAGCCTGGATTCACCCTCAGACAGGGGTCTGGAGGACAAGTTAACTACTAGCGTTTTTGTCCTGATGTCTTGCTCCGTAGTGTCATCAGTTCTGGCTCCTGCCAGTGCACATTCTTGGGTCCTCCTCTTCTTCTGCCTCTTCCTCTGCCCCTCCCTCTGTTGTAAAAAGGGGGGTTCGGGAATTGGTGGTATTGTTGAGCTTGAAGAGGATGTCCTGGTGGTATGTTCCACATTGGCTGGGGCCCCATCCACTGTCCTGGGTATAGTTGTGGTTGGAAAGGGTGGGGTGAGAAGTTCTGGTACATAGGTTGTGGTTGTTGTCTCAAAGTCCCTCTGGAATTAGGCGTGTAACTACGACCCTCATAGCTGGAATCACTACTCATGGAACTTGTTCTCCTGGAGGAGGTGCTGTTGTTATCATCCGATGTAGTGTCTTGATTCTGGAAGACATAATCGTCTTTCGTGTAAGGATATACCTTTTCCTGATCAAACCGTCTCACATCTTTCTGGAGTTTTGTGATCTTTTGTTTGGTGATGAACTCCTTATGTTCATTCATCTCTTCATTTATCTCGGCCAGTCGTGATTTGAAGGCTGTGATCGAGATACCAGCTTTTAATCAATTTTCAGCAACGGTGATCTGAATCAAGAGTTCGTCTGACAAACGCTTGGCTGTGTTAATTATCAGTACGAGCCATTCTCGTGTACACTTCCACGCTATTTTTGATCATTCTCTCCGGAAGGTCAAATCCTTGAAGAATATTCATGGGGTAAGTGTGATTAACAGGCCATTGGGGGCTACATTGGCCCGTAGATTTTCAGTCATTATTGTCCTGTGTAGGGCCGTTTTGATCTGTTGCTTCCTAAGGGCTTGTAGAGCCTTCCAATTTTGGATAGCCAGGCAGCGTGCTATTGCCTCAGGCCTGCATGTGTAGTTTGTTGGGTCCATGCCTCCTTGCTTGCTGTTGTTGTTTGAGCATGTGGCTGGCAACCATTTTGTGTAGCCACCCAGTGTGCTTTTGCCATAGGCCTGCATTTGTTCTTTTTTCAAAGATATGTTTATTGTGAGTTTAACATAGTAAAACATATGACATTGCCATCATTGTTCCCACCTTATTGACAGTACGGGATCAGTGCAATCAAAAGTTATACTTATCAGTCAGATATGAAGACATCGCCCTCAACCCACTCTGAACAGAAAGCAAAAAGAAAGATACAGTGTCTGATATGACCAGGTGATGGACACTCTCTCCCCACCCGTACATTTGCCTCGTCAGGGATAGAAACTCATCCCACCCTCCTTTAGGATGGCACTCTCTAAAGCCCCTCTAGTCAGAAGGCATTGGCACATAATGTTTGCTGTTTATATGAAACTGCCCCCAACTGGGGAGCAGACAAACAAAAAGAAGAGAAAACAAAACCCCGTCCCCCACCCTCCCCCCCAACATGGTGGTGGCGCCTACTTGTTACTTTAGTGGATCGTCCAATAAGGGTTTGCTTTATAGCTGAAAGAGGTGTAGCGCTCTAATGGAGGCGGGGCAAACTGCAGACGGAAGGCCACGGGAGAGAAAGGAGACCAACGGGCCCCAGCGGAACTCAACATTTTTAAAGGCGTCCCTAGAGACATCTGACATTCGCTCCATGCTGAGTAAGTTCCACAGTCTGGAGTGCCACAAAGAAATTGCTGGAGCCTCCCTTTTCTTCCACGCCGCCGCTAATGTAACCTTCGCAGCCCCCACACATAGCCACATGATTGCCTTATCTGCCCGGGTCTGGTGTTCCAGAGAAGGATCACGTAAGCCCAGTAATACTCCCTCCATAGTGGTCGGGACAGGATAGCCCAGCATTTCTTTAATATGTGCCAAGATTTCTTCCCAAAATGGTCGGATGTGCGGGCAGTCCCACCAAATATGTCGGAAGTCTCCCAACAGTCCACATCCTCTCCAGCAGCGGTCTGACGTATTAGGGAAAATCCGCTTAAGCCTGGAGGGGTGGAGATACCAATCCATCATGGTCTTGAGATGTGCCTCCCTGAGAGCTATGGAATGGTTAAACTTCCCTATGTCCGACCACAGATGGGACCACTCATCCTCTGAAATGTGTCGCTGCAAGATCCCCTCCCACATGGCCATGTAGCGTGGGCGCGGAAAGCGTGTGGTAGTGAGCAAAAATTGATAGATAAAAGAAATCGCGCCTCTCATAGTTGTGGTTTTAGTGAGAAAGGCTTCAAATTTCATGAGAGGCCTAGTAGCCGCCTCTCGTACCTGTGGGACCTGAGCCCAGTGCATTAGCTGAGCGTAACGGAACTGTTCTATATTCTGCAGGCCGAAGTCCCTTTTGCAGTTATCAAATGTAAGGGGGTCATAGTTATGAAAGAGATGTGTCAGTGCCAGACATCCCCCCTCCCGCCATGCTTCAAACGGACCCGCTTGTAACCCCGGCGGGAATGCCGGGTTAAAATGTAAGGGCGTGAATGGAGAGGAAAAGGAGGTCCACCGCTCATCACTAGCCACCGAGTCCCAGACCTGCAGCGTGGTGCGTGTAGGCGTGCTAATGTATGCGTTTGTGGGTCTGTCACGTTTGGGTCGCCATATTAGGTCCCATATAGTGTGTCCAGTCACACTACGGTCCATGTGAAGCCAGTGTTTATCGGAGTCGCGCTTTATCCATTCTATCAGTACCCGTAGTTGAGCAGCCTTGTAATACAAAGAGACATCTGGAAGACCCACCCCCCCCTCGCCCTGGAGCGTCGGAGAATCGAGAATGAGAAACGAGCCCTTTGTCCCTGCCACACAAAGTTAAGAAGCATAGTCTTGGTGCGCTGAAAGAAATCTTTCTCCATTGTTATAGGCAGAGCTTGGAATAGTTAGAGAAGCTTGGGCAGAAGTGTCATTTTTATAGCGTGCACGCGACCTAGCCAGGACAGAAAGAGAGGCTTCCATTTGGTGAGCTCAGTTTGTAATCGTGTTAGCATGGGTGGGAAGTTAGCCGTATACAGACTCTCCACCTTGGATGTGATTTGGACCCCAAGATATTGGATAGAGGACTTAGCCCATTGGAGGGTTGTGAGAGGCCGAAGCCTATCTACTTCCGCTCCAGGTACTGTAAGGTTAAGGATTTGTGATTTTTCCAAGTTTATCTTAAACCCCGCCACCGCCTCGAATCGTGCTAACTCCTCTTGTAAGGGTGGCAAAGATGTAGCCGGGTCTGCGAGTGACATCAAGAGAGAAATTTTATGTTGTTCCCCAGTGAAGGGAATCCCCTGAATTGCCGGGTGAGCTCTAATCGCTATGGCTAGTGGCTCAATACTAAGAGCGAAAAGTAGTGGGGAGAGAGGGCAGCCCTGTCTGGTACCCCTGGAATGAAACAGGGAAGCCGAGGCCATGCCATTAACCACCACCCTGGATTGGGGTTGCTTATAGTTGGCTCGGAGCATAGTAAGAAAATTAGGGGCAAAGCCAAAAGCCTCCAGGGTGCGGAAGAGAAAGGGCCAGTCCACCCTGTCAAACGCCTTTTCCACGTCTAACCCCACCAAGACTGCAGGGATCCGGCGTTTGTGAGCTTTTTCAATCAAATGGACAATACAGCGGGTGTTATCATGGGTTTGACGCCCCTTTATGAATCCGGACTGATCCGGATGTATAAGGTCTGGTAGTATGTCATTCAGCCGCCTAGCCAGGATCGAAGAATAGAGTTTGGCGTCCAGATTGAGCAGCGCGATAGGCCGATAAGAAGAGCATAGTTGAGGGTCCTTCCCCGGCTTGGGTATGACCGTGATCACCGCTTCTGACATAGAGCCGGCAGTCAGCCCCTCCGCCGCCATTTTATTAAAAAGTCGCGTGAGATGTGGGAGGATGTCTGGGGCAAATGTCTTGTAAAAGAGGGCAGTGAGGCCGTCCGGGCCCGGAGCTTTATGGGGTTTAAGCGCCTTAATGGTTAATGGCCGAGGTAACCTCATCTATGGTGATGGGAGCAGACAGGCGTTCATTATCCTCCATTGAGACCTGCGGCAATTGAAGATCCCGGAGATATTCTCGCTGAGCGACAGGATCCAAGGGATCCCCAGAATAAAGGCGTTTGTAAAAATCGCCGAAAATAGCCGCCTTATCCTCGTCTTTGTGGGTGATATCGTCCTGTGCGCCACGTATCCCCCTATATATTCCTTTTCCCGCTTGTCTTTAAGCTGTCTAGCCAGCTGTTTGCCAATTTTATTGCCTTGGGAGTAGGAAAGTTGGCGCAGGTTAAGCAGCGTGAATTCCGCCCTGTTGGAATATATAGAACGAAGTTTCCCCCTAAGTGCCGTCAGATTGCGCAGAGTCTCAAGTGTGTGATTCGCTTTATGTTCTTGTTCGATGGATGTTAATTCCGCTTCCAGCCTCACTCTTTCCTGCGCCCTTTTTAAGTTTAATGCTGAGTTGAGAGATATACATTGTCCGCGAAAGACGGCTTTGAAGGCGTCCCAATTAGTATATTCGGAGGTGTCATCTGACCGATTGATATCAAAAAAGTCAGCGATACTTTCCCTAAGCTTCGTGCATGCCTCTTTATCCCGCGATAGAGCAGGCGGAAAATACCATCTGGGTAAGGTCGCTCGACCTACCCCCCAAGCTAGCGAGACTGCCAAAAGGCTGTGGTCTGAGACCGAAAGCGGAAAAATGTTTGTGTCTTGCAAGGGGCCTTGGAGCGACTGGCTCAGAAATACATAGTCTAGTCGGGAGTAAGTACGGTGCACGTGCGAGTAGAATGTGTAGTCATGTGAGGCGGGATATAGAGTGCGCCATGCATCGAGGAGGCCCATATCATGGATTTTTTGTCGCGTATCAGGGGAAAAGGAACTCGTCTCTGACCGATGTGGGTGAGTGCTATCTAGGTCATTTTGCCAAGTTAAATTCAAGTCGCCCGTAAGGACTAAGGAACCCTCCGCAAAATCCACCAACTTGCCCAGGAGATGCTGCAGGAAGGTTGATTGTCCCGTGTTGGGGGCGTAAACCGCAACAAACGTGCTTAATCGTCCCTGAAGTCGCCCCTTCACCATAACCCATCTGCCGTCCTTGTCGTGTTGTATATCTAGGGGCTGAAATTTAGTTGTCGATCGGAATAACAGCGCAACCCCCCTATGTTTCGTGGATGCCGAGGATTTATAAATCAATGGGAAGTGTTTGTGGCGGAGCCGTGTGTCCTCTGATCTAGTTAAGTGCGTCTCCTGCAGAGCCACTATGTCTAAATTGTGATCGATTAGGTATTTCCAAACTTTCTGGCGCTTCTGAGGAGAGTTAAGGCCCTTAACATTCCAAGTGCCGATAGTGATTGTCATGGCGTCATAGGAAAAGAGCAACTCTCGGTGACTGCCCAGCCAATCGAGACTGCGCTGCGACAGGCATATGAGCCCCCCCTGATACCTCCACTCCCCTCAAGCAGTACAACATTGTGCTGTTGCAAGAGCCCACCCTCACTAAAGGTTAAAAAGCCACCACCATGTCCCACCCTTCCCCACCCAACAAATCCCCAATAATAGAAACAAACATAACAAAATACAACCCATACTTGGATAGCAATGAACAATGACATTGCCCCGTAAGGGGTATACAAACCCCCCAGGAACTCAGGGAGGCGGTGGGGCCGAGGTCCCCGCCCGCAGCCACCCAGAGCGACATCAAAAAGGAAAAGCAAAGAGATTATCTCCTAGGGTCAATAGCAGTGCAGCCCAGCAGGCCCTCATCCAACCGGAGCTGGAGCCTCCCCACGATGCCTGATCGTACCGGGTCAGCGGAGATCGCTTGTGTGAAGCAGAGTCCCCCAAGTATGTTCGTGTGCAGTTCAGCGTTCCCCCCACCCACATCGCAATTGTTGCGGGGCGTACCCAGTCCACCCCCCTCTGGGGTGTCGTGATACAGGGGAACCAAACAGAAAAGCCTAATGAACATATGAATGTGACAAACCAGGATATCACGTCGACTACGGTGAACATCGGTTCATGAAACGATTGGAAGGCAAGTGAAATCCAACGCGGGGTCCGGTGGTCATCAAACCAGGAGCAGTGAGCAGGGAATCATCTGCAGCCCCTGCGGGGACCCGCGGTCCATGTGGATGCGCCCATCTCCACCCTGCGCGTGCCAGCAGATTTGTCCACCGTCGATTCTGTGTCATCTGCGGGGAGACCTAGAAGATCCAGGCCCACCTGAAGGTCGGTGATGTGGCGCTGTTTATTATTAAGTTCGAAGCTGAGCACAAACGGGTAGGTCCACCGATACCTGATCTTGTCGTTTCGTAATTTGGTGGTGATAGGCCTGAACATCTGTCTCCGCGCTAGTGTGGCCGGTGCAAGGTCCTGATATATCGCACAGGTGTGGTTTTGAAAGGAGACCACATCTTTCACTCTGGCAGCTGTGAGTACTGCCTCCTTCACCCTGAATGAGTGAAACTTAGCCAGGACATCACGCGGCCTCCGCTTATCACCCTGCAATGGGGGCCCCACACGATGCACCCGGTCCAGCTTAATTTTGAGGGATTGGGGGCCTAGGATCTCCGCGAAGAGCCCTTCCATAAACGCTCCCAGGTCCGGCCCCTCCGCGCCCTCTGCCAGGTCTCGGACACGGATGTTTTCCCTCCGAGCCCTATTCTCCAAGTCTTCCGTCTTGAGCTGGGATTGGAAAAGCTGATCTCGAAGCATCCGAACATCCTCCCGGAGCTCCGTCGTTTGTTTGTCCTGATCCTGTTGGTGGGCCTCCAAATCCAGCACCCGGGTGCCCACGGAATCTACGTCTTGCTGAAGGGAGGTTAAGTTCTCCGTCAGATCAGTCCTCAGCTGCTCTATAGAGGACTTAATGTCCTGGCCTAAATCTTTCCGCAGCTCAGATATGAAGTCTTTAAACATAGCCAAGAGGTCGGCCTTCGTGATCGCCATGGCGGTAGTTGCGTCCTCGGCTCCCCCTACCGCGCGTTTTCCGAAGCCACAAAGAAGTCCGAGACCTTCGTAGACGTTCTGGACGTCCCTTTCTTGGGGGGCATACGGTCCTATCCTTGGGCCCCTCTCGTCGCTGCGCCGCCGTTCCCTGCTGGGTTCTCTTAGCGTGGAATAGGTGTCAGGCCATAGCGATGTGGTGCAGGTGGGTAACACTCGTAGGGCAGTCAACAGGTTAATACCCTTCCCGTCCGCTCGCGCCGCCACTGCAAGGCACCCTGGATTTCCGTGGTGCGGCCCGCACCACACCCAACTCGATGACCTGTGGCAGCCACAACAGATCTAGGCCGCTCAGTTGGGGCCTGGAGTAGAGTTTCAACCGCTCACCTCAGGTATCTCCCAGGGGTCAGGATTCTCGCGATCTGGGACTGCTGTCCCCGACCAAGTTCATCCCTTACCCGGTCTCACCGGCATGCCGGGGCATGGCGGCCATCATCTCCAGGTTTCATATGCTGGCAGTTGCAGGCCTTGAGTCAGCAATTCGGCTGGTGTCTCCAGCAAGGCTCGCTTCTCTCATCTCCCCGCAGCCGCCCAGGACACACCCACCTCATATGGGTCGGGCAGTAAGGCCTCTCAGCCCGATTGCGTAATGCGGAGTCCCCGAAGGTTCCAGTCGTGTCCGCGAAAGCGGTCACCAGGCAGGACCCCGCACTCTCCGGCACCGGGGCCAGGCGGCCAACAGATATCGCTAGTCAGTCTCGTGCTCGCGCCAGGCCGCCGTTCCAGCCCCGACCGTCTCAATGACACCAAGTCCCCAGCGAGCACCTCTAGAGGGAGGGGGGCGGTAAGCGCTGTCAGCACGCCTCCCAAAGCGCAGAAGGCAGTCCAGGCATCCCCCGCCACCCGTCAGTGGCACTCCGCAACTCTGGGAAAGCTCCACCAAACGTCTGCTCGTCAGCACTCGCGCTGCTCAGCCGCCATGTTGAAGTCAGGCAAGAGAGCGCCTGAGGACGCGCCTCTCGTTGCCGATCTGTGTGGGGTCGCCAGTCTGCCCCCGCCGCTGCCAGCCATGCCCTCCTCACCGCTGGATCTCCCTGTGTTCAGGGGAAGCAGGACTCTGAGGCGCTTCCCCTCCGACGCTCCCTCAGCGTTCGAACTCACTCGGCAGCCGCCATTTTGCCGCGCCGGTCGCTTCACTGAGAAACTCCGATGCCAGACGTCCCAGGTCAGCTCTGTCCATCAGGATGGGTCCAGCTACTCTCCACACCTTCCTCTGCTCCTAGGAGTCCTTCTCAGCTCGTAGGACCCCCGGAGACCGCCACAAATCGCTCCGTGGTTACACGCGGACCGGGAGCCGAGACGGATTACGTCCGCTCGGCCATCTTGCCCGGCCACGCCCCCCCTGCATTTGTTCTTTGTTGGTGTTTTCCTCCTTGCTTGCTGCTGTTGTTTGACCATGTGGTCGGCGACCTTTTTTTAGAAGCTTGGCAGTGTACTTTTGCCATAGGCCTGCATGTGTTCTTTTCTGGGGTCATGCCTCCTTGCTTGCTCTTGTTGTTTGACAATGTGGCCGATGAACATTTTGTGTAGCCAGCCAGTGTGCTTTTGCCATAGGCCTGCATGCGTTCTTTGTTGTGGCCATGACTCCTTCCTTGCTGTTGTTGTTTGACCATTTGTCCGGCAACCATTTTGTGTAGCCAGCCAGTGCTCTTTTGCCATAGGCCTGCATGCGTTCTTTGTTGGGGCCATGGCTCCTTGCTTGCCTTTGCTGTTTGACCATTTGGCCGGCGACCATTTTGTGTTGCCAGCGAAGTGTGCTTTTGCCTTAGGCCTGCATGTGTTCTTTGTTGGGGCCATGCCTCCTTGCTTGCTGTTGTTGTTTGACCATATGGCCAGCGACCATTTTGTGTAGCCAGCCAGTATGCTTTTGCCATAGGCCTGCATGTGTTCTTAATTAGGTCCATGCCTCTTTGCTAAATGTTGTTGATTGATCATTGTGCAGCCTGCCACTGAGTAAATCATTTTATTCCAGTTTTCAAAGCCATTTTCTAGGGATATTGATTGGAGAGGGCTATTCCTTTTTGTTTTTGTTCATTTGTTAACTTTGCCTTGATATCAATTTAATAATATTCTTGAAGATCATTGTAGTATATGTTATGAAGAGTGTTTTATATTGCGCATTTTTTAGATTTTTCCCCTTCACCTCCGTACCTCCCAATGGGTTTCTCATAGTTCCCTAGTATATTGGCAATTTCTTTTTATTCATTAATTTCCAAAATGTTAATTTTTTTGTTTATTATTATTTTATTTATGTTTAAAAAATTAAAAAATCAATTTATTTTGAACATTTTCCCTTCATCCACCCCGAGCCTGCCATAGGTGCCTGCCTCACACCAGGAGTCCAGCATTCATTTTTTAAGGATTGACATTACTATTATCCCTGGACGGGTGGATGCCCTGCCTGTCATATGCGTACAGTCGCACACTAGTGTTCATTTTTTAAGGATCATTCCATTTTTCCCAGGGCCTCATACCTGCCATGGGTGTACAGTGAACACCAGCATCCTTTTTTAAGGATTATTCCATTTCCTCCTGGGCCCCCTTGCCTGCCATGGGTGCACAGTTGCATACCAGCATTCATGTTTTAAGGATCATTCCATTTTCCCCATGACCCCTCTGCCTGCCAGAGGTACACACACCAGCATTAATTTTTTAAGGATTATTCCATTTTCCCCTGCACCTCCATGACTGCCACAGGTGTCTCCCTTAGATGCACATAAAGCAAACAGTTACATCTTTTGTTGTTATCTTGATTGACAATGAAATGTTATGGTGGTGTGGTTTGACTTTCGAATGGATACACTATATTTGTTAATTATTTAGGATAATAAGTAACCATACTACCTTATATTGTCTGTAATATGAATAATTCAAACTGCAAAAGTGCCACGTTTCACTAAATGTTTTTCTTGCTTGCTTGCAAAAGACATCACCCACAGCCAGTACTGTCAGACAAAAAGCCTGTACAAAGTGACGTGACCACAACATGTGATGTGAGTCCTACAGTCTCTTCCACTTGTGCAGCTAAGTGCCACTGCCAACTGACAGCTCCAAAATGGCTCCAAAGAAAAGTACTGCCAAGAAAGTGGCCAGTGAGGAGGAGAAGAAGAAGCAGATAGCCACCACTGGTGTGTCACCTGAAACCTTTTTCAGAAGATGGGTGTCTGTCACACCGTTCTCTGGGAAGCAAGCTGGGAGCGGCACTCCCACATCATCAGCATCACCCCAGCCTAAACCCAAGGCTATGTCTCTCAGAGAGGCAGTGACTGAAATCATGGCAACGTGCAGTGAGTCTGAACTGAATTAGTCTCAGCCACAAACTAGTACCCTAGCACCGTAGGAAACTGAGCAAAGTGGACAACAGGAGCAGCAGCCAGCAATAGTAGATCTTTCTGAAGTAGGAGCAGAAAAAGAGGTTGAGCTTCCTGCTGAGCAAGATGTACCTGTTATTGAACCTTTGGCTTCCAGATCTCCAGCGAGAAAAAGGAAGGGTACTCCACCATCTTCTCCAAGACCCCTGTCTGATGATCTAGACATGGATTGAACACACCAGGAGTTACAAGGGAAAAGGAAAGTTCCTGAAAGCCTTACAATTATGGAAGGGGATGAGGATGATGAGCCAGTCATTGTCATGGAAGCTGACTCAGAGAACACCAACATTACCCCTCCTATTCAACCTGCTAGAAGAGATGTGGCACCCCACCAGCTGCTATAGTTGTAAAGCCCCCCACTGAGACCTGCATCCACAACTACCTCAGTTGAAGTACACCCTGCAGAGAGGTAATGGACGACACACCCACCTATGTCCAGTTCTTCTTCAGACATTGGCAGTGGCACACACTAAGAAAGTTCTCCTCCCCAGTTTGGGACTTCTTTACGATTAGCAGTCAGGGGGATAACATTGCAATATACTCCATTTGTCACGCAAGTGTTCACTGAGGTAAGTCTGGTCCACGCTATTGTACTGGAGGCCAAACAAGCCATATGAAAAAACATCACACAATCCGATGGGAGGAGCACCTTCACAAAACTGCTGCAGGTGGTGTTGATGAGAGAGGGGAATCAGCTCTGATAACAGCAGGAGGTGAATGTGATGAGGAAGAAGAGGGTGACAGATTTACGCAAAGTAGACCTGTCCCCAGCAGTGGGCCAGTATAACCCACCTCAGCAAACTCAAAATGGCACAAGAGTCAGATGGAGACACCACTGCATATAGTGACTGCCTCAAGATGCACATTTGGTCTACCACCTCCTAGTTCTCTCTGCAAGTCACCTGCATCAGAAGCACCACTAAAGAAGAGAATCCTGACTACTATTACGGGCATTTTTAGGTAGGAGGGGCCCTATGAACGCAACCACTCAACGGCATGTTTGTACAATGAGAAGATGGCTAAATTGTTAGCGCTGGACCTCCTCCTTTTTTTGTTTGTGGAAGGAGTAGGATTTTTAGAATTTGTGGTGGCCATTTGCCCAAAATGAAAGGTTCCCAGCCAGTCCTATTTTGCCAGAGTTGCTGGTGCAGGACTTCATCATGATGTGCTGCAATTGGTTGGACAAGATTTGCAGCAGAGTGCTGTTCACACTATCCACCTGACAACAGACATGTGCACCAGTTGTTAAGCCACTGATTGCATGTGTAACACTGCACACTGCATCTCTTTTGTGGATGTTAGGCAACAGCTATCTACAGGTCTCAGCACTGAAGAATCTTTTAAGGGCGTTCGGCGGCATGCAACAATAGGCATGTCTGCCATGGAGAAATCTCATACAGCTGCAAACATCTTGGAAGACTTTAACAGTAAGGTGTTTGAAAGGCTGCGACCCAAAGGTCTCAGAATTGGATTTATTTGCCACAGACAATGACATTAATATAGTTAAGGCCATTGCAGATGGTGGCTATTTCATCGTACTGTGCTTGGCGCATTGCATCAACCTGATGGTGCAGTACTTTCTCAAAAAAGAAGACACAGTCAGCAACATACTGGCCACCAGCACAAGAATCTGCACTCATTACAGCCAGTCTTTTAAAGCCCGGAAGCAATTTGAACTTTCAGCGTGCTAAGAGTGCCAGTTATAACCCTCATACAGGAGGTGCCAACATGTTGGAACTCAACCTATTACATGTTGTAACATTTGTTTAAGCAGTACAAACTGACTAATACCTATGTCATTCAAAGAGGAGGGGATTCAGCTGGGAAAAGCATGACCATGGAGGTGTACAAATGGATTCTAGTCAAATGCCTGCCTCAGATGGTACTTCCTTTTTGAGGTTTTCACCCAGGAAGTCAACAAGGAGGACAGTACGATGAGCCAAGACATCCCGCTGTTGCATCTGCTACAGGACCAGTTAAAAAATGTGTTGCAAATGTTCGCAGGTGTCGACAGCAACAGAGAAGTGCACTACTTGGTTGAGAGCTTAAACCTTTGCTTTGCTGTTATTCCAAGGCTGCAAAGAGACACTGTGTTTTCCAAAGAGTACATCTGCGCCACAATACTTGATCCACGGTACAAAAAATTACTGGCCACTTTTATTCCTTTTTCTGAAATGGATGTTTCACTATACAAGGGGTGGATTGTTGATCAAACAAGAGACCTTGAACAATTATGGCTGGAAATTAGAGCCCTGGGCAGAAGTTCTGGGGTGAAGCTTTCAACTTCTAGAGAGGGTGGTGATGTTGCCTCAGAGCAGCCAACACCAGCAACAAGAACCCCGGCAACAACAACTGCAGGAACATAAGAGTAGGACCCAACCTCTAGTTTCAAGTGACAGGGCTTAAGTCAAGTGCAGAGGCGAAGGCAAAAGAGGTGGAGCAAGTGGCAGCGCCAATGACCATTCAGAGGATGTTCCAGGACTGGATGACTCAAAAGAGGTCTACGTGGCTAAAACCCCATTGGTCTATTGGCATGGGAAGATGTGCCAATGGCCAGAGCTAAGCAAGCTGGCAATTAAGTATCTGGCTTGTTTGGTACCAGTGTGTCTGCTGAGCGTGTGTTCAGTGCAGCTGACACAGTTGTCACAGTGAGAAAGACCAGTCTCTCACCTCAAAATGCTGAGAGATTGACCATGATCAGAATGAACTAACACTTCATACCACACAATTACACTATTCCTTAAATACCACAGGAGGAGGAGGATGAGGTTGATTGGTAAGACTCTAGTGTGTTAGCTGACCAGCTTCTGGGTGAACCACCTGAGTTTGAGGACAAACTCTACTTCCCTGACTGAGTAAATCATCATATACCTTTTTAATTATTTATCATCAAACTTCTTAGTGCTCTTTCCCCCAAAAAATGGTAATAGCTAGAGAAACATTATGTATTTTGTTTGTGTCTGACTTATGCAGCCCCACCATTTTTAGGCACATGTATGGCCGGATTGGAGTTGGACCAGTGTGCAGTGAAGAAGCCTCTCCATTCCCTACAAGGACTTTGGAGACAATGCCTGCGTCTGTCCCATGCCTAGCCTTCTCTTTTTGATCCCATAGCAGGGCTGCCCCAGTAAAGATCATCTGATCTACAAGACTGCCAAATTCCAATGTGTGTCTTTCTAGATTGCATCAAGGAGGAGATACAAGTGTGTACCACTGTGCTTGGAATGGAACGGGAAACTATTGGCCCAATTAGTTATATATTATTTAGTGTTTGTGAGTGATGATTGACTAATCATGTGGTGGCAGACAATGAGGGAGGGTGTTTAACTATTTTGTAAATTTGATTTCGGTGATTTGCAGTGTTTGGGGCCTGATGGGTAAACATTTTTTCTGAAGATGATTGGCTCTTTCACACTTAGCGAGATATACTTGCAGGGTCCCTCCTTTTTCCGGTTCTTCAGAGACCAGACCAGTTACTTTAGTTAGCAAACATAAATCTACACAAAATGCTCAAATTCTGTTTTTCTTCTTGTTCTTCAACAGCAGTGCACTGCATGTCTATCTCGCTTGGGTCGGGACAGAGTTGGACTGATTCATTACTCAGAGTCAGGAGTAGGATGAACGGACTCAGGGAGGGATTACCTCAACAGCCAGAAGAAGGAAGTTATCGATTTCTGAGGGAAACCAACATGATGATGACTCTGAGGTATACTCAGCTCTGTGGACTGGAGAGAGGTGCGTTGATTTGGGAAATTCTGCTAAGTGTGTGCCCTGGCTCAAATGTGAAACTCCTCTTATGTGGTTGTGGTTGGGGAAGAGGGGGCCTATTGCTTGTAACTGGAGACAGACGTATGATGCCACATCATCATCACATGATGCACACACTCGGCTAAATGTTATGATGACATTTGTGAGATTGATCAGCCTGGAACATTCAGCTATTTGTCCATGATGGGTTGTAAATTGCTCTCACTTCTCAGTTAATCGATCACACATAAATCATAAAATGAATGATTGCAGCAGCCTTTGCTCTGTCTCTCAGTCTTGGTACACTCCTCATGAAGCTTACCTTCTGTCTTTTTCAGTGACTCTACAATATAATTTCTGTTTTACAATTTGCAGGCCTTCTCTTCTCCTGCATGAAAAGCAAATGCTCCATACCTCTTGTATGAGATCAGTTCCCTTATTAGAAGAATTTTTAATTGCTTCCATTATGCTCCCACTGACAGCAATTTTGTATCTGTGTTAAACCCTGGTGCATTTGACACTGCCCGGTTATATCCATTGTAGGACTTTTATGTTCTGCCCGGTTTTATTTATTGTGAGAAAAATCAATCAATTGGTCAACTAAAACCTTTAAATCATGGTATTAATAGCAATCATGGATCCAAACAACTTATGTACTAGGGATAACTTGCTGGCACAGGTTGGCCTCAATGTATTCAAGATTAAAGTCCCCTCTAACCTTTCTAAAAACACAGCTAAGAACTTCAAACATAAACTTCTAAAACAGAACTCTGAAACACTCATATCTGACCTTTATCTCTGTGCAAACAAAGGAATTGTGGTTAATGACTTAATTTTCTTAACCAGCAGAAGAGCTCAATTGAGAAGAGCTATAGCTTCAGTACTCCGGATTCACACAACTAGGAAAACCCCACATGGCCTCAGTATTTCCATAGTACCTTCGCTGGCCCTCAAGGCTGAAGTAACCATCTTCCTTTACAATAATAGGAACATCCACATTCAATTTTTTCTGACCAGAATTTCGAGTGGTTTGATGAAGTTTTCCTGAGAATCAAAAATAGGGTGTCAAATAATATCCCCTCCCCATACATAAATCAACATTTTTCCCCCGCTCCATGAAGGAAACACGGCTTCAGCTAATCCTACCACTGCCTTATCAACTATGCCTCCTCGTGACCCTTCCCTCCTCTCTAACACTGTAACCACAGTCATTGGCCCTAGTTCATCTACTCCTAGTGATGATTCTTGCCCCCCCTTTACCCCACCAATCTGAACGTTCACCTCCCTTGGAAATTGATGCACACAGCTCAAGAATAGGCATTAGCCTTAACCCCTTCCATGCAGTATGACGAGCTGGACTCGTCATGGCACACAGTGGTCGTGGTGCTCATGACGAGTCCAGCTCGTCATGGGACCCACCCACGGGGAAGCGCTGGTGCTCCCCCGTGGGAATCCGATCGTTGTTTTTTGGGGGAAGGCAGGGAAGCCCTTCCCCGCCTCCCCCGCCTCATCAATGACGCCAGCGCGCGAGGCACGCTGACGTCATTGAGGGTTCCCTTTCTCCCGACGCGCTGGAAGCCATTTGCTTCCAGCGCTCGGAGAATTAAGGTGAGTTTTGGCTCCGGGAGGGGGGTTTAAAAAGAGGCATCGAGGGAAAGGAAAGGGTTTTCCTTTCCCCCGATGCCTCTTGTGCATTCCTGCTGCACGATCATGCGATCGTGCAGCAGGAATGCCCACTAGACACCAGGGATTTTTTTTTTTAATTTAAATTGAAAATACTGTTTGGGGAGCGGCCCCTTGGCAAGGGTCGCTCCCTTTTGGGGGCCATATGTTTTGGTGCTCTGCCCCCTGGGGGCAGTTTTTCATATTGCAGCCCACTAGACCACCAGGGAAAACGGTGGGGAGTGGCCCCTTGGGCAAGGGTCACTCCCTTTGGGGGCATTGTTTGTGGCTGTCAGCCCCCATGGGGGCAGATCGGCTAAATAGTGCCCACTAGATCCCCAGGTATTTATTTGTGGAGAGTGACCCCTTGGGCAAGGGTCACTCTCCTTTGGGGGCAATATTTGTGGCTGTGTCTGCCCCCAGGAGGGCAGATCGCCATATTTTTTAAAAATTGGGCCCACTAGACCACCAGGGATTTGTTTGAGGGGAGTGGCCCTTGGGCAAGGGTCGCTCCCTATGGGGAGCATTAATTTGGCCGTTTCTGCCCCCTGGGTGGGCAGATCGGCTGATTTTTTTGTATGGCCACTAGGCCACCAGGGATTTTTTGTGGGGAGTGGCCCCTTGGGCAAGGGTCGCTCCTCCTTGGGGGCATTGTTTGTGGCTGTCTGCCCCCATGGGGGGCAGATGTCGCCTTTTTTTATATTTGGCCCACTAGACCACCAGGGATTTGTTTTTGGGGAGTGGCCCCTTGGCAAGGGGTTGCTCCCTTTGGGGAGCATTAATTTGGCCGTTTCTGCCAACCTGAGGGGCAGATCGGCTGATTTGTTTTTTTGTAGGTCCACTAGGCCACCAGGGTTTTTTTTATGTTGGGGAGCGGCCCCTTGGGCAAGGGTCGCTCCCCTTTATGGGAGGTTGATTGTGGCCATTTCTGCCCTCTTTGGGTGGCAGTATGTTGCCTGTCGCGGGTACTTGGGCCTCCCACCCGAGTGAGGCACCATTTTTATCGGGAGACCTGGGGGAACGCTGGGTGGTAGGAAATTTGTGTCCGCCCCGTGATGCCACAACTTTACCACACAAAAATGTGTGAAAAAAGTGATTTTTTTCAGCAAAATGTCAGGTTTGCAGGGGATTCTGGGTAAGAAAACGTTGGGGGATCAACGCAAGCCATACCTCCCTGGAATCCCCCGGGTGTCTACTTTTCAGAAATGTGTGGCTTTGGTAGGTTTCCCTAGGTGGCCGCCGAGCCCCGGGCCAAAACGTCATGGGACCCCCCTTGCAAAACCAGGTCATTTTGTGAAAGGCCATTTTGAGGTCGCCTCAATACGTTGTGGGCCCTTGCCTGTCGCGGGTACTTGGGCCTCCCACCCGAGTGAGGCACCATTTTTATCGGGAGACCCTGGGGGACGCTGGGTGGTAGGAAATTTGTGTCAGCCCCGTGATGCCACAACTTTACCACACAAAAATGTGTGAAAAAAGTGATTTTTTCAGAAAAATGTCAGGTTTGCAGGGGATTCTGGGTAAGAAAACGTTGAGGGATCCACGCAAGCCATACCTCCCTGGAATCCCCCGGGTGTCTACTTTTCAGAAAAGTGTGGGTTTGGTAGGTTTCCCTAGGTGCCGGCAGAGCTAGGGTTCAAAAACTACAGCTAGGCACTCTGCAAAAAAAGGGACATTTTTCACTGTGAAAATGTGGTGCATCCACATTGCGTTTTGTGCTGCTTTCTGTCGCGGGCACTAGGCCTACCCACACAAGTGAGGTACCATTTTTTTTGGAAGACCTTGGGGAACGCGGGGTGGGTGGAATTGTGTGGATCCACGCAGATTCCAGAACTTTCTACCACAGAAAAGTGAGGAAAATGTCTTTTTTTTGCCAATTGTTTAGGTTTGCAAGGGATTCTGGGTAACAGAACCTGGTGAGAGCCAGTCAAGTCACCCCATCCTGGATTCCCCTGGGTGTCTACTTTTCAAAAATGTATAGGTTTGCTAGGTTTCCCTAAGTGCCGGCAGAGCTAGGGTTCAAAAACTACAGCTAGGCACTTTGGAAAAAAAGGGTAATTTTTCACTGTGAAAATGTGGTGCGTCCACGTTGCGTTTTGCGCTGCTTCCTGTCGCGGGCACTAGGCCTACCCACACATGTGAGGTACCATTTCTTTGGAAGACCTTGGGAACGCGGGTGGGTAGAATTGTGTGGATCAACGCAGATTCCAGAACTTTCTACCACAGAAAATTGAGGAAAATGTGTTTTTTTGCCAATTTTTAAGGTTTGCAAGGGATTCTGGGTAACAGAACCTGGTGAGAGCCAGTCAAGTCACCCCATCCTGGATTCCCCTGGGTGTCTACTTTTCAAAAATGTATAGGTTTGCTGCGATTCACTAAGTGCCGGCAGAGCTAGGGTTCAAAAACGACAGCTAGGCACTTTGCAAAAAAAGGGTCATTTTTCACTGTGAAAATGTGGTGCGTCCACGTTGCGTTTTGCGCTGCTTCCTGTCGCGGGCACTAGGCCTACCCACACAAGTGAGGTACCATTTTTTTTGTAAGACCTTGGGGAACGCGGGGTGGGTGGTTTTTTGTGGATCCACGCAGATTACAGAACTTTCCACCACAGAAAATTGAGGAAAATGTGGTTTTTTTGCCAATTTTTAAGGTTTGCAAGGGATTCTGGGCAACAGAACCTGGTGAGAGCCAGTCAAGTCACCCCATCCTGGATTCCCCTGGGTGTCTACTTTTCAAAAATGTATAGGTTTGCTAGGTTTCCCTAAGTGCCGGCAGAGCTAGGGTTCAAAAACTACAGCTAGGCACTTTGGAAAAAAAGGGTAATTTTTCACTGTGAAAATGTGGTGCGTCCACGTTGCGTTTTGCGCTGCTTCCTGTCGCGGGCACTAGGCCTACCCACACATGTGAGGTACCATTTCTTTTGGAAGACCTTGGGGAACGCGGGGTGGGTGGAATTGTGTGGATCCACGCAGATTCCAGAACTTTCTACCACAGAAAATTGAGGAAAATGTGGTTTTTTTGCCAATTTTTAAGGTTTGCAAGGGATTCTGGGTAACAGAACCTGGTGAGAGCCAGTCAAGTCACCCCATCCTGGATTCCCCTGGGTGTCTACTTTTCAAAAATGTATAGGTTTGCTAGGTTTCCCTAAGTGCCGGCAGAGCTAGGGTTCAAAAACTACAGCTAGGTACTTTGCAAAAAAAGGGTCATTTTTCACTGTGTAAATGTGGTGCGTCCACGTTGCGTTTTGCGCTGCTTCCTGTCGCGGGCACTAGGCCTACCCACACAAGTGAGGTACCATTTTTTTGTAAGACCTTGGGGAACGCGGGTGGGTGGAATTTTGTGGATCCACGCAGATTACAGAACTTTCCACCACAGAAAATTGAGGAAAATGTGTTTTTTTGCCAATTTTTAAGGTTTGCAAGGGATTCTGGGTAACAGAAACTGGTGAGAGCCAGTCAAGTCACCCCATCCTGGATTCCCTGGGTGTCTACTTTTCAAAAATGTATAGGTTTGCTAGGTTTCCTTAAGTGCCGGCAGAGCTAGGGTTCAAAAACTACAGCTAGGCACTTTGCAAAAAAAGGGTCATTTTTCACTGTGAAAATGTGGTGCGTCCACGTTGCGTTTTGCGCTGCTTCCTGTCGCGGGCACTAGGCCTACCCACACAAGTGAGGTACCATTTTTTCGGAAGACCTTGGGGAAAGCGGGGTGGGTGGAATTTTGTGGATCCACGCAGATTCCAGAACTTTCCACCACAGAAAAGTGAGGAAAATGTATTTTTTTTGCCAATTTTTTAGGTTTGAAAGGGATTCTGGGTAACAGAACCTGGTGAGAGCCAGTCAAGTCACCACATCCTGGATTCCCTGGGTGTCTACTTTTCAAAAATGTATAGGTTTGCTAGGTTTCCTAAGTGCCGGCAGAGCTAGGGTTCAAAAACTACAGCTAGACACTTTGCAAAAAAGGGTCATTTTTCACTGTGAAAATGTGGTGCGTCCACGTTGTGCTTTGCGCTGCTTCCTGTCGCGGGCACTATGCCTACCCACACAAGTGAGGTACCATTTTTTTGGAAGACCTTGGGGAACGCGGGGTGGGTGGAATTTTGTGGATCCACGCATATTCCAGAACTTTCCACCACAGAAAAGTGAGGAAAATGTGTTTTTTTGCCAATTTTTAAGGTTTGCAAGGGATTCTGGGTAACAGAACCTGGTGAGAGCCAGTCAAGTCACCCCATCCTGGATTTCCCTGGGTGTCTACTTTTCAAAAATGTATAGGTTTGCTAGGTTTCCTAAGTGCCGGCAGAGCTAGGGTTCAAAAACTACAGCTAGGCACTTTGCAAAAAAGGGTAATTTTTCACTGTGAAAATGTGGTGCGTCCACGTTGCGTTTTGCGCTGCTTCCTGTCGCGGGCACTAGGCCTAACCACACAAGTGAGGTACCATGTTTTTTCAGAAGACCTTGGGGAACGCGGGGTGGGTGGAATTTTGTGGATCCACGCAGATTCCAGAACTTTCCACCACAGAAAAGTGAGGAAAAAGTGTTTTTTTGCCAATTTGTTAGGTTTGCAAGGGATTCTGGGTAACAGAACCTGGTGAGAGCCAGTCAAGTCACCCCATCCTGGATTCCCCTGGGTGTCTACTTTTCAAAAATGTATAGGTTTGCTAGGTTCCCCTAAGTGCCGGCAGAGCTAGGGTTCAAAAACTACAGCTAGGCACTTTGGAAAAAAAGGGTAATTTTTCACTGTGAAAATGTGGTGCATCCACATTGCGTTTTGCGCTGCTTCCTGTTGCGGGCACTAGGCCTACCCACACAAGTGAGGAACCATTTTTTTCGGAAGACCTTGGGGAACACGGGGTGGGTGGAATTTTGTGGATCCACGCAGATTCCAGAACTTTCCACCACAGAAAAGTGAGGAAAATGTGTTTTTTTTGCCAATTTTGTTAGGTTTGCAAGGGATTCTGGGTAACAGAACCTGGTGAGAGCCAGTCAAGTCACCCCATCCTGAATTCCCCTGGGTGTCTAGTTTTCAAAAATGTATAGGTTTGCTAGGTTTCCTAAGTGCCCGCAGAGCTAGGGTTCAAAAACTACAGCTAGGCACTTTGCAAAAAAAGGGTAATTTTTCATTGTGAAAATGTGGTACGTCCACGTTGCATTTTCAGCCATTTCCTGTTGTGGGCACAAGGCCTACCCACACAAGTGAGGTACCATTTTTATCGGGAGACTTAGGGTAACACAGAATTGTAGAGCAACTGTTATTACCTATTGACTTTTGATGCATTTCTGCCTTCCAAATGAAAGACAATGTGTAAAAAATAAGTCATTTTGAAAAATGACCTATAATTCTCATGCTAGTATGGGTACTCCCAATTTCGGAAATGTGCAAATATCTACTGTTTCTAAAATCTACATTTTGTTCCCATTTCAGAAATACATAGGTGTCTTTCATAACAATTTTTCCATGTATACATTTTCCCAAAATAATTGCTATATACCCGGTACATAATAAAAACCATTGCAAGACGCTGCTCAGTTATTGGCTCTGGGTTCGTCGGGTTCTTGGTGAACCTACAAGTCCTATATATCCCCACAACCAGAAAGGTCCAGCGGATATAACGGTATATTGCTTTCAAAAAGCTGTCATAATTAGAAGAAGTTACAGGTGAAAACGTTGACACAAATGGCTGTTTTTTTCAACTAATTTTCAATTTTTCCTTCATTTAACTGTTAGTTTCTATAAGGAAAACTTTAAGGATCTACACAAATGACCCCTTGCTGAATTCAGACTTGTGTCTACTTTTCAGAAATGTATGGCTTTCCAGGATCCATTATTGGTTTCATCGCCATTTCTACCATTAACTAGAAGGAGGTTGAAAGCACAAAAAATAGCAAAAATAGGCTATGTCCCAGAAAAATGCCCAAACTGTGTAAAAAAGTTGGTTTTCTGACAAAAGTCTGCTTGTCCCTGAAAGCCGGGAAGATGGTGATTTCAGCACCACAACCCCTTTTTTAATGCCATTTGCAGGGAAAAAACAAGACGCTTTCATCTGTAACCCTTTTTTCGCATTTTTCCCAAAAAAAACAAAATTTAGCTGTATTTTGGCTAATTTCTGGGTCCCCTCCAAGGGAATCCACAAACCCTGGGTACCTCTACAATCCCCATGATGTTAGAAAAAAAGGACGCAAATTTGGCGTGGATACCTTATGTGGTCAAAAAGTTACAGGGGCCTAAGCGCGCACTACCCCAAATAGCCAAAAAAGGCATAGCACAGGGGGGAAAGGCCTAGCAGCGAAGGGGTTAACCCAAAATAATTTAGTGCTTCTAATACCCCTACATCAACCAAGGATGCCCCCTCTAGCTCCCTTTGCTGCAACACAAGGAGTGACCCACTCGAACCCTATGACCTCCAACTTGCGTGCAACAACCTCTCTGCAGCACCTTGACACTCCTTGGAGTCAACTCTCTACCCCTCTCTTAATTTTCACCCATAGTATACCTTCTACTGGCCCACTTCCTCCAATCACTTCCCCTACCACTTCACTTATCACCTACAACCCTGCTTGTCTATGCAACAATCCCCCTCCCACCCCAGAGGACCCACACGCGTCCTACACCCACTACACTCCTAGCCTCATTGTGGACCCTCCTTCTTTGGAAGATAAACTTACTAATTTAAGCCAAGACCTTCAACTTGTTAAAGCTGATCTTCAGAATCTCATAATCATCACTTCGAAGCTTGAGAAGCTTTGGAATCCCAACTTGACATCTTGGGTTAACAGGGCACTGCATGCAAAACAATATAACCCACCCACTAGGGAAAGGCAGACCAGCCCCCAGCTGGAGTCATCAACCAATGAGAACTCTTTGATCTAGCATTAGAGTGCCCATCCCACCCCAACCACTCTTTCAGACCCTTGAGGATTACTAACCATTTATCTGATGCTGACATTCACTCCCTTTTGTTATCTTATTCCTCTACACATAAGGACTTCTCACCCTTGTCGGTCACTATCCAGACAATCTGCTTCGACCAGCTCAGAGGGCCCAGTATCAACTTTAGATCCATGAACAAGCATAATCTATTACATGTGCCCATAACTCCTCATGAAGCATTAGTAACTAAATCTCATGTTAAGTCTTTGCTTCTCAACTGTAAGTCTGCGGTCACACACGTAGCTGACATCTCAGATCTCATCCTAGCACAAGACCTAGACCTCATAATCCTAAACGAAACATGGCTCAATGATACCTCCTCTCACATTGTGGACATGCTAGTTCCACCCAATTATGACATCATTAGACTGGATAGATCCGGAAGAGCTGGGGGTGGCATAGCATACATATACTGCTCTATACTCACCTTGAAACTTGCTCAAACTGCTCCATCACCCGCGTGTGAATGCCTAGGTATTGAAATTTGGAACAATGACAAGATTGTGTGCAAATGCCGCACGATTTACCACCCTCCTGGCAGCAACCTACCTTTCATCGAACAATTAATGGAGACCATCTCTTCTAACTCAGACCAACACACCAACCAGATCTTACTTGGAGTCTTTAGCATTCACTGTAACAACTTAAACAACCCCTTACTTAACCCCTTCAAGGCCTTTTTCTCAGACCTCAATCTTACCCAATCTTGTAATAGCCCAACTCACAATAGGGGCTCCACCCTTGATCTAATCATAGCAAAATATTATATCTAACAACTTGAATCCATATCTCCATGTGACTTGTCTGATCACTACCTGATCTCCTTCCGCATCCTGGAAAAGGTGCGGATTATACAGGGACAACCTCCTATACCCAGACAATGGTCTAGAGCAGAGGTCTTCAAACTTTTGTCGGCTGAGCCCCCCATCTAAACCTTTTTACACGTCAAGCCCCCCCACCACCACCACCTGCCAAAAAAGTTCTGGAAGCTGGTACTCTGCATCATTGATGGCCCTTCCCTCCTGCAGAGCCCAGGTTGTATAGGGCAAATAATATTAAATAAAGTAAGAGTGTTTAGTAAACTGAAGTTTTTTAGTGCTTGTGCTTATTCTAAAGTTCAAATGAAAAGTCACCAAGAAAAAATTAGCACAAAAATTACATTGGCGCTTTATTTTTCACATAAAACACAAAATTTAGGATAGATTAGCAAAAACACTCCCAAAACACAGGTGTGGGGTGTGCCTGTTTTTCTCCATAGAGACAATGTGTGGATGGATTCTTGCTTCTGCCATCCTTAGGTTGTGCTCCACTTCCAGTCTTGAGCATTACCTGAAACGGGAGTGCTCACAAAATTTTGTAATATACTTTTTGCAGTTTTATGTAGCGCGAACATGACCCAAAGGTATTGGAGCGCTTTACAGGAGCATCTTTTACATTACACAAGCACACATTCATTTTTTGTAAGCACAGGGAGATTAAGTGATTTGCCCAGAATCACAGGATGTTGAGCAGACACCAAGAATTGAACCTGGTTCCCCAGCTCTACAGTCATCAGCTCTGGCTGTTGCGCCACATCCTTACCCCTAAACAAGATATCAGAAAAAGAGGTTCCACAAAACATGCTTTCTGACACGATTGAAAAATCCATGATTATGTGGAGTATAGCCAAGTGTTGCCATGTCAGTAGGAGGCCTGCCACAGTTTTCCAAGAAGGCCTAGGGGACATTTACATCGTACACATGTGATATAAGTGATTCAAGAGGATATATACATCTTTATTCTCTAGCAGCATCAGGAGTCAATGTGTTAGCATAGTTGGCTTATAAAGAAGATTGCCTTCCAAAGCTTCAGAAATAGCTGCACAAGAAAACATTTAAATTTGGTCTACGAAAGAAGTGGGGACAGATGGTAGGCATACTTCACAATATTTGTTATATTAGGCTTGTGGACTCAGCTCTAGGGATTGGAACATGTTATACAAGCACCAGCGACTTTAATCAAGGTCAAATTCATTTTTCGTAAGTCACTGGTAAATTAAGTAATTTTGCCCAGGATCACATGATGTTGAGCCGATACCAGGACTCGAACCGGGGTCCCCAGAACCAAAGTCAGCACCTATGGCATTAATGCCAAATCCGCTCCTCCTTGAAACATCCAACGTTCCCACTAGTAGTGGGATGAAGGGGAAAGGAGCGAGGCTTTAAAAATATAATACAAAAAGCTCTTCACTCTTACCTGCCAGAGAATGGAATATTCAGGAAGGATACAACCATTGTAAATTCCTTGCAGTGAAACGTACTTCCGAAGTGGGAAGCAACATGGGGTGCAACTAGACCCGAACGTCGGGGGGGGGCTAAGACTCCCAGCCAGGGCTGGCCCTAACACTGATCGCACACGTGAGAGGGACAGGTGAGTGAAGTGTCACATGAGCAGGGTGAGTAGTGTGCTCGTGTGATTGCAGGGTGAGGTACAGGGTGAACTCGTGTGACTGCAGGGTGAGGTACAGGGTGAACAGCGCAAGAGCATTGTGAGTGCAGAGTGCAGAGTGATCACTGTGAGTGCAGAGTGTGCGGTGTGCTCATGTAAGTGGAGGGAGAACGGTGTGAGTTCATGGTGAGTGGCATAAATGCACTGTGGTCACTGTGAGTGCAGGGTGAGCGGGTGGTGTGAGTGCATGGTGATCAGTGTGAGTACATTGTGATCCCTGTGAGTGCAGGGTGAGTGTGAAAGTGAAGGGCGAGAATGAGGAGTGAGTTGTCTGAATGCAGGGTGCATTCCCAGACACAGTTGAAGTTGCTCAGCATGTTATTGAGGCTTAGCATAGGGTTTCAGATATAAGTTAAACTATTGCTTTTATGGCATTATTCAGGCTCCAGGGATCGAGGGTGGAGGAAATAAATATTGTGCTCATCCTGCAACAAACTTCCAGTCTTGCGATTAGGGTTGCCAGCTCATTATATTGATGTCCCAGACAGTACAAAAATAAGCAGTCCCCTAAAGCCTATTTTCAGCACTTATCTGTGCATACTTGGAACAGCAAAAATAAATAGAAAGTATTTTTAATTGTGTTCTAAGGCTGCCTGAATGATCCATGACTGATAATTAAAGGGAACAAAGATTGAAAAGTCATATTACAAATGAATACATACTATTTTGTTTATAACCCTATTTAGTGTCAAGACAAGGCCTTTGCAGGCTCTTTAAACAACACATGGCTGGCATTTTTCTTCTGGTAACCCTACTTTATATTCCTATTCATAAAATGCATTCTCACACTAAGGCAGTAAAAAGTAAAATCCAAATGTAAGGAATAGGCAGAGTGGGGCCCCAGGGGGTACTGGAACCAGAAAACAAACAGCCTCTGTAATCAGTTTACAAAGGTATGTAAATATACACATGGTCTTTACAGGCGCGCAACGCCCATAGGGCTCAGAGGGCTTCAGCCCCCCCCGCATTCCCCCTCCTGCCCCCTCGTGTGTGTCAGCCAGGGCTGAGACAACTTCCCGGGCACAGTTTTTGAGCTGCTGTAGGCTGGCTGATCTGGCGTACGTCTTATCGCAGCCGCACCCGAGTACTTCACAGGTCTTTAAAAGACCATTTACTTGTTAACGAGGCTTTGTTGTTTTTTCACCCCTGAATTTGCCCGTCCCCCCCGAAATTTTTATTAGCCACCCCCACCCCCCCAAAAAATGTTTGGCTCTAGTTGCGCCTCCGGTGTGGATCATTTGTGTTTTTAAGTTTTCCAATTCACTTTTAGAAAAATATTTTTTAACTTTGAACGCTCTCTGCAATTTGCAACTTTTTAACTAGATAGCCTTTCCTTAAGTTTCTATGACTTTGACACAGGCTCAGATTAGACTTTACTTTCTTGGAATTCACAGCCGCAAGTAAAAACTACAATACCCAGCATTCCAGTGTGATAGTTACAACAAACGTGATCAAAGTAAACAAATGAACATCCATAAAGAAGCAGATGGGGACATTGTCGTCATTCTCTAGTCTTCTTTCTTTGCTGCTTGTGTTAGCCAACATAAGTGCCATTCCTTGCTTTCTTAGTTCAAAGTTTCAGTGATAAATGTAGTAATATTTATCTTTGATTCTGGAATAAAATCTGTTGGCATCTCATTCTGGGCACTGTGCAGCACCTGCTTTGACGTGGAGCCAGTGTGGGTGCGACTGTGGTTTGCTACAGTGATGCTGCGACAGGTGCCACCGCCTCAGCACATGTTGCAGCAGAAGGCCACGCTTCCGGTTTTAGACGTCACATGGATCGAGGAGAGCTCCAGTGGGCAGTCTCCCCGTGAGCTGTCCCATTTCAATCTCTGCCCTCCCTGCAAGTTTCAACAGCAGCTAGGGCCGTGGGGTCTGATTGCATTGCTGAACACTGATAATCCTTAGTCCCCCTTTGTCACTCACCTCCACGCAGACATGGCTGAAGAGCATGGGTACGTGAGGCAGGACACAACAGTAAGATATGTTATCGACACGGATTTTATCATCATGTTAGAATTTACAGTATCTGAATCGGTGGCGGTAGCCATGTCAAAGGCCTAAAAAAATACAGGACCTCCCGTCTGACCTGTTTGGACTTGCAAAGTGTCGCAGTACGGACACACCCTGTGGGTGCAGGAGGGTCCCCAAAGTGTGGATCAGAGATGAAAGAAATCCGGAACAAAGGCATACTCTTTTGACAAGCTGCAGATCCGAAGACCTCCCCCCCTGTCGTGTGTGTCAGCCCGGGCTGAGACAGCTTCCAGGGCACACACACAGACATTTTTGAGCTGCCAGCTGCACCCGAGTACTTCACGGGTCTTTAAGACCATTTACGTGTTAACGAGGCTTTGTTGTTTTTTCACCCCTTCTTAGAGCCCCTGCATCTCCACTCTGCCTATGGCTGAGACACACGACTGGCGCCTGGAGGCAACAATGGAAGGTGAAGTGGTGGGGTGGAGTGCGCACCCCTCCAAGGGGGGCGCGCCCCACTGTTTGAAGACCTATGGTCTAGAGACTTGAAAAATATGAATCTAACAGATCTAACTTCCATTAACAAATACCTTCTACCTCCTCCCACAAATATGACAAATGTGAATGACCTTACCGATCACTACATCCAATCCATGACAAACATACTTGACACTATCGCCCCGAAGCAGCTAAAAAGAACACACAGTAAACACTCCAAACCTTGGTTCAGAGGCAATCTTAATGAGGAATGATGCAATCTAAAGCTTGCTGAGAGAGCATGGAGAAACTCTCTCTCTCTCCATAGCATATCTCAAGCACCTGAGTTCGACAAGAAGCTCCTACAACAAGCAAATCCGAAGCTCTAAAGCAGAATACTTCAGGGTGCAATTAGACAATGCCAAAAACAGACCCAAAAAACTTTTCGAAATCGTCAAACAACAAGTTAGTTGCCAAGCTAACCTCCAATCGGTAGATAATGGGTTGCTGCCAAGTGTTGATGAATTTTCCACTTATTTCATGGAAAAGACAGAGAATTGGATCAGAACTGCAACTCGCCTTCCAAAGTTTGCCCATGACCAAATTAATAATAACCGGGCTAATAACAAGAACTCCACCATGCGCAGCCCGCACAGGTGGCGCAGCTCCAGGCGGAGCCGTGAGAAAGGCATGGGCAACAAATTGGATCACGCGTCTATATAAGAGAATAACCTGAGCATACAACAAACGTACTTCCGCCAAATTAGTATTAAGATAATTTGGGTTTGGTGTAAAACCTGCCAATACTGGCCAAGTGGCACCATCAATACTTATGTCGTGGCCGAAATTCCTCAGGATCGCACGTTGCAAAATTTGGTCCACCTCTCGACACCACCACGGTCTGACTATGTGTACACAGACTCCATGGAGTGGTCAAGCGGGGAAGGGAAGGAAGGGGACAGCGTGGAGGGAGACCTGTGAAGAAAACAACAATAGGTGTAACTAGTGATATAACCTATAGCAGCTTCCGTCTTAGACTAACTCTCAGAAATAGTAGTGATGTACCTGAAGAGTATACCTGTAAAGAAAGATAAAGCCTCCTCTTCAATTCTGCGATTCAATAAGTTCAGACATTGGATTTCAGCTAAATCTGGAGGTGACACATAATAATCAACGTTATACCTTTAGTCGGCAACAAAGCATCGCTACTGAGGGCTCACAGAACCTAAAACGACATACCCCTTAGTTACTCCTTTTCGCAGAGACAGGGGTGTGGAAGAGCCGTCCTCCTGCTCACTCTCTATACCCCTGTTTTTAGACACATAAAGAAACAGGCGTAACTAATAAGACATAGTAGGAAGCACACCATAATGTTCAGGGCTTGAAGACTTGTCCTCTGATCAATACGTCTTGAGCAGAGGAGTAAGGTCGTTGGTAAATCACCAGATACCGGAAGGGCACTGCACCGTCACACACTCACACTCGTGAACATGCACCCTCTTCTAGGAAAGCGTGACCCCCACTTAGAAGAAACGACCTGAACAATAAACAATGCAAAGCCCACAGCTCCGGGCAGGAAACCAAAGTTAAGGTAATGCGATTTGTAAATCAATCGCCAGTTCAGGGCTAGGAACTAGGTTGGTTTTCCCCGCATGAACCGAATGGTTCGCCAACGCGAGAAAACCTCCTGTTTTAGTTTTTTCCCCAACGGGAATATTTCCAGAAAGTACAACACCCGACAAGAGGGAGGGCTTGGCTGCAAGGTTGCTCTGCAAGGAACTTGAAGTGAGTTCCACCAACGGAGCAACTGACCGAAGCAGCGTGATTACCCCCACAGTCGCCACCACAAGGAAAGGAGCCCACTGTTTTGAGGAGAATAAGTCAAGGTTGTTTGGTGCTCGAAGCACCCTTACCCGCCTCCTTCTTCACAGCAGCTCAAAGAATAAACTAATCGGCGTCTCACCGAGACTCAGCGCGTCCTTTGAAGGGAACGCCTCAGACGCGCGCTGACGTCATTGACGTCAGAACCGCGGAGGCTCATGGGTTTTGTAGTTCCCAATCCTAATGTCACTTTCTAGGATGTAGCTGCAGTGTTCTTCTGCTCCCCTTTGCGTGAGACGCAACAGAACATCCCTCTCCCGAAGAACACTGACAGAGACATGGTTTCTTCGGGAAGCGCTTATGAAATGAAGCGACGTAGCGTGGAGCACGCACCCCTGACGCTGGCTCCCAGGTGTTTTCTTCGTCCCCATATCCTTTCCAGGCAAGCAAGTACCATAACCTGGTTCTGTGTATTTTGGAATCTAGGATACCCCTCACCTCATGTTCCAGATCCTCGTCTACCAACACCGGAGACGGACCCTGATTGGCAGCTGAACGAGAGGGTTTAAGAAGAGAAACATGAAAGGACGGGTGTATTCTCAGGGAGGAGGGCAACGCCAGCCTGACCGCGACTGGATTGATGAGCTTCACCACCTTATAGGGACCGATGTATTTGGGGTTAAACATGCTGCGTCTCTTGAACTTAATATTCCTCGTGGAAAGCCACACATAATCCCCCACTCTATAGACGGGACCCAAACGCCTGTGTTTGTCTGCGTAAGCCTTGTATCTTTCCTTGGCCTCCCCCACCCATTTTTGTGTTTTTTTCAGTGTGTTCTGTATGTGAAGCACTCTCTCCCTAACCCCCGGTAGGGCCTCGGACTTCACTGGATGTACAAGGGGACTAAACCTAGGGTGGAACCCATAAGTGCAAAAGAACGGTGAGTTTTTCGTAGAACTGTGTACAGCACTGTTATAGGCAATCTCAGCCAACCATAGCATGTCTACCCAGGCTTCAGTGGTGTTGTCCACATAACACCGTAGGTACTGCTTTAAGGACTGATTCACCCTTTCTGTTTGGCCGTCCGTTTGAGGGTGAAAACTTGTGGACAAACTGGGCGTTATCTTGAGGGCTACACACCAAGCCTTCCAGAACTTGGCAGTGAACTGAGACCCACGGTCCGAAACCACCACTTGCGGAAGCCCATGCAGCCGTACCACATGTACCAACAACAGTTGCGCTAACTGACCTGCAGTGGGCAAAGATTTGCAGGCGATGAAATGGGCCAGTTTAGTAAGGTAGTCCACCACAACCAGGATTGTCGTGTATCCTTTATCTGCTGGCATCCCCACGATGAAATCCATGGATATGCTTTCCCATGGCTGGTCTGGGGTGGGTAACGGTTGTAGCAGTCCTGCCTGTCTGGCATGCGAGGTCTTCATCTGGTTACATGTCACACACTCCGTGACCCAAGTACGGACGTCAGTTTTTAGGGAGGGCCACCAAAACTGACGCAACAGTCTCTCAGCGGTTTTTTCCATGCCGTTGTGTCCAGCACTGGGAAGGGTATGACACCAGGCGAAAACCTGTTTTCGAAGTGAAGGGATTGGGACCAACAGCTGTTTTCCTCGTATTGGTAGGCCCTCTCTTAGTTCCCACTCTGGGTGTTTTGCCAGCCATGTCTTCCATTCTTTGGTACGGACCTTCTGCGCAATGCTTTTGAGAAAGGGCTCCGTTACAGTAGCGCATAGAACAAGTTGAGGATCGATAATGGCCTTCTCTGCCTGTTCCTCCAATGGTTGAGCGTGTGTTTGACGAGTTAATGCGTCGGCTTTCTTGTTGTCTTTTCCTGGTCGATAGGTGACCAGAAAGTTGTATTCGGCGAAGAACAGCGTCCATCTTAGTTGCCTGGGGGAGAGATGACGTGCTGCCTTCATGAACTGTAGGTTCCGATGGTCCGTATAAACCGTGATGACGTGTTTTGCTCCTTTGAGAAAATGCCGCCACTCTTGGAAGGCGTCTTTAATAGCCAGGAGTTCTTTTTCGGCTATGGTATAATTGCGCTCTGCAGCGTTGAGCTTTCGTGACCAATAAGCCACCGGATGTAATTGTCCCGTATCGGAATGGCGTTGGGATAACACCGCTCCCACTGCGTGATCAGACGCATCCGCTTCCACGATATAAGGATGTTCAGGATCAGCGTGCACCAGGACTGGAGCGGAAACAAACGCCTCCTTCAAAGCCTCAAACCCCTTTTGTGTCTCCTTAGTCCACACAAAGAGAACCTTCTTCTGTAACAAATGTGTTAACGGAGAAGCCAGGGATGAAAAGTGGCTGATGAAGCGGCGATAGAAATTGGCAAAGCCAAGAAAACACTGAATGTCTCTGACATTTGCTGGAGTGGGCCATTCTTTTACTGCTGTTATTTTCCTTTCAGCCATTTCTTGTCCCCTAGGAGTTAGCATCACACCTAGAAATTCCACCGTGGTAACTCCAAACTCGCATTTACTGATCTTACAGTAAAGCTCGTGTTCCTGCAGGGTACGTAGAATAGTTCGTACGTGATCGGTGTGGCTCTCAATGGTAGGTGAATAGATAAGAATGTCATCGATATACACCACGACGAAATGGTCCAGATATTCGCGCAGGACGTCGTTCAGAAAAAAACTGGAAGGCGGCAGGCGCGTTACACAACCCAAAAGGCATGACAAGATATTCGTATAAGCCGTAACGCGTCTTGAAAGCCGTCTTCCACTCATCTCCCTTGCGCATCCGCACCAGATGGTAGGCCCCTTTTAAATCCAACCATGTGTATATGACAGCCTTTTTCACCTGTTCCAGTAAGACCGGTATCAGAGGTAAGGGATACCGGTTCTTTATCGTGATGGCATTCAAGGCCCTGAAGTCTATGCAGGCACGCAAGTCGCCGTTGGCTTTGGGAATAAAAAACAGTGGGGAAGCTGCGGGAGACATGGAGTTACGGATGAACCCCAGCGCTAAATATTTATCTAGATATGCCCGCAAGTGTATGTTCTCTGGTTCAGTTAAGGCGTGTACCCTTCCTGTGGGAATATCCGCCCCTGGTACCAGCTCAATCTGGCAGTCGTACTGCCTATGAGGCGGGAGTACCTCGGCCTTGATGTCGTTAAATACATCGGCAAACTCCAGATATTCACGGGGTAGCGTGACCGGATGTTCAGCTGCAGTGGCGATGTGGTGACGTTCTGCCAACACCCGAGCCGGGTTGATTTCCTGAGGAACGCAATGGGTAGAACAGTAAACAGAGGTGAATTGTATTGTCTTTTCCACCCAATCCACGTGAGGGTTGTGTAACTTCAACCAGGGTAACCCCAAGATGATCCTGTATTGGGGTGCTTGTATGATGTTGAAAACGAGCCTTTCTTCGTGCTTCCTGCCTTGACGTACTTCCATGGCCTCGGTTTGGAGACGAATAGGACCAGCTTCTAAGCATCTCCCATCCACAGCAAACACGATTTCCGGTGTGTCTTTTTCTTGAGGAACTAACCCTAGGGATATGGCCTGTTCCTTGTCCATAAAGCACCCAGTGGCACCAGAGTCCAACATGGCTGAGACTGGACACCATTCTCCTTTTACCAACAGGGAAAGTTCTATAAAGAAGTGGTTAGTACACGGGGTGCCTTCCGTCAAAGAAGGGATGTATGTTTTGCTTGAGGGATTCCCTTCCTTTATCCTCAAGCCCAGTCGTTTCCCGCCGCACCCTCAGAAGTGGCTGCCAATTGTTTGCGGGGTTCCGTGCGTGGGTACCTTGTTCTCAGGGAACACTCCTTGATGAAGTGACCTTTCTTACCACAGTAAATACACAGGCCCTTCTTACGCCTGTATTCCCTTTCTTCATGGGTAAGAGTGGAACGGACTGCTCCTATTTCCATTGGTTCGGATTTGTGTGCAGGCGGGGTGTCATAAGTTTTAGGTTGGTCCATTCGCCAGGTGGTTCGATCCCTTCGTTTGTTTTCCCTCGTCTCTCACCGAGGCGATGATCCAAACGAAGAACCAATCTGATCAGATCTTCGCAGGTCACAGGTTGTGGTTCTCTTTGAGCCAAAACATCTTTCATTTCTTCTCAAAGGCCCCTATGAAAGATGGCGGCCTGTTTAGCCTCAGGCCATTCGGTCTCGGTGACTAGCCGGCGGAAGTCGTTGAGGTACGCTATGAGATCCCTGTTCCCCTGTCGTAGCTCCAACAGGTCTTTGTGGGCCGAGAGGGTAGCCATCCTCCGATTGAATGTTCTCTCGAAATCCTGGAGGAAGGAATCCCAATCGTGAAGCATTGGATCGTTCTTCTTTACGAGGGGTACCGCCCATTGAGCTGCGTCCCCAGCTAAATAAGAAATCAGGAAGGCTACCCTTGCATGGTTAGTGGTAAAGGCTTTAGGTTTACACGAGAAATGCAGGAGTACTTGTGTGAGAAAGACCTGTACCTTACTGCTCTCCCCATGGAACCTCTCAGGGGTGGCTAAAGGAACAGGGATAGGTATCTCCACCACCAGAGGGGGGGAAGGAGACGCTAAAGATGTGCCTGCACTAAAGGGATTTCTCTGCAGTTTGTCAACCGCGGCCTGTAGGGTAGCGGTTTCTGCCCTGGAGGTTGCTAGTTCGACTTGTACTGCGTGTAATGCCGCAATCACATCGTCTAGGGTGGCCATCATGAACGTACGACCGGGAGGAATACAATCCTTGGGCCGATTACTCTGTCGTGGCCGAAACTCCTCAGGATCGCACGTTGCAAAATTTGGTCCACCTCTCGACACCACCACGGTCTGACTATGTGTACACAGACTCCATGGAGTGGTCAAGCGGGGGAAGGGAAGGAAGGGGACAGCGTGGAGGGAGACCTGTGAAGAAAACAACAATAGGTGTAACTAGTGATATAACCTATAGCAGCTTCCGTCTTAGACTAACTCTCAGAAATAGTAGTGATGTACCTGAAGAGTATACCTGTAAAGAAAGATAAAGCCTCCTCTTCAATTCTGCGATTCAATAAGTTCAGACATTGGATTTCAGCTAAATCTGGAGGTGACACATAATAATCAACGTTATACCTTTAGTCGACAATAAAGCATCGCTACTGAGGGCTCACAGAACCTAAAACGACATACCCCTTAGTTACTCCTTTTCGCAGAGACAGGGGTGTGGAAGAGCCGTCCTCCTGCTCACTCTCTATACCCCTGTTTTTAGACACATAAAGAAACAGGCGTAACTAATAAGACATAGTAGGAAGCACACCATAATGTTCAGGGCTTGAAGACTTGTCCTCTGATCAATACGTCTTGAGCAGAGGAGTAAGGTCGTCGGTAAATCACCAGATACCGGAAGGGCACTGCACCGTCACACACTCACACTCGTGAACATGCACCCTCTTCTAGGAAAGCGTGACCCCCACTTAGAAGAAACGACCTGAACAATAAACAATGCAAAGCCCACAGCTCCGGGCAGGAAACCAAAGTTAAGGTAATGCGATTTGTAAATCAATCGCCAGTTCAGGGCTAGGAACTAGGTTGGTTTTCCCGCATGAACCGAATGGTTCGCCAACGCGAGAAAACCTCCTGTTTTAGTTTTTTCCCCAACGGGAATATTTCCAGAAAGTACAACACCCGACAAGAGGGAGGGCTTGGCTGCAAGGTTGCTCTGCAAGGAACTTGAAGTGAGTTCCACCAACGGAGCAACTGACCGAAGCAGCGTGATTACCCCCACAGTCGCCACCACAAGGAAAGGAGCCCACTGTTTTGAGGAGAATAAGTCAAGGTTGTTTGGTGCTCGAAGCACCCTTACCCGCCTCCTTCTTCACAGCAGCTCGAAGAATAAAGTAATCGGCGTCTCACCGAGGCTCAGCGCGTCTTTTGAAGGGAACGCCTCAGACACGCGCTGAAGTCATTGACGTCAGAACCGCGGAGGCTCATGGGTTTTGTAGTTCCCAATCCTAATGTCGCTTTCTAGGATGTAGCTGCAGTGTTCTTCTGCTCCCCTTTGCGTGAGACGCAACAACTTAAGAGGCCAAAACCGAACAGTTTCAATAGTATTGGGTAGGGCACCATTAAACCAAATCTGGTGCTCCCATGCCGTAATTGGAACTTCAACAACCACATAAGGGCAATAAGCTGCTGAAACAGCGGCAACAGTATAAGCATGAAAAGAATTATAATTTGCATTCACAGCAGGAAACGTAACCCAGGAGAAAAACACTTCAAATCGCTATGCGAAATCAGCCTTGACTACAAAAACAACTGGAGACCCTGCATTGGGGACCCCATGCTGCAACAAATGTTGAGTAATTGCTGTGCGGCAATGAGCCGGAATCGCAATCGGTTGAGCCATAAAGCCAAACAAAGGGAATCACACGGTAGCACTAAAGCGGGTCAAAAACCTTTTAAAATCCAAGCTTGAAAAACCTACAGCAATAGCTAATCCCTACAAACTAAGGAGGCAAAGCCCTCCCACCACGGACGTCTCCGGGAAATGATGTGAGGGTATTGTGGACAAGCACAGGCGCTACTCAGGGGTCCTGTGAATAAGTACTAGACCAAACATTGGCAGCAACATGTTGCAGGGATTCTGTGGAGCCACAGAACTATGCTTGGGATCATGGAACCTTAGTAGGTAGGGACTAAGTCATCCTATCCCATGAATACCCATGAGCCTGAGACTGACTAGCTATAGTGTCTCACTTGCCCTCCTACTCACTCACATAGGAACAAGTGATTAGACACCCCAGAACACAACACTCCCGACCCTCTCAGGAATCACGGTTGCAAGACACTCTCACTCTCACACTCGTACCAGTCCACAATAAGATCTGACAGAGACACGAGAAAAGTTTAAAATGTTTATTTTAACTATTGTGCTCTAGTATGCAGTATATGTGCCCCAATAAGTAAGAAGACACAAATACGGTCAGCATAGTAAGTAGTCCATAAATCATAGAAGGAGCTGTTATTATATAAGACAGGGTAGCCTAACCTCCCTCCCCTTTTTACAGAAGCAAAATTATTATATATCAGAAGATCTCTGGGTGTTAGCAGCAGACCCCGTACCTTAGCATAAACAGATGAAAGATATACATCTCAGGTGCTGTCACGATCTCTTCCCTTTAAAGATCCCTCTACAAGTGTGTGTTGTTACCTCTCTGTGCATACCTATATGACAAAAGTATGTGTTCCCAAACAACTGCTGCATCTGCGTATTTTGTCTTGGTGCTAGGGCCTGACCAGACTACAATAACAAGGGGCATTGTTGTTTGACCTTGTCTACGGTGTTCAGACTAAATCCCAGGAAAGAAGAGAACACAAAAACAACAGCAAGGTCTATGTGAAAGTACAGTGTGGCACAAAGCAAAATACTTTTGTATAGTAATGTGCGCACTGCAGAGGGCAGTCTGTAACGCGCTCATGGTAACATAGGGAAGACGACAATGGGCCTGCACGGGACTTTTGACACTTGGATCAGGCCAATCTCATCCCAGTGACTCACCTGCTCAGATACCATGACCGTGGTTGTATTTCTAAAAAAAATGCTACTTGGAGTACCTTCATACTTCCAGATGAAGCTGATATACTTACAATAATACCATCAATTAAACCCTCCAACCATTTCAGTGATCCACTGCCCGCCAAACTCCTCAAAGAGATTAGTTTGTCCCTTCCACCACTTTGGTCTAAGATTATCAATGCTTCCCTCTCACAAGGCACTATTCCTGATTGCCTAAAGATTGGTCAGTTTACACCAATCCCCAAAAAACCCACTGCGGATTTGTCTGACCTCAACAATTTCCTTCCAGGCACCAGCATCCTGACATTAGCAAATCTACTTAAAAAAATGTGTACACCTACAACTCAGCACCCATATTGAGCAATATCAGCTCCTGGACCAATGCCAATCAGGCTTGAGATCGGGACATAGCACTGAATCAGCTCTAACATGTTGTAGATGATGCCCTAAGATTGCTTGATCAGAATATACCCTGCTTGCTCATACTTCTTGATCTCTCCTCTGCATTCAACATGGTAAAATATGACAACTTGATTGATCTTCTTGAAAATAGGATGGGGCTATACGGTCCTGTTTTAAAATGGTCTGCCTCATTTCTTCACAACAGTGCCCAAAGAATCAAAGTTAATCAAACCCTTCCGGACATCACCACGATTGGAGTGCCTCAAGGTTCCACACTCTTATCGCATTATCAAACTTAAACATGGAACCTCTGACCGAGATTCTGAAACAATCTAACATTCTTTACCACATGAATGGGGATGACACTCAACTGTATATGAAAATGCCCTTGCCCGAAGATATCAAAACTCTCAACTGCACTCTACTAAAAATCCAACAATGGTTAACACACAATCACCTCATGCTCAACACTCTCAAAACTGAATTCCTTTTGATCACCCCCCATAACCCATCTTCCCCCATTGAAGAATGGCTCATGCAACTCACAGCTCTCAACTGCACCCCACACAGTATTGACTCTACTAGATCCCTTGGTATCACTTTGGACAAACATCTAAATATGCAAGATCATATCAATGCAACTACCAAGGGAGCCAACTATCAATTGAACACATTAAAGAAAATTAAGCCATTCTTGCCCCCATCTGACTTTCAGTTTGCAATCCAAGCCTTAGTAATCTCCCTATTTGATTATGGGAGTGCTACTCTTGCAGGCTTACCTAAAGCAAGACTGGCGCCAATAAGGGCTACATTGAACTCAGCTGCTAGACTCATCATGAGATACAGAAAATTCGACCACATCACACCAGACCTAAAACAGCTAAAATGGCTCCCGTAGAAGTGAGGATCCAGTTGAAGACAGCATGCATGACTCATAAGGCCCTCTCCCACAACACTCCTGTTTACCTTGCCAAAAGACTCTAACTATCTGGTAGTAGCCGCATCACAAGAAGTGCCAATCCCCTAGTGCTGAAACTACAAAAAAAGAACTTATAACCATGCCTTCTCTGGTCTAGCCCCAAGAATATGGAACGCTCTGTCACCGAAAATAAGGACAAACACCTCAAATAGATCCTTCAAAAGAGAAGTAATAATGTTCTTTCTGAGTAGATTCCTGCAAAAGCACACCTGAAGCCATCTGGCTTGGCTATCTTCAGGCTGATACCCTTGGATCTTGATTCTACCAGGATGTTTGTTCATACTTTACCTGTATTGATGTTTGTTTATTCCTCTTTTGCATTTTTCTCTTCATGTATGACTGGACTGCTATCTGTACAGCACTCTGATGGGTCATGTTTGCGCTATGTAAAACACTTAAAAAAATAAATGAATAAATAAATAACACTCCTTCTTACCTTACCGGACCGGTTCAGCCAGGTACCCACCATGGTCATTTAGAGAAGAATGCAGATGCACCACCCAATTTGGCATTTATTTTATACAGTTTTATTTTTTTTCCAACAATCATAATTTTTAGAACTTTGTTGGTTCACTCCTCCATAATTTGTATTTTTCAAACCTAAATGAAAGAACATTTTGATATAACTTGGGTGTTTGGGAATTAAGGACTGTTTTCAATGCATTTAACTGAACTTTGTCATTCCTTCATTTCATTCCACAGCAGATTGGTGATGATGTGCTGCTTATTGCTGTGATGAATATTGTTGTTGTGGAGTGTTTGTCTTTGTCACACCTTTTCCCAACTCCCCTTTCCCATCAATTCATCAAACCCCTAACCCTCTTCTCCTGGGCTGTGTAATTTATTGATGTGTGACTTAAATTACACCATAAATGGAGCAGCACTTGATGGGGCCTATGCAGTGAAAGCGACACCAGCTCACTGCTGGATCTTCTATTACCTCAGCAGTAGTCCACCTGAGCCCCACTTACCCACCCACACATTAAAGGGATCCGTATTTTATATATATAACATCATTCATCAACATCATCATTCAGGCTTTGTGTTGCGTAATTGCTTAACCTTGTCCACTCCTGACTATGAGTCCACTCCTCCAGTCCTGATTCGAGGATTTTGTTTCATTTTAATAGCTTCCCATTGCTGAGAAGAAGTTACTATTGCTAGTTTTTGTTATAATATCAGGTCTTCTTTGTTGTGTCATGGTGGTAGTCTGGTCTCAGTCTTTGTAAAGTTATGCTATGAATATAACCCACTAACTGTGTTTTCTTTCAATCTAGTTGCCTGTGATGAATAATCCTTTTGATTAATCCTACAGTTGGAGTTCACCTAGGTGGGCGTGGGACCTCGCATATGATGACTTCCTGCTACTACTACTACCACCACTGTCATTAAAAAGGCACCTTGGGAAACCCTGCACTAAGGATAGCAGGCAGCCATCGCTTCATCTATTCAGGTTAGAGAACTATGGAGTGAACTAGCTAATTAGTAAGTATCTAACTTTTACTGTATATAAGTTAGTTCTTATTTATCTAGGTTGTTATAGGCAATGGCAGCATACCCCCCTAATGATCAATATAATTACAGAGGGTAGCAGAACAAGGGTATAACTAACTATAAATAACTGATATACACTTTGATAAACATATTTAAAAAAAACATGCTATGGGAAAAGAAGCCCTGCAAAGCAAAAGTAAAAAAAACAAAAAACTATTAGATGCATAAAGTGTAAGAATAATGTTTCCGTTTACTTAAAGTCCAACAATAACACCCACCCTCTCCACCCACAGCAGGCCCACCCCTCTCCCCAAACAAATCACCCTGTCCCCAACCAATGTTTAAAAAAAGTCCAAAGAAAACTAGTTCAAAAGTCAGGGTCCCTTCCCAATTCCCACCCTCTCCACACACAACAAAAGTCCCTCCCACCAAAACAAAAATTAAAAAAGGGTATCAAAAAAGGGTATCATCGATACCAGTTCAGAGTCTTACCACTTCCTGCTTGAGGCTTGCCAGGGAAGTCTCCACCTGCTGGCGAAGCTGCTCAGCTCGCGCAGCATGCGGCATTGGAACACGCAGTCTGGGTGGGGGGCAGCAGTGGTGGTTTGGGCGGCTCCCAGCTGCTGGCAGCACTGGCAATGTTGTGGCTGGGATGGAGGCACTGGCAGCTGGCTGGAGGAACTGGGGCACGGGCAGTGGCAGATGCCGCCTCACCCTCCTCCAGAGCCACCAGCCGACGGTACACTGCCTGGGTGGCTTCCATCCTTTTCCGCCACAGCCGGGCTGCTATCGCCTGCTGAGTAGGTGGTGCTGGTGGTTGTAGACCAGCAAGAGTAGCTATTTCAAGAATGAAAAAAACAAAGACAAATTGTAAATAATGCTCAGTACAAACCCCTGTATAAAAGTATATAGTGGCACAGTAGCAGTACATTGCTGGCCCCCTATGGCCATTGGAATTTGATGTTATTAGATTAAGTCACAGGGCCACTTTTTTTCACACATTCCTGCCTCACATAAAAGCACTGACTGTCTGCAAGGAATTAAGCCAGAATACCACCAGATTAAAAAACTCAGTGATTTTGTTTTCTTTTAAAGGATTTCCTAGTAAAAACTAAACAGACACTATATGTGTAAAAATAAAAATAAATTACTTCTCATTGATGAGTAAGGCACTATGCAGTACAAGTATTTTCTTTGTGCTAAATTATTGAAGGCATTCTAGCGCGTCAGGTACTTTGCTACTTTCTACAGTCTTTAGTTGGGGCAGCTGTAGTGGACAATTATCTTACTTTTATTCCAATGGTCCTTCTCTTCACCAAACACCTTTCAATTCTACCTTGACTTCAAAGATGCAGATGAATAATAATGATACTAAGACACCCATTTAACATATAAAATGTGGATATCCTGTCTGTCATAAGTAGACAGTGAGAAAAATTATGCACCTCAGTACAGGGAAAGGAACAGGGATATAGATTTTATTTTGCACGCTCTTCACAGCATATCTCATCTGCCAAACTCAAAATCAAAAGACATACAAATGATGGACAGAATGCGGAACAAATCAAACATTCACTCCCAGTCAAGAGATCTCGGTTAAATACATTGTTCTTTTGCTCACCATGCCATTCCAGTTTAGAACCAGCCCACCAAAAAAATTAAAAATTGAAAAATCCTTTCTTCGCATGTGCCACATTTTTCTGGCCAAGTATCATTTATATTTCATGGCTTCAATAACGGATTTAAGGCACGTCTGTTCAAATTTTTCCCTTTCGACATTCGTCAATTACGGTGACTGACTAAGCCAAAGCTTAGGCAGTGGGCACATCATGATGATGATCAGTGACACCCCACTATTCTAGAGCAAAACCTTTACCTACCCGGCCTAATCGCTCTAACTTGTCCTGCAGTAGAGTAAGTTAAGTTGTCTTTCCTTACTGCCAAGCAAATGTATTTGTTGGAAATAATTAGTGTTGGAGGGCAAGGCCAGGGAGCACAGTGGGACTAAGTGCCTCTATTTGAGTTTTGCAGATGGGATACTCTGTGACGAATGTGCCAAATACATTCTATCTCCCGTTCCTTTCCCTGCCCTGCAGTGCATCGTTTTTCCCACCTTCTACTCAAGGCAGACAGGATATCAGCATTTTTTACCTGACGGGTGTGACATAGTGTCATTATTATTATTCGTATGCCTCTTTGGAGTCAAGGTAGAATTCAAAGGCATTTGGAGAAGAGCAGGGCCATTGGAATTAAAATAAGGTAATTGTCCATTACAGCTGCTCCAGCTACTGACTGCAGAGAGTAGCAAAGTACCCGATGCGCTACGTAGCATGCCTCCATAAATTTAGCACACAAGAATACTTGCACTCCATAGTGTATAATGCCTTGCTCATTAATGAGAGGCAATTTATTTATAAGGCCCTGATTGTGAAGTTGGGCAGATGTACTGTTGCGGTAAAGTAACTGCCCGACCATGGGTCGGCAGTTCCCCAATCCCAATTAGGAAACTTACATTTTTCAATGGGAGCTTGTGGTGCGAACTGAAAAGCCTGCACCACAAGCTCCCATTTAATAACAGAAGTTCGTAAACATCCCTGCACCGAGTGGCAGGCACTGAGGGGGGCACATTGTGCCCCCTAGGGCAGTATGCGGAGGGCCATGGGGGAAGGTGGCCCCCAATGTCGCTTTCCGACAGCCTTTCCATGTCGGAAAAGCCGACATGGAATGTTTGTTGGAATCTGACATCATAATTCTGATGGCGGAAACGCTGCCCTTAAGGGATTAGGCAGCCTTTCCGACTGACTGACGGGCTCCTTGGGCCCACCGGAACCATGTCGGATTACACCACAGGTTTAAACTCTGACCGCCGTCATCCTAATATGGCAGTCAGATTTTAAACCTACCATGTCAGACGGAAAGCCTCCGACCGGCGGTCGGAGGCTTTCCGCCCGACATCAAAATTGAGCTCAAAATGGCTGTTTCGTTTTTACTAGGAAATCCTTTAAAGGAAAAAAATGACAGTTTTTTTAATCTGGTGTGCTGTTATTCTGCCTTAATTCCTTTCAGCCAGTCAAGTGTGGGTAAAAAATTGCCCTGTGAGTGTGACTAAGTAATCACATCAATTTTAAATTACCCTAGGGGAACATCAATGTACTGCTACTGTGTCATTATATCATTTTACACATGTGCTTTGTATAGGGCATTGTTTACAAATTGTCTTTTTTCTCTCTTGATACAGCTACTCCTGCTGGTTGAACACCTACACAGCAGTAGATGGCAGCACAGCTGCGACTGCAGAGGCTGGAAGCAATCAGGGCCGAATTCCAATAGCTGGTGGTCATGCAGGAGGAGGAGGATAAGGCAGCTGCCACTGCCCCAGGCCCCACCCAGCCTCCAGGCAACAACATCGCCAGCACCGCCGGCAGCTGGCATCTGGCATCTGCAAGTCTAACCACCACCACTGCTGCCACCTCTATCTCTCAGACCACTTATTCCAGTGCTATGTCCTACAGTACCTGGCACAGCTAAACTGCAGGATGGCATGGATAGAAGTTAATCTCGAGGAGGTCTGGACCCACGTGGAGAACACCCTTTTTTATCCCTTTTTTGCAATTTTTTGTTTTGGTGGGAGGGATGTTTTGTTGTGGGTGGAGAGAGTGGAAATTGGGATGGGAATGGGACTAGTTTGGACTTTGGACTTTTCTGTGGACATTTTAGATATTGGTTGGGTAGGGGGTGATTTGTTTGGGGAGAGGCATGGACCTGTTGTGGGTGGAGAGGGTGGGTTTTGTTTTTCAATGTTATATTGGTACAAAAAAAGTTACATGAAAAATTATTCTTCTACTTTATGCCTGAAGTTTTTACTTTTACTTTGCACTGCTGTCTTTTTGCGTAGCCTGTTTTCAATCGGGCTATCAAAGTATATGTATATCAGTTGATTATAGTTAGTTATACCCATGTCCTACTACCCTCTGTAACTATATTATTTATTGACCATTGGGGGGTAGGGTATGCTGCCATTACCTACATTGCCTAAAACAATCTAGATAAACAAGGAAAGTCAAAGTCGTATAATATAGTTATCTGCAGTAGAATTTAGGTACTTACTAACTAAAGTAGTTAATTTCACTCCAGTTTTCTTACCTGAATAGATGAAGCAATGGCTGCCACCTCTCTCAATCTTCAAAAACTTCCTGCTGGGTTTCCCAAGGTGCCTTCTTAATGGTGGTGGTAGTAGTAGCAGGCTAGTGCGCTAAGAGCGAAGGCATTACAACAAGCGACGTTCCACTTCCACCGAGGTGAGCTCCTACTGTAGGATTCACCAAAAGGATTATCCATCACGGGCAACTACACTGAAAGAAAAACACAGAGTTAGTGGGTACTAAATTTATATTATAGGTTTACAAAGACTGAGACCAGACTACCACCAAGAATACCTGATATTACAAAACAAAACTAGCAAAAGTAACTTGGCGATGGGGAGCTATTTAATTAAAACTAAAGTTACGAAATCCTCAAGTCAGGAGAAGTGGACTCATAGTCAGGAATGGAGTTGACAAAGTTAAGCGTTCACACACCACAAGGCCTAAATGATGATGTTAACGAATGATATTCTATCTTTAAATACCTTTTATGCATGGGTGGGTTCGTGGGGCTGGTGTAGGCCATTGCTCAGGTAACAGAAGATCTTACAGTGAGTTGGTGTCGCTTTCACCACATCACCCCACCAAGTGTGTGATCCATTTATAGTGCAAATGTCACCTTAACAAATCAGACAGCCCGCGGGGAAGAGGGTTAGGGGTTTGATGAATGGATGGGAAAGGAGATTTGGGGAAAGGTGTGACAAAGAGAAACACTACACAAAAACAATCTTCATCAGGACGAGGACAAGCATCACATAAACATCAATCTGTTGTAGAAGGAAATGAAAAAATGAGAATGACACAGTTAATTTAAATCCATCGCAAACCGTCCTTCAGCCGCAGTGACTCAAGTCATGCAGCTACTTGTCTGTTTTTGGTTGTAAATTACTCTTACTTCTCAGTTAATCAATCTGTTTCAGCACCACAGATTTCAAACAAGTACACATACAGGCTTATGGCAAAAGCAGTAAAGCACATTGGCTGGCTAGGGCTACACAAAATGGCCACCAGCAACATGGTCAAACAACAACAACCAGCAAGGAGGCATGGCCACAACAAAGACCACATGCGGGCCTATGGCTAAAGCACACTGGCTAGCTACATAAAATGGTCACCGGCCACATGGTCGACAACAACAGCTAGCAAGGAGACATGGCAACAACAAAGAACACTTGCAGACCTATCGCAAAAGCAGTAAAGCACACTGGCTGGCTGGGGCTACACAAAATGGCCACCAGCAACATGATCAAACAACAGCAACCGGCAAGGAGGCATGGCCACAACAAAGAACACAGGCAGGCCTATGGCTAAAGCATACTCACTGGCTACATAAAATGGCCACCGGCCACATGGCCAAACAAAAAAAGACCAACAAGGAGGCATGGCCATAACAAAGAATGCATGCAGGCCTTGGCAAAAGCAGTAAAGCACACTGGCTTGCTAGGGCTGTGCAAAATAACCACAGGAAACTTGGTCAAACAACAACAACCAACAAGGAGGCATGGCCACTACAAAGAGCACAAACAGGCCTATGGCAAAAGCACACTGGCTGGCTACATAAAATGGCTACCGACCACATGGCCAAACAACAACTGTCAGTAAGGAGGCATGGCCACAACAAAGAACACATGCAGGTCTATGGCAAAAGCAGTAGAGCACACTGGCTGGCTTCACAAAATGGCCACCAGCTACATGGTCAAATAACAACCACCAGCAAGCAGGCATGGCCACAGCAAAGAACACATGCAGGCATATGGCAAAAACACACTGGCTTGCTACATAAAATGGCTAATGACCACATGGCCAAACAACAACTGTCAGTAAGGAGGCATGGCCACAACAAAGAACACATGCAGGTCTATGGCAAAAGCAGTAAAGCACACTGGCTGGCTTCACAAAATAGCCACCAGCTATATGGTCAAACAACAACAGCCAGTAGGGAGGCATGGCCACAACAAAGAAAACATGCAGGCCTATGGAACCAGCTGGCTACACATGATCGCCACCAGTCACATGGTCAAACAACAAGCAAGAAGGCTTGGAAAACAAAGAATACATGCAGGCCTATGGACACCAACAACACAAAATGATCCCCGGCCACATGGCATGGAGAACAAAGACCAATGGTAGCCTATAACAACCACACTCACTGGCCAGACAAAGGATGCATGGTAACACTGAATAAAACACTAGCATTAATTCAGCAATGCCAAAAACAAATACTAATCGAGCTATAAAAGTTTTACAATAACATACATCTTACCAAGGCATCAACTATTTCTCCACCTATACACTCTTTGCAGAAAAAAACATGCAATATCTCCCCAAAATACATATTTTTAATTCAATCCAAGAAAGGAAAATTAAAAGAAAAAAAATAAATAAAAAAATTAATTGCTACTGTACTAGAGGATACTAGGGGACTATGAGAAACCCATTTGTGCAGGTGAAAAATGCATATAATATAAAACACTGTTAATATACAAATACTACAATGATCCTCAAGCATAATATTCAACTGATATCAAGAAAAAGTGAAAATTGATAAATACAAAAAAGCATAGCCTTCTCCTATCAGTCTCCTTTGAACGGTCCATCACGATATTTTGATGGACCGTCTCAGGGAATGTGGGGTACAGGGTAAAGCCTGGGATTTGCTCAGGTCCTTTTTATCAGACAGAGGACAGATTGTATCCCTGGGGAAATTTCAGTCTACTCTCTTCACACTGCCATGCGGAGTACCGCAGGGGTCCTCTTTGAGCCCAACACTTTTTAATGTTTATGTTTCATCGCTAGCTCCTGTCATCAGTGCCTTTGGATTTGGAATTACGTCTTATGCGGATGACACACAGATTGTGGTGTCTCTTCTACCCGGCCAAGAGCTAGGGATAGATAATAAATTTCAGATCTGTATGGAAGCAGTAGGGAATTGGATGGCAGACAACTGCCTTAAGCTAAACTCGGGTAAAACCGAAGTGATGTTGTTCGGGAATGACACTAACTTTTGGACCCCTAATTGGTGGCCCGCTTCTCTGGGAACTCTTCCATCTCCCTCTAAAAAGGTGAAAAATTTGGGAGTTATGTTGGATGAGAAATTGTCTTTGGGTGCCCAGGTTAATGCAGTAGTGTCTAAAACAGTATATGTCCTGAGAACTATCAAGAAAATTGTGCGGCTTCTCCCTTTGGGGAGCCGGAAAACAGTGGTCACAGCCTTGGTTCTGTCAAGGCTGGACTACTGTAATAGCTTATATCTTAACATGCAGCAAAAGTTTCTGAACAAACTTCAGTTGCTCCAGAATGCTGCGGCCAGACTTCTCACGGGCTCATCTAAATTCTCCCCAATCTCTAATGAGATAAGAAAATTGCATTGGCTCCGGGTGAAGAGCCGCGTGCGTTTTAAATCACTTTGTATGGTCTTTAAGGCATTGCAGGGTTCGGGACCAGAACATTTGCAACGCCAGTTTCATTGGTACAGACCGGCAAGAACATTGAGATCACTGGGAGCCAAACTGGTGGTAATTCCACCCGTAAAAAGAGCCCAGTGGGGTGGCAGAAGTTTCTCCCTTTGTGCACCTAAGGCCTGGAATGGTCTGCCTTTTCACTTGAGAAATGCCGATAATCTTCTGGCTTTTAGGAGGGGGCTGAAGACCTGGCTTTTTGATGAATAACCTCTGTCTTTCCGGTTTCAGCAATTGGAGTAGTGACTAGCGCCAGGACACCTCCGGGTAATCGCGCGCTTTAGAAATCTTCATAACATAACATAAAATAACACTGGAAAAAGGGTGGCTACACAAAATGGCGGCCGGCCACATAGTCAAAGAACAACAGTAAGCAAGGAGGAATGGCCACAACAAAGAACACAGGCAGGCCTATGGGAAAAGCACACTGGCTGGCTACACAAAATGGCCACTGACCACATGGTCAAACAACGACAAGCAAGGAGGCATGGAAAACAAAGAACAGATGCAGGCCTATGAACAGTGACTACACAAAATGGCCCCTGGCCACATGGCATTGAGACCAAAAACAATTGGTGGCCTATGGCAAACACACACACACACTGGTCAGACAAAGGAGGCATTGGTAACACTGAAGAAAACACTACATTACCATTAATTCAGCAATGCCAAAAACGACAATTAACTGAGCTATAAAAATTTGACAACACACATCCTCCCAAGCCAGCAAATATTACCCCACCTATACACTTTTTGCAGAGAAAATGTGAAATACAAAAATCGCCACATTTTTTATTTAATCCAGTGCCATTCCAGACCTACATGATGTTTAAAACAACATATATCCCAGAAACAGTTGTTTCATGCACCCTTGACTACTACTGAGTCTACTGGTTGGACTAGGCCACATAGTAAAATAAATGAATATTTTGCAAATGTATTTACAATCATGGAGAAAATATACTGAACTGTGCAACATTTTTCCTTTACAAAAGATTAAAAATTAAATGCAAAAAATAACTAGGCCCCTACTGGAACTGCAGGCCACGCATCACAATACATTTTTTAAATCAAATAAAAGTACAAATAAATAGTGGTGCATGTCCTCTATTAAACAAACAACACCGTTATACAACAGTTTTTAAACTTACCTGTGATATCACAAAAATAAAGTCCTTAAATGCAATGGTATATATGCAGTAGACAAAGAGAGTGATCCTTCCAGCTCCAAATCCAAATGAAAAGTGACCAGGAGATGGACAATGAACTGTAAGGACCATGCTGGACAGGAACAGGAAGTTGGAGTCTCTGGGGCACTTCCTTTTTGTTGGAAAAAAATAAGTAAAATAAAAAAAGGCTTCTTTCACTAAAAAACAACTTGAATGGTCCTTTGGAGTAGAATATCAACTTGAAAACATGTTTTCGATGAGATTTAACTGCTTCTCGAGAAGACAACCTGCTCGAGGTGCAGCTGCTTGTGCTCGCCAGGGTCATGAAAAGGCGCCGTGGTGGCTGGAAGCCATGCTAGCGGCAGCCAAATCTTTTGCATGGTCAGCATGCGCCAAAACAAGTCACATGCGCGCCAATGTAAAACAAAATATCCACCCTGCACGGATGGAGGAATGTAGTGGGATCTTTGCGCTACACACGGAGCGCGGAGCACCGGAATTATGCAAACTCCGTGAGCAGAGTGAATTTTCCAACCCACCTCTAATGATAACACTACACAACATTGGGGGGTCCACCATGACCATAGCCAGTCTCTCGTTTTACTGTTTGAGCATGAGCAAGAAAAAAATGCCTTCTCAACAAATATGCATAGAGAAAAATAGCTTACTTGGGATTGCATTCTTCACAGTAGAGTAGCTGAAATATGTTTGCTTACTCCTACAGTACTAGTTCACAGGATATATAAGGAGAGAGGGAAAACTTACTAGCAGAGCAGACAAAAGCTGTATACTAGTACAGATAAGAGGAAGTCAGCTACTGAAATATAGAACAAAACGATAATGTAGGGAATAGGATAAATTTATATAGAAGAGGAGTTGAAAAAAAAGAGGACAATACAAAAAAAATAAACATGACAAAATTATTCTAAAAGAGGAGAGATGAAAGTTAAAGAAATAATAATAATGACAGGACTTACTGTGGCCAGCAAATGCCTCAGCCGCAGTGCTGGTGGTGGTGGTGGTACTTCCGCCCGCCGCAGCATTGGTGGTGGCAGCTCCTTCACCCTGACCCACAATCGATGGGGCCCTCTTCTTGCCCTTGGGTGTTGATGTAAAAAATAAAGAAGATTAAAAATTATAGATTAGTGGTGCAGTAAATTCCTCAAAACTATTTTGGCAGGCAAAGGCAAATGCAATAACACTGTACTTTTAAAAATCAGATCACCTATAGTACTAGCATTCAGTTGCCCTATTCCTAATTTCCTACACCTAAACACTATTCCTAATTTCCTTAACTACATTTGGAACTACTAATCCATTGCAACAAATGATCTTTACGCTACTTTCTCACCCCTTGTTATGGGCCAACTCAATCGCCCTTTTCAATGCATAGATGTAGGGAGATTGCAGGGAGATTGGGACAGTATGAGCAACATAAAAGAAAGGCAAAGAGAATGCTAACTCACTGATATTATTTGCTACCACTATCTTAGTGACAGGACAGAGGAGTCTGCAAGACTTCTTAAATAATCAGCTCAAGAAAGCGCCGATGAGTACAATTAGGTAGCATCAAGTACTTTGCTAGCTCAAGCTGGATCACATAATATTTGTAATGTTACGTAAACTTAACTTACCTCTGAGTGTGAGCAACATGCTATTTGAAAAAAGAAACTAGCATTTTAGAAAACAAACAATCAATAATTGCTCACCAAGCTCCGCAACCTTGACACCCAGCAGGTCAAGCAGGTCCTGTTCGCAGTCGATTATGTCCACCCAGCAATGCGTCAGCTGCTGCACAGTGCACTGCACCCCAGTGTTCTGGCGCACACACTGGCGCACTCTCCCCCACAGCAGACTACGCTCCCGCAGGGCGTACCCTCTCCCAGGCCTGCCACCTGCTGCCAGTATGGAAGGGAAGGGGGCGTTGCACAAAAAAACAAGTGCGGCCACCTCTACCTCAGAAAAAATGGGGATGCACCCCTTAGTGGTGCCAGTGACCGCAAGGTGTGCGGCTTGTACTAGTAGCCACACTGGCGCCGCCGCTTCCTCCCTGGTGCTCCCCAGACATCGCACTGGGGTGGAAAAAAAGAAAAGAAGCAGAAATGGCAGTAAACAAGAGACAGAAACACATTATGGGGACGCCCAATGTTCTCTCCAGGAGGGGCATTGCGTAATGCTCAGGGTGGGGCAAAATCCAGGGATGTCCGCTCCAGTGCCAGGAGCAACAGCATGGTGTCCAGGCTGGGCGATGGAGCCATGCACCCATTATAGATCTTCTCCCCACAGAAAGAGGGAAGGCTGTACCTAATTGGAGGGTGCTGCTATCGCAATTCCTTTACTATGTTCAGCACTGAATTCAATCCAGTTCCATACTTCCTGTGGATCTGTAAAGAACAGGGTCTGTTGTTAATTTCAATTTGACACAATAAAGCAAAGCTTACTTGACCCACATTTCTCACTGTCTCCGCATGGTGGAGTACATTATTGAACGTGGCTCCTTGTTGCTGGACAGCTGCAGTGAAGTCTGGCAATATCATGGTTTTACTGTTATCAACAACAGGCTGTCCCTGTGATCCTGCCTGTTGCAATATATGGTCCCTGTTGAGGAAGTGGAGCAATATTCAACCACTGGTCTTGGAGTGACACCGGGCGGTGGTGGTTGGGCTTGCACACTATGGGCCCTCTCGAGTGCAAAGAAATGCAACAGCCCTTCAGGCGTCACTGATTGCTTAAATCAGGACTCGAAGCAAGTTATCATGCATTTCCGATGAACTTTCTCTGGTATACCTATGTGACAAATTGGATTGTTATTTCAGGGTGTGACTACACACCTCAAGTAACAATCACAACTCTTGTCTGGGGAACCCTCAAATTCACTAACCTGACCTGAGACCGGCAGTAGGTTTGGCACATAGCAGGCAGGCTTAACTTAGGGCAATATATACAGTACCAAAACAATAATAAAGTAAAAATGCAAAACAATAAACATCCCAAACTGAACAAGAAGATTAAAAGAGAATTTAATACACAAAATGACACCAACATGACAAACATTCAATAAGATGAACCAGAGGTATAACTTTTTAAATATTAAGTAACAATAGCACCAAGAAGCATAAAGTGCCAATGATAGTCAATGGTTGCTGGAGACTCTGACCTAGGTGCATTTTGATACTGACCATGATGGAGTGTGGGTTGGATGCACCAACCAGGTTCATCCTGGTCAAAGATTTTACTTTCTGACTTTGGACATCATTTAAATGTTGGCGGGTACCGCCTGCCAGCTTGAGAAACATCTGCCGGCCAGCAGACATTTCCAACATTGACAGGAACTGCCATCGTGCCAGTTTCTGCCAATGCATTGTAAGTTTGACAGACAGCTCCATCAACATGATGGAGCCATATGTCAAACTTACAACTTTCTTTTTATTTCCAAAAAGAAAATGCCAAAATTTTATTTTATTTTTGAAAATAAAAACAACGTGCACCTTTCGATGCCCCTTACTGCCAGTTTTTTCCTGGTAGTGACGGGCATTGAAGAACAGCTGTAGGTCTGCCCATCTAAATTCAGTGGGGGGACACATTGCCAAATCTCCGACAGCACTTGCTCCATCAGGCCATCAGCGGAGATGGAGTAGTCTCTGCAGTTGTAAAACAATAGTCCACCCAAATTTAAATCAGGCAGATCGACCATAATGTTGGTGGGGAGGGAACTCCATCATGACGGAGTTACCTCCTCGCCAAGATTTAAATGAAGCCCTTAGTCCTTTATGCCTCAATCCACCACAGGAGTACACTTCCAAAGCATCCCCCAGGGCCTCAGCGGAGGCACTTAGAGTCTCACAGGGTGTTAGGCAGAGGCCAACGGCAGGGTTCAGTACATGTCCCTTTACCACTGGAAAGCTGGGCAACTGCAGGAAAAGGCCACTTGTAGCTTGTGATGTCCCTGTAGCTTTAACAGGAGTTCAGCCTTATGACTCTTCAAGTCCACTATTTTGTCTTGGGTACAAGAAGGAGCAGGTCTAGCCCTTCAGGGTTCCTCTCAGGTCACAGGCAACAGGTCCAGTTCTCTTCTGTTCTTCCTTAGGTCCAGTAGTGTTCTGAAGAGGTGCCACATGTATGCCTGGTGCAACCTAGTGGCTAGGAATGACACTTGGGCATGCCCCAACCAATGAGCCCAACCCTACCCACATTGGGCATGCTAAATATGGGGAAAGTATTTAGCCATACTCAACTTGGGCTGGGGTGTCTGTGGGTAGTGTACTATGGTAATCCTAGTGCCCTGCCACATCCAACACTAAAATCCAATTTGAGGCAGCCACTGTACCCACGATAAACACAGAGACAGAAGTCTGGTAGAACAAAAGTAGGGTTTTCCAGCTACCAGAGAGTGAATGCACAAGAATTGTTTTGGCATCCTGTTTCCTTTCCTTTCAAGTGCACCCTCAGTGCGATATGTAAAGCCAGAGACCGGAGTCTGATTGTACAAAACAGGCGTCATCAGCAACCAGGCAGTGGATATGCAAAAATTGTCTTGCCATCCAGTTCTCTGCCTTTCAAGTGTGCTCCAAATTATTATGTGTCAATCCAGCAGTGCTGTCAAATAGGATTTGACGCTCAAGCAGGATTTAAAACAGTAATGTCAGAAAGGATGCACACAGCTCCCATCCTGCATATTCTCAGAGGTTAAGGGAGTAATCTCTGCCTATTCAGGTAAGCCTAGTGTTTGCTCCTGGGAGGCATTTCACATCTTTTTCACACCTATATAAGTGCTAATCAGTGGCTGGGTGAGGTTTGAGAGCAAATACAAATTAGCCTCTAGGAAATTCAGGCAGGGAAAAAATGCAACTTTTTAAAAGTCATCTTTCCTTAATATTTATTAAACATCTGACTTTAACATTGAATTGGATTTTTAATAACTATTAAAAATATGTGTTTAAGTATTTTTCAAGCTGGTCTCATTGCTGAGATACAGTATTAGGATTTTAAATCCGTACTGTTATTTTCTACAAAGACCAGCTAAGCCACAGTGAAACCTTTTGTGTGCTAGTAATTGTAAGGACAACATTAAATTTCTACATGTCCTACTGTTAAATACCACACACAAGGCCTACATAGGGGTAACATATTAATATTTAAAATGGGAGGTTTTGACCTTTCAAAAGGTTTTATTTTGACAGGTCGAATTGCAATTTTACACTGCTACATTCAGGTTACACTGGTAGGCCTGAAGCCATGCTTGCACTGCCACTGTAGTGAACAGCACAATAGGTGCTGCAGACCACTAGTGGAATTTAATTTCCAATCCCTGGGTACATCTTGAATGAATGAATGAGGATTTTCTAAAGCGCACAGCTACCTCAGCGGAGTTGTCCCGGCGCTAGCGGAAAACTCACAAGAGGGGGGTTGGGTGGACCAACAGTCACTGCCTTGCTCTCTTGCATTATATACTAGGCACTTATAGGTAAGTTAAATATACCAATTAGGAATATGCCAATATGACCATGTTTAAAGGGCACTTTATCACTGTTTAACGGGGTTAAAGTGCACAGAGTTCTAAAGCCAGCAAAAATATAGGTTCCAGCAAAAGGCGAGAACTACAGGGCAACATCACAGAAAAGGCAAATTTGCTTGAACTCACTATTCATATGGTTTTAAGCCTGGGTCTTCCTTCTGAGTCTTCAGCAATATACTCCAGAAGTCGCACTCTCACAGTTAATTCAGCCACTTGTTAGCGTAGATCATCCATGATTGGTATCGTTGTGGCAATTGAAGCCACTATTTTAGAAACCCAGCAGCCATTCTCTTCTGATCATCTCACAGCAAATTTATGTCCATGCTACGGTGTCTATTATGGTTTCAAGGGATTCTCTGCGGGAGATTGTAGCTGCCCTGATAAAGTCCAGTTTATCTGTCACTCCCACAGTTCCGGCTCCTGTGCAATCTGACGGAAAGCTGGATTTTGGGTCTGCTGTGTCTCCGAGACCTGATCTGTCGTGCCAGTCTCCCTATGTTTCATTTTCCAGCCCATGGCCTGCACATTGTACTTCACCTCATACCCACATGTACTCTTATCTTTGTGCAATGTCTTTTATCACAGTTCTGTCAGGGTGCTTTAGAATAACTAGCGACACCTGCCTTTTTCAGCGATCTCAGTTGTCTTCAGTTCTTCTCCTCACTTCCCTCTGTATTATCCAGTTATGTCTGTGCTGCCTATCCCTTCTGCACATAGTATGTTGCAGTTCTATATAGAGGAGGAGGTGCTGGCATATGAGAACATCCACCAGTCTTGGCAAATAGGCCAGCTCACCACACTTTGTGTTCTTGGTTTGTTTTGCCTGTACCAGTCTCTGTGGGGGTCAGGTATTCCAATCCAACCATTTGTAATAGTCCTCCACTCAGTATGCATGTGTATTCTCCTGTCTCTCCCTCCAGAGTGATGGGTGGGGGTGGCTCTGAAGCCAATCTGTTGCCCTCCTTCACTGTGAGCCAGGGGAGGAAACAATTTACTACTGCATCTGTTTCTATGCTGTCTTCCCCCACTTTTGGGCCTCTCATAATTCTCCATGCCCTATAATCCAACGCCAAGGGATAGAATCCACCTCCTCATCAGTACTCCTCACCTCATACTAGTCACTCATCTGCTTGCCCTTCATCCCCCTAGGGCTCTTTATGGTAATGCTGCTCATTCACCCTGGGGAGACACAGTCCTCCTCTTGTCACACTCCAAGACAATACTGGAGCACTTCTTCCAGTGCGGGTCTAATCAGCCAAGGGAGGCGGAGAAGAATGCGTTCTTCCAGGAATTCAGAGAAGCAGGTAGAGGCCTCCTCGATTCTGTTCTTTGTCTCTCCACTCACCCCGCTCATCTCAGCCATCACGCTGTTTTTTGAAGAGGTTTACCTGAAAGGGGAGGGAGCGGCAGTAGGTCTCTCCAAATCCTATTTCAGCACCTCTCTCAGGTCCCAGCAGCCCAAGTATCCTTGCATCCTCTGCTCACTGGAGCCAGCAACTTAGTTGTAACTGCCTGGCTTGTCACTGTGGCCCACAGGTTTAACACTTGTCTGTGGCTTCCATCATCTTGATGCTGCCTCTCACCCAGGGTTGGCCTTGGGCATGGGTTAGTAGGGCCAAGGCCCGGGGCGCCAATATCCCGAGGGGAGCTGCAGGGAGCTCCCTGACTTAATGTTATGCAACCATCAACTCATCCATCCCACTTCATCTCAATTGGGACTCATTAAAGACTTTGGTCCTGATTTAGATTTTGGCAAATGGGCTACTCCGTCTCAACGATGACAGATATCCTGTCCGCCGAAATATGAATTCCATTATTTCCTATGGGATTTGTGATTCGGTGGAGGGGATATCCGTCACCGTTGTGACAGAGTAACCTGTCCACCAAGATCTAAATCAGACCCTTTGTAAATAGTCCTTAATGTACCTCAGAGTTGTGATTAGCATCCCATCAACCCTCTGCCCTCCTCTCATCTTCCTCACACCTCCTGTCATCACACCGCAATGCCCACCCATTCCCACAACAATAAACACATTTTCTTTCTGCCCAGGGTTCTGTCCAAGTCAATCTGATTTAGGGCTGGCCCTGCTCTCAGCCCCAACCTTCCGACACAATCTGTTGGCATCAGGGTGGTCACCCACCACCGACCTTTTTCAGACCACAGCAGGGACATTTCCAAATGGCTGTCAACTGCTGCAGGGGATTAGATCTTCAATTACTGCAAGATGTTAACATTAGCAATATTTGGGGGGCCGGGAGCTCTGCCTTATGAAACCACCACCATGCTCTTTCTGGCCACGCCCCCTGCAGGGAATCATTATATAGAGGTTAATCTGAATGTCCACTTCCACTGATGCACAGGTGTAACTGATATGATTCTGTAACACCCCAGTAGATTAGGTACAGCTCCATGATTCAAATGTAGACTCACAGGCTTAAATGCAGCATCATATGTTCTGTGTGTCCTATACATATGTCCATATACATGTGTCTAGCTCCAGTGCACTGTGCTCAGCTTTAGCCACTAATCCACTTTTATAACCCACTGTTATTAGGTTTAGCCCAATGTGCTCTAGTAGGATTAAAAAGCTCAAGAATTGCCCCACATACCCAGTTTACCTTGATATGCTCCAGTATAGTTCCATGGGAGTACACTCTTGCTGTTGCAGTGGAGTGAATGTCACAATCTGTGCATTCTGTGAAATTGATGAGTTCGTGAACCCTACGCACCTTAGCTTATTATCGGTAATTGTTTTTAAACAACATTTTTATGGTATCATTTTCCATCTAAAAACTTTTTGGGGAGAATTTTCCCTGAAGTTTATTTAGGGTGATTGTCCCAGAAAATGTACTGTTAAATGGTTTTTTTCACCATCTATTTCACACTTGACAGATGTTATAAAGTTCACAAAACTAGCTACATTTGAAAAACAAAGTCCAAAACTTCTGTACATAAGTCTGAGCATGGATTTCATGAAGGTGGGAGTTACAATGGCAAGAGACATTAGGCATAGTTTAGGATTCGCCTTCCTCTTAAACTGTTACTGCAGAAATGAGAGACTGCAAATAGTAGCAGATTGGTGGTTGGATTATATAAATAGAACATGGAGCTAATAAATAGAGCGCTATTGTGATAAACAATTTTGAGACTGTGAATCAAATGAAGCCCGGTGGCCAATACAATGGACACTGAAGGTGACCCATTAGTGAATAAATTACCAATGGAGAGACTCCAGTACCAAGAATGATATGTTCAAATCCAGCCACTTGGATAGGACATTGTCCGAAGCATTCTGGTCACATGGAAGTCTTCCTTGGAAATATTTTTGAAGGAGTTCTCTAGAGTAGTCAAGAGCAGATCCCGTGTTTTACTTTACATGTGTAAGTAAGGAACTGATAGAGTGTTTCAAGGAAACTGAGATCATCAAATACACACTTGAAAAGATTAGAATTGAGGTCTCTGGATGACAGGTTGCATGTTTTTGAACACCAACAGATTTACAACTTTGGAAATGCCTGGTCCAAATGTTTTGGAGTCTGCAAACAGAGTCTCAAAGGAATGTAAAATTTCTATTTTGAAGGATTGACATGGGAAAGATTGCACCCCTCCAGGGTTTAAATATCTACAAGGACACCTAGTCAAATCGAATTTAGACTGTCAGCAGAAGTAGGTCATGTTGGAAAAAAGTGGGACACAGCCTGAGTCCTGAGGAGCCCCACTGTTTAAGTTAACTGAAAACGTATCATGTCATTTTTTGAGATGAAGATCATCTGGTCAATGGAGGTATTGCAGTAAAATGTTTTGAAGGACAGCGTCAAATGCAGTTGAGATGTCTCGTAAAAATCAGGGCATCATCGCTGTCCTCATCCATGGTACTTCTTAGGTCTCCTGGGACAGCTATAAGCACATATTTCATGCCCCTTTCTGGCCGTAAGATGGTTTGCAGAAGGCGCAGCGAGTCCATATAGCATTGGAGTTGGGTAATCACCATTCTTTTTAAGACCTGTGCTGTAAATAAATGTTAGACATTGAATGATTGTTGTTCAAATCCTCTGAGAAACATCCTTTTTTTTAAAAGTAGGATGACATCGACTATTTTGAGATTTGACAGTACCTCTGCTTTTGCTAGCGATTTGCTGATTGTAGATGTACTAAAAGGCTTTGCTGGGAAGGGGCTTCCCCTACAGCAGGGTCCATTCTGGGCTGCCCTTCTCCCTCATTTGCCACTTCCAAATGTACAGGGGGACTTGTCCTATGATCCAAATGAATCAAAACCTGTGAAGTGAATGAGTAGGATGCTCAAAGGGCATTCAGCTGTTATCTTCATTCCAGGCTCTCCCCATGCTGGGGAGAGGTTTCTCCAGTTGAGGTCTCCTCCACAGCAGTGCCTGTTCAAACAGCAATTTCACCAAATTCAAGTCACACGACAAGGCAATCAAATTACAGTTTAGCAATTATTTTAAAGAAATGAAAAAAATGCTTTGATTCTTGTTCCTCTTTGTGTTCTTTATTCTCTTTTAGCCTCTTTTAGCCAACGCGTTTCATCGCAGCGGGACTGTTCCCCTGTTCAAACAGCAGGGGTTGGTTGTGACACACTCCTTGCATAGGCACAGCCTTCACACAGTAAGGAAGGACAAGCAAAAGATCTGCAAGGTCTAGACTAGGCCTGGGCGGAGTTTGCGGAGTTGCATTCCACGGAATTCCACAGAGTCACCGAATAAATCAGTGGAATTCCGCGGAGTTCTGCAGGTGGGCGGCACAATGCTCGGCGATGGCCACCCCTAGTTTTAACACTCAGGAGATTGTTCAAGTGTAAGTCTTTTCGTTACAGCCTTGACTAGGGCGCGGTAGTACCCTATGATACAGCTTTCTTCACTTGGAGTCCACGCATCCCTCACCCAGATTCCAGTCTCCAGATCATGAGATCACCCAAGAACAACACCAGTTAAAATAGGAAGATGCAGTTCACTGAAACCGGAAGAGCTGTGTGAAGCAATAATTGCATGGTACATGGTAAAACCTCTAAGGGGAGGCATCCCACCTACCAGGGTTACATTCCCAGATTTGAGCCGCTCAGCAGTTCATGTTGGCGCTGGCAGGCTCCAAGCAGCGGCTCCCATGTGAACTCATAACTCAAGGTCTGCGATGAAGCGACGGAAGCCTTTACTGGCCTGTGCCCGCTCCTGGAGCTCTCCCAGGTCTTCTCGCTTCCACCACTCTCTGGCCGCTGCCGCAATGGACACCCCGCAAAGGGGAAGAGTTGAGTTCTGAGGAAGGTGGATCGTGCACATGACGACCAAGGCAGCCCTCACACAAAGCCCTGATGGGTATCCACCGGTGGTCAACACCCCGCACTGCACCCTAGTGCCATTGTACGTGTGTGACTTTCTAACATGGTGAGGGACTAATGGGGTGGTGAAGGCCATCAAACTGAAGCGCACACAGGTGATCACTTCCGCTTCCGTAGCACACAGGAATGAAATACTAACGATATAACAAAGAACTAGAGCGCCAATGCTTAGCTTAGATGGTGCCAGTAGTTGGCGCTGGTAAACCTCGCTTCTCTGGCGGTAGGCGGAGTTTTTGCCAAACTCCACGCTCAAAACAGAGCGTGGAGTGACAAAACTCCATCAACTCCACCGGCGGAACGGAGTTTGCTGCCCACCCCTAGTCTAGACCTGCTTCTGACACCCGCAAGACTCCTGCTAGACCTTCTGTCTGACCACACAGAACTCGCTAGGCCCCAATACATCCCAAACGCCTGTAGAGGCCCAGGTGGAACCCATAAATCTGCTAGATGGCTGGGGTTGTGGTCATTGCTTTGTTACTTTATCTTGTTCTCGGGGGCAACCGGTAAGCACACATTTAAACCCCCTTGTATCAGATAGACTAAGAAGAAAATGCCATGGAAAGATTAATATATATAGAGACACAGACACACACACACACATGTTGGTGCCATGTAATGCAGGCCACACAGCTCGTTCTTGGCTTGGCAGCAATGATAATTAAATCTCTGCTGTCAGCAATGGCCTGAGCCATGGTGTGTCTCACAGTTACACAAGGAAAAATGTTGAAGAAACAGAAACTGGACTGGGCAGTGACCCATTATTGGTTAGTTTTTCATGGGGATCATATAGCATAACAAAGACACAGCTGGAAAGGGATGGCAGTCCCTGAGGTCAACTCTGTATGCATCCATGGTAGCTACTCTTCCCCTCAAAAGTTAGTTGCCATTTATCCTAAGGGGGAGTGGGCAATTTACAGCCCTGTGACATGTGAACTTGTCCTGCTATGCGGGAATCTGAAGTGGGAATTGCTGCTTCTGCATTTCTCCACTACTGGCCTGATCTCATGCCATTCAGGCTGGTGGGAGCTGAACAGAACCATGGCCATGTAAGCGTACAGTACCATGCCTTTCTGCCCCCCCGCCACTGCAAAACCCTTCATCTTGGAGACATTGGATCATATTTCTCCAGAGCCAGGCCACATTATCAGTGCTTGCTGCTCCAGAATTTTCCAGTTTGTGGCTAGCTATGTCCTTTAAGAACTATAAGAATATTGTGCTCTTTTCCACTGCATCTGAGATGCAAAGTGAGATCTTGGGAAGTCTAGAGTCCAGAGATTTCACATAGCAATTGGCCATCTACCCTATGGTAATCAATGACTGTGTAAAGGCTAGCATTCCTGGACACAGAACAGTTTTTTTTAATCGTTTTCCAGAAGTCGTGTTTGAACAGTTTGACCATTTAAAGGCTGATCTATATGTAAAGTAATTTCCCTTGAGGTGACTGGACCTTCCAAAGGTTGTTTTCTGGATATTGCAGCCACTTCTCCACCAGTCAGTCATTCCCAGCCTCCACAAAACTATGCAGTGACTCTGCTGGCTCTGCAGTGTCATCTGAAAGAGGTTTCACTTTGCGCAGCCAATCTGATGCTCTTCGTTCATCACTGTCTCCGTGCTTGGCCAGTAGGCATCCTTCTCCAGGAACATCGAACAGTTTCAGTGTAATTATGATGAGGGCTATTATTTTTATTATTGTTGTTGGCATTTTTTTTTCTTTTTCTTCTAAGTAATAATAATAGCAACGAAAAAAGCAATTCCAATGATGGCGATGATGGTGATAATATTAATAATAGTAATAATTGCCATCATCATCAACTTATAGTATCTGACACATTGAAAACCTCACATTAGCACACTAGCACAGGTATCTCCTTTGGACAACACCACCAAGCATGCCAGTAGGCCTCAACGCTTAGCTAATGTATAACCATACTCTATGGTGCGACAAGGGATTATGTATATGACATGCTGATAAGGATCATGGTCCCTATGAACAGTTCCACTTTAATGTCCCTTGCTGCCCTCGTGGACTGTACAATTATGTTTACCCTACAAATATCAACAAACGTGAGTTGTTCTTGTTTTGAGTGAATTAATAAACAGTGTATTGGGCCTTTGGTTTTTCCTGCATGGTTTGCTCACACCATATTTTGCAACCTCTAGGCGTCAAGTGTCGTTTCCTCTCTTGCAGATTTCCTGTCCTTCTTACTGTCTGTACTGTGCATAGGAGCTGCCTCAGGTGAGACAATCTCACCTTCTAAATCACATACAAGGACTCTGACTTCTGAACTCTACCAAAGGCAATGATGTTGTGCGCAACTTAACAAAAGCACAGACTCTGGGAGCTACTGAATGGTTCATCAACGAAAATCAATTAAATAAATTAGCAAAAATATCAGTAATCATGTAAAAAATTGAGTTAAAGGCTGCTAGTTTTTCATGTATTTGTGCATCCCTCATCAGTTTATGAAATGAACCGTTTGACCGAAAAGAGGACTGTGCTATTTCAGGACCCAAAACAGGCCTTAGGCTCGACGTGCCCAACAAGGCAGCCTGTACGCAAATCCTGACATGACTTTCAGTGTTTTTTAATGCTTTACATGACGCGACAAATTTTGCCATATCGACACCTTATGCCTTGAAAAAGCTCCAGGCTTGCATGCCAGATGGGGGCGAAACACGTATTGCCTGGTTAGATCTAGTGTTAGTGATTCTGACTTCTAAGAATTGCTTTTCGAATATGGAATTTGGAACCAATAAATGGATTACCAAACATCACTAAATGGAATTTTCCAATTAATTTCGATTTCATTCGTCTTTGCCTTGGTCTACCAAACTATGAAATGAAGTGTGACATATTTCACTTTTGAAAAAAGGCTGCCTGTCTCATTCATTTAAAGAATTATAAATATGGCCTTCCGCACTCTTGGCTGCCATTTATGTTTGACCAGACTGATGTAATTATGTGTTCCACTCTGATAAAAATTGAGCTGTTATTTAAAGATGCTCCCTGTTTCCACATTGCTGACTGGTTGAAACAAAGCTCCAAGCCAGAGCTCTTATGTCTTCTGTGCTCAGCAAAAGTCGACTAAAGGAAACTTCTAAGAGACAATGTTTGGAGGATTGTCCTACTCCACTGTCAGCAAAGCATCAGATTGCTCTGGCAAAGAAAGTTCTTTGTGGCCTTTCCCTGCCACCTAAACTCTTCCCATCCCATCCCAGATTGCAAATCAGCTTCACACCATCCTGACACCGACATCTCTCAGCATCATTTCATGCTTAAGCAGTGCAACAAGTCCACAATGGCACACAGTCCTCTTGATCTTAAACCCAACACCAAAACTCTTCTATATAGGTAATGCTGTATACTCACGCCTTGAAAATTCTAATAACAAAAGGATTCGCCATATATTAAAAGTTGGTAAGTAGAGGCCATATTGACAGTATCTGTCTTACTCCTCTTCTCTTGAGGTGCAAGGCAAGCTACATGTACACTTTGACACACTTGGTGCACCCTCCAAACCTCATACATGGCCAGAAAACTTCCCACACAGTCCACTTTATCAACCCACACTTTAACAACAGTTAAAACAAAGGATTTGCTTCTTACCACCTGTTGGAGATTCAAGTCCGCGATAAGGATCTGAGGGGCTCTACAAAATCTACAAGACAGTACTAATTTGCTTTCTTCAACACCATTTTTACACATTGCTCGCGTAGGCATAGTGTCAGGGAAGAACACTTTTCCAAGCTTTTAGCTTTATCGGCTCATATTCAATAAACTATGTACACTAGGTGCCATTTTGTGTGGTTGGATTTTGATTCCTGACTGCAGGTTCTTTTGAACAAAATGTATCACAGCATCAATGTTCTACTTTCTCACTACATTATAAAACATATATTTGGCAAAGCCAATAGATTTGACATCTGTATGGTGTGCATATCAGGAGTTTGCACGGTATACAAATGTCAAACCCAGGGCTTTAAGTGGGCCGGGTCTTACCGGTGCTGAGCACCGGCAGTTTTTTAAAGGGGGCCTCGAAACGGGTCTCTATCGGGCTCTGTTTTGTGCCCTGGCACAGGCGGTCCGTTTTTTTGTGGACTGCAGTGACAGCAGGCACATCGATGTGCGTTACTCACACTGCTCACTTCTCAGTAGTGGAGGTTACGGCATGACGTCATGCCAGGTGAGCATTGTAGGGGAAGGGAAATCCTTTAAAGAGAGTCATTATCTCTCTGGATTTCCCTTCTCTTTTTGAAACTCAGGAGCAGAAACATTGTCGTGGTGTCACCAGGGCTTTAGGTGAAAGCTTTTTCAATATTATATACAAGCCATAGTTGCTGCTTATTTATTTTATGCAACTAACAACCATTGACAAAGCCAATAGTCCTGACTTGTTGTAAGTATGATGTTACTTGTTGTATCATATATCTGGATGCAGTGACAGAAACAGCAAAATACAAGTCGGGTGGCACACTATACTAAGCACAGATTTTTAGCTTACCTGTTTGTAAGCCGCACCCTTTCATTGGCCACGCCCCTTTGAGAGACCCCTCAGTTTGTTCATCCCACTTAAAGCCCTGGTCAAACCTATTAACTTCGCCAAAGCTTGCTTACCCAATAGCACTAGGGAGCGAGTGCACCAAAAGCTTGCTAACTGGTAAGAGAGCAGAGACTGATTATAGATGTGGCGGCCATCTCGGGAAAAGTTAAACAATTGAAATCTTAGAAATACTATTTATAATCAGTTAGCGAGAATTGTGACTTCATTGGTGATTGAGTGAGCACTGACAAAGGCGTCTGTAAAACAGACGCCACAGATAAGAAGGCACCCTTTTTTTGTTGCCTACATTTATCAAATGATTTTTGTCTGGGCTTGCAGACTGATTTTAAATGTAAAAAGGTTTCTCATGCATTCGAGAGGCTGCAGAAGGAAACACTCAAGCAATAGAAAAATAGTGAGACTAAAATACTTCTGTGGCCTGACCCATGATGTGACTGACAATGTCTCAAAACAATGGTTGAATGTTCTAGAGCAAAAGAAGCAAATGGTTGAAGAAGGCTGAACCGAAGCACCTTAGAAGTTAAGAATACAACATGTTCATCATGAGAGAAGCGAGCTCTGTATCCATTAAACAAAAAAAAGCGTGTTTGAAGGCCTGAAATAGGTGAGTAATTTGCTGTGTCTGTGTCTGATTGTTTCAATGTTGTTTGATCAAACTGACTCATACAGCTAGATGCAGGAAACCCCAGAAATTACTGAATACATTCAAAAGAACAACATCCTATTTTGCCCGCTGAAAGAGTTAAAGCAATAACTAGATCTGAGACCCTAATTAAGAGAAGATGTTTTTGCCTTTGGGGCACATGTTCCTTTACTAGCCAAGGGCAGTCAAGGCCTCTGTTTCTCATACGTTTGTAGTCATCAATTATGAACACCCTGTCTGCACAGGCAGAAACAGCAATATTTTCCATCTGCTTTTTATCCTCATTATCACCAGTGTCTACATTTCCAATTAGAGCAAACAAAATGGCCGGTAATTGGTGAAATGTCTTTCAAATGCTATAGAGAGCTTCTAATGACTTTCAATGTATCGAAATGTGCAGAGACTGTTTAGACTTTTACATATTTGACAAAAGGCGCAGTAATGTGAAATTGCAAATCTTTCAAAAGTCGCACTCCTTTGTTTCTCTGGCAAGATCATTCTTTCAAAATAATGTTTGTCTGCAAAATTTTATGCACAAATGTAATACACAGAAAATATATCCAAGCGGAAAATGAGGACAGCACGGCAGATGTTTCTGAGGAAAAGAACTGCACCACATTGAATGCTTAGACTTCATATGCACAAACAACTGTGATGTGCGAAAAACATGCAGATACGAACAGTTACATCCAATATACCTTACAATGAATTTTATGTTCCCGAAAAGACTGCAAAAATTGATCTTGTGCAAAGAATTCACATATTCATGATGGCAGAAAAGATCAAAAGAAGCTATTTAAAGTAGCTCTTTCTCTCTGCAGAATGTTTGCATGAAAAGACTTTCATGCACAACATATTCTGAAAATGTGCAGGCATATATTTTCTACCTTTGTAAAGTTGGGTATTTATTTTTGGCCTTTTCAGGAAGTGAGTGGCGGCAAAGTTTATTTTGCTGTTTTATATAGAGTAAGCTTGGCCAGACCAGAGTGCTTCACAAGAGAACCAAGCGATACCAAAGGGGATGATGGACGGAGCGCTAGAGCAAATCAAACACTCACCCCCAGTCAACTGATCTGGGTTTAATCCAACATCATTCCTTAGCTCACTCCACCACCCCAGTTCAGACATGGCCATATGCAAATCAGTCTGACCCTGTGCCTCATGGGAACAGTCCAGCCCGAACTGCCAAGCCATGTCTTCCCTGGACCGGATACAAGCATCCTGGGACCGGTTTCTGGCTATTCAGCCATCATCAGCCAGGCTAGCTTGAATTCAGTGGCAAAGTGAGCAAGGGACCCACGTCTGGGCATACCCTGCCAACTTAGGGCGAACAAAGCGATACCAAAGGGGATGATGGACGGAGCGCTAGAGCAAATCAAACACTCACCCCCAGTCAACTGATCTGGGTTTAATCCAACATCATTCCTTAGCTCACTCCACAACCCCAGTTCAGACATGGCCATATGCAAATCAGTCTGACCCTGTGCCTCATGGGAACAGTCCAGCCCGAACTGCCAAGCCATGTCTTCCCTGGACCGGATACAAGCATCCTGGGACCGGTTTCTGGCTATTCAGCCGTCATCAGCCAGGCTAGCTTGAATCCAGTGGCAAAGTGAGCAAGGGACCCACGCCTGGGCATACCCTGCCAACTTAGGGCGAACAAAGCGATACCAAAGGGGATGATGGACGGAGCGCTAGAGCAAATCAAACACTCACCCCCAGTCAACTGATCTGGGTTTAATCCAACATCATTCCTTAGCTCACTCCACCACCCCAGTTCAGACATGGCCATATGCAAATCAGTCTGACCCTGTGCCTCATGGGAACAGTCCAGCCCGAACTGCCAAGCCATGTCTTCCCTGGACCGGATACAAGCATCCTGGGACCGGTTTCTGGCTATTCAGCCACCATCAGCCAGGCTAGCTTGAATCCAGTGGCAAAGTGAGCAAGGGACCCACGTCTGGGCATACCCTGCCAACTTAGGGCGAACAAAGCGATACCAAAGGGGATGATGGACGGAGCGCTAGAGCAAATCAAACACTCACCCCCAGTCAACTGATCTGGGTTTAATCCAACATCATTCCTTAGCTCACTCTACCACCCCAGTTCAGACATGGCCATATGCAAATCAGTCTGACCCTGTGCCTCATGGGAACAGTCCAGCCCGAACTGCCAAGCCATGTCTTCCCTGGACCGGATACAAGCATCCTGGGACCGGTTTCTGGCTATTCAGCCGTCATCAGCCAGGCTAGCTTGAATCCAGTGGCAAAGTGAGCAAGGGACCCACGTCTGGGCATACCCTGCCAACTTAGGGCGAACAAAGCGATACCAAAGGGGATGATGGACGGAGCGCTAGAGCAAATCAAACACTCACCCCCAGTCAACTGATCTGGGTTTAATCCAACATCATTCCTTAGCTCACTCCACCACCCCAGTTCAGACATGGCCATATGCAAATCAGTCTGACCCTGTGCCTCATGGGAACAGTCCAGCCCGAACTGCCAAGCCATGTCTTCCCTGGACCGGAAACAAGCATCCTGGGACCGGTTTCTGGCTATTCAGCCGTCATCAGCCAGGCTAGCTTGAATCCAGTGGCAAAGTGAGCAAGGGACCCACGTCTGGGCATACCCTGCCAACTTAGGGCGAACAAAGCGATACCAAAGGGGATGATGGACGGAGCGCTAGAGCAAATCAAACACTCACCCCCAGTCAACTGATCTGGGTTTAATCCAACATCATTCCTTAGCTCACTCCACCACCCCAATTCAGACATGGCCATATGCAAATCAGTCTGACCCTGTGCCTCATGGGAACAGTCCAGCCCGAACTGCCAAGCCATGTCTTCCCTGGACCGGATACAAGCATCCTGGGACCGTTTTCTGGCTATTCAGCTGTCATCAGCCAGGCTAGCTTGAATCCAGTGGCAAAGTGAGCAAGGGACCCACGCCTGGGCATACCCTGCCAACTTAGGGCGAACAAAGCGATACCAAAGGGGATGATGGACGGAGCGCTAGAGCAAATCAAACACTCACCCCCAGTCAACTGATCTGGGTTTAATCCAACATCATTCCTTAGCTCACTCCACCACCCCAGTTCAGACATGGCCATATGCAAATCAGTCTGACCCTGTGCCTCATGGGAACAGTCCAGCCCGAACTGCCAAGCCATGTCTTCCCTGGATCCGGATACAAGCATCCTGGGACCGGTTTCTGGCTATTCAGCCGTCATCAGCCAGGCTAGCTTGAATCCAGTGGCAAAGTGAGCAAGGGACCCACGTCTGGGCATACCCTGCCAACTTAGGGCGAACAAAGCGATACTCAAAGGGGATGATGGACGGAGCGCTAGAGCAAATCAAACACTCACCCCCAGTCAACTGATCTGGGTTTAATCCAACATCATTCCTTAGCTCACTCCACCACCCCAGTTCAGACATGGCCATATGCAAATCAGTCTGACCCTGTGCCTCATGGGAACAGTCCAGCCCGAACTGCCAAGCCATGTCTTCCCTGGATCGGATACAAGCATCCTGGGACCGGTTTCTGGCTATTCAGCCGTCATCAGCCAGGCTAGCTTGAATCCAGTGGCAAAGTGAGCAAGGGACCCACGTCTGGGCATACCCTGCCAACTTAGGGCGAACAAAGCGATACCAAAGGGGATGATGGACGGAGCGCTAGAGCAAATCAAACACTCACCCCCAGTCAACTGATCTGGGTTTAATCCAACATCATTCCTTAGCTCACTCCACCACCCCAGTTCAGATATGGCCATATGCAAATCAGTCTGACTCTGTGCCTCATGGGAACAGTCCAGCCCGAACTGCCAAGCCATGTCTTCCCTGGACCGGATACAAGCATCCTGGGACCGGTTTCTGGCTATTCAGCCGTCATCAGCCAGGCTAGCTTGAATCCAGTGGCAAAGTGAGCAAGGGACCCACGTCTGGGCATACCCTGCCAACTTAGGGCGAACAAAGCGATACCAAAGGGGATGATGGACGGAGCGCTAGAGCAAATCAAACACTCACCCCCAGTCAACTGATCTGGGTTTAATCCAACATCATTCCTTAGCTCACTCCACCACCCCAGTTCAGACATGGCCATATGCAAATCAGTCTGACCCTGTGCCTCATGGGAACAGTCCAGCCCGAACTGCCAAGCCATGTCTTCCCTGGACCGGATACAAGCATCCTGGGACCGGTTTCTGGCTATTCAGCCGTCATCAGCCAGGCTAGCTTGAATCCAGTGGCAAAGTGAGCAAGGGACCCACGTCTGGGCATACCCTGCCAACTTAGGGCGAACAAAGCGATACCAAAGGGGATGATGGACGGAGCGCTAGAGCAAATCAAACACTCACCCCCAGTCAACTGATCTGGGTTTAATCCAACATCATTCCTTAGCTCACTCCACCACCCCAGTTCAGACATGGCCATATGCAAATCAGTCTGACCCTGTGCCTCATGGGAACAGTCCAGCCCGAACTGCCAAGCCATGTCTTCCCTGGACCGGATACAAGCATCCTGGGACCGGTTTCTGGCTATTCAGCTGTCATCAGCCAGGCAACATTCCGTCCATCAACTTGTGTGTTTTGCTGTTCGCCCTATGTGGGAAGGGTATGCCCAGACGTGGGTCCCGTGCTCACTAAGCCACTGGAGTCAAGCTATCCTGGCTGATAACGGCTGATAGCCAGAAACCGGTCCTAGGATGCTTGATTCTGGTCCAGGGAAGACATGGCTTGGCAGTTCGGGCTGGACTGTTCCCATGAGGCACAGGGTCAAGACTGATTTGCATATGGCCATGTCTGAACTGGGGTGGCGTGGTGAGCAAAATAACGATGGATTTAACCCAGATCTGTGACTGGGGGTGAATGTTATGCCAATGTGCAACATTCCGTCCATCAACTTGTGTGTTTTGCTGTTCGCCTCTATGTGGGAAGGGTATGCCCAGACGTGGGTCCCGTGCTCACTACGCCACTGGAGTCAAGCTATCCTGGCTGATGACGGCTGATAGCCAGAAACCGGTCCTAGGATGCTTGATTCTGGTCCAGGGAAGACATGGCTTGGCAGTTCGGGCTGGACTGTTCCCATGAGGCACAGGGTCAAGACTGATTTGCATATGGCCATATCTGAACTGGGGTGGCGTGGTGAGCAAAATAACGATGGATTTAACCCAGATCTGTGACTGGGGGTGAATGTTTTGCCAATGTGCAACATTCCGTCCATCAACTTGTGTATTTTGCTGTTCGCCCTATGTGGGAAGGGTATGCCCAGACGTGGGTCCCGTGCTCACTACGCCAGTGGAGTCAAGCTATCCTGGCTGATGACGGCTGATAGCCAGAAACCGGTCCTAGGATGCTTGATTCTGGTCCAGGGAAGACATGGCTTGGCAGTTCGGGCTGGACTGTTCCCATGAGGCACAGGGTCAAGACTGATTTGCATATGGCCATGTCTGAACTGGGGTGGCGTGGTGAGCAAAATAACGATGGATTTAACCCAGATCTGTGACTGGGGGTGAATGTTATGCCAATGTGCAACATTCCGTCCATCAACTTGTGTGTTTTGCTGTTCGCCCTATGTGGGAAGGGTATGCCCAGACGTGGGTCCCGTGCTCACTACGCCACTGGAGTCAAGCTATCCTGGCTGATGACGGCTGATAGCCAGAAACCGGTCCTAGGATGCTTGATTCTGGTCCAGGGAAGACATGGCTTGGCAGTTCGGGCTGGACTGTTCCCATGAGGCACAGGGTCAAGACTGATTTGCATATGGCCATGTCTGAACTGGGGTGGCGTGGTGAGCAAAATAACGATGGATTTAACCCAGATCTGCGACTGGGGGTGAATGTTTTGCCAATGTGCAACATTCCGTCCATCAACTTGTGTGTTTTGCTGTTCGCCCTATGTGGGAAGGGTATGCCCAGACGTGGGTCCCGTGCTCACTATGCCACTGGAGTCAAGCTATCCTGGCTGATGACGGCTGATAGCCAGAAACCGGTCCTAGGATGCTTGATTCAGGTCCAGGGAAGACATGGCTTGGCAGTTCGGGCTGGACTGTTCCCATGAGGCACAGGGTCAAGACTGATTTGCATATGGCCATGTCTGAACTGGGGTGGCGTGGTGAGCAAAATAACGATGGATTTAACCCAGATCTGTGACTGGGGTTGAATGTTTTGCCAATGTGCAACATTCCGTCCATCAACTTGTGTGTTTTGCTGTTCGCCCTATGTGGGAAGGGTATGCCCAGACGTGGGTCCCGTGCTCACTACGCCACTGGAGTCAAGCTATCCTGGCTGATGACGGCTGATAGCCAGAAACCGGTCCTAGGATGCTTGATTCTGGTCCAGGGAAGACATGGCTTGGCAGTTCGGGCTGGACTGTTCCCCTGAGGCACAGGGTCAAGACTGATTTGCATATGGCCATGTCTGAACTGGGGTGGCGTGGTGAGCAAAATAACGATGGATTTAACCCAGATCTGTGACTGGGGGTGAATGTTTTGCCAATGTGCAACATTCCGTCCATCAACTTGTGTGTTTCACAAGAGAACCAGGCACTACATTTTTTATGCACAGGGGAGATTAAGTTATGTGCTCAGAATCACAGGACCTTGAGCCAGAATTCAAACCTGGTTCCCGAGTTCCAAGGATGGTGGCTCTAGCCGCTCTGCCACATCTCCTTCTCTAAAGTTTCCTTATTTTTCCTTCTTCCCATATTTCGGGTGAAGGCCACACAATATGTATCATGACACTAAAAGCTCAAAGATGTATTTGCCCAGGTTACAAGAACCAGCCAATAAAAGCCACATTCCCATCTTCCTGCTTTATCAAAATTGAATAATAAAGAGGCCAAGAAAACGATGGATTTAGGCCCAGATCTCTGTACTGGGGTGAATGTATGACATTGTTCTGCATTCTGTTCATCAATTGTTCTTTTTGCATTTGTCACCCCGAGTGGGACGGGTATGCCCAGACGTGGATCCCGTGCTCTCCATGCCACTGGAGTCAAGCTATCCTGGCTGATGAGGGCTGAAAGCCCGAAACCGGTCCTAGGAAGCTTGTTTCCAGTCCAGGGAGGACCTGGCCTGGCAGTTCGGGCTGGACTGTTCCCATTGGGCGCAGGGTCAAGACTGATTTACATATGGCTGGATCCAAACTGGAATGGCATGGTGAGCAAAAAAACGATGGATTTAGGCCCAGATCTCTGTACTGGGGTGAATGTATGACATTGATCTGCATTCTGTTCATCAATTGTTCTTTTTGCATTTGTCACCCCGAGTGGGACGGGTATGCCCAGACGTGGGTCCCGTGCTCTCCATGCCACTGGAGTCAAGCGATCCTGGCTGATGAGGGATGAAAGCCCGAAACCGGTCCTAGGATGCTTGTTTCCAGTCCAGGGAGGACCTGGCCTGGCAGTTCGGGCTGGACTGTTCCCATTGGGCGCAGGGTCAAGACTGATTTGCATATGGCTGGATCCAAACTGGAATGGCGAGCAAAAAAACGATGGATTTAGGCCCAGATCTCTGTATTGGGGTGAATGTATGACATTGTTCTGCATTCTGTTCATCAATTGTTCTTTTTGCATTTGTCACCCCGAGTGGGACGGGTATGCCCAGACGTGGGTCCCGTGCTCTCCATGCCACTGGAGTCAAGCTATCCTGGCTGATGAGGACTGAAAGCCCGAAACCGGTCCTAGGATACTTGTTTCCAGTCCAGGGGGGACCTGGCCTGGCAGTTCGGGCTGGACTGTTCCCATTGGGCGCAGGGTCAAGACTGATTTGCATATGGCTCGATCCAAACTGGAATGGCATGGTGAGCAAAAAACCGATGGATTTAGGCGCAGATCTCTGTACTGGGGTGAATGTATGACATTGTTCTGCATTCTGTTCATCAATTGTTCTTTTTGCATTTGTCACCCCGAGTGGGACGGGTATGCCCAGATGTGGGTCCCGTGCTCTCCATGCCACTGGAGTCAAGCTATCCTGGCTGATGAGGGCTGAAAGCCCGAAACCGGTCCTAGGATGCTTGTTTCCAGTCCATGGAGGACCTGGCCTGGCAGTTCGGGCTGGACTGTTCCCATTGGGCGCAGGGTCAAGACTGATTTGCATATGACTGGATCCAAACTGGAATGGCATGGTGAGCAAAAAAATGATGGATTTAGGCCCAGATCTCTGTACTGGGGTGAATGTATGACATTGTTCTGCATTCTGTTCATCAATTGTTCTTTTTGCAAGAAATTGCTGTATGGCATAAACACCCAGCAACATAACAAACATAACTATATCCCCCTTTGCACTAATTCACACTTCTGACAAATACTGGGATGTTTTAGAAACAGGACTATCTCACAATTAAGGGAGAGATCACGTAGTATGTAAAATAATTGATTCTTAATCATAGCTTGTATTTTGCAGTGGTCCTGATAGTGTCTTGGCTCAGCATTTGGAAATAGCTTTGCATGTCTTTCTAATGTAATGTTGTGAACACAGTCTGTTAACATTTAGAGACAGACTTTATCAGTCAATCAATCAATCAGTGAGCTTTATTCGGTTACAGTAAAAGCACCACAATAAATACAGCCAAGATATCAATATATATTCAAACATATGCAGTAAAAACACACCCAAAAAACGACATCCCAGGGGGCCTTCAATACCTTAAAATCATTCAAACATCTCTAGATCTCCTTAGTTTTATTAGAGCTTTTAAAAAACTGGATACTTTAAAAATAATATCATCTGAAAGCAATTGTAAAAACACGAGAGCTGGTCGGACTTGTGTAAATTGATGCACCTTCAATAGGGTGGATGATATAGGCTTTCCTAGGGCTTCATAATATTTGCAGAACATGATAAAGTGCTCATAGTGTCCTGCGGAGACACCTGGTCAGAACCACAGGGAGCTAAAGAGCCAACGTCAGTCCTGCCAGCCTCAAGGGAAAGCCAACAACTGGGGTATCAGGTTGAGTCCAAACCTGGTAAGCAGATAACTATCATAGTTACAGGTTACAGTGGTAAGATATGGTTCTCTGCATTGCATTGATTCCCACAAGACATACCCATGCACCGAGGGCTTCTGTAGTGCCACTTGTTCCCTGTCTAATGACCTCCTTTTCAAAAGTTGTCTTTGACACAAGTCCGATCTGCCTTGACCGCCGACCTCTGGGTTAGTGAATAACCCAACCCTCCATAAGCTCTGCAGCTACTCTTTAACATATTTCACCCATGGGATACGAAGGGCATGATTGAGGGAGAGACAGTGTAACAGGACCTCCTTGTTCAGCTCAGCCTCATCTTTTGTCCAAATGTCAACATAGTAGCGGGCATAGCGCTATTGGGTCTGACTGGTAGCATACCCTTAGTTCCTCATGCACTATAAAGGAGGGAGTACATTGGGGAACTCAAAGAAAGGGTCTTAAAAATGTATTTTTGACCACCTGTAAAGGGTTGTACTTGGTGTAACTCCAAATGTCACTCCCATATGATGCTTTGGAGATACATTTGGCCAAATAAACTCACACACGTGCTGTAATCGACCTCCTGCCTAAACAGGAGGCAAATCTCCACACAGAAGCATTGGTTCTTATCAAATCCATCTTTTTTTTTATTTACTAGAGGATTCCAACACAGGTCTGAGTCAAACATGACACCCAAATGTGAAAAAAGCTTTCACCTTAGAAAGTGTCTGAGACCCTACATTAAAGGTTTTTTTTTTTTTCAAAACATAATTTTATTGTTGACAGCCAAGGTACAAAGAATGCCTCAAGCGGCATCCACAGTATGTATACAGGATAGCAAAAACGGACATCAACATTTGCAGCATAAACATGACAGCGGTCGTACAAAGAATAAATCACAAAAAAAGATACAAACAGAAAAACAAATAACTGTGCCACGTTGCTTCCGCCTGAGAGGGAGAAATGTTGCATAGATGGTTAGAGTCTGCACCACCTATCAATACATCTAAGGTGTGTACCACACATAGTCCAGTTCACTAAGTTCACACCAATGAGTCTGCGATATCAGGCGGGGGGAGGAGGCTCCAGATATAGACCCCTATAGTCGGCCCACCTCTTCCAGATCTTATAATGCTTCCGAGGGCACCCCCTTGCTTCAAAAAGACCGGGATTTCCAGGCCCATACCGAAGTCCAGGCCTTTCTTCCATACCCCAATTAATGGCGAGGATTCCTCCTTCCAGGCTCGGGCAATGTCCCTCTTTGCCAATGTCAAGCCTAAGAAGAGAAGGTGACGCTTATACCTGTTGCCACCCAGGTCTTCAGTAATATGTAGCATTGCCAGCCTCAGGGAGAAGGGAACATCCCACCTCAATACTTCAGACAGACATGCAAACACTCCCCTCCAGAACCTCGATAGGGTAGGGCAAGACCACACAGTATGCAGGAATGTACCCTCTATTGACCCACAGTGCAAACAATGCGGAGAAGCAATTAACCCAGCACGCCACAACCTGTGCCTCGTGTAATAAGCTCTATGGAGATATTTGAACTGGATAAGGCGCAGGTGGGCCATGATTACTGCGCTGCGCGGGGACTCCAGGGCTTCTATCCAATTGTCCTCTTCTAAGGGACCCAAGTCCTGCTGCCACACCTCCCTAGTTTTATGTATGGTGGTAGGTGTATTATTAATGATCGTGCGGTATATTTTGGTTATCTTATGATCTCCCAATTCCCCCAAAAAGACTTTAGCCTTGGCGGGGTTAAACTCGGGTATCTCTGTGAGGTGGGAAATATAGGGGGTAAAAGCATGCCTGAATTGTAGGTAATGATAAAATTTCGTACGGGGCATATCATACTCAGCTTGTATGTCGAGAAAGGACTTGAGGGTACAGCCACGCACAACCGTCCCCACTGTGTCTATTCCAATGGCTCCCCAGCCCCGAAAGCCAGGCAGTCGTGTCAACTCTGGCAACTGCCCATTATTCCATAGTGGAGTTTCCCTAGTGAGTCTCCCCCACCAACCCATCTGACGGAGCGCAGACTTCCAAGACTTAAAGACCGTGGCAGTGGCCGGCGGCAGTTCCTTAAGCAGCGCCGTCGAATAGAGAACCGTACATAGAGTGTTGTCTCCTAGCAGCCAACGATCCACGGCGTACGCTGGGTCTCCACGATCGCCTTACCACCATTCGTTGAGGACCAGAAGGTGCGAGGCCAGGTAGTACGCATGCACATCCGGGGTGTCCACGCCGCCGGTGTAAGTAGATTGGAAGCAGGTCCTCAGTGCAACTCGCGATGCACCTCCCCCCCAGAGAAACCGGGCGAGAATAGCGTTCAATTGACGAAACCATGTCTGCTTGATCGGGTAGGGGGGATTTTGAAGTTGATAGAGAAGGCGGGGCAAGGAGACCATTTTAAAGATGGCGGATCTGCCAAAAAGAGACAGGGGCATATGAGACCACACACATGTCTGGTCGCTCACCTGTACCCACAAGGGGGCAAGGTTTTTGTGCCACACCACCGACTGGGACGCTGAAAGAAAGACGCCCAAGTACTTGAAACCATCCGGAGCTACCACTACTTCCCACGACCAGTCGCCCAGTCGTTCCCCACCCGCAGCGGCCACAGAAATGATTTCCCCCAATTCATATAAAGGCCAGAGTTCTCGCCAAATATTTGCATAATGCGAAGGAGGCGTGGACCGGTCCGGCCAAGATTTGTGAGAAAAAATAGAACATCATCCACATACAACGCTATGCGATCGGAAAGTCCCGGTGCCCATTCAAACCCACGTATTTGGGCATCCACCCGAATCCAGGCTGCCAGCGGCTCCATGGCGAGCGCGAAAAAATAGGGGGAGAGTGGACAGCCCTGGCGCGTCCCCCGTCTAATAGGAAAACGTCTGGAAGTCAAGTCGGCGACTCTAACCGATGCGGTTATATCCGTATATAGTAGGCGAATAAGCTTCAGTAATCGGCGGCCAATGTTTAGACAGCTAAGCAAGGCAAAAAGATAGGTCCAGCTAAGGGAGTCAAAAGCTTTATTCATGTCCGCCAGGAGAAGCGCGGTGGGGCACCCGAGTCTGTCTCCCGCGCTATAGCATTGTGCGCACGTCTGATATTATGACGCGTGGCACGGCCACGCAAACAGCCAGCCTGGTCCGGATGGACTAACTCCGTAATGTGGGGGACCAAGCGATTGGCGATTACCTTGGCCAAGAGCTTGGCCTCCACATCAAGTAAAGAGATCGGGTGATAAGACGAGTATTGTTCCGGGGGGCGACCCGGCTTCAAGAACACAACGATTTCGGCATGCCGTCAATCCGGTGGGAGACCACCACTTTCCGCGGAAGCCTCAAGAGCCGCTAAGTACGGTTTTAGGAGTTGCGGGTGGTATTTCTGAAAAAACTCGCTGGGGAAGCCATTCGGGCCCTGCGCTTTACCCGTTTGCATGCTGAGCAGCGCAGTCAGTAGTTCTTCTATTGACAGAGGAGCATCTAACGTGTCTCGCACCTCATCAGATAAGGCCCGAGGTGGGAAATAATCTATAAAGAACCTCATGAGGAGCGTACAGATTCATAAAATATGAAGCAAAATGGTCTGCAATGGCGGATGGATCTGTGAGAACGATGTCGTCGGGGCCGCGTATACATGGGAGCATCTGAGGACGAAGCGTCTGTTGACACAGACGATGCAATAAGGCACTAGATTTGTCCCCCCACTGGTATATCCGGCTGCGAGTGGCAAGCCAGTACAGGCGGGCTTCATCCAGAAGTTCTCAGGCATACGTCTGCTGAAGAGTCACCAATTGTCTGCGCGCAGCGCCCCCCTCCGAGTCCCTACTTGCGCGTTAGAGGTCGAGTAGCTGGGCCTCACGTTGTATTAATTTGTCGTGGCGCTGTCGACGCCTCGCCCTGCAGAAAGCGATATCCGCCCCTCTGAGGGTGGTTTCAACGCCTCCCATAAAATACCTTTTGAGTCCACCGAGCCTGTGTTCAGTGAAAGGTATTCTGTGAGGGATTTATGGATATGTGCTCTATACTCAGTATCTCGTAACAGCCACGATGACAATCGCCACCGGAACTGGGAGCGCCTAGGATCAAGAGACAGGAGAAGGAAAACCGGCGAGTGATCCGATAGGCCCCGAGGGAGAATGTCGGCCGCGAGCAATCTATGGGTGTGTGTCCCTGAGAGAAAGAGGTAGTCCAGCCATGAGAAGGACTCGTGGGCGCCGGAGAAGAATGTGTATGTACATGCAGTGGTGTGTAAGGTCCTCCACGAGTCAATCCATCCCAATCCCTGAACCAGAAGAAGCAATTTAGAAACCTGGGTCCCTGTCGTACGTGCCGTGGCACGCCACCTATCTAGCGTTGGAGACAGAACATCATTCCAATCTCCGCCAACCAGGGTTAGCCCCGACGGAAGTTCAGCCCATAGTGACGTTAGCTTCTCAACAAAGGACCACGAGAGAGGGGGGGAGGCATAAACAATGCCCAGAACAATGGACTCCCCATACAAAGTCCCATATATCACCACAAACCGACCCTGGGGGTCCGACCATGTCCTGTTGTGAATAAAGGGGACACAACGATGAATAAGAATTGCAACCCCCCCCCGAGAACCTCTAGTGAACCCAGAGTGATAAGCACGTGTGAAGCCAAACCTCTCCAAATAAGGTGTTTTGGTTCCCGCTAGATGGGTCTCCTGTAGAAAGAGAATGCCCGCCCTATGCGCTTAGCTTGGCGCAGCACCGCTCCCCGCTTAATCTTATCAAGCAGGCCATTCATGTTCCAACTAAGGACTCGGAGTTCCCTACTCCCAACCCCCTCTATCTCTGGTGACAGGTCTGGCATGGGTGTAAGAGCACGGAAAGAGCAAGTTGAGTGGCATTGTCGGAGTTCCCTACTCCCGACCCCCTCTATCTCTGGTGACAGGACTGGCATTGGTGTAAGAGCAAGGAAAGAGCAAGTTGAGTGGCATTGACAACTCCAGAGTCGCACAAGGCAGAGAGTGCAGTGGCATAACAGAAAACATCAACCAAACCCGCATAGAATCCCCAACCACCCCCCCACCCCAATACCCCATAAACACAGAAGTATCTGTTGCGGCATGGTCCGGGCCAGAACCCCAACAGGGGGTAACAGCGAGGAGCAGCCAATGGATCCCCAATATGAGTCTCTTGCCCATGAAGAAACAAAGCAACAGAGGGTCAGAGACTTGTAAGACAATGGAAACCTGCAATAAAAATACATGAGAAGTGACATAAGGTGTATATAGTTACAGTTCACGGAGCCACATCGTTCAGGACGTCGAGAGTTCTGGTTGATCTTGAGGGAGTCTCTTATTGGACTTGCTGTGAGTCTTGGATTTCTTCTGAGAGTGCGACCGATGCCGCGGTTCGCCATTGCCCTCCAGGGGACCACGCCCGGGTCTGCTAGAGGATGAGTCGGAGTCAATCCTGGGTGGAGTGTGAGGTTTAGGCCGGACCCTCTCCTCGAGCCACTGAAGCACCTCCTCTGGAGACTCGAAGAAGTGGGTGCGTGAGTTGTAGATTACCCGTAGGCGAGCCGGATACAGTAGGGAGTACGGAAGCTTAAGACCCCGGAGGCGAGCCTTAGCCTCCAGAAAGGACTGCCGGCGCTGCTGTACGAGCCTGGTATAGTCCGGAAATATGAGGATGCGTTGCGAGTCATAGAGAAGAGAGTCCCGTGTTCTCGCCTGCTGAAGGATGACATCCCTGTCCCTGTAATTAAGGAGACAGGCGATGATAGGGCGAGGGCGGGCGCCCGGGGGCGGTTTTTGCAACAGAGCATGGTGAACGCGCTCCAGGACGAAGCATGAGGCGAGTGATTCGGGCGTGAGCCAACTCCTGAGCCATGTGGTGAGGAACTCCACCGCATCCTTTCCTTCGCAGCCCTCCGGAAATCCAATAAAGTGAAGATTATTGTGACGAGCACGTCCCTCCGCTTCCTCGACCCGCGCTGCCAGGCCCCTCGTAAGGGATTCAAGATAGATATTTTCGTCGTCAGCATGCCCACCGTGTCTTCTACATCGGATACGCGGGATTCCACCTCCGTAATCCACTGCACAGCATTGCGGAGATCCTGGCGAAGCAGCATGACGTCTGCGCCCACCGCGCCTATCTTAGATTCCAGTGTCTCCTGTGACTGCATGATCGCCGCCAGCAGAGGCGCATTATCTGGCATCTGGGTCTCTGGGCCTCCCAGCGATGGACTCGTAGCCGCGGCCCCCGCAAACCTGTCCATAGTGCGCTGTCTGGAAGACGCACCAGGTGGCTTAACCTTCGCCATTGGAAAGCCTCATGGGGCCAGAGCGGACAGTTCAGCCGTCCGGGTGTCACGATCTCTCACAGCGTGCGCCAAGGGTCGTCGGTGCCACGAGGCAGGTATAGCGGCCGCGATGGGGGAAAGGGAGGGCCAGACCGGGCGGGGCACCCGAACCCACAAGTCGCACCAAGCCTGCGCTTGGCCGCTTCCGCGATCTGGGCACCCCGCTCCCCCTAAAGGGTGTCTAGGCACACCTCCTAATCCACGCTGCAACCAGTGTGTAGTCCGTAAGCCAATGTCCCTCAGTTGCCAAGGGCCACCACGGTACTCAGGGGTATGGCAAGGCAGCAAGGCAGCAAAGCAGCGCGCAGGTCACTGAGGAGAAGCACCAGGGGAAACAGCGTCTGCAGGCGGCGCCATCCGCCGGGTATGTCCACAAGAAGGTGCCAAATGGAGGCAGCGACAGCGGGCTGTTCAGTGGGTAGCAGTACAAGACTCCAGGCAGGGCTGGGGCTCCATCAAGTGGCCCCAGTATCACAAAAGCAAAGGTAAGTGGTATGTCTATCAGGGCGTACACCAAGAAATGCCCCCAGGCCCACACTTTCAAACCCGGAGCCTGGTCTAGTCCAGACGGCAGGACCTGCAATGGAGGCCCCCACTGCAGCACGCCCCTCCTCCCGCACCGCAGAAAGCCACCGGGCAAGGACTCGCTAGGGCACCCGCGGCCCCGCCTCTCAGTCCCCGACCGTGTAGGCACCACCGCACGGCCCGGGATGACGACTTTCCACAGCACCCAGTTGTCACTCACCAGGGCCGCCGCGATGTCCAAGCGGGCCGGAGTTCACAGGCTCGAGTCAGTCAGCAGGGTGGGGAGGCTCCCGCCTCAACGCCCGCGACCTCGGTGGGGACACCCCTAGGCAAGGAGGCTCGCCGCAGCAGCTGTCCGGGCACCAGTTGGAGACGGTCCGATGCCGCAGGTCCGCCACCTCTGCCCCAGGCCCCACGCAGGATGAAGTGACAAGCGCCTGCGAGGCAGGGGCGCAATCAGCCTCCGCCGGGCCGCCTTGTCGCCTCGTCGTCAAGCCCCCGCCTGGGATCCAAGGTCGGGCAGGCGTCAAGGAGCTCTTGCTGCCGCCCCCGGCGGGTCCAAGGTGATCGCAAGCTCCCGGGTGGGAGGGCACACAGGCTGATGTACGGGCGCCAGCAGGGCGTGCAACGTGGCCCACGAGCACCAGGCCATCGCACCGCAGTCCCACAGTAATCCGGGCAGCAGAGGCTCAAAAAAGACACCGCAGCTGTAGAATGCACTTATCAACCAGATGTGGACTCCGATGTATGAGGATAGTCACTTGGAGGTAGGATAAGTAGCGGATAAGTTGCAGGTTGTCAGAGCTGTGCTAAAGCCCGTCCGCCATGTTAGACGGCTAAGCCACGCCCCCTACATTAAAGGTTTTTGATTTAGTTGTGCTAGGCCCTACACCATCACATGTGATTTGCTAGTATTGATGTTAAATCGAGCTCATCCACGTAAGCCACAAAGGCATTCAAAAGGGCTTGCAAGCTGCTTGGAGTTTTTGCCATTAACACTGCGCCATCCGCATAAAGCAGAACAGGCAGCGAACGGGTTCCTATCTGCGAGCAATCTGTTCAAGTATCCACTAAAAACTGTTTGAGCTTGTTAATATACAAGGTGAATGGAAAGGGGGCCAAAATACAACCCTGTCTGATCCTCCTTTGAGTTTTAAAACAGCGGGTGCATTTTGATTCATTGGTGTGCCTAACTGTCGCCACTGTGTGGGTTTGCAGGTCCCTCAGAAAATAGACTATGTCCTGATCAACCCCCATGGCTAGCATGATCCTCCATAGTTTGTCTCGATTTACCCGGTCAAAAGCTAAACTATGATCTATGAAGGCGAGATGTATGGAGCCTTTATGTGCCACTGTAGATTTGTATTGAACCATATATAGTCTCAGACACTGATCGACAGTGGATCTACCAGACCTGAATCCATACTGAAGGTCAAATAAAATGTTATTTTTTGTGGCCCAGGAAATTAATCTATCCAAGAGAACCTGTTCCACAATCTTAATCACAGAGGCAATCATAGAGATCGGTCTGTGGCATTGAGGGTTATCCCTATCACCCTTTTAAAAACTTGGATAATGATGGAAGTTGCCCATGAAGAGGGAGGTACGGCCCTGACAGCAGCGTTTAAAATGTTTGTCAATAAAGGTGCAGAGGTTTTGATGTCACTTATATAGAGGTCAGGCGGTATCCCGTCAGGACCTGGAGCATTATTTTTAGTGAAACCAAGTATGCTCTTCTTCACCTCATCCATAGTAAACAGAAGGTTAGAAGCTCCCACCAGGAGAAGCGCCTCACCTGGATGTGCCATAATAAATAGGCCATTATAGACTCCTTCAAAATGGGAGACCCAACTGTCAGCAGTGATGTGATGTGAAAGAGAGGGCGTGCCAGCTGGGGCAAAACAAGGCTGATTAATGATGCTCCAGAATTTATAACTGTTTTTTAGGCAACTTGCTTCTAGCAGACACTCAGGCTGAATCCCATATTGCATTTCCCACCTATTGACTTTGACCTTGTACTCCCTATGACAGGACTCAATACTGGGAGGTTCTCTAGGTTTCTCCTTTAAAGCTCTCTTTAAATTTCTTAATGCTTGAGAACAGCCTCTATCAAACTATTTAGGTCCAGAGAAAGACCTGGTCCCTGCTGGAAGGTTAAGGAGCTCTGTGACTTTGCGAGCAATAGTAGAAAAGGCCCAGAAAATCACACTTCAATTAGCTTCATTATCTAAGCAAATTAAGAATTCATCTGTACAACATGAGTGCAAGTTTTGTCTAAATCTCGTAGCAACTACCTCTGTCCACCTGAGCCGTCTACACTGGCAAACCACCTTCAGGGCTCCTCCATTCCTCTGGGAGCTCACTTCTCCTACCTGACATCCCCCCTAAAGGGATAGGCAAGCTAGATTGTGGTCACTAAAGGGGCCAAGTTCAGTCCTAACATCAGAGATCCTTGAGAAGATAGGGGATGACACAAAAAAACATCTATAACTGAGGCACACCCCCTCCCTGTGAAGGTGGGATTGACTTCCACTGATTCAGAGTAAATAAGCTTATCTAATGAATAAACCAGATCATGCTCATTTAAGATGCTGTTTAGAAGATTCCCTTGCAGAGTGTGTCCATGTGTAAACGTTCCAATAATAAGCATCTCTCTGGCCAGTTGGTTTGCTCCTGTGGGTTCTCACATAAGTGGGTATTAAAATCCCTTGCAACAATTACAAACACTGACCCCCATTTCTTCCCCTAAAGCTTATTCACAAAAGAGTCCAAAACATGTAAATTGTTCACGTCATAATGGAATCTTTTGGCATTATAAAAATGTAACAAGATGAGTTTCGGAGCACTTGTGCAAGAGAGTAGCAATGCTTGTAAAGTAAAGACCCCCGTAGGGAGCACCTCAATTTCTACTTGTAGTTCAAGGGATACAAAAATAGCAAACCCACCTTTAGACCGGCCTGAGCTAGATTCAATTGCAGGTATAAAGAATTACGTATATCCTTTCAAGAATCTGTTAGAAATAGCCCCAGTATGTTGTTAGAAAATTACCCCAAACTTCTTCACATAGTTTAGCCAGTTTCTGTCATCGATCTTCGCTATCAGACTTGCTATATTCAAGCTAATACATTTTTAGATCATTTGGATTTAATACTGCTGAACCAACTTAGGGACAATCAATTGAGTCTGGGTAGAACTGCTCGAAAGGACTTGGGGGCTAAGTCGATCACAAAAGATCAAGGAACTCAGTGAAGTTAGTGGTGTCCAATACGGTTCCCTGATTAAATATCGATATAAAAAATATTGGGGCATATTAGCAAGACCCACGTTAAAATTATCGCCGTTTTAGCGGCAGGAAACTGCCGCTAAAACGGCGATAATGGGCTTGATAATATGCGTTATAGAATTCCAATAGAAGCCCAGGTTAGATGTGCAGGACATCTAACCTGGGCATCTATTGGAATTCCATAACGCATATTAGCAAGCCCATTATCGCCGTTTTAGCGGCAGTTTCCTGCCGCTAAAACGGCGATAATTTTAACGTGGGTCTTGCTAATATGCCCCATAGTTTACAAAAATATTGTGGTAAAAATGATCGAATACAAAAATATCGACTCCCTATACTTAAACAGGTAAGTACAATAATATCGATACAAAAATATCGAAGTAAAAAATATAGATGTAAAAAATATCGACTTAAAAAAGATATATAACTTAAATAAAATATGTTAAATAATATTAATATTTTTAACAAAATAAATTACATTTAATATATATTTTAACTAAATATAACAAATAAACTTAATTAAATAAAATATAAACACACAAAAATGTGTACAAATACCTATATTTACTTAAAAATATTTTATTAACTATTATCTTTACTTAATTTATAAACTTTTTTAATTATATAAAAATAAAATATATACATATATGAATAATTTAAAATTAAATAAAACATTCTATAATTAATTAACACATTAAACTATTAAAAGAAATATTAAAAATAAATTTTGCAACACAATAAATACAACAGTAGGGAAAATGTTGGATAGCAGAGGGGTAAAAATTTACTATTCCCACTACAGTGAGTGCAAAAGCAGGGAAAGTGCTGGATAGCGGAGGGGTAAAAATTACTATTCCCACTCCAGTGAGTGCAAAAGCAGGGAAAGTGTTGGATAGCGGAGGGGCAAAAATTACTATTCCCACTCCAGTGAGTGCAAAAGCAGGGAAAGTGTTGGATAGCGGAGGGGTAAAAGTTACTATTCCCACTCCAGTGAGTGCAAAAGCAGGGAAAGTGCTGGATAGCGGAGGGGTAAAAATTACTATTCCCACTCCAGTGAGTGCAACAGCAGGGAAAGTGTTGGATAGCGGAGGGGTAAAAATTACTATTCCCACTCCAGTGAGTGCAGCAGTAGGGAAAGTGTTGGATAGCTTAGGGGTAAAAATTACTATTCCCACTCCAGTGAGTGCAGCAGTAGGGAAAGTGTTGGATAGCGGAGGGGTAAAATTACTATTCCCACTCGAGTGAGTGCAAAAGCAGGGAAAGTGCTGGATAGCGGAGGGGTAAAAATTACTATTCCCACTCCAGTGAGTGCAACAGTAGGGAAAGTGCTGGATACCACACCAATAAAAAAATAAACATCAACATTTTTATTAAATTTTATTTCCATTATTAACGTAATTAATATTGAAATTTAAATATATTATTATTTAAAAAGAATAATAAACATTCATTAATTACACATTGTTTAACACTATAATATCCACAACACACATCTAAAATTAATGACACAATTACAATTAATAATTACTAATTAATTATTTCAAATTAATTAACAAATTAATTAATACAAATTAATTAACAAATAATTAATAAATCATCAATAAAAAATAAATTACACCATTTACACCTATAAAAACCACAACACAAACCTAAAATTAATTAAACAATTAACATAATTAATTATTTATTAATTAATTAATTTAAAATAATTAACAACTAATTATCAAACAATTATTAATAAATTAATTTACACATTTATAACTCTATAACATCACAACTATACAATTATGAATAAATATAAATTATTAAATAAATTTCATATAATTAAATTACTTCCCACCCTATTCCCCTATAAACCCACAACCCGCTACGGAACTAAAACGCAAAATTCAAGATAAAAAAAAATATTAACTGCTAAAATTTTAACACATATAATAAAAATACAAACAATTCTCACACAAAATACTAAAATACATAACATTAATAATGAATCGATATTTTTAACAACTATATTTTTGTAAACGATATTTAACACTTCGATATATTTGCAATTGATATTAATTACCTAACAATCGATATTCTTTACCACGATATTTTTTACATCGATATTTCTTACCCACAATATTTTTCCCTCGATATTTCTGTCGGTCGATATTTATACATCGATATTCTTGCTCTGTACCGTCCAATACAAATGGCTTCAGCGCACCCCTGAGCTGACCAGAGGCATGCTAGTTAGAGGGCAGCTTGGGTACATATCCCACTGATTCAGGCTTATAAAAGTAACCTAACAGCGCACTAGTGTAGAGGTGGATTTAAACTGGCATATGGATGCAAGGACTCTGCCAGCATTGATCGGTTTGTTGTAGTTTACAATCACACAGCCTCGAATGAAGTTTTTCATATAATTTCCAATCCATTTCACCCTCCTCATCAGATTAATCCAGTCTCCTGTGTGAACACCCAAAGAGGAGAACAGCCCTAACCAATGAATAACCTTGTTTTTAAGTCGAGTATGTCTCTCGGCGATGTTATTCTGTAACGGTGGAACATTACTTAACACCACCTCATAGGGAGTAGCCTCAGGAGGTAAATTAATGGCAACCTGTGAGAATGACATGGATTGAACATCTCGCTTGTCATGGATCGTATTGTTTGTCATAGGCCTTTGTAGTGCAGGCTGGGAGCAATTAAAAGCAATCGTATCAGAAGCCTGTGGATGTGTCCCTCCTCTCTCGCCGACCGGGCACCTGAGAAACTGATTGCCTAGGTCAGAAACTTGCTGAGACCTTGGTCTTGACAACTCCCTTATATAGCCTTGTTAGTGAGAAGAACCCATAACACAGTCTGCCCTTTTTGTTGACTCCTGAACAGCCACTCTACCTGACAATGAGGAGGGAACTAACTGGTGTGGGGAGCCCTCTCTTTTACTGTAACCAATTTCTCAATAGAACCAAGACATCTGTCAAGGGAATCAAAAAGGCTTGTAACTAGCCTTTCAATTTTGGAATGAAATATGTCCAAAAGCTACCCAACCTTCTCATGATGCCTTTCACTATTCCCAAGATCAAGAGAGACTGTCGCAGGCTCCACATTGAGAGAAGGTGCTTAGATCATGGCACTGTCCACTTCTTTTTTTCCTCTTGGGAGCCGGGGACATGGAATCTTAGGTTGTGTCCTCCTGTGATATAGCTAAGTTAGAGGGCGACTGATGGATAAGTGCCTGAACCTGCGTAGTGCTTCTATTAGAGGGTGCAACAGTAACCTCCGGGTCTGCAGAGCAGGCAAGGGGCTGCTACTTGCCTACCGAATCAGTATTGTTAGCATTGACCATAACAGAGGATGTAGGCTTAGAGGTCCTATGGCCGGCATTGGCATGTGAGGCTAGTTCCTCCTCAACAATTACGATCTTGTCATTGATGGCCTCCACTGCAGAAGAAACAAAAGATAAGATGCTGGACTTACCCCTAGCAGGTTTTACTGTAGCCCCATCTTTTTGTACTGATGGTTTGATTAGTCCTGGAGCCTTCCGCTTGCCCATGAAAACTAACGTCTGTCATCCCACCCAATGTGGATCAAGTGAAAGAGGAAAGGCCCGGCCGGTCTTGGCCCTGTCTTAGCCCGTTCTTAGCCCAGTCTTGGCCCGGCACGGTCGCTTTTCTGCATTCCCCTGACTCATAGGGAAAGGGCAGAAATGCACCATATTTATCCAATATGGCGCATTTCTGTCCTTTCACTCTGTACTGGCGCCACTTTGTCAGCCTAGTGACAATGCAGGCACCCTTGCACCATGGTGCAAGTGTGCCTGTATTGTAGGAACAAATGTTTTTGTGGAGAAAAGAGCACCTTCCTGCACACAAAAAAATCCTGAGAGGCTTTTTCCTCTTTCTGTGTGTGCTGCAGAATGCAGAACACATAGAAAGAGGAAAAAAGAAGGATAAAAAAAGATATTTCTCCGCATAACGCCTCTCCTGGGGAGGTGTATCTTTTCGGCGCATTCCCAGGTTTACAAGTCCTTGTAAATCTGGGAATGTGTAAAAGCCATGGTAGTTACTTGGGAACATCCACCACAATGCCCATGGAACGCCTCCCTTGCGCAGAGTACGGCAACCCAGCGATTTGCACTGCGCTGCCTTACTCTAGATTTTTGAAACCATTCAAAGCCATGGGAAGTGGCTTTGCATCTTCATAAATCTGACTTAGAGGTTTGTGACACGCATGTACCACACTGCGTGGTGCAAGCATGACACAAAGCTCTGATAAATACGCCCTAAAGTAGCTTCAAGTCAGAGATGGGCACTTCCTGGGGGCAATATTAGTCTTAGTAAGAAAAGATAGCCTCAGTAAGAAAATATCACTGAAGGAGGCTATTAGTTCCAATATACGAACAAGTTGGTTTTTACATTTTTTACTGAAGCCTTCAGTCCACCTCAAGCTGTTTCATCCACCACTTTATACTCCTAGGGGCAGATTTACTAGATTCTCACTGAGCGAAGTGCAGCAGCCGCAAATGCTGTGCTGCACCGTGTGTGAAGGAGAGAGCAGGAGGGTGCCATATTTACAGAAATATGGCACTCTACTCCCCGTCCAGCGCCGGCACAGAAACATGCCTGTGTGCGCCACGGACACACCTTGGCACCATAGTGCAAGGGTGTCTCAGTGAGTCTAGCATAGGTTTTGTACTGGAAGAGAACCCTTCCAGTACAAAATACAATGCTTAGACTAACTTGAAACCTTGTCCCACTTTGTATGTGTGCTGTATAGTGCAGCACACATACATACATACATACACATATAAAGTCAGAAAAGAAAGGAGAAATGAAAGCATTTCAACTTCATAGTGCCTATTTGAAATGGGCGCTATTTTCTCACGCTAAACACTGTCTACTTTTTTAAGTAAATAGGGCTTTGCATCAGAATCCTGGGGTGGTTCCATGGGAATGCCCATGCACCACCCATGGTATGCCCCCTTGGTGCTAAGTAATGCAGAGCAGCACATGGCACTGCTTTGCATTACTTTCAAGTTATTTTCCATTGTAAAACAGGTTTTATGCTGGAAAGTAAATAGGTGAGAAAACTTTTCGCGTTGTTTTGCGTCACTTTTGTGATGCAAACACAGCATTAAATCTTAGTAAATAGACCCCCTTGTCTGTCACTGTTATCCTATCTTTCTCCTGCTTCTTCACCATCTATTTTATACTTTTTTCATGCTTGCTGTAGGACCCTTTGATTTTGAAAAATACACCTCCGTTCTAGAAATTGAGTGGCCGTGACCACCGCCAGTAGCCACTAGCGCATATTAAACTGTTGCTTGAATGTGAATTTACCTTGAAGAAACAAAAGACAAGAGGCGTTTGGCAAAACAGGAGCAGCTGGTTTAATTAAACACTTCAGCTGGGAGCACAGTTACAGGAGCGGGTGTGAGGACTGTCTCAAAGAACAATCAATCTGAACAGGATTTTATACATTTCTTTGGGTATCATAAAGTACTTTACATACTTTTTTGGTAAAAGAATGCAGGCTTTGTCTCTGGAGGCATAAATAAGGCCCCTGATGGCAATTGCAGATAGGCCTCGACCTTGCATGGACGTTTTGTGGGCCAGTGGATAACATGTCATGATGTCCGGCATGAGCGGTGTATGATCACTGCATGTACTGGGTGTGCTGTGTCCTGATCGGCTGTGTGTTCTTAACTTCATGTGGCATCTGACTTTATGGTGTTTTGGGAATGCGCGTACTTCCCTGGCCATGTTTGTTTTTATCGGGGCCAATCTCCCTGGACCATTGTGGTATCGCTGTGCTTATCTGAGGGATGGACCTAAGTTTCCTGTTCGAGCGTTTGTCTGCCGGCTATGTGTCACCCCAACTGTGACCTGTCAATCAGTAATCTCAGGCCTAGGTCTCAGAGCCTGCCTGACCACGTATTTCAGAGTCAGAGTCAGGGTTGATGGACAGTTCATGATGGGTGAATTTGATTCTATCAATATTAACATTCCTCCCTATAGTTGAATTTTCAACTACATTATCTAACCCATACTTCATGATGGTCACATTATTGGGGACTTGTTGTTCTTCAGTTTTGACTATTACTACTTTCCTAGTTACTTGCATTCTACCCATTTTTACAGCAGGAAACCCCCAATTTCAGGAAACCACACAAGAACAATTAAGATATGAAAATGGGCAACAATGATGTGAACAATCCAGTCAGCCACCGGGTGAGCCAGGGAAACCAGCTCATGCACCATTCCTGCTCAGGGAAACCTCCCTCCTCATTGTGTCGCTTTGTAAACAGTGCAATGCTTGGATGGCAAGAGTCAGAGTCCCTTTTTTCAGGTCATTGCCCGGGATAAACATGCAGCAGGATGCAATGATCTTGGCACACACCCTTCCCTCCATTGTGGCTATTAAGTCCAACACATATCGATGTTGCATCACCATGAGGCAGATTGCTCTCAGTTCTTCCTTGATTGCATTAAGGCTGAGCTCAGTGCTGTTCATCATCTTGAGCATCTCCCACCTGGTTATTTGTAACCAGTGGTGTTCACTTTCTCCTGCACGGTGAAGAAGGGTACAGACTCTCGTGCGTTTACTTGTGTGTCAGAGAACAGTCTGAATTCTTCCGGAATGTCCTTGCACTGAGCCCAGCCAAAATAATCAGCAGTTTTTTTTTCTCGAGCCTGATGCAACAGAGTTGTCTTCTTCTTTAGTGGGTGTTGATGCAACTCTGACAGATCTTCTCTGGGAATGACCAAGGTCAGGGTGTGTATGATGACGAGGAAGCAGAAGCCACACCCTCCAATGACGAGCTGAATGTAAGCAAATTCACTGCATTGCCAGTAAGTATGCATCAGCGTGGAGGTGCCCCAGTGCATGTCCGGAATGTGCAGTATTCTGCCACATTTTTCATTAGTTCCCAGTGAAATGATTCCTTTACCTCTGAAATATAAGGAATACAGTGTAAGTTTCCATACAATTAGTGGTTGCCCCTTCCCTTCTAACCATGTCTATCTATTCACCTCAGTATCCCAGATTTCCTGACGTGGGGTATCTATGCTGTTGTTCAACCCTCCCCTATGAGACTCATTTCCCTCCGTATCATCGAGGTGGATGGCCCTACACTGGAACTCCATGTCTGGGGTCCATTTTTTTTTAAAACAAACTTTATTGCCTTTTATATGTCATTCAGCTATTCCGCTGATTGCGGTACAAGTAAATGCAAAGCATGGTCATGTTCAGTGCATCACATTACATATTAAACATACTCCTACATTTATGAGTCCGAGTTCCATCTGTCATATCCTTTGTCCGGTAAGGATTCTTCTAAACAGGCCTCAGTTTCCCCCCCACACTCCCTCCTCCCCAACAAGATAACTAACCTCCCTCCCTTCCCCTCCCGCCCCGCACTGCTGTCTCCCAACTGCATCTATTGAGCTCAGAAAGTCGCCTCCCCTGTACCTTGCGGTGTGTGTTGGCGTTTCGCAGGCGCCTCATTTCCATATCCCTGCCCTCCCATGTGTAAATATGTTATATATCCCCATCTCTCGGGATCTGCAGTAATACCCCATCCTGACCTGGCCTCTGGGGGTTCTCTTGCTGTGGCGGTCTCTTGGGGATGGAGACTTCTTTAGGTCTTCCATCAGCACCTCCCACGCCCTAGCTCTTTCCAACTTGCCCACTCCCTGTCTCGCATTTCTAAGCAGGACCCTGCTCTCGCATCCAGCCCATTTCACCAACTCTCGCTTCCATCTGTGTACATTGGGGCCGTCCGGATTCTTCCAGCTACTAGTGATTTCTCGCTTCGTGAGTATAAAGGCGAGATCTTGGAACCTGTCCGTAGTCCTAGTTTTGGCAGTGTGTGGAAACAGGCTAAGCAAGACATGGTCCGGTGTACAGGGGATTACTCTTTTTTGCTGACTCTCCCCATGTTGGGTTCAGTATGGGAGCAGTCTGGTTAGTAAGGGTGTCAATTGGCTCTAATGCCGGTTATGCAGAGGGCCCTCCAGGGAGTAAAGTCTGCTGGGGTCGAGCGCTTGGTGTGCGGGTTCTCGCTGCGAGTCGCAGAGGCAGCGCAGTGATGAGGCAGCGGGTGGTGCAGGCGAGGAGGCGAACCAAAGTAGTGGCGGTGATGGTGTGTACGTATGCCCCTCCTCGCAGTCAGGAGTCATCTAGGCCGGCCTGAGGCTGCATGGATGTGCAGTACTTCTCTGCGGATCGGGTGTGCAGAACTGCTCTGCGTTACTCTTGGTGCTACACGTCTCACCCGGATTGAGGCATTGCGGGTGATAGTGTAAACCAGGCCGCAATAGGAAGGGGTGGCTCTGTCCCGGTGGTGCCTGCAACGATGGGCCTAGTGGTCAGCACGAGGACCGAGGATTTTGCATGGGTCAGTGTTTACGAGGCAGATCCGGGCTGCAAGCAGGCGTCAGGAGCAAAAACAAAGGAGGCCGGTGCTCAGCCGTCTGTCTCCCTGGATGAGGTGCAATCACCGCTTGCAATAGCGGGGGCCGCCGGCGGAGCATCGGCTCACAACGTGCTCAGCCGGCTGCCACTTGTGTAGGCCTCAGGGAGGAAGTGGATCGATACTGCGGCAGGTGCGTCCCGGTCTCCGGGGGCAGCCTCTCTGGTCCCGGGCAACCCCCACTCACCGGTCAGCTGCGCTGCTCCTGCAGTGGGAGGTGGGCTCTCCCAGGAGTCGGTGCGGCCCGCTCTAACAGGGGCCACGTAGCAGCATCACTAGTCCCACCAGCCGCGCCGGGCAGGCTGGGTGCAGCACATCCAGCAATCGGGCTCCCGCGCTCAGCCGGGGGGACCCGCAAAGTGCTGTCCCAGGGTCGCCCGCAGCCGCGCTCGGGTCCACGACCGCCCGGCGTGCACAGCTGTGTAGTCGCCATCCGGCCCCCCTCCGCTACGCCTCCTTACTTTTCTTTGTGCGGGGGCCCAGTTCTCTATCGTCGCGTGACTGCGATCCGCGCTACTGTGTGGCTGTGTAGCCGGCAGTCACCGGGCGTCTCACCGGGAGTAGTCCGCAGGCCCCGGGTGCCATTTTGTCTGTCCGTGCCGCCTCCTCATCACAGCCCGTTCACCGGCGGTTCGTGCCTATTTTCTCCTACAGTCACGGGGTCCCGCAGATCTAGTGCCCCGCTGATCCGGACCCTCAGTTGGCTCCGCTGTGTGCCTCTAACAGCCTCCATCCATCTCTTGGGAGCCGGGGCTCAGACCACGGGCGCCATCTTGGTTAACCTCGTGGGTCCTCCGTCCGGCACGATTTGGCTGTGAAGACGTACCTTTCCGTCCCGACCGTCAGCCCCTGCCGGTGCCCCTGTCTTTCACAAGTCGGAAGGTGGGTGGTTTATGTTGAGGGCTCCCCTATAGCGGTCAGGATGAGCTTGTATGGGGGATCACCCGCAGGAGCTCCGGTTCAGGCTCCCTGCTCCATCGGCATCCGGCCACGCCCCCTGTCTGGGGTCCATTTGTTATTAAAGAAGACAGCCCCAATCAATCAATCAATCACAGAATTTGTAGAGCGCACTACTTACCCGCGAGGGTCTCAAGGCGCTGGGGAGAGGGAAGGGGGGGTGCTGCTACTGGTCGAACAGCCAGGTCTTGAGTAGCCTCCTGAAGGTCAGCAAGTCTTGGGTCTGTTGTAGGCTTAGTGGAAGGGTGTTCCAGGTCTTGGCGGCGAGGTGTGAGAAGGATCTGCCGCCGGTGGTTGTTCTTCGAATGCGAGGGACGGTGGCGAGGGAGAGGTCGGCGGAGCGGAGCTGGCGGTTGGGGACGTAGAAGAAGAGTCGTCTATTGAGGTAGGCTGGGCCAGTTTTGTGGAGTGCCTTGTGTGTGTGGATGAGGAGTTTGAAGGTGATCCTCTTGTCGACGGGGAGCCAGTGCAGGTTCCTCGGGTGGGGGGTGATGTGGCTGTGGCGTGGTACTTCGAGGATCAGGCGTGCGGAGGCGTTTTGTATGCGTTGCAGTTGCTTGATGAGCTTGGCCGGGGCTCCCGCGTAGAGGGCGTTCCCATAGTCAAGTCTGCTACTGACGAGGGCTTGGGTGACTGTTCTTCTTGTGTCTGTCGGGATCCACCTGTATATCTTGCGAAGCATGCGGAGGGTGTTGAAGCAGGAGGAGGAGACTGCGTTGACTTGCTTGGCCATGAAGAGCGTTGAGTCGAGGATGACTCCCAGGTTGCGTGCGTGGTCGGTGGGTGTCGGGGCTGCTCCCAGCGTCGTTGGCCACCAGGAGTCGTCCCAGGCTGAGGGGTTGGAGCCGAGGATGAGGACCTCCGTCTTGTCCGTGTTCAGCTTTAGTCGGCTGATCTTCATCCAATCGGCGACGGCCTTCATTCCTTCATGGAGATTGGCTTTGGCGGCGAGGGGTCCTTGGTGAGGGAGAGGATCAGTTGAGTGTCATCGGCGTAGGAGATAATGTTGAGGTCGTGCTGTCTGGCGATGCGTGCGAGCGGGGCCATGTAGATGTTGAACAGTGTTGGGCTGAGGGAGGATCCCTGGGGTACGCCGCAGATGATCTCGGAGGTTTCGGATCGGAAAGGTGGGAGGCGGACTCTCTGGGTTCTGCCGTCGAGGAAGGAGGTGGTCCATTCCAGGGCCTTGTCTCGGATCCCTGCGTCGTGGAGGCGTGCGCGTAGAGTGCGGTGGCAGACAGTGTCGAAGGCGGCGGAGAGGTCCAGCAGGATGAGGGCTGTGGTCTCACCGTTGTCCAGCAGGGTCCTGATGTCGTCGGTGGCGGCGATGAGGGCAGTCTCAGTGCTGTGGTTGCTGCGGAACCCCGATTGGGATGGGTCCAGGATGCTGTTTTCTTCTAGGTATCGGGTTAGCTGTTTGTTGACGATCTTCTCGATGACCTTGGCTGGGATCGGAAGCAGGGAGATGGGCCGGAAGTTCTTGAAGTCTCTTGGGTCCGCCTTGGGTTTTTTGAGTAGGGCGTTGATCTCTGCGTGTTTCCAGCTCTCTGAGAAGGTCGCGGTCTCGAGGGAGAGATTGATAACGTTGCACAGGTGGGGTGGGATGGAGCTGCTGGCTTTGTTGAAGATGTGGTGTGGGAAAGGGTCTGACGGGGAACCGGAGTGTATTGTGCCCATGGTCTTGATGGTGTCATCGATGTTCACGCTGGCCCAGGCTGGCAAGGGGTCATGGTCGATGGTGTGCGGCGGGTCTGGAGTATCTATCTTGGTGGGGGCTGTCTGGGTGTTGAAGCTGTCGTGGATGTCGGCGATCTTGCAGTGGAAGAAGGTGGCGAGGGAATCGCACAGGGCTTGCGACGGCGGGCTGTCGTCGGTGTTGGAGCTGGGGTTGGAGAGTTCCTTCACGATGTTGAAGAGCTCCTTGCTGTTGTGTGCGTTGTTGTCGAGGCGGTCTTTGAAGGAGATTCTCTTGGCGGACCTGATGAGGTGGTGGTGGTTACAGATGGCGTCTTTATGGGCTGCGTGGCTGTCCGGTGTCTTATCACTGTGCCATTTCTTCTCAAGTTTCCGGCAGGTACGCTTGAAAGCTAGGAGTTCCGGGGTGAACCAGCTGGCTCTTTTGGTGGTGTCGCTGTAGGTGTTTTTTCAGCGGAGCGAGGGTGTTGGCACAGTCGTCTATCCATCGTCTGAGGTTGCAGGCAGCGTCGTCGGTGTTGGATGGGTCGGAGGGAGGGCTGAGAGCGAGGTTTCCCCGTAGTTGGTCTTCGGTGACTTTGCTCCAGCAGCGGCGTGGGATCTGTTGGGTGCGGTGGTGTGTGGTGGGTTTCTGGAAGGTGAAGTGGATGCAGCGGTGGTCGGTCCAGAGGAGTTCCGTGGTGTGGGTGAAGGAGACGTGGGAGCTTGAGGAGAAGACGGGGTCGAGCGTGTGGTCGGCGGAGTGTGTCGGTGTTGTGACGAGCTGTCTCAGTCCGAGGTTGGCGAGGTTGTCGATCAGGGTGGTGGAGTTGCTGTCGTTGTTGTTCTCCAGGTGGAAGTTCAGGTCTCCGAGGAGGATGTAGTCGGTAGAAGTCAGGGCGTGCGTGCTGATGAAGTCGGCGATGGAGTCGCTGAACTGGGGTCGGGGCCCAGGGGGTCTGTAGACAAGGGTGCCTCTGAGGGTGGTGTTGGGGTCCGTGTGGATCTGGAAGTGCATGTGTTCGGCGGTGCAGAGAACGTCGTCGGTGCTGGTCGAGACCCTGATGGAGTTCTTGTGGACGATGGCGATTCCTCCTCCTACTCCGTTGGCGCGGTCTCTGCGGGTGATCTTATAGCCGTCTGGGATGGCTATGGCGATGTCGGGTGCGGAGGAGTCGTTCATCCAGGTCTCTGTCAGGAAGGCGACGTCTGGTGATGATGAGTCGAGCAGGTCCCAGAGCTCGACAGCGTGTTTGCGTGCGGAGCGGGTGTTCAGTAGGATGCATCGGAGGTGGTTGAGGTCCTTCTTGGCGGGCGCTTAGGTGGCCCTGAGGCTGGTGTATCTGCAGTTCCGGCAGGTGAAGGGGCCATGTGTGCGTTTCGGGGCAGCCTTTAAGCAGTTGTGTCTCCGTCCGGGGTTGAGAGTGTGGAGTGTGGTGGCATCGTAACGGCGTCGGTCCTCGAGGCTGGAGCGGGGGGCGCGCGGCCCAGGGGTTCTGGCGCTGGGCGCGGTCCAGGCGCCGACGGGCGCAGACGGGCTTGCCTTAGGCGCGCCTTCGGCACGCCAGCGGCGCGGCCGCACAGCGGCCGCCATATATGGGGAGCTGGGAGGGAGGAGCAGCTGGGAGGCGGGAGGCAGGGGCAGCGAATGGGCAGTCAGGGGGGCGGGGCCAAAGGGGACGCAGCGGCGGGGGTACAGAAGGCAAAGTTGGGCACAGCAGAATGGGGGCACGAGGGGAAACAGAAAGCAAGAATGGACACAATCAACGGGGGCACGAGGGGAGACAGAAAGCAAGAATGGGCACAATTAACGGGGGCACGAGGGGAGACAGAAAGCAAAAATGGGCACAATCAACGGGGGCACAAGGGGAGACAAAAAGCAAAAATGGACACAATCAACGGGGGCACGAGGGGGACAGAGGCAAAACGGGCACCAAGGCAACGGCAGAGGGGCGAGCTTACCAGCAGCAGCAGCGGGCAGGACAACACAGGCGGAGCTGTGTGGCGGGGGAGCGACCTACCTGGCAAGGTCAAGGGTCGCTCTCCTCACCGCGCAGCGGCCGCCATATATGGGGAGCTGGGAGGGAGGAGCAGCTGGGAGGCGGGAGGCAGGGGCAGCGAATGGGCAGTCAGGGGGCGGGGCCGCAGGGACGCAGCGGCGGGGGTACAGAAGGCAAAGTTGGGCACAGCAGAATGGGGGCATGAGGGGAAACAGAAAGCAAGAATGGGCACAATCAACGGGGGCACGAGGGGAGACAGAAAGCAAGAATGGGCACAATCAACGGGGGCACGATGAGAGACAGAAAGCAAAAATGGGCACAATCAACGGGGGCACGAGGGGAGACAGAAAGCAAAAATGGACACAATCAACGGGGGCACGAGGGGGACAGAGGCAAAACGGGCACCAAGGCAACAGCAGAGGGGCGAGCTTACCAGCAGCAGCAGCGGGCAGGACAACACAGGCGGAGCTGTGTGGCGGGGGAGCGACCTACCTGGCAAGGTCAAGGGCCCCAGATATGCTAAGGCCCACCCTGGGACCACAGATGGAAGCAGGAGCGAAGTGTTTGTGCATTGGTGTGGTTTTTTGGCTACCTATAAGAATTCCTTCTCTGGAAACTCTCGGGGCCAAACAGTATCCTCCCCTATGTTGGCCCTCCTGCGCATTCCTTTCTAGCTCAGTTTGAATGTTGCTAGGCTCAGTGAAATTGTATAATGCTGTGAAGGTGTTCTTGAATCAGGTCAGATTCACTACTACTCTATAGGGTTCTACTCTGTTGGGTTGTATTTTGGTCCTAATCCTACATAGGTATAGGTGGAGAAGGGATTTTCCTTTTTCTGGGGCTACCTCTTGGGACAAGTAAAGGCTGTCTGTGCTTACTGCATGTGGTATCAGCGAACAGACGTAACTTGACCTGGCTGATGTCTTGGAGCCCACAGCGGTCATGTGCTGATACCATGTGTTGTGTAAGAGGGCGCTGTATAGTGCATGTGGAATGCTAGTGTTGGGATCCGTACAATTGTAAATGATGTGGGAGAGGTCCCTCACAAGCACAGTGATAGCTTTGGGATGGACTCCATTAAACTAGGCAGTTCTTTGATGATGAATGAATGCGACAGCACCCATAGTAAACAAAGGGTACATACAAATGCAATACATAACTTATTGAACATTGCAGGTTTTGGAATGAATCCAGGGGAGATGTCTGTAATCCTCTGGTAATTGGGAGCATCTTTAGTTAACAAAATTCAAGGCAAAAAAGTTCATAGTACGGCTCGTAGTTCTTAATTCGCACACTGTAGATCCTGTTGGTGTGCTAATGTGGTGCACTTGGACATTCGATTGCCGATCTGTTGGATAAGAGCTGCATTCATTAGTTAGTTAAGAAAACAGTGCTTTATTGCATGTGCCAACGTCAATCATTTTCTTCAGAGTTCCTGTACTTTTCTTTAACCCTGGGCGGTAAATTCCCCTGCGCTCGCGGAATTTGCAGAATTTTGGCAATTCAGTGTTCCGCGGAGAACGCGGAATTGCCGAAAATTCAGCGATTTGTGGCGTAGCGGAATTTTTTCCTTGTTCGCGCTTTAAAAATGTGTTTTCGCGCACGCGTTAGCGACTTACCGGGATCCCTGCGTTCGCCGACGAGTTTTCCTATCCGTTCGCTTGCGCCACGAGATTTTGGTAGCCGGCCGCGCGATCCCGCGAGAGTGTGTGATCGCGAACACGTCATTCGGACGCGCCATCGGACATCCGGCGGAAGTTTGGTGAAGCTCGCGATGCCGAACACGCAAAATTTGCAATCTGGAGAATAATAATATCTGGAGCAGCATAAAACCTTCTCGAAAATGATGATTTGGATGAAAAAAACTCCTCAGATTGACATTTGGCTGTACTTTTTGGTGCAAGGAGTCCTTTTTTTAAAAACTTTTTTTGGGAGAGGAAGGAAGTGCCCCAGAGTCTCCAACTTCCTGTTCCTGTCTAGCAGGCTCCTCCCAGTGCTTTGTCCATGTCCTGTTCACTTTCATTTGGATTTGGAGCTGGAAGGATCACTCTTTGTGTCTGCTGCATCATATATCATTGGATTTGAGGACTTTTGGCTTTGAGGACTTTTGGAATTGAGATTTTACAAGTAAGTTGGTGTTGTTTGTTTGATTGGGGCATTGCAGTTGCTGCAACTACAATTTTGGTACTTTTCATCATTTAAAAAAAAAATTATTTTGAGTAGCCAGTAGGCCCAGAGCTAGTCATGGGTGCATGATGAAACAACTGTTCCTTTGGTGTGTGTTGAATTTATTTTAAACATCATTTAGGGCATGGATGGCATTGGATTGAATTGCAAAATGTGTATTTTTTGGGGTATTTCAGATTTTTTGTGTGTGTTAAATAAATGCCTTTGTTGTGTGTGTGTGTGTGTGTGGTGTGGTTGTTGTGTAACTTGCACACCTTGTTTAGCCCTGTGGATTTTCGTCTTTGCATTTTTTTTTGTATTTTTTTTTTGTCCTCATTCCGCAATAGATTGTATATGGAGTTATCGGGGACCCCTGCAATAACAGATCCGGCCCTTCACTGCCCCGTATGTTCACTTCGCGTTTGGGGAGTTGATTTCTTGGAATTTCCAGCAGGGATCCCTTTATTTCCATTACCAATAAAGTATTTTTCGAGGAGGGGAGCTAGCCATCCTGGCTACTCAAACAAGCATTATGCTTGTTATTTATTGCTATCGCATAATCATTGGACTTTATATATTTATACATTTAAATCAATGCAATTACATTAACTGATATGACTGGATAGACTGCTCCCAGATTTCCCAAAAGTTGTATTTTTTGCTAGGTCTCCCACTTCTATCCAACCTATTTATCCTTTGGATAGATGCTAGCCATTCCCAGTGTGTAGGTGGTGCGGGACTTATCCATTTAATACATACTTCCCTTCTAGCTAATAAAATCAATAGAAAGAGAAGGTTTTCTTGTTTCTTATTTAGCTTATGAAGGCCTGCTTCTACTTTACTCACCCCGAATATAACAAGGTCAATACTTACATCAAACGGTCGTTCTAGCAGATTCTCTAGTACCCACTTCGTGCCAGAAATCTTCGAGCTGGGGGCACTGCCGAAACATATGCAAGTCGTCAGCCTTTTCTTTTCCACATTTGGGACATTTTTTTGTTCTCTGCCCGCTGAACTTAGATAACCTCTTCGGAGACCAATAGGCTTAAATAAATGGTTTCTTCTTAAAGCAGCAGATTTTACAACAGACCAACATTTTTCCATAGATACTTGCCATGTTTTTTGGACGTCCAGCGTCGGCAGTTCTTTCCCCCAGATCTCTTCGGGAATTACATAGTCCTCCTCACCAGCTAATATCAGGGCCCAATACCATCGTGAAACTTCTTTTTTTTAAATTCCGCTCTCCTGCAATTCCTTTTCCAAATTGCTATTTCCCTGTTTGCATTCAGTTTGGGTCTTTATCCAGCTTGAAAGTTGGTAGAATTTAAATTTTGATAATGAGCCATTCGTCATAATTGTAAGTTGGTCCCAGTTAATAATGTTATATTCTATGATCAGTTGACCCCATTTAAGAATTCCAGCTTGCCTCAAAGGAACTGCTAGCCTGTCCATTAGGCACTCAGGGGTCCCTGGTGAGTCCCATATAGGGGCGTTTTCACTATAATAAGGTATCTTTAAAGTACTTCTTATGTTGTACCATAATTTTGCTGCAGACCTGAGCACTTTCAGTTTGACCTTTTTAAAATACTTTGGATGGCCAAATTTATACAAATAGTTTCCTTCAGGACCTGTCATGGCTTGTAGGTAGGTGGGATACGATTCATAGTTATTTAAGAGAACCCTCATATATTTAAACTGAAAAGCTCTATAATATTCCAATATGTCTGGACTTGCTATCCCACCTTGTTCTTTTTTCCTCCTTAGCTTTTTCCACGCTATTCTTATCCCTTTTGATGACCTGATGAAGCTATTTAGCTCCCCTTGTAATTTCTTAATTAGTTCCCTCTTAAACTCAAGTGGAATTGCACTACAAATATAAGTGAATTTGGGTAGAATTGACATTTTTATGATATTCGATCTTCCCATAAATGTCAAGGGAAGACCTCCCCATACTTTAAGTAGTCTTCTGACTTCTGTTAGAATCCTGTTGAAATTTATCTGGGCTATTTTATCTATAGCTTTAACCAGTTCTATTCCTAGGTATCTTATCTTCTCTTTGACAAGTTGATTTTTACTATGGGAGTTCCACTCCATAATTTCCGTTTTTGATTGGTTGATCATATAACCGGAAACTCTCCCATATTGCCTTAGAGTATTTTCTATAGATTCGAAAGCTCCTGCCAAGTCATTCGTAAAAATCATTAGGTCGTCCGCATAAAGAGCAACTTTTTTCTCCCACCCTAGATAGGAAAAAGGGGAATTTCTGTATTATTTCTGAGGTTTTGCGCTAGAGGTTTGATGTAAAAATTAAAAAGCAGGGGAGACAATGGGCATCCCAGTCTCGTACCTCTCTTGATTTTTATTTTTTCTGTTAAGTTACCATTGATTAGAATTTTGGCCTTTGGATCTTTATATAATCTATTAACCATTTCTTGAAAGTTATCCCCAAGTTTGTATTTTTCCAAAACACTATTCAGAAACAACCAGTTCACCCTATCGAATGCTTTGGCTGCATCGAAAGTGATGATAGATAGAGGTATCTTCTCTTGTGTAGCTATATCTATTGCTCCTACCACCTCATGAGTCAGTTCCTGGATCTGTCTCCCTTTCACAAAACCCTTTTGATTTATATTTATAAGGGATCCCGCAATTTTGCCTAACCTCTTTGCTATTATCTGCGTGAATATTTTATAATCGCAGTTCAAGAGGGATATAGGCCTGTATGATTCACATATTGCGGGATTCTTGCCGGGCTTTAGAAGAATGCTAATTATCTCATCATTCCATGATTCAGGAAGGTCTCCCCTGTCCAAGAAGATATCATTGATCAACTCTGTCAGGGGGAACCAAAACTTCTCTTAATTTAGTATACAGCTCGTTTGGAAGGGCGTCCGGGCCCGCAGCCTTTCCTTTCTTTAAACCTCTGACAACTTCCTCTACTTCTTCTTTGGTGATCCTTTCATTCAGTTCTTCCCTTTCCTGTTGTGTTAAAGAAGGGAAATCTAGTTTTTCTAAGTAGTTATGAAGTTGCTCTATTGTTGGAGTGATCTCTTCTGTATATAGCTCTTCGAAGAACTTCACAAATTCTTGCATGATCCTGGAATCTTCAGAGCTTATTTCTGCAGAGTTTCCGACCCGGATACCTACTATCTTATTTCTTGTTTGGTCTGTTTTTATCTTCCAGGCCAGCATCTTGCCGCATCCCTCGCCATATTCGTAGTGGGCCAGTTTACTTGCCTCCCACTTTTCTCTCACTATGCTCTCCAAAGTTTCTGTAAGGGCTTCTTTCTTTCCTTTCCTTTCTATCTCCAATCTTTTTCTCTCTAATGCTGAGGTTTCTTTTTCTAATTGCGTGTCAAGGAATTTTATAGCTTCCTCCGTTTGACTTATTTTAAGCTTCTTTTTTTTGGATTTGTATGCAGCAATACTTTGGGGCCGATTCCGATTCGGGCCGGAAATCTCTCCGACCGTGCCGGACTCGGAGAGATTTCCGACCAAATCGGACCCTAGCAGCCCGACCGAACGAGTACGATGCGCACGTATGCCATCGGACTCGATTCGGTCGGACTCCATTGAAGTCAATGGGAGCCTGTCGTACAACGCGTACGCGGGCTCCCATTGACTCAATGGGTGCGAGGCGAACAAGGCGCCCCTACAGCGTGTACGCGGCGAAGCGACTCGCGCCGTACACGCACAGGTAGGGGGACCGATGGGTCCCCCTGTGTGCGACTCGTGCGGCTACGCGTACAGGGGGTCCGACACGGACCCCGAAGTACGGCTCCGACTGCTTCTTCGAGCCAGACGGGCGCGAGTCGGTCTGACTGCGCTCGCGGCGCGCATCGTACTTGCCCGGCCGGGGAACGTCTACATTGCGCGGTGCGAGGCGTGTCCGAGCGAGTCGGTCGGAGCGGTCGGCTTTCGCGTACGAGTCGGTCGGTGCGGTTGGGTCTCGCAAACGAGTCGGTCGGAGTTTTCGCATCGTACTCGCTCGCACGTACGAATCGGTCGGGAAACAGGGCTCCGAATCGGATCCGGTAAAGCCGAATCCGATTCGGAGCCCTACCGGCCGAGATCGGAATCGGCCCCTTAATATCTTTCCTCTGATTACTGCCTTATAGGCATCCCAGCTAACTTGCTTGGAGGTTCCTTTTTTATTTAATAGAAAGAATTGCTCTGTCTCTGTTTGGAGAGCTTCTATATTTAAAGGATCTGCAAGAATTGTGCGATCTACTGTCCACCTTGGAGGTATAGTAGCATGCCTCATCTGGAGTTTTAACAAGACTGCAGAATGATCGGATAGATGAGCTGGGAGGTGTTCTACACCTTGTGTACCTTCAATTAGGTTTCTGTCCAATAAGAAATAATCTATCCTAGAGGAGTGCCCTAATTTTTTATTTTGGAAAGTAAAGCACTGCCCTTTATCACCTTTCACCTTCCAAATATCCGCTAAACCCAAGTCTCTTAAACATATGCCTAGCCACTCTCTCATTTTTAAGAGATTCGCTTCTTTTCTAGCTGGAAGACGGTCCACCTTCGGGTCTAGGATTATATTAAAATCTCCCCCCATAATTATTGGGGATGAGGCCATTCATAATTAAGGGGCATATTATCAAGAACGGCGATAAAATTATCGCCGCTTTAGTGGCAGAAAACTGCCGCTAAAGCGGCGATAATGGGCTTGATAATAACCCTGGAGAATTCAATAGAAGCCCATGTTCACACCAGAACATGGACTTCTATTGGAATTCTCAAGGGCATATTATCAAGCCCATTATCGCCGCTTTAGCGGCAGTTTTCTGCCGCTAAAGCGGCGATAATTTTTAATGCCGTTCTTGATAATATGCCCCTGAGTGTATAGATTTTGTAGAGGTTCTGGGTCATCTGTATTTGGCCCGTAGTAACCCACAATCGTGTATTGTTTATCAGATATTCTTACTTTAGTTACCACCCATCTCCCTTTCCTATCAGCCTCAGACGACTCAATCCTTGCCTTAAGCAATTTTTTGAACAATATAGCTACCCCCTTAATGCAGCATTCTTGATTAGTGCAAGCATATGAGTCCACCCACCTCTGACTCTTTATTATTTCCTCCCATTCATTTTTGAGGAGATGTGTTTCTTGCAGTATAATAATTTCGCTATCTATTGTTCTCAAATATTCCAATATTTTCCTTCTACGATTCCTGGTTCTAAGGCCATTTACATTCCAAGATAAGATATTAACTACTGCTGAATCTTTTTTCATGATTTATTACTTGTATCGAACCGGAGCCTTCCCATCACCTTGCTGGTCCCTTTCTCCATCTTTTTGTCTGCTGATGACTTTTTTTTTCCCCCCCCCTACTATGCTCCCCACCCATGTGTGTAAATTTTTTACTTTTATCATTATTGATTTCTCCCACCCTGGAGAAGCCTCCCTTTCTTCTTCACTGGGCAGTATTAAGGCCCTTTTGAGTATCCCTGCTCTCCTTGTGGCTGAATTATGTTTACTGTTGCTCTCGCATTTGTTCTATGAACCGCTCAACTTCTTTTGGCTCTCTTATATTGTGCATTTTGTTCTTCCACATAATTCTCAGCACTGCGGGGAAGCGCATTTGGACCGTAGCGCCTAGGGATCTTAGGTGTTGCATCTGTTGGCCAAGCTCCCACTGTCTGTCTTGTGTCGCCTTTGAGATATCCGATCGAATTCTGAACAACCACTCGTCTTTGTTGAAGGAACCTTTCTTAAGAGCTTCACTCAAAAGTTTTTCTTTGAGGGTATAGGTTTTAAAATTTATCAAAATTTTCCTCGGGGTCTTTTTTGTCTTGTTTTTACCGAAAGGATCTCGGTGCACTCTTTGTATATCTTCAGCTAAGGCTGCTGATTTTGCCCAGGAAAATGTTCCTCTAATAGCGAGATTACAAAGGTTTTTATGTCCTCTCTTTCTAATCCCTCCGGCACATTCAAAATTCTTAGATTATTTCTCCTCGCTTGGTTTTCCAGAGATTCGAGCTTATCCCTGAGGCTCTCTTCACTGGACTTGAGAGTTTTGATCTCCTTTTGGTGCAATTCCACCTCCTTACTCAATGATTCTACCACTGCCTCCACTGCAGTTACTCTCTCCCCTAGTGAATTCAATTTGGTGTCTAACATCTCACAAGCCTCTTGTATTTTGGTTTGGTTATCCTCAGAGATCGCAAACTTAGCCCTCATTTCTTCTAGCATTCTTTCCAGCATTTTTTCTGTTGAGTTTTGCGGCGGTTCTGGGAGTTTGAGGGGTTGCTTGCTACAGCCTGAATTATCACCTTTTGCTTTTGTTGGTAACGTCTGACTTTCGTCTATTATATTACTCTCTATTACCTGTGCTTGTGGTAATTGCAGAGTGTCTTCCTCCATTTCCACTGCCCTGCCCTCACTCTTATTGTTAGGGAAGTTATTTACTGGATGTTCTTCAGGTGAATCGTGTCCCTTACGATCTATTTGGGATTGCTTTTGAACTTGCACTTTAAAAAAGGATCTTAGAGATGGAGTGACTTTAACTTTAGGTGCTTTGCCCGTGCTTGGTCCACTCCCTTTATTTTTTCTCCCTCTAGTACTCTGGGATGCTGTTGCATCCGTATCTTCTTTCTTCCCTTCTTTTCGTTGTTAGTGGAACAATACTGGGGTTAGAGACAGCAGTCGGGGTATTTCCAAGAAATTGCCTATTCCTTAGGCAATAACTTGTGCCTCTGTTTTTCTCGCCGGTTGCCGTTGTGGCTGTATCAGGGGAACGGGTATATTCAGGGCCTTCCCTCCCCTCCTCTTCGAGTGTTTGGGGATAATCTTTGTCCCCAACTTGTAGGTTTTTGCAAAGGTTCTCAACCCCTGGAGACTTGCTTACCTTGCTCATACGTTTTTCTTTTATTTCCCCTTCTTTTTCTCCTACAGCTCCGTGTGCAGTGTTTGTGGCATTTGCGGCGTTTTTCTTCACTTTCTGTCGTTCCCCCCATGCGCCATTCACTTTCGCTGAGTTGCTGGGGACCGCGATCACTCTACCTCGATTGCCCCGGAAGGAGATTCTGGCGGCTGCCCTGCGGTAGCTCCGCTGCACTTCCCACGCTCCCGCCCACACGCCAGAGAGGGCGCGCCACGTATCGCAGCCGGCTGAACTTTTCGCTCTGTTCCCTTGCGGCTCGGTGAGTCCAATTTCCTTACTTGTCAAATCGGGGGTAAGAATTATTTTTAAGGACCACATCCCTGTTTTCATGGCATTCGTGGCATTTTGTCCTCTCTTGCTGAATTCACGATGAGGGCTTCAAATGTTAACACCACTTAGAGAGCAGGGAGCTCCCGACCGGTCACTTTAGCCGGCCGCCATCTTCTCCCGTTTTTGCATTTTTGCATTAAAGCTGTGTTGTTTAGCATGCCTACTTTACCTGGCTGTTATAGGCCTGTTTCAATTCATTGTTTTCCAGGCATCCTGCTTGTGACTGTGAGTGCCCATGTGGCTGGTGGCCATTTTGCGGTGGTAGTTATAAGTGTGCTGCTTTTGCCATATAGGCCTGCATGTGTTTCCTTTGTTCCTTTTTGGCCTAGGCTTCTTGTTGTTGTGAGCCTGGCCATGTGGCTGGTGGCCATTTTGAAGCGAGGCAGTGTGCTTTTGCCATAGGCCTGCATTGTCTGTCTTCGCTTTCTTGTTGTTGTTTTGGGCCTGGCCATGTGACTGGTGGCCATTTTGAAGCCAGGCAGTGTGCTTTTGCCATAGGCCTGCAAGCTTGTGGCCTAGTCTGCCAACAGGCCTTTCATCCAGTAGGCTCAGAGGTAGTCATGGGTGCATGAAACAACTGTTTCTGTGTGATCTGTTGAATTTAAACATCATTTAGGGCATGGATGGCATTGGATTGAATTGCAAAATGTGTTTTTTGTGGGGTATTTCACTTTTTTGGTGTGTGTTAAATAAATGCCTTTGTTGTGTGTGGTGTATTTGTTGTGTAACTTGCACACCTTGTTTAGCCCTGTGGATTTTCGTTTTTGCATTTTTGCATAAAGCTGTGTTGTTTAGCATGCCTCCTTTGCCTGGCTATTATAGGCCTGTTTCAGTTCATTGTTTTCCAGGCCTCCTGCTTGTGACTGTGAGTGTCCATGTGGCTGGTGGCCATTTTGTGGTGGTAGTTATAAGTGTGCTGCTTTTGCCATATAGGCCTGCGTGTGTTTCCTTTGTTCCTTTTTGGCCTAGGCTTCTTGTTGTGGGCCTGGCCATAAGGCTGGCGGCCATTTTGAAGCCAGGCAGTGTGCTTTTGCCATAGGCCTGCATTGTCTGTCTTCGCTTTCTTGTTGTTGTTGTGGGCCTGGCCCTGTGGCTGGCGGCCATTTTGAAGCCAGGCAGTGTGCTTTTGATATAGGCCTGCAAGCTTGTGGCCTAGTCTGCCAACAGGCCTTTCATCCAGTAGGCTCAGAGGTAGTCATGGGTGCATGAAACAACTGTTTCTGTGTGTTCTGTTGAATTTAAACATCATTTAGGGCATGGATGGCATTGGATTGAATTGCAAAATGTGTTTTATGTGGGGTATTTCACTTTTTTGGTGTGTGTTAAATAAATGCCTTTGTTGTGTGTGGTGTGTTTGTTGTGTAACTTGCACACCTTGTTTAGCCCTGTGGATTTTCGTTTTTGCATTGTATTGCATTAAAGCTGTGGTGTTTAGCATGCCTCCTTTGCCTGGCTATTACAGGCCTGTTTCAGTTCATTGTTTTCCAGGCCTCCTGCTTGTTGCTTGTGACTGTGAGTGTCCATGTGGCTGGTGGCCATTTTGTGGTGGTACTTTAGTAGTGTGCTGCTTTTGCCATATATGCCTGCATGTCTTTCCTATGTTCCTCTTGGCTTACTGCTTCCATCCATCCCCTTTGCCAGCTGCAGCTCCCTGAATGACGTGATGAGCAATTAATTTAATGCCAAACAAACAGGTTCCACTTCCATTACATTTGTATTTTTGTTTGTTCTTCTTCTTCTTTCCTATCCTTCCTGAGTGTACACAGTATACCATGAAAGCCCTTGTTGTCAAAGTCTCACAAATGGCTACACTGTTATGTTTTTTTTATAACTTAAACTGAGTTAATAAAATGTAATAATATAACACTAACAAGTGTGACCACCACACACTAAGTTATATATTATATTTGTTTGTTTGTACTAGTAGTAATTGAACCACAACAACAAATGCAACATTTCACTGATGTTCTTCTCCTGGCTTCTTTGCTTTTAGGTGCACAAAAAGACAGAGGAGGAGGTGACATCATCACCCGTTGTACTGCCAGACAGAAGTCCTGCTGCGCACAACGTCACGTGACGTGTGGCCACAGACATCTCTGCAACTTGTGCAACAGCGTCCTGCTGACATCTGAAGAAGATGGCCCCAAAGAAAGTTACCAGGTGCTCCAGTACCAAGAAAGTTGCCAGTGCAAAGAAGGAACAGAAGAAGGAAGTGGCACTTACCAAGACTGGTGTGCCGCCCACGATGTTTTTTGGGAAACAAAAAATTACGCCTGCAGCAGGGGTGTCCGGGGACCAAGCTGGGAGCAGCACCTCTGCATCAGCGGGCCCACCCCACCAACCTAGGCCCAAGCCCATGAGTGTCGCAGAGGTAGCCAGTCTACTAATGAGCAGTGATGTTGAAATGTCATTATCGCAAAGTAGTACCCAATCAACGCAGGCGGAAACTCAGCAGATAAGTGGGCAACAACTGCCGCAACAACAGTCGCAACAACAGCCACAACAACAGCCGCAACAGCCGCAACAACAGCCCACAATAGTAGTTGTTGCTCCTGAAGTAGGGACAGTTCAGGAAATCGAGCTTCCTGCAGATGAAGAGGAGCAAGCCACTCTTTCAGAAGATCCATTGTCTTCCAGATCCCCAGCAAGGAAAAGGAGGGTTAGTCCATCAACTTCTTCTCCAAGTCCCACTTCTGATGATCTAGATGCCACTTGGTATCCACCAGCTCAGTCTGAGAGTGATGCCCGCCACAAGACAAGGCTAGTGAAAAGGAAGGTTCCAGAAAGCCTTAGAGTTATGGAGGTAGATGTAGAAGAGGGGGATGATGATGATGACGAGCCAGTCATCATGAACATCACTCCCGGCCCAGAGGAGATGGAGACCAACATTATTACCCTATCCAAAATCGCTGCGAGGGATGTAGCACGGATACCACCAAGACAGGTAACACCACCTCCAGCTTCCATATTTGCATTTGCTATGGCCCGGCAGGGACCTACATCAAGCTCAACCACCACCTCAGTACTAGGTAGTGGTACTGTAAGTGCACAGAGTCAAATTCCACGCCCACACTCCAGTTCATCTGGCATTGAAAGTGGCACCTCCAGCAGCACCAGAAAGTACACCACCCAGTTTGGGACTTCTTTTCGGTTAGCAGTAAGGAGGAGAACATTGTTTTATGATCAATTTGTCGACACGCTGTTAAGCGGGGTAAGCTTGGTACAAACTATGGTACCGGAGGCCAAACAAGTCATCTAAAAAAACACTGCATCATCCAGTGGGAGGCTCACCTACTTCGCTTACAAAAAAGTAAAACTGCACCCATTGCTGTTGATGGGGATGAAGAAGTAGAAGAAGATATGATCGCGGTGGAAGGTGAACAAGAGGGAGACATTTCTAGCCCTGTCCCCAGCAGTGTAGTGGTACCGCCCACATCCTCAGCAACATCTCAGTGGCACCGTAGTAAGAAGAGTCATACTCAGAGTCAGACTGAGACACCAAGGCAACCGAGTACTGCAATGAAAGAAAGTGCGTCGTTGAGCCTAACTGGGTTCAAGAAGACAGCTGCACCACAAAGGAAAATAATCCAGCCTACCATTGACAGCATGCTTAGGTCGGAGGGGCAGTATGAACGCAACCACCCAACGGCATGTTTGTACAATGCGATGCTGGCTAAAATGTTAGCACTGGACCTTCTCCCTTTTTCTTTTGTGGAAGGGGTGGGTTTCCTTGAATTTGTGTCAGCCATCTGCCCTAAATGGAAGGTTCCCAGCCGGTCCTATTTCACCTGAGTTGCTGTTCCAGCACTACATCACGATGTGCTGGAATTGCTTGGACAAGCTTTGCAGCAGAGTGCTGTTCACAATATCCACCTGACAACAGACATGTGGACCAGTTGCTAAGCCACTGATTACATGTGCATCACTGCACACTGGATATCTTTTGTGGGGTTTAGAGAAAAGATATCTGAAGCTGGTGCTGTTGACACTGCTGAGATTTTTAATGCTACTCGGAAACATGCAACTGTAGCCATGTTCGCAATGCAGAAATCTCATACTGCTGCAAACATTTTGTAAGAGTTTAACAGCAAGGTCTTTGAATGGCTGCGCCCAAGAGGGCTTAACATTGGTTTTGTTGCCACAGATAATGGCAGTAATGTACTTAAGGCCATGGAGAATGGTGCCTATTTCAGGGTCCCGTGTTTGGCGCACTGCATTAACATTATTGTTCAAGACTTTCTGAAAAAAGAAGCCATAGTCAACAACTTACTGACCACCTGCCGAAGAATATGCACACATTTCAGCCATTCTTTTAAAGCCCGGAAGCAGCTGAGGATCATTCAACGTGAATATAGAATGCCAGTCAAAGCACTCATCCAGGAGGTGGCAACACGTTGGAACTCAACTTATTACATGCTTGACCATCTGTTTTAGCAGTACAGATCAATCAATGAATATGTCATGCAAAGAGGGGATGCTACTGTGAAAGGCATGACCCTTCAGATGGACTAATGGTGCCTAGTTAAATGCCTGACAGAGATGCTTCTTCCTTTCGAGGTCTTCACACGTGAAGTCAGCAAGGAGGACTGTACTATGGGCCAAGCTATCCCATTGTTGCACATGCTACAGCAACAGCAGAAGGAGGTGTCTGAAACGTACATAGGTGTGAAGGAAAAAAATGAAGCATATGAGTTGGTGGAGAGCTTATCCCGTCACTTAGCTGAAAATACAAGGGTGCAAACTATGATTGTGTCAGAAAAACATTACATTTGCGCCACAATTCTGGATCCACGGTATAATTCGGCACTGAACAGTAAGACATTAATTCCTTTTTCAGAAGTGGACGTTGCCCGGTACAAAAGTTGGATAGCTGAGGTAGCCAGTCACTTTGAAAATGAATGGCTGGCAATTAAAGGCCTGCTACTCAAACCCACAACAAGTACTGCAGCAGGGCATCTGGTGTAAAGTTCCACTTCAGAGCCTGAGGGCAGTGCATTTGGCTCAGAGCGGTCACCAACACTATCGACAACAACAGCAAGAACCGGATCATCAGCCCCAGTAAAATCGGCACAGGATTGGTATTTACAGCAAGGGCTTGCTAGGTCCAGTGCTGATGCAAAGACAAAAGAGGCCAAACAAACTGTAGCACCCCTGAACATTGAGCGGATGGTCCAGGCCTATCTGGATGACCCAACAGAGGTCTACATTGATCAAAACCCAATGCAGTATTGGTATGGGAAAAGGAACCAATGGCCAGTGCTCAGCAGGCTGTCGATAAACTATCTGGCTTACCCTGTCGCAAGTGTCTCTTCTGAACGTGTTTTCAGTGCTGCTGGTGCCATTGTAACAGTGAAAAGGACCAGTCTCTCGCCCAAAAACGTGGAGAGGTTAACCATGATCAAAATGAATCAGCACTTTATACCACCGAATTACACAATACATGAATCAACACAGGAAGATGAGGACAGCAACTTAGGTGACGGAAGTAGTGTGTTAGATGATGATTACCTACTTCTGGTTGAACCCCCAGAGTTTGAGGACGAGCTATACTTCCCTGACAACTAGGCTTGAACTTCTTACTTTCTTCCTCCCTTATTTACTTTTATTTGTATGTGTCTGTCTTTCTGGTTAGAAACTTCGAATCACAACAATTCCATCACCACTGTCTTCTAGTCTTTTTATTGCCATATTGCAGTTGCAGCTGTCTGCATTTCACTGAAGTCCACTCCTCCGAGTCCTGCTCCTCCATCCTCCTGACTCGCCCTAAATCCATTTCCCTCAAGCCAGATGATGATTGGATATAGAATAGAAGAAAAAAGAAAATGTTGCCTCGTTGAGTCCCTCCAAAAGAAGTGGAACATGATGACTACTATAGCTATCCTCCTTTCCGAACCGAGAGAGACTGCCCCTTAACTTAAGATGAGAAGGAACAGGTAATGAATGATGGCATGCATTGGATGCTGACTGAGTGATTTGTGTTGTTGTTGTTTGTTGTGCATGAAGTGAATTCATTGTGCACTATTATTTAATCTACACACTAAAAGTAACTCAAGTCAATGTTTCCCTTCTTGTTTTTTAATAACATATTTGTACTTCTACTGCAGGCCGATCCATTGCATTTTGAATATGGAATGTGGACTCACTCTGTACACTGCACACTGAGTTGGACAACACCATGATGATGACCACAGTGACATAATATCTTCGCAGTCACTCAGTAGGATCGGAAATGATTGATGGAATAAGTCAGGGCGTTTCATGAGTGGCATAAAAGGTAAACAAGTCAACAACAACCACAGCAAACCTACATGTCTGTGTAGTGGTGGAGTCGAGTCGAGTGTAGTGGTATGACTGACAGCGGTGCATTGATTTAGTCACTTAATTTGTAAAATGCTATGTTGCTGTATATGTGCTTTGTCTGCTAGTCACTTAATTTGTAAAATGCTATGTTGCTGTATATGTGCTTTGTTTAGCCAAAAAATGTACGCTAAATGGAGGATGGGTCACAGGTGCCGTGGGCCTGTCCTGTCCTGCTGTTGTTGTAGGTTAATGCTGGAAACAGAGTAGACATGATGTATCTATGCCGCCACTGAAAGTGTTCTTGTTGCACTCCACCGTAATTTATGCATTTTTTTTCTCCTTGATTTTTCAATATCTCTTTTGTTTTTCCATCTACAATTACAGGCCGGCCCTTACCCTGTGCTATACTGGGAAAAACAACTCACACTTACCTTACCAATCCACAACCGCCAGGCAGGCAGTGGCGTCACCCAAGATTGATGGACGGAGCGTCCATGGAAGGGAGGACCAAGAGGAATGCCGAGATGCAACTCCCCAAATTGACCAGGATAACAACATACAGTAACAGTATCAACATTCATCATCTTTTAAATAATTTGATTCATTTTTTATCTTCAATCATTACGACTGTGTGTTGTTGTTATTATTATGTTTGTTCTCTGCTTATAATTCATCCCTACAGCTATTTTTTAATTTTGTTTGCTATCTGTAAAAGTAAGCACGGTACAACAGAACAGAAACTGTATGTAATTTGGGTCTCTCTGAGGGCAGACAGGCAAGCCACATTGCATAATATACTGCTGCCCTGTACTGTCTAATTGTCTAGTAGTAGTTAGTAAGTACTACTTATCATTAACCATCAAGTTATCAATATCATCATCATGCATGCATTTCCTTTTTCTCCCTTAACAGATTTATGGAAATGGTCATCTGCCAAGATTGTGTTTTTTTGTTTGTCCATGCGTAATGTTTTTCTTTGTCAAACCTTTCCCCAAACCCCCTTCCCAACCATTCATCAAACCCTAACCCTCTTCCCCCGGGCTGTGTGATTTATTGAGGTGTGACTAAATTAAATGTACACCAATAATTGATCACATGCTGGCTGGGGCGGATGTGGCGAAAGCAACACTAATTCAATTTCAAGGCAGGGCGAGGATCTTCTTCTGCTTGCCCACCCATGATCAGTTTATTTGCAAGGTAATTTTTTTTTTCCAAAGGAACCTAATCCATCATCATTAATTGCCAGCATCGATTGGATTTGTCATCCTCCTACACAGCACTAAAGGTTACGCTTGTGTCGAGTGTAGGCCTAGTCGAGTGACTTGACACAACTACAGTTTGTAACTTGTTGTACTAGGCTATCCCTGCCACCATTATGTTTTATTTTATTTTGTCATATTATTGTTTGGCAGTAAGTTCTGTACTGTACTTCGTTCTACTACTCCTCCCACAGTCTCTCTCAGGCGACTGACTGGCTCATTTTCTTTTTTTGCAAATGCTACTGTGCCAGTGTCTACTACTACCACCACAACCATGGCATGTTGGGAAACCAAACCATCATCACCATGCAGCCATCGCTGTGCCTAAGTTAAACATCAAGCACAGGTAAGAGAAGAAGTTTGGGGGAGGCATAATTAATAATGGAAATGTTTTCATTAATTCACACACCCCTTGAGTCCAGTTGCAGAATGCATAGACTAGGAGGAGAGAATGACAGTACTAGTAGGACAAGTCACTCAGTGAGGGGTATCGCATCTATCTGTTTGTGTCTTACAAAGTCAGCCGATTATTTAAATCAAACACTGGCTGTGGCCCTGCAGCACCAAGAAAACAGTGTGACGTAAAACAGTAACCCAACCCACAAAACATTAACAACATCGTATGTAAAGTATAAATATAATTTAATCCCCTAACAAAAATAAACTATGTTTAAAATCCCACAACAACACCTGACCCACCCCTCTCCCTAACCCCAACCAATGTCCGAAACGAAAAAGTCTAACCAATTGTCCATGTCCATAATAAACCCCAATGCCCAATTCCCATCCACCAAAAGAAACAATAAAAAAGGGGCAATCCAACAGGGTCTCAACTCATCGGCGGGCTCGCTTCTCCAGGACCTTAATTCGCTCCTCTAGGCGGGCCACTCGGCGCTTCAGTGCGCGACAATTGCATCCACAGGGGGGGCAGCAGTGCTAGATAAAGAAGTGCACCGTAACACTGGAGGGTCCCGGCTGGGGCCCGGGGCATTGGAGGAGGCTGCAGCTGCTGCCGCCTCCTCCTCCTCCACCAGAACTACCAGCCGCCGGTATTCAGTCTGTATGGCCTCCAGCTTCCGGCGCTGGGCCATGGCTGACAACTCCTTCCTGTCTGGTTTCCCTTTGGAAGGAGTAGCTATATCAAGAAGAAAAAACAAGACTATTGTAACAATATACTCTTAGCAAAACAGTAAGACAAATTAATTCTACACATAGTGGCACAGTAGCACTAGCAAGCACAGTAAATAACATTTGTGGTATGTATCTATCCTCTCACTTCCTCTGCCTCTAACATTTGTGGGAGTTTCAGGCATTCAACCACCCATGCATCTGATTCCTATCAGCCACCTATGTATGCATCCCACGTATCCTTCTCTTCTCTGCCAGTCATAAATATTACATCTCGCACGTCCTTCCTCCTTCCACCTTTCTTTCCCTTTTCGTTCAACCCATCCATCAAGGTCATCTGATCTGACTTTTAGTCTTCTCCATAAAACTTTCACAGCTGAGTTGAAGTCAGATAGAAGAGGCCATTGGTTACTCAACACTCCCGCCCCTAATGCTATTGCTAATGCTAAGTATAGGGTGTCTTCTCCAACCGTTCACAACAACTTCTTACTTACTAAGTCTCAACAGTACAGTGTACACCCTTGCAGCGAGTGTAATGTTAATAAGTAAGGAATATAACTTACCACTGCCCGCCACTGCTGCTGGCTCACCCCCTGCAGCTCCTGCAACTGCCGCATCTCCTCCGCCTTCCTCTGTGGCCGCGTCGCCATCGCCGCTGGCCCCGGCACTGGTGGTCGGTAGTACGCCTAGAAAAAACATTACACATTTTTTAGATGCCATATACACATCCCCCTATTTATTCTTTTTCACTAGCAAGATTGAAAAAAAAGTTAATACATACATATACAACATACATCACTAGTACAAATCGGGTACTAGTCTACTAGAGTACAGTAGACACTAATAGTGTTATATCATGGTCCCTAGGGTCATTCTAGTCTTTGCTAAGTTTCAGTTCATTGTTTTCCAGGCCTCCTGCTTGTGACTGTGAGTGTCCATGTGGCTGGTGGCCATTTTGTGGTGGTAGTTATAAGTGTGCTGCTTTTGCCATATAGGCCTGCATGTGTTTCCTTTGTTCCTTTTTGGCCTAGGCTTCTTGTTGTTGTGGGCCTGGCCATAAGGCTGGCGGCCATTTTGAAGCCAGGCAGTGTGCTTTTGCCATAGGCCTGCATTGTCTGTCTTCGCTTTCTTGTTGTTGTTGTGGGCCTGGCCATGTGGCTGGCTGCCATTTTGAAGCCAGGCAGTGTGCTTTTGCCATAGGCCTGCAAGCTTGTGGCCTAGTCTGCCAACAGGCCTTTCATCCAGTAGGCTCAGAGGTAGTCATGGGTGCATGAAACAACTGTTTCTGTGTGTTCTGTTGAATTTAAACATCCTTTAGGGCATGGATGGCATTGGATTAAATTGCAAAATGTGTTTTTTGAGGGGTATTTCACTTTTTTGGTGTGTGTTAAATAAATGCCTTTGTTGTGTGTGGTGTGTTTGTTGTGTAACTTGCACACCTTGTTTAGCCCTGTGGATTTTCGTTTTTGCATTTTTGCATTAAAGCTGTGTTGTTTAGCATGCCTCCTTTGCCTGGCTATTATAGGCCTGTTTCAGTTCATTGTTTTCCAGGCCGCCTGCTTGTGACTGTGAGTGTCCATGTGGCTGGTGGCCATTTTGTGGTGGTAGTTATAAGTGTGCTGCTTTTGCCATATAGGCCTGCATGTGTTTCCTTTGTTCCTTTTTGGCCTAGGCTTCTTGTTGTTGTGGGCCTGGCCATGTGGCTGGTGGCCATTTTGAAGCCAGGCAGTGGTCTTTTGCCATAGGCCTGCATTGTCTGTCTTCGCTTTCTTGTTGTCGTTGTGGGCCTGGCCATGTGGCTGGTGGCCATTTTGAAGCCAGGCAGTGTGCTTTTGCCATAGGCCTGCAAGCTTGTGGCCTAGTCTACCAACAGGCCTTTCATCCAGTAGGCTCAGAGATAGTCATGGGTGCATGAAACAACTATTTCTGTGTGTTCTGTTGAATTTAAACATCATTTAGGGCATGTATGGCATTGGATTGAATTGCAAAATGTGTTTTTGTGGGGTATTTCACTTTTTTGGTGTGTGTTAAATAAATGCCTTTGTTGTGTGTGGTGTGTTTGTTGTGTAACTTGCACACCTTGTTTAGCCCTGTGGATTTTCGTTTTTATATTTTATTGCATTAAAGCTGTGGTGTTTAGCATGCCTCCTTTGCCTGGCTATTACAGGCCTGTTTCAGTTCATTGTTTTCCATGCCTCCTGCTTGTTGCTTGTGACTGTGAGTGTCCATGTGGCTGGTGGCCATTTTGTGGTGGTACTTTAGTAGTGTGCTGCCTTTGCCATATATGACTGCATGTCTTTCCTATGTTCCTCTTGGCTTACTGCTTCCATCCATCCCCTTTGCCAGCTGCAGCTCCCTGAATGACGTGATGAGCAAATAATTTAATGCCAAACAAACAGGTTCCACTTCCATTACATTTGTATTTTTGTTTGTTCTTCTTCTTTCCTATCCTTCCTGAGTGTACACAGTATACCATGAAAGCCCTTGTTGTCAAAGTCTCACAAATGGCTACACTGTTATGTTTTTTTTTATAACTTAAACTGAGTTAATAAAATGTAATAATATAACACTAACAAGTGTGACCACCACACACTAAGTTATATATTATATTTGTTTGTTTGTACTAGTAGTAATTGAACCACAACAACAAATGCAACATTTCACTGATGTTCTTCTCCTGGCTTCTTTGCTTTTAGGTGCACAAAAAGACAGAGGAGGAGGTGACATCATCACCCGTTGTACTGCCAGACAGAAGTCCTGCTGTGCACAACGTCACGTGACGTGTGTCCACAGACATCTCTGCAACTTGTGCAACAGCGTCCTGCTGACATCTGAAGATGATGGCCCCAAAGAAAGTTACCAGGTGCTCCAGTACCAAGAAAGTTGCCAGTGAGAAGAAGGAACAGAAGAAGGAAGTGGCACTTACCAAGACTGGTGTGCCGCCCACAATGTTTTTTGGGAAACAAAAAATTACGCCTGCAGCAGCGGTGTCTGGGGACCAAGCTGGGAGCAGCACCTCTGCATCAGCGGGCCCACCCCACCAACCTAGGCCCAAGCCCATGAGTGTCGCAGAGGTAGCCAGTCTACTAACGAGCAGTGATGTTGAAATGTCATTATCGCAAAGTAGTACCCAATCAACGCAGGCGGAAACTCAGCAGATAAGTGGGCAACAAAAGCCGCAACAACAGCCGCAACAACAGCCACAACAGCCGCAACAGCTGCAACAACAGCCCACAATAGTAGTTGTTGCTCCTGAAGTAGGGGCAGTTCAGGAAATCGAGCTTCCTGCAGACGAAGAGGAGCAAGCCACTCTTTCAGAAGATCCATTGTCTTCCAGATCCCCAGCAAGGAAAAGGAGGGTTAGTCCATCAACTTCTTCTCCAAGCCCCGCTTCTGATGATCTAGATGCCACTTGGAATCCACCAGCTCAGTCTGAGAGTGATGCCCGCCACAAGACAAGGCTAGTGAAAAGGAAGGTTCCAGAAAGCCTTAGAGGTATGGAGGTAGATGTAGAAGAGGGGGATGATGATGATGACGAGCCAGTCATCATGAACATCACTCCCGGCCCAGAGGAGATGGAGACCAACATTATTACCCTATCCAAAATCGCTGCGAGGGATGTAGCACGGATAACACCAAGACAGGTAACACCACCTCCAGCTTTCATATTGCATTTGCTATGACCCGGCAGGGACCTACATCAAGCTCAACCACCACCTCAGTACTAGGTAGTGGTACTGTAAGTGCACAGAGTCAAATTCCACGCCCACCCTCCAGTTCATCTGGCATTGAAAGTGGCACCTCCAGCAGCACCAGAAAGTACACCTCCCCAGTTTGGGACTTCTTTTCGGTTAGCAGTACGGAGGAGAACATTGCTATATGCTCAATTTGTCGACACGCTGTTAAGCGGGGTAAGCTTGGTACAAACTATAACTACAAGTCATCTAAAAAAACACCGCATCATCCAGTGGGAGGCTCACCTACTTTGCTTACAAAAAATTAAACTGCACCCATTGCTGTTGATGGGGATGAAGAAGTAGAAGAAGATATGATCGCGGTGGAAGGTGAACAAGAGGGAGACATTTCTAGCCCTGTCCCCAGCAGTGTAGTGGTACCGCCCACATCCTCAGCAACATCTCAGTGGCACCGTAGTAAGAAGAGTCATACTCAGAGTCAGACTGAGACACCAATGCAACCGAGTACTGCAATGAAAAAAAGTACGCCGTTGAGCCTAACTGGGTTCAAGAAGACAGCTACACCACAAAGGAAAATAATCCAGCCTACCATTGACAGCATGCTTAGGTCGGAGGGGCAGTACAAACGCAACCACCCAATGGCATGTTTGTACAATGCGAAGCTGGCTAAAATGTTAGCGCTGGACCTTCTCCCTTTTTCTTTTGTGGAAGGGGTGGGTTTCCTTGAATTTGTGTCAGCCATCTGCCCTAAATGGAAGGTTCCCAGCCGGTCCTATTTCGCCAGAGTTGCTGTTCCAGCACTACATCACAATGTGCTGGAATTGCTTGGACAAGCTTTGCAGCAGAGTGCTGTTCACAATATCCACCTGACAACAGACTTGTGGACCAGTTGCTAAGCCACTGATTACATGTGCATCACTGCACACTGGATATCTTTTGTGGGGTTTAGAGAAAAGATATCTGAAACAGGTGCTGTTGACACTGCTGAGATTTTTAATGCTACTCGGAAACATGCAACTGTAGCCATGTTCACCATGGAGAAATCTCATACTGCTGCAAACATTTTGGAAGAGTTTAACAGCAAGGTCTTTGAATGGCTGCGCCCAAGAGGGCTTAACATTGGTTTTGTTGCCACAGATAATGGCAGTAATCTACTTAAGGCCATGGAGGATGGTGCCTATTTCAGGGTCCCGTGTTTGGCGCACTGCATTAACATTATTGTTCAAGACTTTCTGAAAAAAGAAGCCATAGTCAACAACTTACTGACCACCTGCCAAAGAATATGCACACATTTCAGCCATTCTTTTAAAGCCCGGAAGCAGCTGAGGATCATTCAACGTGAATATAGAATGCCAGTCAAAGCACTCATCCAGGAGGTGGCAACACGTTGGAACTCAACTTATTACATGCTTGACCATCTGTTTTAGCAGTACAGACCAATCAATGAATATGTCATGCAAAGAGGGGATGCTACTGTGAAAGGCATGACCGTTCAGATGGACCAATGGTGCCTAGTTAAATGCCTGACAGAGATGCTTCTTCCTTTCGAGGTCTTCACACGTGAAGTCAGCAAGGAGGACTGTACTATGGGCCAAGCTATCCCATTGTTGCACATGCTACAGCAACAGCTGAAGGAGGTGTCTGAAGCGTACATAGGTGTGGAGGAAAAAAATGAAGCATATGAGTTGGTGGAGAGCTTATCCCGTCGCTTAGCTGAAAATACAAGGGTGCAAACTAAGATTGTGTCAGAAAAACATTACATTTGCGCCACAATTCTGGATCCACGGTACAAATCGGCACTGAACAGTAAGACATTAATTCCTTTTTCAGAAGTGGACGTTGCCCGGACAAAAGTTGGATAGCTGAGGTAGCCAGTTACTTTGAAAATGAACGGCTGGCAATTAAAGGCCTGCTACTCAAACCCACAACAAGTACTGCAGCAGGGCATCCGGTGTCAAGTTCCACTTCAGAGCCTGAGGGCAGTGCGTTTGGCTCAGAGCGGTCACCAACACTATCGACAACAACAGCAAGAACCGGATCATCAGCCCCAGTAAAATCGGCACAGGATTGGTATTTACAGCAAGGGCTTGCTAGGTCCAGTGCTGATGCAAAGACAAAAGAGGCCAAACAAACTGTAGCACCCCTGAACATTGAGCGGATGGTCCAGGCCTATCTGGATGACCCAACAGAGGTCTACATTGATCAAAACCCATTGCATTATTGGTATGGGAAAAGGAACCAATGGCCAGTGCTCAGCAGGCTGTTGATAAACTATCTGGCTTGCCCTATCGCAAGTGTCTCTTCTGAACGTGTTTTCAGTGCTGCTGGTGCCATTGTAACAGTGAAAAGGACCAGTCTCTCGCCCAAAAACATGGAGAGGTTAACCATGATCAAAATGAATCAGCACTTTATACCACCGAATTACACAATACATGAATCAACACAGGAAGATAGGACAGCAACTTAGGTGACGGAAGTAGTGTGTTAGATGATGATTACCTACTTCTGGTTGAACCCCCAGAGTTTGAGGACGAGCTATACTTCCCTGACAACTAGGCTTGAACTTCTTACTTTCTTCCTCCCTTATTTACTTTTATTTGTATGTGTCTGTCTTTCTGGTTAGAAACTTCGAATCACAACAAATCCATCACCACCGTCTTCTAGTTTTTTTATTGCCATATTGCAGTTGCAGCTGTCTGCATTTCACTGAAGTCCACTCCTCCGAGTCCTGCTCCTCCATCCTCCTGACTCGCCCTAAATCCATTTCCCTCAAGCCAGATGATGATTGGATATAGAATAGAAGAAAAAAGAAAATGTTGCCTTGTTGAGTCCCTCCAAAAGAAGTGGAACATGATGACTACTATAGCTATCCTCCTTTCCGAGCCGAGAGAGACTGCCCCTTAACTTAAGATGAGAAGGAACAGGTAATGAATAATGGCATGCATTGGACGCTGACTGAGTGATTTGTGTTGTTGTTGTTTGTTGTGCATGAAGTGAATTCATTGTGTACTATTATTTAATCTACACACTAAAAGTAACTCAAGTCAATGTTTCCCTTCTTTTTTTTATAACAAAATTGTACTTCTACTGCAGGCCGATCCATTGCATTTTGAATATGGAATGTGGACTCACTCTGTACACTGCACACTGAGTTGGACAACACCATGATGATGACCATAGTGACATAATATCTTCGCAGTCACTCAGTAGGATCGGAGATGATTGATGGAATAAGTCAGGGCATTTCATGAGTGGCATAAAATGTAAACAAGTCAACAACAACCACAGCAAACCTACATGTCTGTGTAGTGGTGGAGTCGAGTGTAGTGGTATGACTGACAGCGGTGCATTGATTTAGTCACTTAATTTGTAAAATGCTATGTTGCTGTATATGTCCTTTGTCTGCCTCTGTCAAAAAATGTACGCTAAATGGAGGATGGATCATGGGTGCCGTGGGCCTGCTCTGTCCTGTTGTTGTTGTTGTAGGTTAATGCTGGAAACAGAGTAGACATGATGTATCCATGCCGCCACTGAAAGTGTTCTTGTTGCACTCCACCGTAATTTATGCATTTTTTTTCTCCTTGAATTTTAAACATCCCTTTTGTTTTTCCATCTACAATTACAGGCCGGCCCTTACCCTGTGCTATGCTGGGAAAAACAACTCACACTTACCTTACCAATCCACATCCGCCAGGCAGGCAGTGGCGTCACCCTAGATTGATGGACGGAGCGTCCATGGTAGGGAGGACCAAGAGGAATGCCGAGATGCAACTCTCCAAATTGACCAGGATAACAACATACAGTAACAGTATCAACATTCATCATCTTTTAAATAATTTGATTCATTTTTTATCTTCAATCATTACGACTGTGTGTTGTTGTTATTATTATGTTTGCTCTCTGCTTATAATTCATCCCTACAGCTATTTCTTAATTTTCTTTGCTATCTTTAAAAGTAATCCCGGTACAACAGAACAGAAACTGTATGTAATTTGGGTCTCTCTGAGGGCAGACAGGCAAGGCACATTGCATAATATACTGCTGCCCTGTACTGTCTAATTGTCTAGTAGTAGTTAGTAAGTACTACTTATCATTAACCATCAAGTTATCAATATCATCATCATGCATGCATTTCCTTTTTCTCCCTTAACAGATTTATGGATTTGGTCGTCTGCCAAGATTGTGTTTTTTTGATTGTCCATGCGTAGTGTTTTTCTTTGTCAAACCTTTCCCCAAACCCCCTTCCCAACCATTCATCAAACCCTAACCCTCTTCCCCCGGGCTGTGTGATTTATTGAGGTGTGACTAAATTAAATGTACACCAATAATTGATCACACGCTGGCTGGGGCGGATGTGGCGAAAGCAACACTAATTCAATTTCAAGGCAGGGCAAGGATCTTCTTCTGCTTGCCCACCCATAATCAGTATATTTGCAAGGTAATTTTTTTTTTCCAAAGGATTCTAATCCATCATCATTAATTGCCGGCATCGATTGGATTTGTCATCCTCCTACACAGCACTAAAGGTTACGCTTGTGTCGAGTGTAGGCCTAGTCGAGTGACTCGACACAATTACAGTTTGTAACTTGTTGTACTAGGCTATCCCCGCCACCATTATGTTTTATTTTATTTTGTCATATTATTGTTTGGCAGTAAGTTCTGTACTGTACTTCGTTCTACTACTCCTCCCACAGTCTCTCTCAGGCGACTGACTGGCTCATTTTCTTTTTTTGCAAATGCTACTGCCAGTGTCTACTACTACCACCACAAACATGGCATGTTGGGAAACCAAACAATCATCACCATGCAGCCATCGCTGTGCCTAAGTTAAACATCAAGCACAGGTAAGAGAAGAAGTTTGGGGGAGGCATTATTAATAATGGAAATGTTTTCATTAATTCACACACCCCTTGAGTCCAGTTGCAGAATGCATAGACTAGGAGGAGAGACTGACAGTACTAGTAGGACAAGTCACTCAGTGAGGGGTATCGCATCTATATGTTCGTGTCTTACAAAGTCAGCTGATTATTTAAATCAAACACTGGCTGTGGCCCTGCAGCAGCAGGGAAACAGTGTGACGTAAAACAGTAACCCCAACCATAAAACATTAACAACATCGTATGTAAAGTATAAATATAATTTAATCCCCTAACAAAAATAAACTATGTAAAAATCCCAGAACAACACCTGACCCACCCTCTCCCTAACCCCAACCAATGTCCGAAACAAAAAGTCCAACCAATTGTCCATGTCCATAATAAACCCCAACGCCCAATTCCCACCCACCAAAAGAAACAATAAAAAGGGGCAATCCAACAGGGTCTCAACTCATCGGCGGGCTCGCTTCTTCAGGACCTTAATTCGCTCCTCTAGGCGGGCCACGCAGCGCTTCAGTGCGCGACAATTGCATCCACGGGGGGCAGCAGTGCTAGATAAAGAAGTGCGCCGTAACACTGGAGGGTCCTGGCTGGGGCCCGGGGCATTGGAGGAGGCTGCAGCTGCTGCCGCCTCCTCCTCCTCCTCCACCAGAACCACCAGCCGCCGGTATTCAGTCTGTATGGCCTCCAGCTTCCGGCGCCGGGCCATGTCTGCCAACTCCTTCCTGTCTGGTTTCCCTTTGGAAGGAGTAGCTATATCAAGAAGAAAAAACCAGACTATTGTAACAATATACTCTTAGCAAAACAGTAAGACAAATTAATTCTACACATAGTGGCACAGTAGCACTAGCAAGCACAGTAAATAACATTTGTGGTATGTATCTATCCGCCCACTTCCTCGGCCTCTAACATTTGTGGGAGTTTCAGGCAATCAACCACCCATGCATCTGATTACTATCAGCCACCTATGCATGCATCCCACGTATCCTTCTCTTCTCTGCCAGTCATAAATATTACATCTTGCACGTCCTTCCTCCTTCAAACACTTCTTTCCCTTTTCGTTCAACCCATCCATCAAGGTCATCTGATCTGACTTTTAGTCTTCTCCATAAAACTTTCACAGCTGAGTTGAAGTCAGATAGAAGAGGCCATTGGTTACTCAACACTCCCGCCCCTAATGCTATTGCTAATTCTAAGTAAAGGGTGTCTTCTCCAACCGTTCACAACAACTTCTTACTTACTAAGTCTCAACAGTACAGTGTACTCCCTTGCAGCGAGTGTAATATTAATAAGTAAGGAATATAATTTACCACCGCCCGCCACTGCTGCTGGCTCACCCCCTGCAGCTCCTGCAGCTGCCGCATCTCCTCCGCCTCCCTCTGTGGCCGCGTCACCATTGCCGCTGGCCCCGGCACTGGTGGTCGGTAGTACGCCTAGAAAAAACATTACACATTTTTTAGATGCCATATACGCATCCCCCTATTTATTCTTTTTCACTAGCAAGATTGAAAAAAAAGTTAATACATACATATACAACATACATCACTAGTACAAATCGGGTACTAGTCTACTAGAGTACAGTAGACACTAGTAGTGTTATATCATGGTCCCTAGGGTCAGTCTAGTCTTTGCTAAGTTAGCCTGAGCCATGCAACCATTTTAGCTTTGTGTCTTTTATTTTTGCGCACGTTACCTCGCAGCTTGTTGTGTAAGACGCCTTTGAGCCCACATGAGCTCATAGTACTGCTACTGTCTAAGCGCTGCGTACAAGGTAGAAAAACAAGCCACTTTGTTATGGAGTTCTGGTGGTCACTCAGTCCGTATTGCTTAGCCATAACATGCTACACTTTTTGGCATGACTGAGAAATGCTTGCAATATACTAACGTGCACCATTTTTCTCATAACAGACGGAAGATTCCCTTCTACGAACCAGAGCTTTCCAGAGCTTATGATGTAACCAGTACTTCTAGGTACTTCTAAGGTGAGGGTCCCCAGAATTGGCTCAGAGATCTTCATTTATAATTTTATATAAACTATATTCCTACCAAGGGGAGGGTGGTTCTTCCACCACTGTTCAGTTATCATCATGATTGATTTCCCCTTTTGTCTTCTATGGACTTGTAGCTGTAACAATGTTTATTGTTTTAATCTTATGCATTTTGCTATTGGTGCTGGCTCGTATACTGCATTATAGAACTACGTACAGAACTTGTTAGTTGAAAATAAACCTTTTGAACTTACATAGACTCTGTGGTATTTGGTGTGGACTTAAACGAGTGAGTGAGCGAAAGGGTGTGCATTGCTTCCACGACTCTTAGAGGTCGGGAGTGTAGTGTTATGTTCTGGGTTGTCTAATCATTGGGTATCTCCGGGGGGTTCGGGGAGCTAATGAGACACTATAGCTAGTCGGTCAGGGGATTGTGGGTGAGGTGTGAGGAAGGTCCAACCTCCTATCGCCAACGTCCTATTTTCTTGTGCATAGTTCTGTATGTGCAGAATCCCTACAACAGTAGTAGTATGTCCTATGTATCCTAACAAAAATAGTAAAATATCTGGTTGGGCATTTTGTTGGTGGGAATTGTCAAAAAGCCTCAAGATTAAGAAGACTAGAAGAGGACAACCCAAAGGACTGGACTCAGTGGCTAGAGCGATTGGTGAATCTGAGTTTTATTTAAAACCTTTTACATAAAGAGTGGCCACCTGGGCAAGCTTAGCTACAGACAGACTAATAGTAGTAGTACAGAGAGTCATAGCAGAGGCAGTTAGAGGCAGGGATAACAAGAATTTAGAAACAGAGGGCCTGATTCACAGAACTAACTTACGTCAAAAACGTAAAGTTGGTACTTTTTGGTATTCACAGAATACACTTACTCATTTTGGTATTCACAGAATGAACTTACTCATTTCGGTATTCACAGAAGTTAGTAGTCCTAACTTTAGGACTCCTAAATGCCTTCTGTGAATACCGAAGAGTCTTAAAGTTAGGATTTTTCTCAGTTTAGGAGTAGTAAAGTTAGGACTCCTAACTTTACTACTCCTAAACTGAGAAAAATCCTAACTTTAAGACTTTCGGTATTCACAGAAGGCATTTAGGAGTCCTAAAGTTAGGAGTCCTAACTTTACTACTCCTAAACTGAGAAAAATCCTAACTTTAAGACTTTGCGGTATTCACAGAAGGCATTTAGGAGTCCTAAAGTTAGGACTACTAACTTCTGTGAATACCGAAATGAGTAAGTTCATTCTGTGAATACCAAAATGAGTAAGTGTATTCTGTGAATACCAAAAGTACTAACTTTACGTTTTTGACGTAAGTTAGTTCTGTGAATCAGGCCCACATTGTCTAGATCAAAGAAGATTTTGTAAAAAATAGAATTAGGAAATCGAAATAATAGTTCGGAAAAAATAAGGTGCAGTAAAAGTTAGGGAAGTATAATTATCAATATTAACAACAGGAGGACTTACTGGGGCCAGCAGCAGAGCCCTCGGTAGAGAGCGTTCCTGGCCCTGGGAGGCATCTTCTCCAGCTCCGCCGACTCCGACCCCGTCTTCTTGCCCCTGGGTGCTGGTCATGAAAGACGTAAGAAAGAAAGAGACAAACATGGATGATTGGTGTGAAACAAATAAAATATTTTAAAAAACGCTCAAAAAAACATTTATGGAAACAACAATTGCAATAAAATTGACCTATCTAATCTGGTTGACTAGTATTGCGGGATTTGCGGTCCGTCTTGTTATTATTTATGAACACTAATCCAGTGTTCCATTCTGATTCCAGAATACTAACTAAGCCTAAGTACCACCTGACCTAGCCCACCTATTCCAGACGGGCCAATTGTTCACTAAGTCTGCATTTCCATTTATTTTAGTCCTCAAAAATGCATAAATGGAGGACACATGCATACATTTTTGCATACACCAAATTGTTGGTTGGTTGCTGCTGATGTTCTGCTAGTGACTAACTACTAAAGGTTCTACTAAGGACTGGGGTAAGCAGCACTCAGCAACATGTGACGTGACAGAGGATGCGTCACGCAGACCACTAAAAATTACCTACTAATAAGTAACTAAACCTATCAATCCACCACTATCTCTTCTTAGTGGCAGGAGGACAAAGGAAGGACTAGAGTCTCTCTAGCATTACCTAACTTAAGTTCTCTAAAGTAAACTCTTACATAATCATGCCAGCGAACGCAAAGTTGCAAACAAGTAAAATTAGTCGCGCCTGAGCACCTGTGTCATAACAATCACAGAAGATTTTTAAACGTAATTTACCTGCAATGTAAGCAGCAGCATTCTTGCTGTTCGGGAAAAATAATATATTTGCAATATATAACACAGAGCAGAAGAACACAAAGTAGTAATATTAAATAGCTACTCACCAAGCCCCAGGACCTCCACTCCTAGCTGGTCCAGCAGGTCCTGCTCCCGGTCCAGGATATCGGACCACCGGTGCGTCAGCTGGTTAGGGGTGCGCCGGACCCCAGAGCAGCGAAACACTGCCCGGCGCACCTTTCCCCACCACTGGCGACGCTCCCGGAGCCCGTACCCGGACCCAGGTCTGCCGCCTGCTGCAAGGGTTAAGGGGAGGTGGCGCTGGACAAAAAAAACAAGTGCGGCCACCTCCGCCTCACTAAATAAGGCCCGTGCCTGCACCCCGTGTGGGCGCCGCCTTCATCAGGGAAGGTGGTTGAGGCTGCGAGCAGCCTTGCCCACACCCTTGGCCATGGTTCTGGGACTCGGGGTGAGGGGGCGGAAAAGAAAAGGGAGGAATTCGAAAAGTAAGTAAAAGAAATGAAAAAAGCAAGTTATAGAAAAAGAGTGAAAAAGTAGTAGGAAAAGTAACAAAAAGTAGAAAAAAGTCAAAATTTAGAATCAGGAAAATAGAGAGATAGATAATAAATAAAAAGATTAAAAAAAGTGTACAGAAACAAAGGATTGCAAAGATAGAGGGAGGATAGAAAAGCAGGCCCACAACCATAGCAATAGAGTGAAAAACAAGATGGCCGCGCCCAGTGCGACCGCATTGGCAAGTTCTCGCAATATTTCCCCGAGCACGCAAAAAGCATCGCGAACCACGTATCTGCGTTCCCGAACAGGAAATACTCATCGCGAACGGGCAGGAGCACGCAATACTGCGACCCGGAACAGGAAATAAGCATCGCGAACGGGTGGGACAAGTGAAAAACAAGATGGCCACGCCCATTAGCGACCGCATGGGCAAGTTAGCGAGATATTTGCCCGCGAGCATGCAAAAACACATCGCGAACGGGCGGAACAAGCAATTCCGCGTGTTCGCGGAATTGCCGCGTGCTCGCAGAGATTTTTTGATGTTTCGCGGAACTTTGCATAACGCGACTACGCAAATTCCGCCCACTAAGGGTGTGCTCTCCACACTCCATTCACGCAAATATTTAGTGAGGCACCGGAAAGTGGCCCCAGTCATGGTATCTATTTTTAATGGTTTACGTTGGGGATTGGGACACATTCATTTTTATGGGTTGTTGGGCGTCCCCACTCTAAATCACTGAAAATATATTTTACGAGGTGATCTTCATGAGCATGTGGATGGTCTTAGTTATTAACTAGTGCTCTGAGGGTGACACCAGCCCTCCAATATGCTATCTTTCCTAGTGCATGCATGTGGGTGCTTATCGGTGACGGCGGTGTCTTTTGATCTACACATGTACGGGGCCATGTACAAAGAGGATGCGCGTCTCAATTGAATGCTGTTGGCAATCGCAACGTGCCCTGAGGCCATTTGTATACCCTCTAGTCCCAGCATGCAGCGTGCAATGTGACCCTCGTGGTGCCAGGTGTCTTAGATGCGCCCTTTTCTGGAGATTTCTTTTGGGCTAGTTGGGCTTCTTTTTGTTGGTCTTTTGGGTGCCTCCCTAAATCTCACGCGATCTGTTGTCTTATTTTTTAATGAAAGTGAAGGCAATTGAGAAGCTGCTCCGTGGCCCTGTGTACCCTAATGTTGTTTTGCAGAGTTTAAGGCTGGGCTTACTGTTTTCTCTGGTTTGTGTATTTAAGGCCTTGTGTGTTGGATTATTACCAGGCCTAATATGGAGGTGAGCGCGTTCTGCATTCTACTCTTGCTCGGAGCTGTGATGGACTTTGTGGACCCCCTTCTTACAGGTGCCTTCTTCTCCCTTGGACCTCCTCTTTTACAGGGTGTTTGGACCTGCAGTTCCTGGCTGTGGCTAGGAACTTCTAACCAGCGTCATACTTCTTTCGTTGTTTTGAAGGGGCATGACCTGGTAAGCAGACTTTGGATACTTGAAAAATTTGGATGATTTGAGGGAAAGGAAATGAAAAATTGCTGCATGGACAGTTCGGGGTTTTGGGCTGAGAATTAGTCGAAACTCCCCTAATGACGGTGATGGACTGGAATAGTTGGTTGTTTAGGCGAATCCCCCCTCCCGAATGACTCGGTGTCATGCAGCACTTCGCATCCTCTGGGATCTTGTGTGCATTCTGAGGAGGTTATGGGGTCTTCACTATCCCATGCGTATGAGAAACCTGGCTCCCGACACTGGAGGACAGCTTTGTTTTGGAACTGAAAGGGGGCCTCCATTGGCTGGAGGCTGCTAGTTTTTTGGGGGGCACTGTTGGAACCTCACACCACAAAGGAATTTTGGTCCTGTGTTGGGTGCCCGAGAATGAGGTCCCTTCGATTTGGTAATCGGAACCCGTCCCAATCAAATTTGGCTTCAGGGACCTAGGTGCCTGCTTTTAAGGACTGGACGGGGAGCCACCCTGCCCCCCTATTCAGACTGCCCTCCCCCTGGGTTGTGGTCAGGCAACCCACCCTGGGGGATCATCAGCAGAGTGGGGCCTAGATTCTAGTTAGGGTACGCGGTCGACAAAGCACGTCCATCAGCCCTGAATTCCCAAACGCAAGTATAGGCTTGAATTCCAAATTTTGTCTCATTGGTCCTTCTTTGAGTTTTGGTACAGTGAATTTTGAGGTGCGCATGAAATGATGCTGTGCATTGGGGATTCTGACTTACTGCACATTTGGGTTTTGCATTTGTGCATTGCCTCCCCAGACAGTTACCCTGCCCTGCCATGGTTGTGGCCTCTGTCCCTGTTGGGATGGGTTCCCGGTCTGTTGTTGCCATTCCCACACATTTGTCCAGCTACCTGATCCCTGTTGCAGTGGTGCAGTGGCTGATTGACTTCCCTGCGGTTGAGTATAGGGTGCATTCAGGTTCGCCCTGGTCCTGGTTTTGTGGATGGAGAGTCTGTTGGGACTGGCCCAGGCTTACCGACTTCTGTTTGTGATATGCTTTTAGCAGGCATCAGTCGGCCATGTGGCCCATTCTGTGGCAATAGTAACATTCTATAAGGTCTGGCTGATGCTAACCTCCCTGACGTCTGCTGCTATAGCTAGGTTGAAACCTTCTGTGGTTTTGCAGTGGAGCACCCTTCCAGACTGGTGCCATTTGCATTGTAGTGGCCAATGCGGACCTCTTGAGGGCGGTCTTTTTCAATTTGTGTTGGACCAACTTAGTGGTGTCTCTCTGGGTTTGCTCCTGTTTCTCCCCAACCTTTCTCTTGTTTCTTTCAGTAACGGTGCAATATGTGGGCCTGTATTTCCCTCCAGGGTTTGGTATCTAACCCCACTACACTATCCTAACCGATCTGTATCTTGGCGGGCAGCCCCTCTTAAAGGATATTATAAAAGAATGCGACTTGAGGGACCGTCTCAGTCATGGCTGTCCTGTCTGTTGTCCCCATTGCTCCCTCATTCTATCCAGGAAATCAGTCATGGTCTCCCAGGTTTCATAGTTTCTGCCATTAATCCTCCTACCTCTGGGCAGTCAGGGAACATTTCCCTCAGGGCCATCCATATTTGGTGCCGGTACGAATTAAATGTGGTCTCGTCAAGTTCAGTGTTTGTCAGTGTGACTGCTGTGATGTGAGCTTGGACGAAAACCATGTTATTCTGCTCTCCGATGAGGCTACTTAGCAGACTTTTGAAATGGCCTATGGCTAGATTTAGTCCTGCAGTTTTCTTCTTAAAACATGAAATTCATTTCCCTGCTCCATCCAGCAAGGGCGGCAATTTGGTCCAGAGCCCCACTTTATCCTTCTGAGCCCACGGCACATAGATGGTCACTGACGTGCCCTTTTGTAGTAGCAGATACATTTTGGCATGGGGTAGCTCAAATAGTCTCTCCCTAACAAAGTGTTCCTATCTTCTTAGGCAATCCTGCATGTAGGGGAAGTTCCATTTGGGATCTCCCCCTCTGTTCCGATGCAGTTTTCCACAATGGCCATGTCCTCTGGTTTGAAGGATCCTTCCTCTGGCCAGGGTCTATTGTACTGATCCTTTCCCTGCGTCCAGCAGGCTAGCAGGTAGCAAAATGGCCATGTAAAGATCACGCCCGTCTTCTCGGGCGACTATCCCCCTTAGGGGTCAGTTTGTCTGTCCTGCGCGTTCAGGAGAAGCAGCAGACGTCTTCATTGCTGCACCCCTTCTACTCTCACAAAGGTGCCATCTTACTTCTCCTGCACTTTAGTTGAGTTTGCACCAGGCTACCCTGGTCTTTTATTTCCTGGTCAGCTCCTCTGATATGTTGATGATCTGGTGAGGCTCGGATCCCAGCTGAAAACCTCTCCTCTAGTTCTGCTTCGGACTCTTCTCCGAACGGTGCTCTGTACCTACCCCCACTGTACTCAGGTGGCGGGTGCACTACTTTGCATTCTTGCTTTGCTTCCATGGTGGGGGCTCTCTCTCACTCCCTCCTTAGTTCACACCTTTCCTCTAAATCCCACCTAGATTTCTGCCTTCATTCTGAGCTATGCGCAGTTCTTTTTGGTCAGAACTTGCCTTCAAACTCGCTCCCTGCCCTTTCTTCATTTACCTGAGCAAACCCTGTGGCTCACACCTCATCGTCGGATCCCGGAGGAGTGGGACGCCTTCCCACACCCCTGCTAGCTGTATCACTGTCCAGAATTGCTATGAATCTCCCTGTTACCTGAGTGTGTTCACCCGAACCAGTGGGAGTGCATGTTCTCCTCACCGCTGGGGTTTGATGGGCTGAATGTGATGGACGGGGGGGTCGAACTTCAGGCAGCTCTAGTACTGGAAACGCATGTGCCTTAGTGCGTTTGTGCCATTTGTGGCAAAACATGTTACGTTTGTTAGCCTGTATGGGGAACCTGGTTTGCACGTGTTTTAGTGGTGACTCCATGATAAGGTGGGTGCCTTTTTTAAGGGACAGGGCCGTCCTAGTTTTTCTAGTTTTAGGGAATCTAAAGTTCTACTCTGGTTGTAGGGAAATATATACACAGGGATTGCTGGTTCTAAATACTTACTATGAGCTCAATGCTATTTACAGATGCATCAACATGAATATTTCACAAACACAAATAGCAATGCATATGAAGGGTCACAACCTAGAAGAAAGTGCAATTGTTCAAACATCATGGAATTTGGCAGCAAATAGCAGACTTTACTTTGATATGAAATAACGATTGTAAGACATAGCAAAGCCTTCATATAGCACATTAAGACATCTACAAAACACAATACTCAATACAAAATACAGTTGCATTAATTTACCAGCACCACAGTATCAAATCATCACAACATCAAATATGCCTTGCATCAATTTCAATACTACAATAAGAAAAAACTGACAGGGAAAAAATGATGACTTTTGTCAAAAATACCTGAGCCTGCTCCTAACGCATGCTATCGTGTGACCAGGGTAAGCCCTGTGTGGTACACAGGACAAAGTGATCCCTATAGTCTGTCAATATCAGCTCTAGGACAAAGAAAATGTCATTTTTTTCATGAAGAAAAGGAATAACTCAAAGAACCACAGGCCCTTCCCAGATCCAAATCTTTTTCCCTAACGTCCGAATCGCACCCTGTTTTACACCCAGGAGATTAGCGTACCATCTGTGTCACACCTAGCAGTCCAAGCGAACAACACCTCTCACTTCTTTTAGATACCAACAGTGTTCAAGAAACCGATAGCAATGAGAAAACCTTTTAAACTAAAAAATAAGATTGAGGTGCCGGCCCTATATCACACAGATATACAGGTACCATTTGTGTCACGCCCAGCGGTCCAAGCGGTGAGGCCTCAACCCTGTTTCACACCCAGAGGACAAGTGTACCAACTGTGTCATGCCCATCGGACCAAGCGACAACCAATTTCACCCTTAATAGTTTTCTGATTATCGAAAAATTGCCCTCCGCTGGAAAGTCTCCGAGGCCGCCTTGCGACTACTTAGTTCGGACACATAAAATAGGTAACATGCCAGTTTTATGTCAGTGGCAGGGCACTAAGGTTACAATTTTGCGCTTCTTCCTAGTATGCCAAATGCTGCGCCAAAGGATCAGATGTAGTCTCTTACCCACTGAAGGCGGCTTCAGGATGGACTTGTGCCCCGTGGATTCAGCAGAACTTCCAATCAATTGCAGTGTCTGCTCACCTTCCTTGCTGAGCAAATATGAATCCGTCTGGGTGGGGTACCTTTCCTTCGGCTGCAGTCGGGTCCGAGGTACCAATCTCTCCTGGCTGGCTTGCCAAAATGTTGCTCGAATATGAATTTGACCTGAAGAAGCAAAAGACAAGAGGCGTTTGGCAAAACAGGAACAGTTGTTTTAATTAAACACTTCGGACTGGAGAACGGTTACAGAAGCGGGTCTGAGGACTGTCTCAAAGTACAATGAATCTGAACAGGGTTTTATACATTTAGTTGGGTATCATAAAGTATCTCCGGCAATTTTTTTTTCGGGTAAAGGAATATGGGCCTTGTCTTTGGAGTCATAAAAAAGGCCCCTGATGACATTGCAGGTGGGCCTGAACCTTGCGTGAACACAATGTGGGCTAGTGGACAACGTGTCCAGATGTCCGGCATGAGGGGCATGTATTCACTGTGTGTACTGTGTGTGCTGTGTCCTGATTAGCTGTGTGTTCCTAACTTCATGTGGCATCTGACTTTATAGTGTTTTGGGACTGCGCGCACCCCTCTGGCCATGTGTGTTTTTATTGGGGCCAATCTCCCTGGACAATTGTGGTGTTGCTGCACTTATCTGAGGGATGGACCTGAGTTTCCTGTTCACGCATTTATCTTCCGGCTACATGCCACCCCACCTGTGACCTGTCGATGTGTTGTATTCCTCTTAGGGTGTCCATAAACGGGCTTTCCAGTATCATGTCCTTATATAGGCACAATTCGCCCTGCCCTTATATAGGCATAAAATCCCAGCCCTTATTTAGGCATTAACCGTGCACTCCAAATACAGGCATGGTCTCTGACATCCGTCCACCCTAACGTCACAACGAGTTCTTGAAGAACAGACCCTTAGGCTGCGGGAGTTTCCCTAGTCCAGGACTATTTTTTCTTCAAGGACTCATATATTATGCGTGAACCATTATTCCTTAGGGGTTCATTCATGACGTCTTTCGCTGTCCGACTCACGTCAATACTAACATTCTTATGTGCTTCTCAGGTATAAATATACCTTCCCTAGCCCCTGTAAATCAGAGGAGACCTCGACTTCAGAGGAGCCCGTTTCCCGGCCTGACGCACTGAGAAGACGCTGTCATCCCTGCACGCAGAGAGTCCAGCTTCCAGTGATCTAACTTCCCTTGCGGGGTGTTGGAGTTCGAGTCTGGCAAAGAGATTCCTACCTCTCTCATTCTTCAGGTATGGAGCAGACTAGAACCTAGAGGGACTCTTGGCATACTAGGCATACTGGGGTTAGCGTACTCTTAATATACCATAGTAAGGAATACTTCACCTACTTCATACCTCGTCCTACATCTAGGTTAGGTACATTGGGGTAGAATTAGATTAGAAACGCATTGTATGAGTACTCGCATTTTTAGTCTTTGTTATTTATGTAACAGCATATGTACTAAAAGATAATGCTCTCGCAGTATTATTTATTTCTACTGCTCACACTGTACATTATTTATCTCGCATACTGTCTTGTGATCGTAACAGCACATTTTACTTACACCAGAAACAAGACTGTTCAATAAATCTTTTATTGGAACGCCCGTCTATTTCTTTCTGTGTAACTTGGAGAAAACTAAGCATGCACGATGAGCTGAGTGAAATAGTTATCTATTGTTTCTACGACTCTGGGACATGTTCTGATTCTAAAAGGGAAACACAGTGGTCATTTTTTGCGGCTGCCAGAAACTACTCCCTTCTTGTTGTCAAGGAGTTTCTAGTGGCCTCTGAGCTAGCTGGCACAAGTAATTAAGTTTAATATACTCGATAGGGACATACTGACCTTAGTCCTATGTCAAACCTAAAGGATATATTATTCCAATGCGCAGAGCCTATTAGGGAAATAGGAGCTACACTACATGGCGCCCAACGGTTTGGTAAGGCAGTAATTCAACGTTAGATACTGAGTAACTCAGCCGTGCTTTTCTCTCAAGACCCCTAACCCTATACTCCAAAAGACGTCTGGAGTGGGCAGGGTTAAGTATCCACCACGGCTACATAGGGCAATACCCTATATATTAGCTGTTTGGTTTGCTCAACGTTGAAGGATACAGTGTTCCAAAATATTGTGCACCTTATCTTTGTTTCCTTGAAACTTGTTCTACATTTTTCAAACAACAAAATGCCTGGCTCCGACACTGAGACCGGAAACGGTGGAGCTGCGGCTGATCCAGCCCAAGCAGCAGCCTTTAACATTACAGGTTTAAATGAAACCGAGGAGGGTGTTATAAACATCGCTCCAAACTTAAGAAGAGCCATCACTCTAAAACTTATAAAACATGGCCTACCACCAGAGGCGGTAGAGCAGTTTTCGTGATAGAGGCACATGAATCCTTTCAGACAGAGGTATTCTATTCATGGGTAATATTTCCTGAATCCAATTCAGTAACACACATGTTTCACTTCTACAAAGAAGATGAACCACCAGAGGAATACATTCCTTTCGAGGATATAGAAATTCCATTAACATACCAGGAGCATGAGCTCTGGTTTAAAGGCGCCCTAAAACAAAAACATTACCAGGCTCGGTCCACTAGGTAGACCAGGAGCAACATGGCCGATTCTAGCCGGCTACACACCTCATCCTGAACTGGATATAATGTCAGATGAGGACTTACTTGTTCAAATACAAGAATTAATAAAAATTAATAAAAATCTACAGACAATTGGTCCAATATGTCATGCGGACTTTCACAGTCCAACCACCATTGACACTTCCAAATCAAACCCCTCACCAGGGGAACACTCTAAAAATTACACCACAGACTCTATACGCAGTCATGGGTAAAATGCCCACAAAACGTGAGCAAATTCCATTCTGGAAAGCTCAAAAAATTACTCAAATCGAAGCAGTATTTCCAAATACTAGCCCATATGAGAAACACAGAATACTGACAATCAGTTTACCGATGGGGATCACACCACAACTGGAAGACTGCACCACTTGGGGCTCAGTCTTTGCTGCCATCTATACTAAAACACATGGCATTCCGTCAATTGCGGTAATACCTGATGTCCTGAAACAAATTCAAAATGAATACGAGGCAGAACCTGCTCTAAATTTAGGTATGAAATTACTGAAAAATTTCGACCAGGTCTCAACAATAATATTATCTAATATTAAAGGGAGGCAGCAGCAGTGGCAATCCGCCAAAAATTAAGGGAATTTGATGTTACAGAACATCAAACAGAGCTACCCAGAATTATAGAACAATCTTATGCAGAATTAGGCAGAGATAGTTTGGGTGGAAGACCAGTGAAGCCGAAGCTATCTGAAAATCCTGAGAAGGACTCAATTAAACAAACTCCTACATCTTCTAAAAAGAAGTGGGAGTCTACTAAACAAAAATCAAACGAGAAACGTTCTCAATCCCGAGGTAGGTCTCTTCAAAAGGAGCCCTCTGAAAGGAGGTATAACCTCAGGAATAGGGATAATTTGAGAAAGCCTGACAGGTATCAAGATACTGATACACGTTCCTCTCGTCCCTTTCAGATCTCATCACAGACTTCGGAAAGAAGAGGACGATCGGAACATAGAGAAGAACGCGTGAAATCAAAAAACGACAAACACGCTCCAAAAACCAAAGTAAAACCTCAATTCTCCAAAAAGAAAGTTTCAGGTCTAAAGATCGGACATGCTGAGAATACTGAGAACACAACTCAAGAACGGAGAATGCGCTCAGACAATGCTGGACAGTGCAGCAGAAGTCACAAAAGTTCGCCAGAACCTGAAGGAACTTCTGGAGATAGTGGACTTGAATGAGTACATCACAGTTGAGACTGTAGACACCAGGGTTAGTACTCCACAAAAGTTATATGACATAACACTCCGGATGGAGGGAGACAAACCTAGACAGGTGAAAGCACTTTTTTGGGAAAGACTATCAAAGGGCTATGACATACTTCTAGCAGAAAAGGACTGGCCACCACAATTTGTCAGGGAGTGCCCACATGGCGAGGACATAATTATGCCTGCCTTCTCCAACCGTATACCAATGCTTCTGAGATATACATATGCCAGGAAATGGGCAGTGGCCCAGGCTCCAGCATTATATAAAAATCATGTAGGATGGGATGAGGACTCACCTCACCATAAAATACATCTGAAACATGAACCAACTGCACAACGGCAGTACCCAATAAAGCAAGAAGCTAAAAAACAGGTCAGGGAGATCTTAGATCAACTTGAATATCAAGGGGTGATTGAAACATGCACCTCCTCAATGAACAATCCTTTGTTTCCTGTCTCCAAACCAGACAATACATATCATCTAGTTTTGGACTACAGACACTTAAACACTTGTTCTAAAACTTTTGCAGTGCAAAATGCACATAGCACAGCATTAATGAATAACATTGTGCGTAAAAAATATAAAACAACATTAGACATCTCAAATGGTTTCTTTTGTCAAAACATGGCACCTGAAAGCAGGTACTTAACAGCATTCTCCATAATGGGGACCCAGCGTCACTTTTGTCGACTCCCACAAGGGTTCAAGAACAGCCCAGGTTTATTCTCAGCGAGGGTAACGGAGTTACTACAAATTTATGACAATGAGGCATTGTCCTATGTCGATGACATCTATCTAACAGACGATGACCTGGAAAAACACTTGAACAGGGTGAGCACCATTATACTGGGTTTCGCCTCTGAGGGCTACAAGTTCAACTTTAAAAAGATCAGAATTGCCCATCTCAATGTCCTATTTCTAGGATATGAGCTTTCAAGTGAAGGCAAGATCTTGGCAGCTAACTTTCTAGAGAAATGTGCGCTGCTCCAACCTCCAAAAACGCTAAAAAACTTACAATCCATCCTGGGTTTCCTAAATTTTGGAAGAACATACATTCTAAATTACGCAGAAAGGGTTAAACCTCTCTACGCATTAATCAAACCTGATTTTTCGATCAGAAACTGGACACAGGAACACACAGAAATCTTGCGTTCACTCCAGGCTAACATGTTAGCAACAAATCACTTACAAACACGCGTAAGTCAACGCAATTTGGTGATCCGAATAATTTCGGGTCAATGTGGATTCACCTACTTAACCTTCAATGAGGGTGAGAAAATACCAATCGCATACAAATCCCATTTGTACACACAAGCGGAAATGCGCTTCAGTTCAACTGAAAAAATTCTGACAGCAGTTCAAACCGCTGTAGCAAAAGAAAGAGCCTCAGCCCAAGGGAAACGCATTATTGTCGTAACCCCGGTACCAGCTTTAGAAGCGGTCACAAAAGCAAGCATTCCAAATGCTAAAGCATTACATCCAAGATGGATACAATGGGTTAATTCTCTTGCTGCAACAGATGTTGAATATGTTTTTGATCCAGATTTAAAAACTCAAGCATTCCTGCAATACGAACATGAATGTCCTCTGCCTACTGAAATTCTGCCTCTCGATCAGTACAAATTCATAATTTACACTGACGGATCGGCACAACCCGCAACAGGGAGTAAGCAAGCTTACAGTGCAGCGTGTGCAATCGTTAAAGGTCGCATGCGAAATGGCATCTTCAGACCTATGGTCACAAAAACTCAGTCTCTAGGAGATTGTACAGCTCAGCGAGCTGAACTACAAGCATTCAAACTGGCACTTGAAAGTACAGGTCGAGAATTCCCCACACTGATAGTGTGCGATTCCTTTACTGTGTTCAGTCGTATAATGACTATATACAAAACTGGCTTGAAAATGGTTTCAAAGATGCGAAAGGTGGCACAATAAAGCACAAAATGCTTTGGGAACAAGTAGTTCAGTTGAAAAACGAACTACCAAAGGCTCATGTGATCCACACACTGAGTCATCAACGTGATGGCGTTCACGTTGCAGGAATTCATTGGCTGACGAAGACGCAAAGGGGGCTGTGCAGACGGCTTCCGTAGCTGCGATCACTCGTTCAAAAACAAAAAAGACGGTGAGATAATGTTGGCTGTCAATGCATCAAGCAAAGGCAGCAGTGCAGCGTTACCAAAAAGTTTCCACTCAAGTACTCTTATGTAATTGATGCGAACAACGTTCCTTTTGCTCAAATCCCTGGAGTGGGGGATAGGGTAATTCCAAACAAGGAACGCAGATTAGGACTAATCCTAGCAGCACATGAAGGGATAGCTTCTGCCCATGCAGGTGTTTCAGCAACAATATCTTTACTCAAGCAAAGATATTGGTGGCCTGGCATTCGGAAACAAACTAAAAACTATGTTTTAGAATGTGATATTTGCCAACAGATGAAAGTCTCAACAGTGAAACGTCCTGCGCAGACACCCCTGTTAATTTCAGACAAACCATTAGCTTGTGTTTACCTGGACCACTGCGGTCCCTTGCAAAGGGACTGTAACTATAAATACATCATGGTTGCAGTGGATTCATGCTCTAGGTTCCTATGGTTATGGCCTCAGCGCTCGGCTGACGCTCGAACTGTTATAAAAGATTTGCGAGTCTTTATCGGCACATATGCAATAGGCACGCTACATTCTGACCAGGGTCCTGCATTTAGCTCTAGGGCTTACAAAGAAGCCATGGCCAGTCTGGGCGTTGCATTGCGGTACTCCTCTCCATTCCATCCTGAGGAAATTCGGTTGTGGAAAGGAAAAACCGGGACATAAAGCAGTCTATAACAGCTAGGGTATTAGGTTCGGGTGATGGGTGGGTCAAACACCTTAGTGGGGTTCAACGCTCATTGAATAATCTGCCAAGAAGTTCTCTAGGGGGTCACTCCATATGAGGTCCTATTTGGGACAAGAATGTGGGTACCAGACCTTGAACACGTAGGCACAGTGGTGGAAAATAAACCCTTTGATATCAAAGATCGTTTGGCTGTTTTACAGGAACTAAACAAGTTAAGAACGAAACAAAGCAACATATTCCTACAGCCCACCACCACTGGGGATCAACCGGCTGTCCCAGCAAGGCCTGTCTGGATTCCAAAAGTTGGGGATCTAGTCAGAGAAAAGATTGCGGACAAGAAGGAATTTGGACCTTCTTACAGACAACCAGTACCTGTCCTAGCAGTTCAAGGAACAAGAACAGTACTTCTGCCGCCAATTGCTGGAAGAAAGGAGAAAAGATTTGTGTCCATCGACCTCATCAAACCACAGTATGTGGCCAATATTAAATAGTAGGCCTCATGGACTCCGACCTAGTAGCAGACGCACTCCTCTCGCTACTATCCAAGAGGTTCAGACTGAAAGACTGATAACAATTGAGAATTCAGCTGTAACTGATGGAGGACTATGCAACAACGCTATGGAACTCATCCCTCTTGAACACCAAGTAACAGTTCGTCCAAATACACCTGTCTACACCAACGTGGCAGGTGATGAACTGGTTCCAGTGATTTCTACAAATCCTGATGCAATTCCAACAATTGACAGAACTACTTCTGGCGATTTCATTAACTTTGATACGTTCTCAGAAGATCCGAGTGAACCTGAAACGACGCCAGCATCATTGAAATTCAAGCAGCAAGTACAAGACTTTCTTCACTTTCTGAAAAAGACTTATTTGGTTTCTCCATGGATTGAACTCTGGATTACATCTGGACTTTTTGTTTTCCTGCTCTGGCTAGCTTTGGTAACAACTGTGAGCGTGCTTATAAGTGGCAGATACATCCATGTGAACACTGAAGGAAAAGACGTGAACGTACTTTTGAAACCTCATAGATCTTCCCATCGTGAAGCAAGAGACTTGTCATCAGTGAACATCACAGCTGTTCCTATACAGGATGGTATAGTGTGGGACAAAACAGATTTTGAAATCTTCGGTCCGACGGAACAATTGAACATTCCACATTTGTTTAAAATTTCACTAAGTGATCTAATTACGTCCAGTACCTATTCGGATGATTGGGACTTTGAGACTGTCAATGATATAATATTTGACCTAGAAAAATCTGCTGCATTTTCTAAACATGAATATTTAGAGGGTTCATCAGACTATGAACAAATGTATTGTTTTAACCACTATGGTCATCATTATTTGCATAAATCTGCATATCCAAGAAATATGTTTATGTTTAACCAATGGGAACATGGTCCTACACCACCTAAAGGTAGTTCAAAAACATTTGCTAGTAAGTTTCCATATTTTTCAGGATACAATACATCTGAACCAGAAATGTTTTACTATAAAAATGTAAACAAGACAGGACTGAAAATTATGTTAACAAATACAAAACAGATTTACTCTACGTTATTTAATGCCCAACAGTCTAGACAGGGTTTCGACTTTTGGAAAGACACAATAGACACCAAAACAGTCTGGGGTACTAAAGATTGGCAAGTGCGGGGGATAGAAGCTTTATTTAGAGCCTGCATCATCCCTGAACAAATAATGTTTTTGAATGAAACCATCCAACAAACATCTTGTCTTGGATTAGCCAAGATCAAAGAGATGAACACACCTTCTGTACCGACACCTGCCAGAGATAACGATACACAGGCAGTGGTGACAGTTGACAATATACTACAACTCAACAGATCTAATCCTGATTGGAAAAAATGGTTGATCTGGCCCACAGACACGAATAACTGTCAGGAAAGATTCCTGAATAAAACTCAGGGCTTTACTATTAATAGGCCAGACCCAAGATACGTCCAAAGACAACATCCGGGGGTAGTAACAACATACAATGTAGGAAAATTATGCCTCGATTGGCTGCATAAGTCTACACTACAGGATGTGAAACAACACTTAACCTTACTTAAAAGGACGCAGACCTTAGGGAATTCTTGCTTGGACCAAGAAAACTGCGTCAAAAACGTTTCATATATGCCGGCATTTATGCTGCTTATAATGAAGCATGGAAAGTATCACAGATGGAGGCTGCAGAACGAATACGTGAACTTGATCGTATTAATTTAGAGAAAACACTCTCTGTGGTCGACAATGGGTTAACAACTTTGTCCTCCAGAATATATTCATTGGATGGCATTGTATCCTCTGCTATCGACATACTAGAACAAGATTTGGCGATGTTACAGCAAGGCCAGTCTCAATTACGTTCTATTATGTTATTAACCCCTTCGCTGCTAGGCCTTTTCCCCTCCTGTGCTAAGCCTTTTTTTGGCTATTTGGGGTAGTGCGCGCTTAGTCCCCTGTAACTTTTTGACCACATAAGGTATCCATGCCAAATTTGCGTCCTTTTTTCTAACATCATGGGGATTGTAAAGGTACCCAGGGTTTGTGGGTTCCCCTGGAGGGACCCAGAAATTAGTCAAAATACAGCTAAATTTTGGTTTTTTTTGGAAAAAGGCAAAAAAGGGCTACAGATGAAAGCGTCTTGATTTTCCCTGCAAATGGCATCAAAAAGGGGTTGTGGGGATGAAATCACCATCTTCCCAGCTTTCAGGGACAAGCAGACTTTTGTCAGAAAACCAACTTTTTTACACAGTTTTGGCATTTTTCTGGGACATAGCCTATTTTTGCTATTTTTGTGCTTTCAACCTCCTTCCAGTTAATGGTAGAAATGGGTATGAAACCAATAATGGATCCTGGAAAGCCATACATTTATGAAAAGTAGACAAAATTCTGAATTCAGCAAGGGGTCATTTGTGTAGATCCTTAAAGTTTTCCTTATAGAAACTAACAGTTAAATAAAGGAAAAATTGAAAATTAGTTGAAAAAAACAGCCATTTGTGTCAACGTTTTCACCTGTAACTTCTTCTAATTATGACAGCTATTTGAAGGCAATATACCGTTATATCCGCTGGACCTTTCTGGTTGTGGGGATATATAGGACTTGTAGGTTCACCAAGAACCCGACGAACCCAGAGCCAATAATTGAGCAACATCTTGCAATGATTTTTTTAAGTACCGGGTATATAGCAATTATTTTGGGAAAATGTATACATGGAAAAATTGTTATGAAAGACACCTATGTATTTCTGAAATGGGAACAAAATGTAGATTTTAGAAACAGTAGATATTTGCACATTTCCGAAATTGGGAGTACCCATACTAGCATGAGAATTATAGGTCATTTTTCAAAATGACTTATTTTTACACATTGTCTTTCATTTGGAAGGCAGAAATGCATCGAAAGTCAATAGGTAATAACAGTTGCTCTACAATTCTGTGTTACCCTAAGTCTCCCGATAAAAATGGTACCTCACTTGTGTGGGTAGCCCTTGTGCCCACAACAGGAAATGGCTCAAAATGCAACGTGGACGTACCACATTTTCACAATGAAAAATTACCCTTTTTTGCAAAGTGCCTAGGTGTAGTTTTTGAACCCTAGCTCTGCCGGCACCTAGGGAAACCTAGCAAACCTATACATTTTTGAAAACTAGACACCAAGGGAATCCAGGATGGGGTGACTTGACTGCCTCCCACCAGGTTCTGTTACCCAGAATCCCTTGCAAACATAAAAAATTGTCAAAAAAATCACATTTTCCCCACATTTCTGTGGTGGAAAGGTCTGGAATCTGCGTGGATCCACAAATTTCCACCCACCCCGCGTTCCCCAAAGTCTAACGAGAAAAATGGTACCTCACTTGTGTGGGTCGGCCTAGTGCCTGCGACAGGAAACGGCGCAAAGCGCAGCGTGGTCACACCTCAATTTCGCAGTGAAAAATGACCCTTTTTGGCAAAGTGCCTAGCTGTAGTTTTGAACCCTAGCTCTGCCGGCACCTAGGGAAACCTAGCAAACCTATACATTTTTGAAAACTAGACACCCAGGGGAATCCAGGATGGGGTGACTTGACTGCCTCCCACCAGGTTCTGTTACCCAGAATCCCTTGCAAACATAAAAAATTGTCAAAAAAACCACATTTTCCCCACATTTCTGTGGTGGAAAGTTCTGGAATCTGCGTGGATCCACGAATTTCCACCCACCCGCGTTCCCCAAAGTCTTACGAGAAAAATGGTACCTCACTTGTGTGGGTCGGCCTAGTGCCTGCGACAGGAAACTGCGCAAAACGCAACGTGGTCACACCTCAATTTCGCAGTGAAAAATGACCCTTTTTGGCAAAGTGCCTAGCTGTAGTTTTTGAACCCTAGCTCTGCCGGCACCTAGGAAACCTAGCAAACCTATACATTTTTGAAAACTAGACACCCAGGGGAATCCAGGATGGGGTGACTTGACTGCCTCCCACCAGGTTCTGTTACCCAGAATCCCTTGCAAACATAAAAAATTGTCAAAAAAACCACATTTTCCCCACATTTCTGTGGTGGAAAGTTCTGGAATCTGCGTGGATCCACAAATTTCCACCCACCCCGCGTTCCCCAAAGTCTTACGAGAAAAATGGTACCTCACTTGTGTGGGTCGGCCTAGTGCCTGCGACAGGAAACGGCGCAAAACGCAATGCGGTCCCACCTCAATTTCGCAGTGAAAAATGACCCTTTTTTGGCAAAGTGCCTAGCTGTAGTTTTTGAACCCTACCTCTGCCGGCACCTAGGAAACCTAGCAAGCCTATACATTTTTGAAAACTAGACACCCAGGGAATCCAGGATGGGGTGACTTGACTGCCTCCCACCAGGTTCTGTTACCCAGAATCCCTTGCAAACATAAAAAATTGTCCAAAAAAACACATTTTCCCCACATTTCTGTGGTGGAAAGTTCTGGAATCTGCGTGGATCCACAAATTTCCACCCACCCCGCGTTCCCCAAAGTCTTACGAGAAAAATGGTACCTCACTTGTGTGGGTCGGCCTAGTGCCTGCGACAGGAAACGGCGCAAAGCGCAGCGTGGTCCCACCTCAATTTCGCAGTGAAAAATGACCCTTTTTGGCAAAGTGCCTAGCTGTAGTTTTTGAACCCTACCTCTGCCGGCACCTAGGGAAACCTAGAAAACCTATACATTTTTGAAAACTAGACACCCAGGGAATCCAGGATGGGGTGACTTGACTGCCTCCCACCAGGTTCTGTTACCCAGAATCCCTTGCAAACATAAAAAATTGTCCAAAAAACACATTTTCCCCACATTTCTGTGGTGGAAAGTTATGGAATCTGCGTGGATCCACAAATTTACACCCACCCCGCGTTCCCCAAAGTCTTACGAGAAAAATGGTACCTCACTTGTGTGGGTCGGCCTAGTGCCTGCGACAGGAAACGGCGCAAAGCGCAATGCGGTCCCACCTCAATTTCGCAGTGAAAAATGACCCTTTTTGGCAAAGTGCCTAGCTGTAGTTTTTGAACCCTACCTCTGCCGGCACCTAGGAAACCTAGCAAGCCTATACATTTTTGAAAACTAGACACCCAGGGAATCCAGGATGGGGTGACTTGACTGCCTCCCACAAGGTTCTGTTACCCAGAATCCCTTGCAAACATAAAAAATTGTCCAAAAAACACATTTTCCCCACATTTCTGTGGTGGAAAGTTCTGGAATCTGCGTGGATCCACAAATTTCCACCCACCCGCGTTCCCCAAAGTCTTACGAGAAAAATGGTACCTCACTTGTGTGGGTCGGCCTAGTGCCTGCGACAGGAAACGGCGCAAAATGCAACGTGGTCACATCTCAATTTCGCAGTGAAAAATGACCCTTTTTTGGCAAAGTGCCTAGCTGTAGTTTTTGAACCCTACCTCTGCCGGCACCTAGGGAAACCTAGCAAACCTATACATTTTTGAAAACTAGACACCCAGGGAATCCAGGATGGGGTGACTTGACTGCCTCCCACCAGGTTCTGTTACCCAGAATCCCTTGCAAACATAACAAATTCTCCAAAAAACACATTTTCCCCACATTTCTGTGGTGGAAAGTTCTGGAATCTGCGTGGATCCACAAATTTCCACCCACCCCGCGTTCCCCAAAGTCTTACGAGAAAAATGGTACCTCACTTGTGTGGGTCGGCCTAGTGCCTGCGACAGGAAACGGCGCAAAGCACAGCGTGGTCACACCTCAATTTCGCAGTGAAAAATGACCCTTTTTTGGCAAAGTGCCTAGCTGTAGTTTTTGAACCCTACCTCTGCCGGCACCTAGGAAACCTAGCAAACCTATACATTTTGAAAACTAGACACCCAGGGAAATCCAGGATGGGGTGACTTGACTGCCTCCCACCAGGTTCTGTTACCCAGAATCCCTTGCAAACATAAAAAATTGTCCAAAAAACACATTTTCCCCACATTTCTGTGGTGGAAAGTTCTGGAATCTGCGTGGATCCACAAATTTCCACCCACCCCGCGTTCCCCAAAGTCTTACGAGAAAAATGGTACCTCACTTGTGTGGGTCGGCCTAGTGCCTGCGACAGGAAACGGCGCAAAACGCAATGCGGTCCCACCTCAATTTCGCAGTGAAAAATGACCCTTTTTTGGCAAAGTGCCTAGCTGTAGTTTTGAACCCTACCTCTGCCGGCACCTAGGGAAACCTAGCAAGCCTATACATTTTTGAAAACTAGACACCCAGGGGAATCCAGGATGGGGTGACTTGACTGCCTCCCACCAGGTTCTGTTACCCAGAATCCCTTGCAAACATAAAAAATTGTCCAAAAAACACATTTTCCCCACATTTCTGTGGTGGAAAGTTCTGGAATCTGCGTGGATCCACAAATTTTCACCCACCCGCGTTCCCCAAAGTCTTACGAGAAAAATGGTACCTCACTTGTGTGGGTCGGCCTAGTGCCTGCGACAGGAAACGGCGCAAAGCGCAACGTGGTCACACCTCAATTTCGCAGTGAAAAATGACCCTTTTTTGGCAAAGTGCCTAGCTGTAGTTTTTGAACCCTACCTCTGCCGGCACCTAGGGAAACCTAGCAAACCTATACATTTTTGAAAACTAGACACCCAGGGAATCCAGGATGGGGTGACTTGACTGCCTCCCACCAGGTTCTGTTACCCAGAATCCCTTGCAAACATAAAAAATTGTCCAAAAAAACACATTTTCCCCACATTTCTGTGGTGGAAAGTTCTGGAATCTGCGTGGATCCACAAATTTCCACCCACCCCGCGTTCCCCAAAGTCTTACGAGAAAAATGGTACCTCACTTGTGTGGGTCGGCCTAGTGCCTGCGACAGGAAACGGCGCAAAACGCAACGTGGTCACACCTCAATTTCGCAGTGAAAAATGACCCTTTTTTGGCAAAGTGCCTAGCTGTAGTTTTTGAACCCTACCTCTGCCGGCACCTAGGGAAACCTAGCAAACCTATACATTTTTGAAAACTAGACACCCAGGGAATCCAGGATGGGGTGACTTGACTGCCTCCCACCAGGTTCTGTTACCCAGAATCCCTTGCAAACATAAAAAATTGTCCAAAAAACACATTTTCCCCACATTTCTGTGGTGGAAAGTTCTGGAATCTGCGTGGATCCACAAATTTCCACCCACCCCGCGTTCCCCAAAGTCTTACGAGAAAAATGGTACCTCACTTGTGTGGGTCGGCCTAGTGCCTGCGACAGGAAACGGCGCAAAGCGCAGCGTGGTCACATCTCAATTTCGCAGTGAAAAATGACCCTTTTTGGCAAAGTGCCTAGCTGTAGTTTTTGAACCCTACCTCTGCCGGCACCTAGGGAAACCTAGCAAACCTATACATTTTTGAAAACTAGACACCCAGGGGAATCCAGGATGGGGTGACTTGACTGCCTCCCACCAGGTTCTGTTACCCAGAATCCCTTGCAAACATAGAAAATTGTCCAAAAAAACACATTTTCCCCACATTTCTGTGGTGGAAAGTTCTGGAATCTGCGTGGATCCACAAATTTCCACCCACCCCGCATTCCCCAAAGTCTTACGAGAAAAATGGTACCTCACTTGTGTGGGTCGGCCTAGTGCCTGCGACAGGAAACGGCGCAAAGCGCAACGTGGTCACACCTCAATTTCGCAGTGAAAAATGACCCTTTTTTGGCAAAGTGCCTAGCTGTAGTTTTGAACCCTAGCTCTGCCGGCACCTAGGAAACCTACCAAACACACACATTTCTGAAAAGTAGACACCCGGGGGCTTCCAGGGAGGTATGGCTTACGTGGATCCCCCAATGTTTCCTTACCCAGAATCCCCTGCAAACCTCACTTTTAGCTGGAAAAAATCACTTTTTCACACATTTGTGTGTGGGAAAGTGTGGCATCACTGGCCTCACACAAATTTCCTACCACCCAGCGTTCCCCCAGGTCTCCCGATAAAAATGGTGCCTCACTTGTGTGGGAGGCCCAAGTACCCGCGACAGGCAAGGGCCCACAACGTATTGAGGCGACCTCAAAATGGCCTTTCACAAAACCACCTGGTTTTGCAAGGGAGTCACCTGGGTTTTTGGCCCCGTGCTCGGCGGCCATCTAGGAAACCTACCAAACCCACACATTTCTGAAAAGTAGACACCCGGGGGCTTCCAGGGAGGTATGGCTTGCGTGGATCCCCCAACGTTTCCTTACCCAGAATCCCCTGCAAACCTCACTTTTAGCTGAAAAAATCACTTTTTTCACACATTTGTGTGTGGGAAAGTGTGGCATCACTGGCCTCACACAAATTTCCTACCACCCAGCGTTCCCCCAGGTCTCCCGATAAAAATGGTGCCTCACTTGTGTGGGAGGCCCAAGTACCCGCGACAGGCAAGGGCCCACAACGTATTGAGGCGACCTCAAAATGGCCTTTCACAAAACCACCTGGTTTTGCAAGGGAGTCACCTGGGTTTTTGGCCCCGTGCTCGGTGGCCATCTAGGAAACCTACCAAACCCACACATTTCTGAAAAGTAGACACCCGGGGGCTTCCAGGGAGGTATGGCTTGCGTGGATCCCCCAACGTTTCCTTACCCAGAATCCCCTGCAAACCTTACTTTTAGCTGAAAAAATCACTTTTTTCACACATTTGTGTGTGGGAAAGTGTGGCATCACTGGCCTCACACAAATTTCCTACCACCCAGCGTTCCCCCAGGTCTCCCCATAAAAATGGTGCCTCACTTGTGTGGGAGGCCCAAGTACCCGCGACAGGCAAGGGCCCACAACGTATTGAGGCAACCTCAAAATGGCCTTTCACAAAACCACCTGGTTTTGCAAGGGAGTCACCTGGGTTTTTGGCCCCGTGCTCGGCGGCCATCTAGGAAACCTACCAAACCCACACATTTCTGAAAAGTAGACACCCGGGGGCTTCCAGGGAGGTATGGCTTGCGTGGATCCCCCAACGTTTCCTTACCCAGAATCCCCTGCAAACCTCACTTTTAGCTGAAAAAATCACTTTTTCACACATTTGTGTGTGGGAAAGTGTGGCATCACTGGCCTCACACAAATTTCCTACCACCCAGCGTTCCCCCAGGTCTCCCGATAAAAATGGTGCCTCACTTGTGTGGGAGGCCCAAGTACCCGCGACAGGCAAGGGCCCACAACGTATTGAGGCGACCTCAAAATGGCCTTTCACAAAACCACCTGGTTTTGCAAGGAGTCACCTGGGTTTTGGCCCCGTGCTCGGCGGCCATCTAGGGAAACCTACCAAACCCACACATTTCTGAAAAGTAGACACCTGGGGGCTTCAGGGAGGTATGGCTTGCGTGGATCCCCCAACGTTTCCTTACCCAGAATCCCCTGCAAACCTCACTTTTAGCTGAAAAAATCACTTTTTCACACATTTGTGTGTGGGAAAGTGTGGCATCACTGGCCTCACACAAATTTCCTACCACCCAGCGTTCCCCAGGTCTCCCGATAAAAATGGTGCCTCACTTGTGTGGGAGGCCCAAGTACCCAGCGACAGGCAAGGACACAAAACGTTTTGAGGCAGCATCAACATTGCCTATCAAAAAATGTTTTGGGCCCTTGCCTGTCGCGGGTACTTGGGCCTCCCACACAAGTGAGGCACCATTTTTATCGGGAGACCTGGGGAACGCTGGGTGGTAGGAAATTTGTGTGAGGCCAGTGATGCCACACTTCCACACACAAATGTGTGAAAAAAGTGATTTTTCAGCTAAAAGTGAGGTTTGCAGAGGATTCTGGGTGAAACGTTGGGGATCCACGCAAGCCATACCTCCTGGAAGCCCCGGGTGTCTACTTTTCAGAAATGTGTGGGTTTGGTAGGTTTCCTATGTGGCCGCCGAGCCCGGGCCAAAACCCAGGTGACCTCCTGCAAAACCAAGTCATAATGAGATAATGTGTTGTTTATTTCTGCAGCGTGAAAATGTTGGCACAATATTGCAAGGAAAATGTGACAGACATTTTGAGGTTTGCAGGACATTGTGGGTACCATAACTTGTTGGGATCCACAAGAGAGATATCACCATGTACTCCCATGGGTGTTTCGTTTACGACAATATCTACAGTTGGTAGGTTATTCTTAGACGGAATGTACACCTTGGCAGACAGACTAAAGACAAAGATTACTGCACAGCCATCTATTCCTCAAGCACACACACACATACTGGTTGGATTTGGCACGAGGGCAAGTGATGGTTCAGTATATACAATTTTATTAACAAGAGATTTCACAAAAATGAAATGCACTGTCAATAATTGAAAGGACAAAAACGGAACCAGTGACTCGCAGCTCGTGAGCTGTAAAGCCACGTCAAGGCCCCAACCGCTTTACAGGCCATTCACACACCTTTCATACGTGATACACACAAGACCATTCACACCCCCAGGCACGAAACAAACACATTACAACATTCACAAAAAGGGACAAGGTACACCCTGCTTGAGAAAGACAAAAAAAAATATTACTGCACAACCATCTAATCCTCAAGCACACACACACATACTGGTTGGATTTGGCACGAGGGTGAGTGATGGTTCAGTATATACAATTGTATTAACAAGTGATTTCACAAAAATGAAATGCACTGTTAATAATTGAAAGGACGAGAAACTGAACCATTGACTCACAGCTCGTGAGCTGTAAAGCCACGACAAGGCACCAACCTCTTTACAGGCCATTCATACACCTTTCATACGTGTGACAAATACAAAACCATTCACACCACCAGCCGCGGGCCCATCACATTACAACACTCACACCAGCAGACAGCGCCATTCAAGGGCCCATCACTTTCACACGCCCACATTCCTAACACAGCAACAACACAACCTGATGGATTGCGTGGAGTGTCGCTCGGCTAGCAGTGTGTGTAGTGACCAGCAGCAAGTCACTACTCACACACTGCCAGCCGAGCGCCACTCACGCACACCGTCAGCCAAGCACCAGCCTACACACACCACCATCACATTTAGGATTTTTATACAAAAAGAAAACACAAACAAATTGCAAATAGATACAAATCTACTAACACAAAATCAGAAACATTGCACTAATGCCAACCTTGAAACAGAACAACAATTCTTAAACATTACAGACCAGGCAGTTCACTTTACCACTCATGGTTGCTCCCAATAATTCTTTTGCTTGTGGTACGCTCTATAACAAGCAGGCACACACAGCCCAGGGTTAGAAGGACACTCAGGGCAGTACATACGAGTCTCCTTCCGCGTACCTCTTCGCCAACAGACTCTACATCTCCTAGTGGGAAAGTCTTTTGAGGATGTAGGAGGAATGTGATCAGGAAAGTGGCGATCTTTCAATCGAGCCACATCCTCCACCACTCCAACTCTAGGAACACTTGCCTGTTCCACAACAACAAGGCTGCCTATGACAGACTCCTGAAACTGAACAAAAGTCAACTTTGACGCAGGAGAACACTCCTTGAACACAACAAAAGCATTGAAAGTTGCTAAATTGAAGAGATGGATGGCCAACTTCTTATACCAAATGTAAGACTTACGAATAGCAGTGTAAGGTTCCAACCTCTGATCTACTCTATCAACACCACCCATGTGCTTATTGTAGTCTAAAATGCACACAGGTTTGCGCACTTCAGCAATCTGACCCCAAACAGCCACAGGTGAAGTACTCTCATCATGGATGGTAGTCAGCATGTACACATCCCTCCTGTCCACAAATTTCACAGCTAGCAGTTCCTCACTACGCAAGGCACTGCACTGTCCCCTCTGAAGTTTTTTGCAAACAAGCTCTTTTGGATAACCTTTACGGTTAGAGCGGATTGTGCCACAAGCAAAAGTGTCCACTTTGAACAATTCCTTAAACAATTGCACAGCAGTGTAGAAGTTATCAATGTACAAATGGTGGCCTCTGTTAAACAGTCCTCTAGCAAGTTCCCACACAATTTTCTCTGAAACTCCTACTAAAGTGGACGGACAACCAGGGGGTCAATAGTGGAATCCCTACCAGTGTACACACGCAAATTAAAAACATATCCTGTCCTACTCTCAGACAACATATACAGCTTAATTCCATAGCGGGCCCTCTTGCTAGGAATGTACTGCCTAAAAACCAAACGGCCCTTGAACAGCACCAAAGACTCATCAATAGATATTTCTTTCCCTGGAGAATAGATCTCTGAAAATCGATCTACAAAGTGATCAAGAACAGGCCGAATCTTAAAAAGACGGTCACATTCAGGGTGATCTCGTGGCAACGCCAAACCATTATCAACAAAATGCAGCATCCGAAGCAAAAGTAAATACCGATCACGAGTCATAACTGCAGGAAATATGGCCGTTGCCATCAAGGGACTGGTAGACCAATATGAACTCATGGACGGCTTCCTTATCAAACCCATCAAAAAAGTCAAACCCAAAAACTTCTTCATCTCTTCCAGATTTGTGGGACTCCACCGGGTAGCTCTAGAATGGGGCCTAAGTCTGGCACTGTTGTCCCTCAAAAACTGTTCAGCATACAAATTAGTCTGCTCAACAATCTCACCCAAAAATACATCATCCATAAACAACTGAAAATACTGTATAGGCAAATAATGTTCACAATCCACTCTACACCCTGCATAACCACTAAAGGCAGGCAACACCGGCTGCACCATGTTTGGATCAACCCAGAGTCCAGCACTTCCAGTAGGAAGCCTAGCAGCCCCAGGCTGCAATCCAGATGCCTCTTGCACCATCGGCACATTAGTATCCTCCTCTAAATCAGGCACTTCATCTGCACTGAGAGTACCTTCATCATCCGATGATTCCATGTGGAGAGAAAACTCACTGCCTGAATCTTCCCCTCCCTCCTCTCCCTCAGACGCACTGTCAGTCTCATAATCCTGCTCAGAGGAAGATTCAAGAAGCAAACCAACCACCTGCTGAGCAGTAATTCTACGACTAGCCATAATGCTTACTAATAAAGGTTACTTGTCAAACAAGTCAACAACAACAAACCCTTTGTAAAAAAAAAGAAATAAACAAAATGTAGCTTTATCACAAAGACCTATATACTCCAACACTATACCACTCACGTGACAGAAGCAGCTAGACTCACCACCACCTACTCTGCACAGACACAGTAAGGATCAACAATATCCCACTAAAAAAGAAGAAAAAAATTACACATAAGACAATGCAAAACATCGCAAAGAATTTCATGCTCTGAACACTAACAAATATGCTGCCATTATGGCACCACTTACAAAAAAATTCATTCATGCATGACAATAATACTCATTTGGAGTACACACAACAAAAATATTTTTCTTACCAAATAAATGCAATTACGCAAAACTGCAGAACCACAACTGCCGAAACCGCAAACAGGAATCAAAAGCTTTACACTAGAATAAAAAGGAGGAAAAAAACATTACAATCACATATGCAAATAATGCACCAGTCCACACACAATCCACCAGCCAAGCTAAGGGGTAGTTGGGCCTAACAGTATAAATAAAATATTCACACCCGTAAAAGGGGAGCAACCCTTGCCCTTTTGGCCACTCCCCAACACAAAAATTAAAAAAACCCTGGTGCCTAGTGGGCATTCCTGCTGCACAATCACATGATCGTGCAGCAGGAATGCACAAAAGAGGCATCGGGGAAAGGAAAACCATTTCCTTTCCCTCGATGCCTCTTTTGATACAAACCCCCTCCCCGAGCCAAACCTCACCTGATTTCCCCGACGCGCTGGAAGCAAATGGCTTCCAGCGCGTCGGGAAGAAAGGAAACCCTCAATGATGTCAGCGCGCTGACGTCATTGATGGGGGCGAGGGAGGCAGGGAAGCCCTTCCCCTGCCTCCCCCAAAAAAACCTAACGATCAGATTCTCACGGGGAGCGCCAGCGCTTCCCCGTGGGTGGTCTTATGACGAGCTGGACTCGTCACGAGCACTGTGTGCCATGACGAGTCCAGCTCGTCATAAGCACCGAAGGGGATAAAGGGTCAGAGCAGGATCTCAGCGGCAGACGAGGAGAAGGAACCTCCTGGTCACAGGAACTACACGAGCATTGCGCTCGAGAAATTCAAGGATGCAAAGACCTCCATCAAGGATTACAGCTAACTTTTCAGGGTGTAAATGGAGAGAAGGCACATCTGCCCTGCATATTTATCCACGAAGATGCCACCGTTTTGTGCAATACCTCTACTCAACTGGAGTGCTTTCTACTGGCTAATCAGTAAGTGCTACCTCGTTGGGTAAATGTATAGTGCCTTTCCTACACTACAGCTGCGTAAAGGACCAGAAGAATTGTCTCCAGTGACCTGTGTGTCTGTAACTTTGCCACCGCGCCGAAAGTGCCGGGGTCCTTTGAGTAAGCTGTCCATCATAGTGGGGAAAGGGCGGGCATACGTTGCATACCGCTAGTGTATGTGTGGCGGGGCTTCTAGGCCCGTTCACATGCCTCTTGTTTATAAAGGGTCAGAGCAGGATCTCAGCGGCAGACGAGGAGAAGGAACCTCCTGGTCACAGGAACTACACGAGCATTGCGCTCGAGAAATTCAAGGATGCAAAGACCTCCATCAAGGATTACAGCTAACTTTTCAGGGTGTAAATGGAGAGAAGGCACATCTGCCCTGCATATTTATCCACGAAGATGCCACAGTTTTGTGCAATACCTCTACTCAACTGGAGTGCTTTCTACTGGCTAATCAGTAAGTGCTACCTCGTTGGGTAAATGTATAGTGCCTTTCCTACACTACAGCTGCGTAAAGGACCAGAAGAATTGTCTCCAGTGACCTGTGAGTCTGTAACTTTGCCACCGCGCCGAAAGCGCCGGGATCCTTTGAATAAGCTGTCCATCATAGTAGGGAAAGGGCGGGCATACGTTGCATACCGCTAGTGTATGTGTGGCGGGGCCAAACGAGCGGGGCTTCTAGGCCCGTTCACATGCCTCTTGTTTATAAAGGGTCAGAGCAGGATCGCAGCGGCAGACGAGGAGAAGGAACCTCCTGGTCACAGGAACTACACGAGGATTGCGCTCGAGAAAATCAAGGGTGCAGAGACCTCCATCAAGGATTGTCTCCAGTGACCTGTGTGTCTGTAACTTTGCCACCGCGCCCAAAGCGCCGGGATCCTTTGAGTAAGCTGTCCATCATAGTAGGGAAAGGGCGGGCATACGTTGCATACCGCTAGTGTATGTGTGGCGGGGCCAAACGAGCGGGGCTTCTAGGCCCGTTCACATGCCTCTTGTTTATAAAGGGTCAGAGCAGGATCGCAGCGGCAGACGAGGAGAAGGAACCTCCTGGTCACAGGAACTACACGAGGATTGCGCTCGAGAAAATCAAGGGTGCAGAGACCTCCATCAAGGATTGTCTCCAGTGACCTGTGTGTCTGTAACTTTGCCACCGCGCCGAAAGCGCCGGGATCCTTTGAGTAAGCTGTCCGTCATAGTAGGGAAAGGGCGGGCATACGTTGCATACCGCTAGTGTATGTGTGGCGGGGCCAAACGAGCGGGGCTTCTAGGCCCGTTCACATGCCTCTTGTTTATAAAGGGTCAGAGCAGGATCGCAGCGGCAGACGAGGAGAAGGAACCTCCTGGTCACAGGAACTACACGAGGATTGCGCTCGAGAAAATCAAGGGTGCAGAGACCTCCATCAAGGATTACAGCTAACTTTACAGGGTGGCAATGGAGAGAAGGTACATCTCCACGCTCACGAAGATGCCACCGTTTTGTGCAATACCTCTACTCAACTGGAGTACTTTCTACTGGCTAATCAGTAAGTGCTACCTCGTTGGGTAAATGTATAATGCCTTTCCTACACTACAGCTGCGTAAAGGACCAGAAGAATTGCAGGATCGCAGCGGCAGACGAGGAGAAGGATTGCGCTCAAGAAAATCAAGGGTGCAGAGACCTCCATCAAGGATTGTCTCCAGTGACCTGTGTGTCTGTAACTTTGCCACCGCGCCGAAAGCTCCGGGATCCTTTGAGTAAGCTGTCCATCATAGTAGGGAAAGGGCGGGCATACGTTGCATACCGCTAGTGTATGTGTGGCGGGGCCAAACGAGCGGGGCTTCTAGGCCCGTTCACATGCCTCTTGTTTATAAAGGGTCAGAGCAGGATCGCAGCGGCAGACGAGGAGAAGGAACCTCCTGGTCACAGGAACTACACGAGGATTGCGCTCGAGAAAATCAAGGGTGCAGAGACCTCCATCAAGGATTGTCTCCAGTGACCTGTGTGTCTGTAACTTTGCCACCGCGCCGAAGCGCCGGGATCCTTTGAGTAAGCTGTCCGTCATAGTAGGGAAAGGGCGGGCATACGTTGCATACCGCTAGTGTATGTGTGGCGGGGCTTCTAGGCCCGTTCACATGCCTCTTGTTTATAAAGGGTCAGAGCAGGATCGCAGCGGCAGACGAGGAGAAGGAACCTCCTGGTCACAGGAACTACACGAGGATTGCGCTCGAGAAAATCAAGGGTGCAGAGACCTCCATCAAGGATTACAGCTAACTTTACAGGGTGGCAATGGAGAGAAGGTACATCTCCACGCTCACGAAGATGCCACCGTTTTGTGCAATACCTCTACTCAACTGGAGTACTTTCTACTGGCTAATCAGTAAGTGCTACCTCGTTGGGTAAATGTATAATGCCTTTCCTACACTACAGCTGCGTAAAGGACCAGAAGAATTGCAGGATCGCAGCGGCAGACGAGGAGAAGGATTGCGCTCAAGAAAATCAAGGGTGCAGAGACCTCCATCAAGGATTACAGCTAACTTTACAGGGTGGCAATGGAGAGAAGGCACATCTCCACGCTCACAATCCCGCCCTAGTAGGCATTCCTGCTGCACGATCACATGATCGTGCAGCAGGAATGCACAAAGAGGCATCGGGGAAAGGAAAACCCTTTCCTTTCCTCGATGTCTCTTTGAATCAAACCCCCCTCCCCGAGCCAAAACTCACCTTATTTCCCCGACGCGCTGGAAGCAAATGGCTTCCAGCGCGTCGGGAAGAAAGGAAACCCTCAATGATGTCAGCGCGCCTCGCGCGCTGACGTCGTTGATGGGAGGCGGGGGGGGGAGGCAGGGAAGTCCTTCCCTGCCTCCTAAAAAAACCCCGACGATCGGATTCCCACGGGGGAGCGCCAGCGCTTCCCCGTGGGTGGTCTTATGACGAGCTGGACTCGTCATGAGCACACGAGCACTGTGTGCCATGACGAGTCCAGCTCGTCATAAGCATGGAAGGGGTTAAGCTGGACGCTGCAATCTTTGCGAGCGGGCTATGTGCCTTGGCGTTTCATCAACACAACGGCTCTGTTTGCAGAATACAATCTAACTGATAAACAGATCGAACTGGCACAAAGAGGAGCAAGGTATACAGTGCTGAGCATTGAAAAACTGGAAAAGTTACCATTCACAGTGGCAGAAAAACCAGCTACAGAATGGCTTATTCATGGCAAAATAACATTACCTGGGAGTACTTTTCAGTTTCAGTATTGCCTCAGACAAATGCAAGCAGGCAAATATGAAAGGTTGGGTAAGGAATACATTAAGACATCTTGGGATTTACCGTATACATATAGATGTTGAAGTGGGGATCGTGAAGTGTTTTTGAGCGGTACAAACTGTAAACTTGCACTAAGCGGTTCGCTTATATGTCAGGACATTTCTTTACACGGGGCTTGTAATGGTTCTGTGGCAAATTTGTCTTGCCATCAGCAGGGTACAGCAGCTGCTGTGATTAATCCAACGTTTGGACAACTTTCTAATGGGAGTTACCTCATGTTGAATGATCAGAGTTGCTGCGGCATGTTGCCAGGCATCCCATAACTAGTAACAGTCAACTCCAGGGTCACTTGCTGTATGCAAGTATTGTTTGCCCCAATAGACACAGTCAGGGAGTCACCTCTATGACCTTCGCTGAACGTCTCTTTTATAAGATTTGATACTTTGAGCAGAATGAAAGCCATGCTTTTACAGCAAACAGTGCCTTTGACCTCGGCCAAAGAAACCTATGATCTACAAGTAGCAAGGACTTCGGCTGAGATACAGACTTTAATACGTACAAACTGCCCTATACATTTCGTAGAAATGATATCACGTAACTTCAACATGTCTGATACAAGTGGAATTATACATGTATTTAAGAGCATCTGTACCGGTCTGTTAGCACCTTTCCAGGCAATACTCGGAATCATCCCGAACTTTGCACATTCGGTGTTTGGTGGCATACCATTAATTCTAGCACTTGTTGCCGGAATTCTATTTCTCTTCCTGTTATTGCGCTATGGCCAGCCTATTCGCAGACATCACTCCGAGCGAAATGGAGAAAGCTCTCCTTGAACGAAAGTGCTGTGAGCGAATAGTACAGCTATTGGGCATGACTCGTCTACGGGACCTTAATACAACTTGGTTCCTGTCATTCCGACCAATCTGGCAAGATTGCATCTTACCTGTTCTACGATGCCTGCTATGCGGTGAAGAATGCATGTTGGACACCTGTCTAACATTTCCATCAGCTACGCCAACGGATGTCGATACTCTGCTGGACCCGATAACGGCCCATGCTCTGTGTTGTCCCCAGAGGCTACCAATCCTGATGTCAGCATTCATTGAGATCTCACAGACGCTTCCGGCTGCTGCTGAGGTACGAGAAAGATCTACAGGCACACAGGTAACAACGGACGCGAACTTTGCTGCGGCACCCTATGCTGGAAGCGAAGCTTCACATCTCTGTGCAATTAATCTGCTACACGAGGTGTTCCAACTGACACCAACTACAGTGGACGATGTTTTGTCTATAGAAGTGGATGATCTCATGTTTACACCAGACCCGTAAACTGACTCTGATTCAGCATACAGTGTTCCAGAGATGCAGTAACAATTTGGCCTTCATTTTCAAAACAACTTGGAACTCTACCAAAATTGAACTTTTTCCCATTTTTCGAACGAAAATGGCACTTCAACCTGCTTAAAGTAGAACTAGCCTTATAATACAGACTTCAAGGTACTTCCACGGACACTTAGTCATCTTGTGTGTCTAAAACAGTTCATTTATTTTCATGACATGAAATGACTTTGATTTTTGAACAACTTATCGATCATTTTCTGTCACATGTAAATATTACTGCTTCTTTCATTCATATTGCATTTTATTTTACATATATGCCTGAAATGAAAAGCAATGCTTCAAATGTACAGTACCTTTTGCATTTTTTATTATGTTTTTTAAATGCTTTTAAGAAATATTTTTTTAAATATGCGGTACTCCATTTAATGTTTAGCATTTTAAATGTTTAGCATTTTAGTATTATCGTACACACGAAAGTGGAGTGGGTGTTGTATTCCTCTTAGGGTGTCCATAAACGGGCTTTCCAGTATCATGCCCTTATATAGGCACAATTCGCCCTGCCCTTATATAGGCAAAAAATCCCAGCCCTTATTTAGGCATTAACCGTGCACTCCAAATACAGGCATGGTCTCTGACATCCGTCCACCCTAACGTCACAACGAGTTCTTGAAGAACAGACCCTTAGACTGCGGGAGTTTCCCTAGTCCAGGACTATTGATTTCTTCAAGGACTCATATATTATGCATGAACCATTATTCCTTAGGGGTTCATTCATGACGTCTTTCGCTGTCCGACTCACGTCAATACTAACATTCTTAGGTGCTTCTCAGGTATAAATATACCTTCCCTAGCCCCTGTAAATCAGAGGAGACCTCGACTTCAGAGGAGCCCGTTTCCCGGCCTGACGCACTGAGAAGACGCTGTCATCCCTGCACGCAGAGAGTCCAGCTTCCAGTGATCTAACTTCCCTTGCAGGGTGTTGGAGTTCGAGTCTGGCAAAGAGATTCCTACCTCTCTCATTCTTCAGGTATGGAGCAGACTAGAACCTAGAGGGACTCTTGGCATACTAGGCATACTGGGGTTAGCGTACTCTTAGTATACCATAGTAAGGAATACTTCACCTACTTCATACCTCGTCCTACACCTAGGTTAGGTTAGGTACATTGGGGTAGAACTAGATTAGAAACGCATCGTATGAGTACTCGCATTTTTAGTCTGTGTTATTTATGTAACAGCATATGTACTAAAAGATAATGCTCTCGCAGTATTATTTATTTCTACTGCTCACACTGTACATTATTTATCTCGCATACTGTCTTGTGATCGTAACAGCACATTTTACTTACACCAGAAACAAGACTGTTCAATAAATCTTTTATTGGAACGCCCGTCTATTTCTTTCTGTGTAACTTGGAGAAAACTAAGCATGCACGACTGAGCTGAGTGAAATAGTTATCTATTGTTTCTACGACTCTGGGACACGTTCTGATTCTAAAAGGAAACACAGTGGTCATGTTTTGCGGCTGCCAGAAACTACTCCCTTCTTGTTGTCAAGGAGTTTCTAGTGGCCTCTGAGCTAGCTGGCACAAGTAATTAAGTTTAATATACTCGATAGGGACATACTGACCTTAGTCCTATGTCAAACCTATAGGATATATTATTCCAATGCGCAGAGCCTATTAGGAAATAGGAGCTACACTACAGATGAGTAACCTCAGGCCTAGGTCGCAGAGCCTGTCTGACCACGTATTTCAGAGTTGGGGTTGATGGAGAGTTGATGATGGGCGAATTTGATAATAGTGATGCGATTTCTTTCTTATGTGCGAATGTATCATTATAAACATTGGAATTGATTCTATCATGTTAACAAAACATCGCACTATGAGAAAATAAACGGGTCCTTCCTCTACAATATTTTGCGAACGTCTATATCTTCTTCTATCTGAATTCTGAATACTATTTCCCTGATGCCTCTTCCAGCTGCCCCCTCCCATTTTAATTATACCTGGTCCCTTCTCTGCCCCATCCTCGAAGGATGAACTTTACTCCCCACCCACATCTCGCGCACACATGCCACCACTATTCCATTTCCAGGTCCGAGGGAAACGGAGAGCGCCTTCGCTGTCAGATTATGTTCTATTTACTGGGTGACATTTAAAGCTCTTTTTTTTTTTTAAACAAATCAATGTTCTTTTTAAATGAAATGCGCCTGGCAGTCTGGTCTATTTTCCACTTGTGAGGCATTCCTCGTTTTCTGGCGTTTACAGCGAGATGAAAAGAACGCGGAAGCGATGAAATACTCGCAGAGATAAGGCGTGCATACAGTTTAAAAAATAATTACTCAAACACAGGCTTTTAGTTTTCTAGCCCTTGCAAGTCCCCTCCTATCGCCCCTTTCCTTTTGTTCGTCTTTTGAGCGAGTGGCTGCACAGCTCAATTCTTCTCAGCAGGCGAAATCAGGCATCCCAGACACAGCCTGATAGGAGTATGAAAAAGTGTATTTTTAATTCAGAGATAAGATGCAGTTTTGGGACCTTACATTCTGTTCCTTCGGTTTCGCATGAATCCTAGATGTGCCTCGTCACTTGGTGAGAACCAAGAGGACAGTGGGAGAGAAACAGGGACCATGGAACTGGACACAGCTGGAGACCATGTGATGGACAGGCTCAGGGCACAAGTCCTAAAAAAAGAAGTGGGGGGACGCCCCAAGTTAGGTGGTGTCACCGGAAGTGACGTCACGACAGGAAGTGACGTCACAAAATTTGCCGGTCTCCGTCTGAAATGCGTGAATACATACAAGTAGAGGTATAATACTGCAATAAGTGGCAGTCACTCAAAACACAAGAACACACTATACACAGGACCCATTCCTCGGATTACACGGTTATTACAGACTCGGGCCGTAGGCACTACCGGCATCTGTCGGGGTCCCTGGAAGTGACATGCTCGGCGTGTTGACAGCGCAGCTCCTTGAAGCCTTGGCGCCTCGGCTGTGCTCTGAGAAAGGCTGGCAAGGGGATGGCGCGAGGTGGAAGGGGCGATTAGTCTGAGCCTCGGGTGCATTTGAAAGGCTATCATTCGCGTGCAGGTGCAGACTCGGGTACCCGCTCCATCTTTTGGGCAGGGGGGACGGCGTCCACCCGGTAAAAACCCGGTAAAATAAGTGGGGGGACGCCGTCCACCCGCGTGGTACCCCGACTCGAGCCCTGCCGCAGGCTTTAGTATGGTCAGACTGGACGGGTCTTGCAGCCCCAAGCTGCCACAAAATAGAACGTTCCTATATGTCTGTATTCACAGGACAAGCCCGACTCTTCTGTTCTTACTGCCTATAGAACGTATGCACAAATAACACTACTTCAGTCTTCAATAACATAGCGCAGTAGGCTGAGTTCCTGCTACATAGCGCTATGTGGAACCAGCAGAACACAGGTCAGCCTTTGGCACGTATTAGTATTATTAATAGAGTTTGCTCTCATTGGCCTGGAAAAAATACCCGGGTGGTGGAAAGAGTAGCAGCCTACCTGTTAAATTTTGGTATTTATAAACTGTATTTTTGCCGTTAGGGCGCTTTTTATTCTTTTTATTGTCCGTTCACAGTTGGAGAAGTAAAGGTGCAACTATTTTCTCAATAGCATGCTGCCTACTGGAATGCTCTCTGGCGCTAAGCGGCACTTTTAGCCCTTTGGCTCTACTTAGACAACTCCACAAGGTGGCGCCCAAAGGTCTTACTTCGATTTGCTACTAAGATGAGCCAGTAGTCACGTGCACATGCACGGCACATGTGCGTGCTTGTGCCAAGAGGTGTGTGCAGATAGGGCCCTTACATAAAATACCTCATGATGGGAGATAAAGAATATATACTGATACTTAATGACAATATTCAGCTATTTCTGACTGCATCCAATTCCATTCCTGTGGGTGACGAAAGGGAGGTTCTGCTGTTGGAACGGATGCTGGGATAGCGGAAGGCATGGGCTGATGGTTGATAAACACTTATCTATCACAGGAGAGATGGTGGTACACCCATTGCACATCCTTCGAGAAATAGACACACACAAAGATGCAATAGTGATTCAGGTTGTCCTCAGGGCTGGACTGGGACCGCAAACCATCCCTGGCAACAGTAGCGGCCGTGGTGGGAGTGCTGCCGGGCGGTGACGTAGGGCGGGGGAGGGGCAGGGTGGGGGGTAGTAAAGTACGGAATACGGCCGTATAGAGGTAAGTAGACATATAAATAAATAAAATGAATTTCGTTGCGCGCGCTGCATCGCATTTGGCGATGCAGCGCGCGCAACGAAATTCATTTTATTTATTTATATGTCTACTCACCTCTATACGGCCGTATTCCGTACTTTACTAACCCCCACCCTGCCCCTCCCCCGCCCCACGTCCCCGCCCGGCAGCACTCCCACCACGGGCCGCTACTGCCTGGCAATTATGATGCACCGGCACCCGGTGGAGGGTGGGGGCGCGGACAGTGCTAGTGGAAAACACTGCTGCTGCGCTTTTGTGACAGGGGGCCGATTTTGCAGCACTGCTGCAAAAACTGCCCCCAGTAACAAAAACGGCCTGCATCTGTCCTAAACCGGCCCCCACCCTTCCGGCCCACCGAGTAAACGCACAGTGCCTGCTACGGCCAGTCCGGCCCTGGTTGACTCAGCTTAGCACACCAACCTAAAACCTAATATATGTAGGTCCAGCAGTTATACTGGTTGAAGAAGCCTCACCCACATCTTGTATACAAAAAAGTGATGGATGGAATGCTTTAATTAACCTCAGCCACTGTTAATTACCTGGACCGTATCACAATCCACATTATTTTGCCCACCATGTCTCCTCAGTTTGGACACAGCTTTATGCCAACCAGTCATGACTCTGCTCCAATTGGAACAGTCTAGCCAGAACCGCCAGACCTGGTTCCGGAACACAAGCAACCCAGGACCGCTTTTGCCCTAGTTATGGGCTCATCAGCTGGGTACAGATTGGTTATAGGGACACAGTGGGTGCAGGACCCACGTCTGGGCAAACCCGTCCCATTTAGGGTGACAGTAAAGTATACAAAAAGTGATTGAAGGAATGCTCGAAAGTAACAGCCAATGGAAATTACTCGAGGTCGCATCCCAATCCATTGTTATTTTGTACACCATGTCACCTCAGTTTGGACCCAGCTATATGCAAGTCATTCTTGACCCCGCTCCAATAAGAACAGTCCAGCCCGAACTGCTAAGCCAGGTCCTCCTGCTCATTCGTATTTCTTGCCCTGAGCTGTGCCTTCAGGGCATCAGGAAGTTCAAAACTCTAGTCCTAGAAAATTTGGGGAAAGAGCAACATTTGTCTAAACATTCCAGGAGGCGTATTTAGTATTTCAACTCCTGTCAGTCCTGGAATATTTTGGGGAAAGCTATACATTCTCCAAGTATTTTTTAGTAATGGTTGAAAATTAGTAATTTTGAATGGGCAAAAGTGCTACCTTGAGGGCGCAGCTCAGGTCAAAAATCTCAGAATACTGGTTCTCCCTGAATTGGAACACAAGCAACCCAGGATCGGTTTCACCTCAGTTGTGGGCTCATCAGCTGGATACATCTTGGTTCCAGTGACACAGTGTACACAGGACCCACATCGGGGCATACCCGTCCCACTTAGGATGACACTAAAGTATACAAAAAAGTGATGGATGGAATGCTTGAATTAATCTCAGCCACTAGTAATTACTCGTCCCACATCCCAATCCATCATTATTTTGTACAACATGTCACCTCAGTTTGGACACAGCTATACTCAAATAAGTCTTGACCCTCATCCAATTGAAACAGTCCAGCCTGAACTGCCAAGCAAGGTTATTCCTGCACCGGAACACAAGCAACCCAGGACCTGTTTCGCCCTCATTACGGACTCTTCAGCTGGGTACAGCTTGGTTTTTGTGACAAAGTGTGCACATGGACTCACCTGTGGGCATACCGGTCCCACTTAGGGTGACACTAAAGTATACAAAAAATTGATTGATGGAATGCTTGAATTAATCTCAGCCACTTGTAATTACTCGGGGTTGCATCCCAATCCATTGTTATTTTGTACAGCATGTCACCTCACTTTGGACCCAGCTATATGCAAGTCAGTCTTGACCCTGTTCCAATCAGAACAGTCCAGCCCAAACTGCTAAGCCAGGTCCTCCTGCTCATCTGTGTTTCTCGCCCTGAGCTGTGCCTGCATGGCAGGAGGACGGTCAAAATTACTATTCTAACTCTAGTCCTAGAATATTTGTGGAAAGAGAAACTTACACCCAAATATTCCAGGAAGCTTATTTAGTGGAATATTCTTGGGAAAGTTATACATTCCCCAAGTATTTTTAGGAATGGTTGCAAATTTGTAATTTTGAATAGCCGAAAATGGTGACCTAAGGGCAACGCTCATGGCAAAAATCTTGGAATACCGGTTCTCCCTAAACTGGAACACAAGCAACCCAGGACTGGTTTCACCCTAGTTATGGGCTCATCAACTGGATACATATTGGTTCCAGTGACACAGTGTTCATGGGACCACATTGGAGCATACCCGTCCCACTTAGGGCAACACTAAAGTATACAAAAAGTGATGAAAGGAATCCTTGCATTAATCTCAGCCACTGGTACTTACTAGGTCCCCACAATTCAGTCTTGACCCTGCTCCAATTGAAACAGTCCAGCCTGAACTGCTAAGCAAGGTTCTCCCTGCACCGGAACACAAGCAACCCAGGACCAGTTTAGCCCTAGTTATGGGCTCTTCGGCCAGGTACAGCTTGGTTCCAGTGACACATTGTGCATATGACCCTCATCTGGGCATACCTGTCCCACTTAGGGCTACACTAAAGTATGTAAAAAAAGTGATGGGTGGAATGCTTCAATTAATCTCAGCCACTGGTAATTACTCAGGCCGCATCCCAATCTATTGTTATTTTGTGCAACATGTTACCTCAGCTTGGACCCAGCTATATACAAATCAGTCTTGACACTGCTCCAATCAGAACAGTCCAGCCCAAACTGCCATGACAGGCTCTCCCTGAACCAGAACACAAGCAATCCAGGAGCGGTTTCGCCCTAGTCTTTTGGCATGCTTCATCATTGGCAACCCCACCCTGGTAAGATGATACTACCAGGGTGGACTCAATCTCTGTACGAGAGAGTTCTGTAAAATATAATTGCTGGATAAAGACGGGACCCAGATACAATAGAAATTCCTTCAGATAAACGTGAGGAAAACCTTTAATATTGAACACCTAGGGTATAAATAAAAAGTAAATGAGGCTGGATGATGCTTGGGTTCAATAACCAATTCATCCTGATCAAGCAAACATGTTTCAGTCTGCGCTAGTGCCAAACAATTGTCAGGAACATTCTTCAGGGCTGGGGGATTTCGATTTCTAAAGTTAACCAGAATACACATACTCGTGGTAAAAGGAATTTCTTACCTCCTCTGTGGGCGTGAATTAGGAACCCTGATTCTGGGTTGTTAGTGCTTCGCAGTCTAGTGGGAGCTAGTTGTGCTTAAAATGAAAAAATAGAAGTGCAGGTACTCTGTACCAGAGTACCTGCTTGTTTCTGAGAAGTGCCGGCACTCTCCATCTAAAAGTATTGCGTTTCTCTTGAGAAGTGCCGGTACTCTCCATTTGAAAATACAAAAGTGCCGGTACTCAGTACCGGACAGTACCGGCCTATTTAAAGCACAGGAGCTAGGTGTCCAACAGATTCATGAAGGAGTGTCCCAGCAATGCTACCTATCGCGCCTCCATCACCGGCAGTAGTCCTAGCACTCATCCCAACCATGACAACTGCTCTGATGTTGTTACACTTAGTCAAGTGAACGCCTTTAAGGCCATTTGTGCTAGCAATGTATAGTTGTATTAGTAAGTTTTATAAAATAGCCGCACATAAGTGTTTAGACAACAATGTCACATTTGTAACCTTGCAAGTTTTAATGCTCTAAAAATGCTGTCAGGCTGATTTTGTGATACTTTTTAAATTGCATTACATTAAATATTTAAAAGAATGATTTTCCTCAAAATGTAAATAAATAAAATAAACCGGGTTTCGTTGTTTTCATATTTCTTTTAGGACTTTTTTTCTGGTGTCCCTTTAAAAAGTCGCGTAAGAATGTTGTGCTGAATAGAGAGACTGCTGAAGGCTGCAGCAGCAGTCAAGCTCCACCATTGCTCCTATCTATGCGGCAAGAGGGAAGTAGCAGCTAAATACCAGCACATCAATCTCTGTTGGTCAGGCGGGCCCGGCCTCGGGGAGTCAGTATGTGTACCTGTGAGCCCTAAATATAGGCACATCCTTTTCCCCCAGTTAACAAGCCCAGAGGTCGGCAAAGGGGCTCTAAAGCGTGGCACCTTTCTGTTTTCCAGTCCAGCAGATCCAGCAGTAGCGAACGTGTGTATCTGCGAGTCCTAAAAACTGGCACAACTATTCCCGCTGATCCAGAGGACCCAGCAGTAGCCAGAGTTAAATCCCCAGGTTAAGACCAGAGGGCCCAAGGTATCCAGAGGGACCCTCAGAGGCGAGGTCTAAATTCAGTCACAATGATAACCTTTCATCATGCAGGTCCTGTGGGCGTCAGTGTCTTTCTCTGAACCCTGAACACTACCACATCTAGGTGCGCGTCAAGATGGCCGTGGGATGGGCAGAACATTGGTCAGAGAGCCTTCAATTCTGGCGCCACGAGATCTACCCAGTCCAGAGGGCTCCGTGGCCCAGTGGTGGCCTAAGAGACATTGCATGCAGGCCCCAAGGACCAGCACATGAATATCCCCGTCTAGAGGGCGCAGCAGAAGTGCTGCAGTCAGCCCTAATCGAGAGCACCCTTTTACCTTGCTAAGAACTGTTCATTATGAAAGTCAGAAATGATTCTTCATTCGAGGTATTTCTAGTCTTTTACACATTTTTTGTCAAAGTTCTACAATACTCATAACTCTGTAGTGTACTCAAATCATATTTTCAAATCTTTTCATATATTTCACAAGTACAGTAAATAAAAGAAAACCTTTGAATGCCTCATATCAAATGCTTGTTCTGCGCCACCTCTGGCTGGTAGAGATGAGGCAGTCTTGCAAGGTGTGCGCCCGCCACAATAGCACACTCATAATTATGGTATGCCACACTATTGCACATGTGATTGCACAGCATGTACGTCACGTCCTGTTCGGTTGGGGCGGAATTGAAAGTACAAAGAGTTAGAGAGTAAGAGACTGTGAGCACCGTCTCACCATTTCAGTGTTTTCCTTGATACAAGTACTGTTTAGAAACAAAACAACAACTTTCTTCACTTTCCTGAATCATCCTAGAGACAAAGCTACTTGTGTCGCTATATGCAATCCTCATCCACAACCAAGCAGGACCTATCTTATGGAATGTTTACGGAATCTAACCACTCCCCTCCTCTCTAAGGAGAGAATCAACCTCTGCATTCCAGTCTAAGATTACCATCCACAGCTACTTCGACGAATGTATGTATGTATATATACTGTTCAATGCCGATACCATTCGTTGCATGTAAATAGTAGGGTTAGTATTGGCTGCCCGATCAGTAGCAGTGATTGCCACTATCATTCTTTGCATATAAACAGTCGACTGATATCTGTGTTTGGCGCTGCCATTCTTTGCATATAAACAGTCAACTGATATCTGTGTTTGGCGCTGCCATTCTTTGCATATCAACAGCCCACTGATATCTGTGTTTGGCGCTGCCATTCTTTGCATATCAACAGTCCACTGATATCTGTGTTTGGCGCTGCCATTCTTTGCATATCAACAGTCCACTGATATCTGTGTTTGGCGCTGCCATTCTTTGCGCATCAACAGTCCACTGATATCTGTGTTTGGCGCTGCCATTCTTTGCATATCAACAGTCCACTGATATCTGTGATTGCCGCTGCCATTCTTTGCATATAAACAGTCCACTGATATCTGTGTTTGGCGCTGCCATTCTTTGCATATCAACAGTCAACTGATATCTGTGTTTGGCGCTGCCATTCTTTGCATATCAACAGTCGACTGATATCTGTGTTTGGCGCTGCCATTCTTTGCATATAAACAGTCGACTGATATCTGTGTTTCGCGCTGCCACTCTTTGCATATCAACAGTCGACTGATATCTGTGTTTGGCGCTGCCATTCTTTGCATATAAAAAGTCGACTGATATCTGTGTTTGGCGCTGCCATTCTTTGCATATCAACAGTCCACTGATATCTGTGTTTGGCGCTGCCATTCTTTGCATATCAACAGTCCACTGATATCTGTGTTTGGCGCTGCCATTCTTTGCATATCAACAGTCGACTGATATCTGTGGTTGGCGCTGCCATTCTTTGCATATCAACAGCCCACTGATATCTGTGTTTGGCGTTGCCATTCTCTGCATATCAACAGTCGACTGATATCTGTGTTTGGCGCTGCCATTCTTTGCATATCAACAGTTGACTGATATCTGTGTTTGGCGCTGCCATTCTTTGCATATCAACAGTCGACTGATATCTGTGTTTGGCGCTGCCATTCTTTGCATATCAACAGCCCACTGATATCTGTGTTTGGCGCTGCCATTCTCTGCATATCAACAGTCGACTGATATCTGTGTTTGGCGCTGCCATTCTTTGCATATAAACAGTCGACTGATATCTGTGTTTGGCGCTGCCATTCTTTGCATATCAACAGTCGAATGATATCTGTGTTTGGCGCTGCCATTCTTTGCATATAAACAGTCGACTGATATCTGTGTTTGGCGCTGCCATTCTTTGCATATCAACAGTTCACTGATATCTGTGTTTGGCGCTGCCATTGTTTGCATATAAAAAGTCGACTGATATCTGTGTTTGGCGCTGCCATTCTTTGCATATCAACAGTCCACTGATATCTGTGTTTGGCGCTGCCATTCTTTGCATATCAACAGTCCACTGATATCTGTGTTTGGCGCTGCCATTCTTTGCATATCAACAGTCGACTGATATCGGTGTTTGGCGCTGCCATTCTTTGCATATCAACAGTCCACTAATATCTGTGTTTGGCGCTGCCATTCTTTGCATATCAACAGTCAACTGATATCTGTATTTGGCGCTGCCATTCTTTGCGCATCAACAGTCCACTGATATCTGTGTTTGGCGCTGCCATTCTTTGCATATCAACAGTCCACTGATATCTGTGATTGCTGCTGCCATTCTTTGCAAATAAACAGTCGACTGATATCTGTGTTTGGCGCTGCCATTCTTTGCATATCAACAGTCCACTGATATCTGTGATTGGCGCTGCTATTCTTTGCATATCAACAGTCCACTGATATCTGTGTTTGGCGCTGCCATTCTTTGCATATCAACAGTCCACTGATATCTGTGTTTGGCGCTGCCATTCTTTGCATATCAACAGTCCATTGATATCTGTGTTTGGCGCTGCCATTCTTTGCATATCAACAGTCCACTGATATCTGTGTTTGGCGCTGCCATTCTTTGCGCATCAACAGTCCACTGATATCTGTGTTTGGCGCTGCCATTCTTTGCATATCAACAGTCCACTGATATCTGTGATTGCCGCTGCCATTCTTTGCATATAAACAGTCAAATGATATCTGTGTTTGGCGCTGCCATTCTTTGCATATCAACAGTCAACTGATATCTGTGTTTGGCGCTGCCATTCTTTGCATATCAACAGTCGACTGATATCTGTGTTTGGCGCTGCCATTCTTTGCATATAAATAGTCGACTGATATCTGTGTTTGGCGCTGCCATTCTCTGCATATCAACAGTCGACTGATATCTGTGTTTGGCGCTGCCATTCTTTGCATATCAACAGTCGACTGATATCTGTGTTTGGCGCTGCCATTTATGCATATCAACAGTCCACTGATATCTGTGTTTGGCGCTGCCATTCTTTGCATATCAACAGTCTACTGATATCTGTGTTTGGCACTGCCATTCTTTGCATATCAACAGTCTACTGACATCTGTGTTTGGCGCTGCCATTCTGTGCATATCAACAGTCCACTGATACCTGTGTTTGGCGCTGCCATTCTTTGCATATCAACAGTCCACTGATACCTGTGTTTGGCGATGCCATTCTTTGCATCTCAACAGTCGACTGATATCTGTGTTTGGCGCTGCCATTCTTTGCATATCAACAGTCGACTGATATCTGTGTTTGGCGCTGCCATTCTTTGCATATCAACAGTCCACTAATATCTGTGTTTGGCGCTGCCATTCTTTGCATATCAACAGTCGACTGATATCGGTGTTTGGCGCTGCCATTCTTTGCATATCAACAGTCCACTAATATCTGTGTTTGGCGCTGCCATTCTTTGCATATCAACAGTCAACTGATATCTGTGTTTGGCGCTGCCATTCTTTGCGCATCAACAGTCGACTGATATCTGTGTTTGGCGCTGCCATTCTTTGCATATCAACAGTCCACTGATATCTGTGTTTGGCGCTGCCATTCTTTGCATATAAACAGTCGACTGATATCTGTGTTTGGCGCTGCCATTCTTTGCATATAAACAGTCCACTGATATTTGTGTTTGGCGCTGCCATTCTTGGCATATCAACAGTCGACTAATATCTGAATTTGGCGCTGCCATTCTTTGCATATCAAAAGTCCACTGATATCTGTGATTGCCGCTGCCATTCTTTGCATATAAACAGTCGACTGATATCTGTGTTTGGCGCTGCCATTCTTTGCATATCAACAGTCCACTGATATATGTGATTGGCGCTGCCATTCTTTGCATACCAACAGTCCACTGATATCTGTGTTTGGCGCTGCCATTCTTTGCATATCAACAGTCCACTAATATCTGTGTTTGGCGCTGCCATTCTTTGCATATCAACAGTCAACTGATATCTGTATTTGGCGCTGCCATTCTTTGCGCATCAACAGTCCACTGATATCTGTGTTTGGCGCTGCCATTCTTTGCATATCAACAGTCCACTGATATCTGTGTTTGGCGCTGGCATTCTTTGCGCATCAACAGTCGACTGATATCTGTGTTTGGCGCTGCCATTCTTTGCATATCAACAGTCCACTGATATCTGTGTTTGGCGCTGCCATTCTTTGCATATCAACAGTCCACTGAAATCTGTGATTGGCGCTGCCATTCTTTGCATACCAACAGTCCACTGATATATGTGTTTGGCGCTGCAATTCTTTGCATATCAACAGTCCACTAATATCTGTCTTTGGCGCTGCCATTCTTTGCATATCAACAGTCAACTGATATCTGTATATGGCGCTGCCATTCTTTGCGCATCAACAGTCCACTGATATCTGTGTTTGGCGCTGCCATTCTTTGCATATCAACAGTCCACTGATATCTGTGATTGCTGCTGCCATTCTTTGCATATAAACAGTCGACTGGTATCTGTGTTTGGCGCTGCCATTCTTTGCATATAAACAGTCCACTGATATCTGTGTTTGGCGCTGCCATTCTTTGCATATCAACAGTCCACTGATATCTGTGATTGGCGCTGCTATTCTTTGCATATCAACAGTCCACTGATATCTGTGTTTGGCGCTGCCATTCTTTGCATATCAACAGTCCACTGATATCTGTGATTGGCGCTGCTATTCTTTGCATATCAACAGTCCACTGATATCTGTGTTTGGCGCTGCCATTCTTTGCATATCAACAGTCCACTGATATCTGTGTTTGGCGCTGCCATTCTTTGCATATCAACAGTCCACTGATATCTGTGTTTGGCGCTGCCATTCTTTGCATATCAACAGTCCACTGATATCTGTGTTTGGCGCTGCCATTCTTTGCGCATCAACAGTCCACTGATATCTGTGTTTGGCGCTGCCATTCTTTGCATATCAACAGTCCACTGATATCTGTGATTGCCGCTGCCATTCTTTGCATATAAACAGTCGACTGATATCTGTGTTTGGCGCTGCCATTCTTTGCATATCAACAGTCAACTGATATCTGTGTTTGGCGCTGCCATTCTTTGCATATCAACAGTCGACTGATATCTGTGTTTGGCGCTGCCATTCTTTGCATATAAACAGTCAACTGATATCTGTGTTTGGCGCTGCCATTCTCTGCATATCAACAGTCGACTGATATCTGTGTTTGGCGCTGCCATTCTTTGCATATAAACAGTCGACTGATATCTGTGTTTGGCGCTGCCATTCTTTGCATATCAACAGTCGACTGATATCTGTGTTTGGCGCTGCCATACTTTGCATATAAAAAGTCGACTGATATCTGTGTTTGGCGCTGCCATTCTTTGCATATAAACAGTCGACTGATATCTGTGTTTGGAGCTGCCATTCTCTGCATATCAACAGTCGACTGAAATCTGTGTTTGGCGCTGCCATTCTTTGCATATCAACAGTCGACTGATATCTGTGTTTGGCGCTGCCATTCTTTGCATATCAACAGTCCACTGATATCTGTGTTTGGCGCTGCCATTCTTTGCATATCAACAGTCCACTGATATCTGTGTTTGGCGCTGCCATTCTTTGCATATCAACAGTCTACTGACATCTGTGTTTGGCGCTGCCATTCTTTGCATATCAACAGTCCACTGATACCTGTGTTTGGCGCTGCCATTCTTTGCATATCAACAGTCCACTGATACCTGTGTTTGGCGCTGCCATTCTTTGCATCTCAACAGTCGACTGATATCTGTGTTTGGCGCTGCCATTCTTTGCATATCAACAGTCCACTAATATCTGTGTTTGGCGCTGCCATTCTTTGCATATCAACAGTCCACTAATATCTGTGTTTGGCGCTGCCATTCTTTGCATATCAACAGTCAACTGATATCTGTGTTTGGCGCTGCCATTCTTTGCGCATCAACAGTCGACTGATATCTGTGTTTGGCGCTGCCATTCTTTGCATATCAACAGTCCACTGATATCTGTGTTTGGCGCTGCCATTCTTTGCATATAAACAGTCGACTGATATCTGTGTTTGGCGCTGCCATTCTTTGCATATAAACAGTCCACTGATATCTGTGTTTGGCGCTGCCATTCTTGGCATATCAACAGTCGACTAATATCTGAATTTGGCGCTGCCATTCTTTGCATATCAAAAGTCCACTGATATCTGTGATTGCCGCTGCCATTCTTTGCATATAAACAGTCGACTGATATCTGTGTTTGGCGCTGCCATTCTTTGCATATCAACAGTCCACTGATATCTGTGATTGGCGCTGCCATTCTTTGCATACCAACAGTCCACTGATATCTGTGTTTGGCGCTGCCATTCTTTGCATATCAACAGTCCACTAATATCTGTGTTTGGCGCTGCCATTCTTTGCATATCAACAGTCAACTGATATCTGTATTTGGTGCTGCCATTCTTTGCGCATCAACAGTCCACTGATATCTGTGTTTGGCGCTGCCATTCTTTGCATATCAACAGTCCACTGATATCTGTGTTTGGCGCTGGCATTCTTTGCACATCAACAGTCCACTGATATCTGTGTTTGGCGCTGCCATTCTTTGCGCATCAACAGTCCACTGATATCTGTGTTTGGCGCTGCCATTCTTTGCATATCAACAGTCCACTGATATCTGTGATTGCCGCTGCCATTCTTTGCATATAAACAGTCCACTGATATCTGTGTTTGGCGCTGCCATTCTTTGCATATCAACAGTCAACTGATATCTGTGTTTGGCACTGCCATTCTTTGCATATCAACAGTCGACTGATATCTGTGTTTGGCGCTGCCATTCTTTGCATATAAACAGTCGACTGATATCTGTGTTTCGCGCTGCCATTCTTTGCATATCAACAGTCGACTGATATCTGTGTTTGGCGCTGCCATTCTTTGCATATAAAAAGTCGACTGATATCTGTGTTTGGCGCTGCCATTCTTTGCATATCAACAGTCCACTGATATCTGTGTTTGGCGCTGCCATTCTTTGCATATCAACAGTCCACTGATATCTGTGTTTGGCGCTGCCATTCTTTGCATATCAACAGTCGACTGATATCTGTGTTTGGCGCTGCCATTCTTTGCATATCAACAGCCCACTGATATCTGTGTTTGGCGCTGCCATTCTCTGCATATCAACAGTCGACTGATATCTGTGTTTGGCGCTGCCATTCTTTGCATATCAACAGTTGACTGATATCTGTGTTTGGCGCTGCCATTCTTTGCATATCAACAGTCGACTGATATCTGTGTTTGGCGCTGCCATTCTTTGCATATCAACAGCCCACTGATATCTGTGTTTGGTGCTGCCATTCTCTGCATATCAACAGTCGACTGATATCTGTGTTTGGCGCTGCCATTCTTTGCATATAAACAGTCGACTGATATCTGTGTTTGGCGCTGCCATTCTTTGCATATCAACAGTCGACTGATATCTGTGTTTGGCACTGCCATTCTTTGCATATAAACAGTCGACTGATATCTGTGTTTGGCGCTGCCATTCTTTGCATATCAACAGTTCACTGATATCTGTGTTTGGCGCTGCCATTCTTTGCATATAAAAAGTCGACTGATATCTGTGTTTGGCGCTGCCATTCTTTGCATATCAACAGTCCACTGATATCTGTGTTTGGCGCTGCCATTCTTTGCATATCAACAGTCCACTGATATCTGTGTTTGGCGCTGCCATTCTTTGCATATCAACAGTCGACTGATATCGGTGTTTGGCGCTGCCATTCTTTGCATATCAACAGTCCACTAATATCTGTGTTTGGCGCTGCCATTCTTTGCATATCAACAGTCAACTGATATCTGTATTTGGCGCTGCCATTCTTTGCGCATCAACAGTCCACTGATATCTGTGTTTGGCGCTGCCATTCTTTGCATATCAACAGTCCACTGATATCTGTGATTGCTGCTGCCATTCTTTGCAAATAAACAGTCGACTGTTATCTGTGTTTGGCGCTGCCATTCTTTGCATATCAACAGTCCACTGATATCTGTGATTGGCGCAGCTATTCTTTGCATATCAACAGTCCACTGATATCTGTGTTTGGCGCTGCCATTCTTTGCATATCAACAGTCCACTGATATCTGTGTTTGGCGCTGCCATTCTTTGCATATCAACAGTCCATTGATATCTGTGTTTGGCGCTGCCATTCTTTGCATATTAACAGTCCACTGATATCTGTGTTTGGCGCTGCCATTCTTTGCGCATCAACAGTCCACTGATATCTGTGTTTGGCGCTGCCATTCTTTGCATATCAACAGTCCACTGATATCTGTGATTGCCGCTGCCATTCTTTGCATATAAACAGTCGAATGATATCTGTGTTTGGCGCTGCCATTCTTTGCATATCAACAGTCAACTGATATCTGTGTTTGGCGCTGCCATTCTTTGCATATCAACAGTCGACTGATATCTGTGTTTGGCGCTGCCATTCTTTGCATATAAACAGTCGACTGATATCTGTGTTTGGCGCTGCCATTCTCTGCATATCAACAGTCGACTGATATCTGTGTTTGGCGCTGCCATTCTTTGCATATCAACAGTCGACTGATATCTGTGTTTGGCGCTGCCATTTATGCATATCAACAGTCCACTGATATCTGTGTTTGGCGCTGCCATTCTTTGCATATCAACAGTCTACTGATATCTGTGTTTGGCACTGCCATTCTTTGCATATCAACAGTCTACTGACATCTGTGTTTGGCGCTGCCATTCTGTGCATATCAACAGTCCACTGATACCTGTGTTTGGCGCTGCCATTCTTTGCATATCAACAGTCCACTGATACCTGTGTTTGGCGCTGCCATTCTTTGCATCTCAACAGTCGACTGATATCTGTGTTTGGCGCTGCCATTCTTTGCATATCAACAGTCGACTGATATCTGTGTTTGGCGCTGCCATTCTTTGCATATCAACAGTCCACTAATATCTGTGTTTGGCGCTGCCATTCTTTGCATATCAACAGTCGACTGATATCGGTGTTTGGCGCTGCCATTCTTTGCATATCAACAGTCCACAAATATCTGTGTTTGGCGCTGCCATTCTTTGCATATCAACAGTCAACTGATATCTGTGTTTGGCGCTGCCATTCTTTGCGCATCAACAGTCGACTGATATCTGTGTTTGGCGCTGCCATTCTTTGCATATCAACAGTCCACTGATATCTGTGTTTGGCGCTGCCATTCTTTGCATATAAACAGTCGACTGATATCTGTGTTTGGCGCTGCCATTCTTTGCATATAAACAGTCCACTGATATTTGTGTTTGGCGCTGCCATTCTTGGCATATCAACAGTCGACTAATATCTGAATTTGGCGCTGCCATTCTTTGCATATCAAAAGTCCACTGATATCTGTGATTGCCGCTGCCATTCTTTGCATATAAACAGTCGACTGATATCTGTGTTTGGCGCTGCCATTCTTTGCATATCAACAGTCCACTGATATCTGTTATTGGCGCTGCCATTCTTTGCATACCAACAGTCCACTGATATCTGTGTTTGGCGCTTCCATTCTTTGCATATCAACAGTCCACTAATATCTGTGTTTGGCGCTGCCATTCTTTGCATATCAACAGTCAACTGATATCTGTATTTGGCGCTGCCATTCTTTGCGCATCAACAGTCCACTGATATCTGTGTTTGGCGCTGCCATTCTTTGCATATCAACAGTCCACTGATATCTGTGTTTGGCGCTGGCATTCTTTGCGCATCAACAGTCGACTGATATCTGTGTTTGGCGCTGCCATTCTTTGCATATCAACAGTCCACTGATATCTGTGTTTGGCGCTGCCATTCTTTGCATATCAACAGTCCACTGATATCTGTGTTTGGCGCTGCCATTCTTTGCATACCAACAGTCCACTGATATATGTGTTTGGCGCTGCAATTCTTTGCATATCAACAGTCCACTAATATCTGTCTTTGGCGCTGCCATTCTTTGCATATCAACAGTCAACTGATATCTGTATATGGCGCTGCCATTCTTTGCGCATCAACAGTCCACTGATATCTGTGTTTGGCGCTGCCATTCTTTGCATATCAACAGTCCACTGATATCTGTGATTGCTGCTGCCATTCTTTGCATATAAACAGTCGACTGGTATCTGTGTTTGGCGCTGCCATTCTTTGCATATAAACAGTCCACTGATATCTGTGTTTGGCGCTGCCATTCTTTGCATATCAACAGTCCACTGATATCTGTGATTGGCGCTGCTATTCTTTGCATATCAACAGTCCACTGATATCTGTGTTTGGCGCTGCCATTCTTTGCATATCAACAGTCCACTGATATCTGTGATTGGCGCTGCTATTCTTTGCATATCAACAGTCCACTGATATCTGTGTTTGGCGCTGCCATTCTTTGCATATCAACAATCCACTGATATCTGTGTTTGGCGCTGCCATTCTTTGCATATCAACAGTCCACTGATATCTGTGTTTGGCGCTGCCATTCTTTGCATATCAACAGTCCACTGATATCTGTGTTTGGCGCTGCCATTCTTTGCGCATCAACAGTCCACTGATATCTGTGTTTGGCGCTGCCATTCTTTGCATATCAACAGTCCACTGATATCTGTGATTGCCGCTGCCATTCTTTGCATATAAACAGTCGACTGATATCTGTGTTTGGCGCTGCCATTCTTTGCATATCAACAGTCAACTGATATCTGTGTTTGGCGCTGCCATTCTTTGCATATCAACAGTCGACTGATATCTGTGTTTGGCGCTGCCATTCTTTGCATATAAACAGTCAACTGATATCTGTGTTTGGCGCTGCCATTCTCTGCATATCAACAGTCGACTGATATCTGTGTTTGGCGCTGCCATTCTTTGCATATAAACAGTCAACTGATATCTGTGTTTGGCGCTGCCATTCTTTGCATATCAACAGTCGACTGATATCTGTGTTTGGCGCTGCCATACTTTGCATATAAAAGTCGACTGATATCTGTGTTTGGCGCTGCCATTCTTTGCATATAAACAGTCGACTGATATCTGTGTTTGGCGCTGCCATTCTCTGCATATCAACAGTCGACTGAAATCTGTGTTTGGCGCTGCCATTCTTTGCATATCAACAGTCGACTGATATCTGTGTTTGGCGCTGCCATTCTTTGCATATCAACAGTCCACTGATATCCGTGTTTGGCGCTGCCATTCTTTGCATATCAACAGTCCACTGATATCTGTGTTTGGCGCTGCCATTCTTTGCATATCAACAGTCTACTGACATCTGTGTTTGGCGCTGCCATTCTTTGCATATCAACAGTCCACTGATACCTGTGTTTGGCGCTGCCATTCTTTGCATATCAACAGTCCACTGATACCTGTGTTTGGCGCTGCCATTCTTTGCATCTCAACAGTCGACTGATATCTGTGTTTGGTGCTGCCATTCTTTGCATATCAACAGTCCACTAATATCTGTGTTTGGCGCTGCCATTCTTTGCATATCAACAGTCGACTGATATCGGTGTTTGGCGCTGCCATTCTTTGCATATCAACAGTCCACTAATATCTGTGTTTGGCGCTGCCATTCTTTGCATATCAACAGTCAACTGATATCTGTGTTTGGCGCTGCCATTCTTTGCGCATCAACAGTCGACTGATATCTGTGTTTGGCGCTGCCATTCTTTGCATATCAACAGTCCACTGATATCTGTGTTTGGCGCTGCCATTCTTTGCATATAAACAGTCGACTGATATCTGTGTTTGGCGCTGCCATTCTTTGCATATAAACAGTCCACTGATATCTGTGTTTGGCGCTGCCATTCTTGGCATATCAACAGTCGACTAATATCTGAATTTGGCGCTGCCATTCTTTGCATATCAAAAGTCCACTGATATCTGTGATTGCCGCTGCCAATCTTTGCATATAAACAGTCGACTGATATCTGTGTTTGGCGCTGCCATTCTTTGCATATCAACAGTCCACTGATATCTGTGATTGGCGCTGCCATTCTTTGCATACCAACAGTCCACTGATATCTGTGTTTGGCGCTGCCATTCTTTGCATATCAACAGTCCACTAATATCTGTGTTTGGCGCTGCCATTCTTTGCATATCAACAGTCAACTGATATCTGTATTTGGCGCTGCCATTCTTTGCGCATCAACAGTCCACTGATATCTGTGTTTGGCGCTGCCATTCTTTGCATATCAACAGTCCACTGATATCTGTGTTTGGCGCTGGCATTCTTTGCACATCAACAGTCGACTGATATCTGTGTTTGGCGCTGCCATTCTTTGCATATCAACAGTCCACTGATATCTGTGTTTGGCGCTGCCATTCTTTGCATATCAACAGTCCACTGAAATCTGTGATTGGCGCTGCCATTCTTTGCATACCAACAGTCCACTGATATCTGTGTTTGGCGCTGCAATTCTTTGCATATCAACAGTCCACTAATATCTGTCTTTGGCGCTGCCATTCTTTGCATATCAACAGTCAACTGATATCTGTATTTGGCGCTGCCATTCTTTGCGCATCAACAGTCCACTGATATCTGTGTTTGGCGCTGCCATTCTTTGCATATCAACAGTCCACTGATATCTGTGATTGCTGCTGCCATTCTTTGCATATAAACAGTCGACTGATATCTGTGTTTGGCGCTGCCATTCTTTGCATATAAACAGTCCACTGATATCTGTGTTTGGCGCTGCCATTCTTTGCATATCAACAGTCCACTGATATCTGTGATTGGCGCTGCTATTCTTTGCATATCAACAGTCCACTGATATCTGTGTTTGGCGCTGCCATTCTTTGCATATCAACAGTCCACTGATATCTGTGATTGGCGCTGCTATTCTTTGCATATCAACAGTCCACTGATATCTGTGTTTGGCGCTGCCATTCTTTGCATATCAACAGTCCACTGATATCTGTGTTTGGCGCTGCCATTCTTTGCATATCAACAGTCCACTGATATCTGTGTTTGGCGCTGCCATTCTTTGCGCATCAACAGTCCACTGATATCTGTGTTTGGCGCTGCCATTCTTTGCATATCAACAGTCCACTGATATCTGTGATTGCCGCTGCCATTCTTTGCATAAAAACAGTCGACTGATATCTGTGTTTGGCGCTGCCATTCTTTGCATATCAACAGTCAACTGATATCTGTGTTTGGCGCTGCCATTCTTTGCATATCAACAGTCGACTGATATCTGTGTTTGGCGCTGCCATTCTTTGCATATAAACAGTCGACTGATATCTGTGTTTGGCGCTGCCATTCTCTGCATATCAACAGTCGACTGATATCTGTGTTTGGCGCTGCCATTCTTTCCATATAAACAGTCGACTGATATCTGTGTTTGGCGCTGCCATTCTTTGCATATCAACAGTCGACTGATATCTGTGTTTGGCGCTGCCATACTTTGCATATAAAAAGTCGACTGATATCTGTGTTTGGCGCTGCCATTCTTTGCATATCAACAGTCCACTGATATCTGTGTTTGGCGGTGCCATTCTTTGCATATCAACAGTCCACTGATATCTGTGTTTGGCGCTGCCATTCTTTGCATATCAACAGTCCACTGATATCTGTGTTTGGCGCTGCCATTCTTTGCATATCAACAGTCCACTGATATCTGTGTTTGGCGCTGCCATTCTTTGCATATCAACAGTCTACTGACATCTGTGTTTGGCGCTGCCATTCTTTGCATATCAACAGTCCACTGGTACCTGTGTTTGGCGCTGCCATTCTTTGCATATCAACAGTCCACTGATACCTGTGTTTGGCGCTGCCATTCTTTACATCTCAACAGTCGACTGATATCTGTGTTTGGCGCTGCCATTCTTTGCATATCAACAGTCCACTGATATCTGTGTTTGGCGCTGCCATTCTTTGCATATCAACAGTCCACTAATATCTGTGTTTGGCGCTGCCATTCTTTGCATATCAACAGTTGACTGATATGGGTGTTTGGCGCTGCCATTCTTTGCATATCAACAGTCAACTGATATCTGTGTTTGGCACTGCCATTCTTTGCGCATCAACAGACCACTGATATCTGTGTTTGGCGATGCCATTCTTTGCATATCAACAGTCCACTGATATCTGTGATTGCTGCTGCCATTCTTTGCATATGAACAGTCGACTGATATCTGTGTTTGGCGCTGCCATTCTTTGCATGTAAACAGTCGACTGATATCTGTGTTACGCGCTGCCATTCTTTGCATATCAACAGTCGACTGATATCTGTGTTTGGCGCTGCCATTCTTTGCATATAAAAAGTCGACTGATATCTGTGTTTGGCGCTGCCATTCTTTGCATATCAACAGTCCACTGATATCTGTGTTTGGCGCTGCCATTCTTTGCATATCAACAGTCCACTGATATCTGTGTTTGGCGCTGCCATTCTTTGCATATCAACAGTCGACTGATGTCTGTGTTTGGCGCTGCCATTCTTTGCATATCAACAGTTGACTGATATCTGTGTTTGGCGCTGCCATTCTTTGCATATCAACAGTCGACTGATATCTGTGTTTGGCGCTGCCATTCTTTGCATATCAACAGCCCACTGATATCTGTGTTTGGCGCTGCCATTCTCTGCATATCAACAGTCGACTGATATCTGTGTTTGGCGCTGCCATTCTTTGCATATAAACAGTCGACTGATATCTGTGTTTGGCGCTGCCATTCTTTGCATATCAACAGTCGACTGATATCTGTGTTTGGCGCTGCCATTCTTTGCATATAAACAGTCGACTGATATCTGTGTTTGGCGCTGCCATTCTTTGCATATCAACAGTTCACTGATATCTGTGTTTGGCGCTGCCATTCTTTGCATATAAAAAGTTGACTGATATCTGTGTTTGGCGCTGCCATTCTTTGCATATCAACAGTCGACTGATATCTGTGTTTGGCGCTGCCATTCTTTGCATATCAACAGTCCACTGATATCTGTGTTTGGCGCTGCCATTCTTTGCATATAAACAGTCGACTGATATCTGTGTTTGGCGCTGCCATTCTTTGCATATAAACAGTCCACTGATATTTGTGTTTGGCGCTGCCATTCTTGGCATATCAACAGTCGACTAATATCTGAATTTGGCGCTGCCATTCTTTGCATATCAAAAGTCCACTGATATCTGTGATTGCCGCTGCCATTCTTTGCATATAAACAGTCGACTGATATCTGTGTTTGGCGCTGCCATTCTTTGCATATCAACAGTCCACTGATATCTGTGATTGGCGCTGCCATTCTTTGCATACCAACAGTCCACTGATATCTGTGTTTGGCGCTGCCATTCTTTGCATATCAACAGTCCACTAATATCTGTGTTTGGCGCTGCCATTCTTTGCATATCAACAGTCAACTGATATCTGTATTTGGCGCTGCCATTCTTTGCGCATCAACAGTCCACTGATATCTGTGTTTGGCGCTGCCATTCTTTGCATATCAACAGTCCACTGATATCTGTGTTTGGCGCTGGCATTCTTTGCGCATCAACAGTCGACTGATATCTGTGTTTGGCGCTGCCATTCTTTGCATATCAACAGTCCACTGATATCTGTGTTTGGCGCTGCCATTCTTTGCATATCAACAGTCCACTGAAATCTGTGATTGGCGCTGCCATTCTTTGCATACCAACAGTCCACTGATATATGTGTTTGGCGCTGCAATTCTTTGCATATCAACAGTCCACTAATATCTGTCTTTGGCGCTGCCATTCTTTGCATATCAACAGTCAACTGATATCTGTATATGGCGCTGCCATTCTTTGCGCATCAACAGTCTACTGATATCTGTGTTTGGCGCTGCCATTCTTTGCATATCAACAGTCCACTGATATCTGTGATTGCTGCTGCCATTCTTTGCATATAAACAGTCGACTGGTATCTGTGTTTGGCGCTGCCATTCTTTGCATATAAACAGTCCACTGATATCTGTGTTTGGCGCTGCCATTCTTTGCATATCAACAGTCCACTGATATCTGTGATTGGCGCTGCTATTCTTTGCATATCAACAGTCCACTGATATCTGTGTTTGGCGCTGCCATTCTTTGCATATCAACAGTCCACTGATATCTGTGATTGGCGCTGCTATTCTTTGCATATCAACAGTCCACTGATATCTGTGTTTGGCGTTGCCATTCTTTGCATATCAACAGTCCACTGATATCTGTGTTTGGCGCTGCCATTCTTTGCATATCAACAGTCCACTGATATCTGTGTTTGGCGCTGCCATTCTTTGCATATCAACAGTCCACTGATATCTGTGTTTGGCGCTGCCATTCTTTGCGCATCAACAGTCCACTGATATCTGTGTTTGGCGCTGCCATTCTTTGCATATCAACAGTCCACTGATATCTGTGATTGCCGCTGCCATTCTTTGCATATAAACAGTCGACTGATATCTGTGTTTGGCGCTGCCATTCTTTGCATATCAACAGTCAACTGATATCTGTGTTTGGCGCTGCCATTCTTTGCATATCAACAGTCGACTGATATCTGTGTTTGGCGCTGCCATTCTTTGCATATAAACAGTCAACTGATATCTGTGTTTGGCGCTGCCATTCTCTGCATATCAACAGTCGACTGATATCTGTGTTTGGCGCTGCCATTCTTTGCATATAAACAGTCGACTGATATCTGTGTTTGGCGCTGCCATTCTTTGCATATCAACAGTCGACTGATATCTGTGTTTGGCGCTGCCATACTTTGCATATAAAAAGTCGACTGATATCTGTGTTTGGCGCTGCCATTCTTTGCATATAAACAGTCGACTGATATCTGTGTTTGGCGCTGCCATTCTCTGCATATCAACAGTCGACTGAAATCTGTGTTTGGCGCTGCCATTCTTTGCATATCAACAGTCGACTGATATCTGTGTTTGGCGCTGCCATTCTTTGCATATCAACAGTCCACTGATATCTGTGTTTGGCGCTGCCATTCTTTGCATATCAACAGTCCACTGATATCTGTGTTTGGCGCTGCCATTCTTTGCATATCAACAGTCTACTGACATCTGTGTTTGGCGCTGCCATTCTTTGCATATCAACAGTCCACTGATACCTGTGTTTGGCGCTGCCATTCTTTGCATATCAACAGTCCACTGATACCTGTGTTTGGCGCTGCCATTCTTTGCATATCAACAGTCCACTGATATCTGTGTTTGGCGCTGGCATTCTTTGCGCATCAACAGTCGACTGATATCTGTGTTTGGCGCTGCCATTCTTTGCATATCAACAGTCCACTGATATCTGTGTTTGGCGCTGCCATTCTTTGCATATCAACAGTCCACTGAAATCTGTGATTGGCGCTGCCATTCTTTGCATACCAACAGTCCACTGATATATGTGTTTGGCGCTGCAATTCTTTGCATATCAACAGTCCACTAATATCTGTCTTTGGCGCTGCCATTCTTTGCATATCAACAGTCAACTGATATCTGTATATGGCGCTGCCATTCTTTGCGCATCAACAGTCCACTGATATCTGTGTTTGGCGCTGCCATTCTTTGCATATCAACAGTCCACTAATATCTGTGTTTGGCGCTGCCATTCTTTGCATATCAACAGTCAACTGATATCTGTATTTGGCGCTGCCATTCTTTGCGCATCAACAGTCCACTGATATCTGTGTTTGGCGCTGCCATTCTTTGCATATCAACAGTCCACTGATATCTGTGTTTGGCGCTGGCATTCTTTGCACATCAACAGTCCACTGATATCTGTGTTTGGCGCTGCCATTCTTTGCGCATCAACAGTCCACTGATATCTGTGTTTGGCGCTGCCATTCTTTGCATATCAACAGTCCACTGATATCTGTGATTGCCGCTGCCATTCTTTGCATATAAACAGTCCACTGATATCTGTGTTTGGCGCTGCCATTCTTTGCATATCAACAGTCAACTGATATCTGTGTTTGGCGCTGCCATTCTTTGCATATCAACAGTCGACTGATATCTGTGTTTGGCGCTGCCATTCTTTGCATATAAACAGTCGACTGATATCTGTGTTTCGCGCTGCCATTCTTTGCATATCAACAGTCGACTGATATCTGTGTTTGGCGCTGCCATTCTTTGCATATAAAAAGTCGACTGATATCTGTGTTTGGCGCTGCCATTCTTTGCATATCAACAGTCCACTGATATCTGTGTTTGGCGCTGCCATTCTTTGCATATCAACAGTCCACTGATATCTGTGTTTGGCGCTGCCATTCTTTGCATATCAACAGTCGACTGATATCTGTGTTTGGCGCTGCCATTCTTTGCATATCAACAGCCCACTGATATCTGTGTTTGGCGCTGCCATTCTGTGCATATCAACAGTCGACTGATATCTGTGTTTGGCGCTGCCATTCTTTGCATATCAACAGTTGACTGATATCTGTGTTTGGCGCTGCCATTCTTTGCATATCAACAGTCGACTGATATCTGTGTTTGGCGCTGCCATTCTTTGCATATCAACAGCCCACTGATATCTGTGTTTGGCGCTGCCATTCTCTGCATATCAACAGTCGACTGATATCTGAGTTTGGCGCTGCCATTCTTTGCATATCAACAGTTCACTGATATCTGTGTTTGGCGCTGCCATTCTTTGCATATAAAAAGTCGACTGATATCTGTGTTTGGCGCTGCCATTCTTTGCATATCAACAGTCCACTGATATCTGTGTTTGGCGCTGCCATTCTTTGCATATCAACAGTCCACTGATATCTGTGTTTGGCGCTGCCATTCTTTGCATATCAACAGTCGACTGATATCGGTGTTTGGCGCTGCCATTCTTTGCATATCAACAGTCCACTAATATCTGTGTTTGGCGCTGCCATTCTTTGCATATCAACAGTCAACTGATATCTGTATTTGGCGCTGCCATTCTTTGCGCATCAACAGTCCACTGATATCTGTGTTTGGCGCTGCCATTCTTTGCATATCAACAGTCCACTGATATCTGTGATTGCTGCTGCCATTCTTTGCAAATAAACAGTCGACTGATATCTGTGTTTGGCGCTGCCATTCTTTGCATATCAACTGTCCACTGATATCTGTGATTGGCGCTGCTATTCTTTGCATATCAACAGTCCACTGATATCTGTGTTTGGCGCTGCCATTCTTTGCATATCAACAGTTCACTGATATCTGTGTTTGGCGCTGCCATTCTTTGCATATCAACAGTCCATTGATATCTGTGTTTGGCGCTGTCATTCTTTGCATATCAACAGTCCACTGATATCTGTGTTTGGCGCTGCCATTCTTTGCGCATCAACAGTCCACTGATATCTGTGTGTGGCGCTGCCATTCTTTGCATATCAACAGTCCACTGATATCTGTGATTGCCGCTGCCATTCTTTGCATATAAACAGTCGAATGATATCTGTGTTTGGCGCTGCCATTCTTTGCATATCAACAGTCAACTGATATCTGTGTTTGGCGCTGCCATTCTTTGCATATCAACAGTCGACTGATATCTGTGTTTGGCGCTGCCATTCTTTGCATATAAACAGTCGACTGATATCTGTGTTTGGCGCTGCCATTCTCTGCATATCAACAGTCGACTGATATCTGTGTTTGGCGCTGCCATTCTTTGCATATCAACAGTCGACAGATATCTGTGTTTGGCGCTGCCATTCTTTGCATATCAACAGTCCACTGATATCTGTGTTTGGCGCTGCCATTCTTTGCATATCAACAGTCTACTGATATCTGTGTTTGGCACTGCCATTCTTTGCATATCAACAGTCTACTGACATCTGTGTTTGGCGCTGCCATTCTGTGCATATCAACAGTCCACTGATACCTGTGTTTGGCGCTGCCATTCTTTGCATATCAACAGTCCACTGATACCTGTGTTTGGCGCTGCCATTCTTTGCATCTCAACAGTCGACTGATATCTGTGTTTGGCGCTGCCATTCTTTGCATTTCAACAGTCGACTGATATCTGTGTTTGGCGCTGCCATTCTTTGCATATCAACAGTCAACTGATATCTGTGTTTGGCGCTGCCATTCTTTGCGCATCAACAGTCGACTGATATCTGTGTTTGGCGCTGCCATTCTTTGCATATCAACAGTCCACTGATATCTGTGTTTGGCGCTGCCATTCTTTGCATATAAACAGTCGACTGATATCTGTGTTTGGCGCTGCCATTCTTTGCATATAAACAGTCCACTGATATCTGTGTTTGGCGCTGCCATTCTTGGCATATCAACAGTCGACTAATATCTGAATTTGGCGCTGCCATTCTTTGCATATCAAAAGTCCACTGATATCTGTGATTGCCGCTGCCATTCTTTGCATATAAACAGTCGACTGATATCTGTGTTTGGCGCTGCCATTCTTTGCATATCAACAGTCCACTGATATCTGTGATTGGCGCTGCCATTCTTTGCATACCAACAGTCCACTGATATCTGTGTTTGGCGCTGCCATTCTTTGCATATCAACAGTCCACTAATATCTGTGTTTGGCGCTGCCATTCTTTGCATATCAACAGTCAACTGATATCTGTATTTGGCGCTGCCATTCTTTGCGCATCAACAGTCCACTGATATCTGTGTTTGGCGCTGCCATTCTTTGCATATCAACAGTCCACTGATATCTGTGTTTGGCGCTGGCATTCTTTGCGCATCAACAGTCGAATGATATCTGTGTTTGGCGCTGCCATTCTTTGCATATCAACAGTCCACTGATATCTGTGTTTGGCGCTGCCATTCTTTGCATATCAACAGTCCACTGAAATCTGTGATTGGCGCTGCCATTCTTTGCATACCAACAGTCCACTGATATATGTGTTTGGCGCTGCAATTCTTTGCATATCAACAGTCCACTAATATCTGTCTTTGGCGCTGCCATTCTTTGCATATCAACAGTCAACTGATATCTGTATATGGCGCTGCCATTCTTTGCGCATCAACAGTCCACTGATATCTGTGTTTGGCGCTGCCATTCTTTGCATATCAACAGTCCACTGATATCTGTGATTGCTGCTGCCATTCTTTGCATATAAACAGTCGACTGATATCTGTGTTTGGCGCTGCCATTCTTTGCATATAAACAGTCCACTGATATCTGTGTTTGGCGCTGCCATTCTTTGCATATCAACAGTCCACTGATATCTGTGATTGGCGCTGCTATTCTTTGCATATCAACAGTCCACTGATATCTGTGTTTGGCGCTGCCATTCTTTGCATATCAACAGTCCACTGATATCTGTGATTGGCGCTGCCATTCTTTGCATCTCAACAGTCGACTGATATCTGTGTTTGGCGCTGCCATTCTTTGCATATCAACAGTCGACTGATATCTGTGTTTGGCGCTGCCATTCTTTGCATATCAACAGTCCACTAATATCTGTGTTTGGCGCTGCCATTCTTTGCATATCAACAGTCGACTGATATCGGTGTTTGGCGCTGCCATTCTTTGCATATCAACAGTCCACTAATATCTGTGTTTGGCGCTGCCATTCTTTGCATATCAACAGTCAACTGATATCTGTGTTTGGCGCTGCCATTCTTTGCGCATCAACAGTCGACTGATATCTGTGTTTGGCGCTGCCATTCTTTGCATATCAACAGTCCACTGATATCTGTGTTTGGCGCTGCCATTCTTTGCATATAAACAGTCGACTGATATCTGTGTTTGGCGCTGCCATTCTTTGCATATAAACAGTCCACTGATATTTGTGTTTGGCGCTGCCATTCTTGGCATATCAACAGTCGACTAATATCTGAATTTGGCGCTGCCATTCTTTGCATATCAAAAGTCCACTGATATCTGTGATTGCCGCTGCCATTCTTTGCATATAAACAGTCGACTGATATCTGTGTTTGGCGCTGCCATTCTTTGCATATCAACAGTCCACTGATATCTGTGATTGGCGCTGCCATTCTTTGCATACCAACAGTCCACTGATATCTGTGTTTGGCGCTGCCATTCTTTGCATATCAACAGTCCACTAATATCTGTGTTTGGCGCTGCCATTCTTTGCATATCAACAGTCAACTGATATCTGTATTTGGCGCTGCCATTCTTTGCGCATCAACAGTCCACTGATATCTGTGTTTGGCGCTGCCATTCTTTGCATATCAACAGTCCACTGATATCTGTGTTTGGCGCTGGCATTCTTTGCGCATCAACAGTCGACTGATATCTGTGTTTGGCGCTGCCATTCTTTGCATATCAACAGTCCACTGATATCTGTGTTTGGCGCTGCCATTCTTTGCATATCAACAGTCCACTGAAATCTGTGATTGGCGCTGCCATTCTTTGCATACCAACAGTCCACTGATATATGTGTTTGGCGCTGCAATTCTTTGCATATCAACAGTCCACTAATATCTGTCTTTGGCGCTGCCATTCTTTGCATATCAAGAGTCAACTGATATCTGTATATGGCGCTGCCATTCTTTGCGCATCAACAGTCCACTGATATCTGTGTTTGGCGCTGCCATTCTTTGCATATCAACAGTCCACTGATATCTGTGATTGCTGCTGCCATTCTTTGCATATAAACAGTCGACTGGTATCTGTGTTTGGCGCTGCCATTCTTTGCATATAAACAGTCCACTGATATCTGTGTTTGGCGCTGCCATTCTTTGCATATCAACAGTCCACTGATATCTGTGATTGGCGCTGCTATTCTTTGCATATCAACAGTCCACTGATATCTGTGTTTGGCGCTGCCATTCTTTGCATATCAACAGTCCACTGATATCTGTGATTGGCGCTGCTATTCTTTGCATATCAACAGTCCACTGATATCTGTGTTTGGCGCTGCCATTCTTTGCATATCAACAGTCCACTGATATCTGTGTTTGGCGCTGCCATTCTTTGCATATCAACAGTCCACTGATATCTGTGTTTGGCGCTGCCATTCTTTGCATATCAACAGTCCACTGATATCTGTGTTTGGCGCTGCCATTCTTTGCGCATCAACAGTCCACTGATATCTGTGTTTGGCGCTGCCATTCTTTGCATATCAACAGTCCACTGATATCTGTGATTGCCGCTGCCATTCTTTGCATATAAACAGTCGACTGATGTCTGTGTTTGGCGCTGCCATTCTTTGCATATCAACAGTCAACTGATATCTGTGTTTGGCGCTGCCATTCTTTGCATATCAACAGTCGACTGATATCTGTGTTTGGCGCTGCCATTCTTTGCATATAAACAGTCAACTGATATCTGTGTTTGGCGCTGCCATTCTCTGCATATCAACAGTCGACTGATATCTGTGTTTGGCGCTGCCATTCTTTGCATATAAACAGTCGACTGATATCTGTGTTTGGCGCTGCCATTCTTTGCATATCAACAGTCGACTGATATCTGTGTTTGGCGCTGCCATACTTTGCATATAAAAAGTCGACTGATATCTGTGTTTGGCGCTGCCATTCTTTGCATATAAACAGTCGACTGATATCTGTGTTTGGCGCTGCCATTCTCTGCATATCAACAGTCGACTGAAATCTGTGTTTGGCGCTGCCATTCTTTGCATATCAACAGTCGACTGATATCTGTGTTTGGCGCTGCCATTCTTTGCATATCAACAGTCCACTGATATCTGTGTTTGGCGCTGCCATTCTTTGCATATCAACAGTCCACTGATATCTGTGTTTGGCGCTGCCATTCTTTGCATATCAACAGTCTACTGACATCTGTGTTTGGCGCTGCCATTCTTTGCATATCAACAGTCCACTGATACCTGTGTTTGGCGCTGCCATTCTTTGCATATCAACAGTCCACTGATACCTGTGTTTGGCGCTGCCATTCTTTGCATCTCAACAGTCGACTGATATCTGTGTTTGGCGCTGCCATTCTTTGCATATCAACAGTCCACTAATATCTGTGTTTGGCGCTGCCATTCTTTGCATATCAACAGTCGACTGATATCGGTGTTTGGCGCTGCCATTCTTTGCATATCAACAGTCCACTAATATCTGTGTTTGGCGCTGCCATTCTTTGCATATCAACAGTCAACTGATATCTGTGTTTGGCGCTGCCATTCTTTGCGCATCAACAGTCGACTGATATCTGTGTTTGGCGCTGCCATTCTTTGCATATCAACAGTCCACTGATATCTGTGTTTGGCGCTGCCATTCTTTGCATATAAACAGTCGACTGATATCTGTGTTTGGCGCTGCCATTCTTTGCATATAAACAGTCCACTGATATCTGTGTTTGGCGCTGCCATTCTTGGCATATCAACAGTCGACTAATATCTGAATTTGGCGCTGCCATTCTTTGCATATCAAAAGTCCACTGATATCTGTGATTGCCGCTGCCAATCTTTGCATATAAACAGTCGACTGATATCTGTGTTTGGCGCTGCCATTCTTTGCATATCAACAGTCCACTGATATCTGTGATTGGCGCTGCCATTCTTTGCATACCAACAGTCCACTGATATCTGTGTTTGGCGCTGCCATTTTTTGCATATCAACAGTCCACTAATATCTGTGTTTGGCGCTGCCATTCTTTGCATATCAACAGTCAACTGATATCTGTATTTGGCGCTGCCATTCTTTGCGCATCAACAGTCCACTGATATCTGTGTTTGGCGCTGCCATTCTTTGCATATCAACAGTCCACTGATATCTGTGTTTGGCGCTGGCATTCTTTGCACATCAACAGTCGACTGATATCTGTGTTTGGCGCTGCCATTCTTTGCATATCAACAGTCCACTGATATCTGTGTTTGGCGCTGCCATTCTTTGCATATCAACAGTCCACTGAAATCTGTGATTGGCGCTGCCATTCTTTGCATACCAACAGTCCACTGATATCTGTGTTTGGCGCTGCAATTCTTTGCATATCAACAGTCCACTAATATCTGTCTTTGGCGCTGCCATTCTTTGCATATCAACAGTCAACTGATATCTGTATTTGGCGCTGCCATTCTTTGCGCATCAACAGTCCACTGATATCTGTGTTTGGCGCTGCCATTCTTTGCATATCAACAGTCCACTGATATCTGTGATTGCTGCTGCCATTCTTTGCATATAAACAGTCGACTGATATCTGTGTTTGGCGCTGCCATTCTTTGCATATAAACAGTCCACTGATATCTGTGTTTGGCGCTGCCATTCTTTGCATATCAACAGTCCACTGATATCTGTGATTGGCGCTGCTATTCTTTGCATATCAACAGTCCACTGATATCTGTGTTTGGCGCTGCCATTCTTTGCATATCAACAGTCCACTGATATCTGTGATTGGCGCTGCTATTCTTTGCATATCAACAGTCCACTGATATCTGTGTTTGGCGCTGCCATTCTTTGCATATCAACAGTCCACTGATATCTGTGTTTGGCGCTGCCATTCTTTGCATATCAACAGTCCACTGATATCTGTGTTTGGCGCTGCCATTCTTTGCGCATCAACAGTCCACTGATATCTGTGTTTGGCGCTGCCATTCTTTGCATATCAACAGTCCACTGATATCTGTGATTGCCGCTGCCATTCTTTGCATATAAACAGTCGACTGATATCTGTGTTTGGCGCTGCCATTCTTTGCATATCAACAGTCAACTGATATCTGTGTTTGGCGCTGCCATTCTTTGCATATCAACAGTCGACTGATATCTGTGTTTGGCGCTGCCATTCTTTGCATATAAACAGTCGACTGATATCTGTGTTTGGCGCTGCCATTCTCTGCATATCAACAGTCGACTGATATCTGTGTTTGGCGCTGCCATTCTTTCCATATAAACAGTCGACTGATATCTGTGTTTGGCGCTGCCATTCTTTGCATATCAACAGTCGACTGATATCTGTGTTTGGCGCTGCCATACTTTGCATATAAAAAGTCGACTGATATCTGTGTTTGGCGCTGCCATTCTTTGCATATCAACAGTCCACTGATATCTGTGTTTGGCGGTGCCATTCTTTGCATATCAACAGTCCACTGATATCTGTGTTTGGCGCTGCCATTCTTTGCATATCAACAGTCCACTGATATCTGTGTTTGGCGCTGCCATTCTTTGCATATCAACAGTCCACTGATATCTGTGTTTGGCGCTGCCATTCTTTGCATATCAACAGTCGACTGATATCTGTGTTTGGCGCTGCCATTCTTTGCATATAAACAGTCCACTGATATCTGTGTTTGGCGCTGCCATTCTTTGCATATCAACAGTCCACTGATATCTGTGATTGGCGCTGCTATTCTTTGCATATCAACAGTCCACTGATATCTGTGTTTGGCGCTGCCATTCTTTGCATATCAACAGTCCACTGATATCTGTGATTGGCGCTGCTATTCTTTGCATATCAACAGTCCACTGATATCTGTGTTTGGCGCTGCCATTCTTTGCATATCAACAGTCCACTGATATCTGTGTTTGGCGCTGCCATTCTTTGCATATCAACAGTCCACTGATATCTGTGTTTGGCGCTGCCATTCTTTGCGCATCAACAGTCCACTGATATCTGTGTTTGGCGCTGCCATTCTTTGCATATCAACAGTCCACTGATATCTGTGATTGCCGCTGCCATTCTTTGCATATAAACAGTCGACTGATATCTGTGTTTGGCGCTGCCATTCTTTGCATATCAACAGTCAACTGATATCTGTGTTTGGCGCTGCCATTCTTTGCATATCAACAGTCGACTGATATCTGTGTTTGGCGCTGCCATTCTTTGCATATAAACAGTCGACTGATATCTGTGTTTGGCGCTGCCATTCTCTGCATATCAACAGTCGACTGATATCTGTGTTTGGCGCTGCCATTCTTTCCATATAAACAGTCGACTGATATCTGTGTTTGGCGCTGCCATTCTTTGCATATCAACAGTCGACTGATATCTGTGTTTGGCGCTGCCATACTTTGCATATAAAAAGTCGACTGATATCTGTGTTTGGCGCTGCCATTCTTTGCATATCAACAGTCCACTGATATCTGTGTTTGGCGGTGCCATTCTTTGCATATCAACAGTCCACTGATATCTGTGTTTGGCGCTGCCATTCTTTGCATATCAACAGTCCACTGATATCTGTGTTTGGCGCTGCCATTCTTTGCATATCAACAGTCCACTGATATCTGTGTTTGGCGCTGCCATTCTTTGCATATCAACAGTCTACTGACATCTGTGTTTGGCGCTGCCATTCTTTGCATATCAACAGTCCACTGGTAACTGTGTTTGGCGCTGCCATTCTTTGCATATCAACAGTCCACTGATACCTGTGTTTGGCGCTGCCATTCTTTGCATCTCAACAGTCGACTGATATCTGTGTTTGGCGCTGCCATTCTTTGCATATCAACAGTCCACTGATATCTGTGTTTGGCGCTGCCATTCTTTGCATATCAACAGTCCACTAATATCTGTGTTTGGCGCTGCCATTCTTTGCATATCAACAGTTGACTGATATCGGTGTTTGGCGCTGCCATTCTTTGCATATCAACAGTCAACTGATATCTGTGTTTGGCGCTGCCATTCTTTGCGCATCAACAGACCACTGATATCTGTGTTTGGCGCTGCCATTCTTTGCATATCAACAGTCCACTGATATCTGTGATTGCTGCTGCCATTCTTTGCATATCAACAGTCGACTGATATCTGTGTTTGGCGCTGCCATTCTTTGCATATAAACAGTCGACTGATATCTGTGTTTCGCGCTGCCATTCTTTGCATATCAACAGTCGACTGATATCTGTGTTTGGCGCTGCCATTCTTTGCATATAAAAAGTCGACTGATATCTGTGTTTGGCGCTGCCATTCTTTGCATATCAACAGTCCACTGATATCTGTGTTTGGCGCTGCCATTCTTTGCATATCAACAGTCCACTGATATCTGTGTTTGGCGCTGCCATTCTTTGCATATCAACAGTCGACTGATATCTGTGTTTGGCGCTGCCATTCTTTGCATATCAACAGTTGACTGATATCTGTGTTTGGGGCTGCCATTCTTTGCATATCAACAGTCGACTGATATCTGTGTTTGGCGCTGCCATTCTTTGCATATCAACAGCCCACTGATATCTGTGTTTGGCGCTGCCATTCTCTGCATATCAACAGTCGACTGATATCTGTGTTTGGCGCTGCCATTCTTTGCATATAAACAGTCGACTGATATCTGTGTTTGGCGCTGCCATTCTTTGCATATCAACAGTCGACTGATATCTGTGTTTGGCGCTGCCATTCTTTGCATATAAACAGTCGACTGATATCTGTGTTTGGCGCTGCCATTCTTTGCATATCAACAGTTCACTGATATCTGTGTTTGGCGCTGCCATTCTTTGCATATAAAAAGTCGACTGATATCTGTGTTTGGCGCTGCCATTCTTTGCATATCAACAGTCCACTGATATCTGTGTTTGGCGCTGCCATTCTTTGCATATCAACAGTCCACTGATATCTGTGTTTGGCGCTGCCATTCTTTGCATATCAACAGTCGACTGATATCGGTGTTTGGCGCTGCCATTCTTTGCATATCAACAGTCCACTAATATCTGTGTTTGGCGCTGCCATTCTTTGCATATCAACAGTCAACTGATATCTGTATTTGGCGCTGCCATTCTTTGCGCATCAACAGTCCACTGATATCTGTGTTTGGCGCTGCCATTCTTTGCATATCAACAGTCCACTGATATCTGTGATTGCTGCTGCCATTCTTTGCAAATAAACAGTCGACTGATATCTGTGTTTGGCGCTGCCATTCTTTGCATATCAACTGTCCACTGATATCTGTGATTGGCGCTGCTATTCTTTGCATATCAACAGTCCACTGATATCTGTGTTTGGCGCTGCCATTCTTTGCATATCAACAGTTCACTGATATCTGTGTTTGGCGCTGCCATTCTTTGCATATCAACAGTCCATTGATATCTGTGTTTGGCGCTGTCATTCTTTGCATATCAACAGTCCACTGATATCTGTGTTTGGCGCTGCCATTCTTTGCGCATCAACAGTCCACTGATATCTGTGTGTGGCGCTGCCATTCTTTGCATATCAACAGTCCACTGATATCTGTGATTGCCGCTGCCATTCTTTGCATATAAACAGTCGAATGATATCTGTGTTTGGCGCTGCCATTCTTTGCATATCAACAGTCAACTGATATCTGTGTTTGGCGCTGCCATTCTTTGCATATCAACAGTCGACTGATATCTGTGTTTGGCGCTGCCATTCTTTGCATATAAACAGTCGACTGATATCTGTGTTTGGCGCTGCCATTCTCTGCATATCAACAGTCGACTGATATCTGTGTTTGGCGCTGCCATTCTTTGCATATCAACAGTCGACAGATATCTGTGTTTGGCGCTGCCATTCTTTGCATATCAACAGTCCACTGATATCTGTGTTTGGCGCTGCCATTCTTTGCATATCAACAGTCTACTGATATCTGTGTTTGGCACTGCCATTCTTTGCATATCAACAGTCTACTGACATCTGTGTTTGGCGCTGCCATTCTGTGCATATCAACAGTCCACTGATACCTGTGTTTGGCGCTGCCATTCTTTGCATATCAACAGTCCACTGATACCTGTGTTTGGCGCTGCCATTCTTTGCATCTCAACAGTCGACTGATATCTGTGTTTGGCGCTGCCATTCTTTGCATTTCAACAGTCGACTGATATCTGTGTTTGGCGCTGCCATTCTTTGCATATCAACAGTCAACTGATATCTGTGTTTGGCGCTGCCATTCTTTGCGCATCAACAGTCGACTGATATCTGTGTTTGGCGCTGCCATTCTTTGCATATCAACAGTCCACTGATATCTGTGTTTGGCGCTGCCATTCTTTGCATATAAACAGTCGACTGATATCTGTGTTTGGCGCTGCCATTCTTTGCATATAAACAGTCCACTGATATCTGTGTTTGGCGCTGCCATTCTTGGCATATCAACAGTCGACTAATATCTGAATTTGGCGCTGCCATTCTTTGCATATCAAAAGTCCACTGATATCTGTGATTGCCGCTGCCATTCTTTGCATATAAACAGTCGACTGATATCTGTGTTTGGCGCTGCCATTCTTTGCATATCAACAGTCCACTGATATCTGTGATTGGCGCTGCCATTCTTTGCATACCAACAGTCCACTGATATCTGTGTTTGGCGCTGCCATTCTTTGCATATCAACAGTCCACTAATATCTGTGTTTGGCGCTGCCATTCTTTGCATATCAACAGTCAACTGATATCTGTATTTGGCGCTGCCATTCTTTGCGCATCAACAGTCCACTGATATCTGTGTTTGGCGCTGCCATTCTTTGCATATCAACAGTCCACTGATATCTGTGTTTGGCGCTGGCATTCTTTGCGCATCAACAGTCGAATGATATCTGTGTTTGGCGCTGCCATTCTTTGCATATCAACAGTCCACTGATATCTGTGTTTGGCGCTGCCATTCTTTGCATATCAACAGTCCACTGAAATCTGTGATTGGCGCTGCCATTCTTTGCATACCAACAGTCCACTGATATATGTGTTTGGCGCTGCAATTCTTTGCATATCAACAGTCCACTAATATCTGTCTTTGGCGCTGCCATTCTTTGCATATCAACAGTCAACTGATATCTGTATATGGCGCTGCCATTCTTTGCGCATCAACAGTCCACTGATATCTGTGTTTGGCGCTGCCATTCTTTGCATATCAACAGTCCACTGATATCTGTGATTGCTGCTGCCATTCTTTGCATATAAACAGTCGACTGATATCTGTGTTTGGCGCTGCCATTCTTTGCATATAAACAGTCCACTGATATCTGTGTTTGGCGCTGCCATTCTTTGCATATCAACAGTCCACTGATATCTGTGATTGGCGCTGCTATTCTTTGCATATCAACAGTCCACTGATATCTGTGTTTGGCGCTGCCATTCTTTGCATATCAACAGTCCACTGATATCTGTGATTGGCGCTGCTATTCTTTGCATATCAACAGTCCACTGATATCTGTGTTTGGCGCTGCCATTCTTTGCATATCAACAGTCCACTGATATCTGTGTTTGGCGCTGCCATTCTTTGCATATCAACAGTCCACTGATATCTGTGTTTGGCGCTGCCATTCTTTGCATATCAACAGTCCACTGATATCTGTGTTTGGCGCTGCCATTCTTTGCGCATCAACAGTCCACTGATATCTGTGTTTGGCGCTGCCATTCTTTGCATATCAACAGTCCATTGATATCTGTGATTGCCGCTGCCATTCTTTGCATATAAACAGTCGACTGATATCTGTGTTTGGCGCTGCCATTCTTTGCATATCAACAGTCAACTGATATCTGTGTTTGGCGCTGCCATTCTTTGCATATCAACAGTCGACTGATATCTGTGTTTGGCGCTGCCATTCTTTGCATATAAACAGTCGACTGATATCTGTGTTTGGCGCTGCCATTCTCTGCATATCAACAGTCGACTGATATCAGTGTTTGGCGCTGCCATTCTTTGCATATAAACAGTCGACTGATATCTGTGTTTGGCGCTGCCATTCTTTGCATATCAACAGTCGACTGATATCTGTGTTTGGCGCTGCCATACTTTGCATATAAAAAGTCGACTGATATCTGTGTTTGGCGCTGCCATTCTTTGCATATAAACAGTCGACTGATATCTGTGTTTGGCGCTGCCATTCTCTGCATCTCAACAGTCGACTGATATCTGTGTTTGGCGCTGCCATTCTTTGCATATCAACAGTCCACTAATATCTGTGTTTGGCGCTGCCATTCTTTGCATATCAACAGTCGACTGATATCGGTGTTTGGCGCTGCCATTCTTTGCATATCAACAGTCCACTAATATCTGTGTTTGGCGCTGCCATTCTTTGCATATCAACAGTCAACTGATATCTGTGTTTGGCGCTGCCATTCTTTGCGCATCAACAGTCGACTGATATCTGTGTTTGGCGCTGCCATTCTTTGCATATCAACAGTCCACTGATATCTGTGTTTGGCGCTGCCATTCTTTGCATATCAACAGTCAACTGATATCTGTGTTTGGCGCTGCCATTCTTTGCGCATCAACAGTCGACTGATATCTGTGTTTGGCGCTGCCATTCTTTGCATATCAACAGTCCACTGATATCTGTGTTTGGCGCTGCCATTCTTTGCATATAAACAGTCGACTGATATCTGTGTTTGGCGCTGCCATTCTTTGCATATAAACAGTCCACTGATATCTGTGTTTGGCGCTGCCATTCTTGGCATATCAACAGTCGACTAATATCTGAATTTGGCGCTGCCATTCTTTGCATATCAAAAGTCCACTGATATCTGTGATTGCCGCTGCCATTCTTTGCATATAAACAGTCGACTGATATCTGTGTTTGGCGCTGCCATTCTTTGCATATCAACAGTCCACTGATATCTGTGATTGGCGCTGCCATTCTTTGCATACCAACAGTCCACTGATATCTGTGTTTGGCGCTGCCATTCTTTGCATATCAACAGTCCACTAATATCTGTGTTTGGCGCTGCCATTCTTTGCATATCAACAGTCAACTGATATCTGTATTTGGCGCTGCCATTCTTTGCGCATCAACAGTCCACTGATATCTGTGTTTGGCGCTGCCATTCTTTGCATATCAACAGTCCACTGATATCTGTGTTTGGCGCTGGCATTCTTTGCGCATCAACAGTCGACTGATATCTGTGTTTGGCGCTGCCATTCTTTGCATATCAACAGTCCACTGATATCTGTGTTTGGCGCTGCCATTCTTTGCATATCAACAGTCCACTGAAATCTGTGATTGGCGCTGCCATTCTTTGCATACCAACAGTCCACTGATATATGTGTTTGGCGCTGCAATTCTTTGCATATCAACAGTCCACTAATATCTGTCTTTGGCGCTGCCATTCTTTGCATATCAACAGTCAACTGATATCTGTAGATGGCGCTGCCATTCTTTGCGCATCAACAGTCCACTGATATCTGTGTTTGGCGCTGCCATTCTTTGCATATCAACAGTCCACTGATATCTGTGATTGCTGCTGCCATTCTTTGCATATAAACAGTCGACTGATATCTGTGTTTGGCGCTGCCATTCTTTGCATATAAACAGTCCACTGATATCTGTGTTTGGCGCTGCCATTCTTTGCATATCAACAGTCCACTGATATCTGTGATTGGCGCTGCTATTCTTTGCATATCAACAGTCCACTGATATCTGTGTTTGGCGCTGCCATTCTTTGAATATCAACAGTCCACTGATATCTGTGATTGGCGCTGTATTCTTTGCATATCAACAGTCCACTGATATCTGTGTTTGGCGCTGCCATTCTTTGCATATCAACAGTCCACTGATATCTGTGTTTGGCGCTGCCATTCTTTGCATATCAACAGTCCACTGATATCTGTGTTTGGCGCTGCCATTCTTTGCATATCAACAGTCCACTGATATCTGTGTTTGGCGCTGCCATTCTTTGCGCATCAACAGTCCACTGATATCTGTGTTTGGCGCTGCCATTCTTTGCATATCAACAGTCCATTGATATCTGTGATTGCCGCTGCCATTCTTTGCATATAAACAGTCGACTGATATCTGTGTTTGGCGCTGCCATTCTTTGCATATCAACAGTCAACTGATATCTGTGTTTGGCGCTGCCATTCTTTGCATATCAACAGTCGACTGATATCTGTGTTTGGCGCTGCCATTCTTTGCATATAAACAGTCGACTGATATCTGTGTTTGGCGCTGCCATTCTCTGCATATCAACAGTCGACTGATATCAGTGTTTGGCGCTGCCATTCTTTGCATATAAACAGTCGACTGATATCTGTGTTTGGCGCTGCCATTTTTTTCATATCCACAGTCGACTGATATCTGTGTTTGGCGCTGCCATACTTTGCATATAAAAAGTCGACTGATATCTGTGTTTGGCGCTGCCATTCTTTGCATATAAACAGTCGACTGATATCTGTGTTTGGCGCTGCCATTCTCTGCATATCAACAGTCGACTGAAATCTGTGTTTGGCGCTGCCATTCTTTGCATATCAACAGTCGACTGATATCTGTGTTTGGCGCTGCCATTCTTTGCATATCAACAGTCCACTGATATCTGTGTTTGGCGCTGCCATTCTTTGCATATCAACAGTCCACTGATATCTGTGTTTGGCGCTGCCATTCTTTGCATATCAACAGTCTACTGACATCTGTGTTTGGCGCTGCCATTCTTTGCATATCAACAGTCCACTGATACCTGTGTTTGGCGCTGCCATTCTTTGCATATCAACAGTCCACTGATACCTGTGTTTGGCGCTGCCATTCTTTGCATCTCAACAGTCGACTGATATCTGTGTTTGGCGCTGCCATTCTTTGCATATCAACAGTCCACTAATATCTGTGTTTGGCGCTGCCATTCTTTGCATATCAACAGTCGACTGATATCGGTGTTTGGCGCTGCCATTCTTTGCATATCAACAGTCCACTAATATCTGTATTTGGCGCTGCCATTCTTTGCATATCAACAGTCAACTGATATCTGTGTTTGGCGCTGCCATTCTTTGCGCATCAACAGTCGACTGATATCTGTGTTTGGCGCTGCCATTCTTTGCATATCAACAGTCCACTGATATCTGTGTTTGGCGCTGCCATTCTTTGCATATAAACAGTCGACTGATATCTGTGTTTGGCGCTGCCATTCTTTGCATATAAACAGTCCACTGATATCTGTGTTTGGCGCTGCCATTCTTGGCATATCAACAGTCGACTAATATCTGAATTTGGCGCTGCCATTCTTTGCATATCAAAAGTCCACTGATATCTGTGATTGCCGCTGCCATTCTTTGCATATAAACAGTCGACTGATATCTGTGTTTGGCGCTGCCATTCTTTGCATATCAACAGTCCACTGATATCTGTGATTGGCGCTGCCATTCTTTGCATACCAACAGTCCACTGATATCTGTGTTTGGCGCTGCCATTCTTTGCATATCAACAGTCGACTAATATCTGTGTTTGGCGCTGCCATACTTTGCATATAAAAAGTCGACTGATATCTGTGTTTGGCGCTGCCATTCTTTGCATATAAACAGTCGACTGATATCTGTGTTTGGCGCTGCCATTCTCTGCATATCAACAGTCGACTGAAATCTGTGTTTGGCGCTGCCATTCTTTGCATATCAACAGTCGACTGATATCTGTGTTTGGCGCTGCCATTCTTTGCATATCAACAGTCCACTGATATCTGTGTTTGGCGCTGCCATTCTTTGCATATCAACAGTCCACTGATATCTGTGTTTGGCGCTGCCATTCTTTGCATATCAACAGTCTACTGACATCTGTGTTTGGCGCTGCCATTCTTTGCATATCAACAGTCCACTGATACCTGTGTTTGGCGCTGCCATTCTTTGCATATCAACAGTCCACTGATACCTGTGTTTGGCGCTGCCATTCTTTGCATCTCAACAGTCGACTGATATCTGTGTTTGGCGCTGCCATTCTTTGCATATCAACAGTCCACTAATATCTGTGTTTGGCGCTGCCATTCTTTGCATATCAACAGTCGACTGATATCGGTGTTTGGCGCTGCCATTCTTTGCATATCAACAGTCCACTAATATCTGTGTTTGGCGCTGCCATTCTTTGCATATCAACAGTCAACTGATATCTGTGTTTGGCGCTGCCATTCTTTGCGCATCAACAGTCGACTGATATCTGTGTTTGACGCTGCCATTCTTTGCATATCAACAGTCCACTGATATCTGTGTTTGGCGCTGCCATTCTTTGCATATAAACAGTCGACTGATATCTGTGTTTGGCGCTGCCATTCTTTGCATATAAACAGTCCACTGATATCTGTGTTTGGCGCTGCCATTCTTGGCATATCAACAGTCGACTAATATCTGAATTTGGCGCTGCCATTCTTTGCATATCAAAAGTCCACTGATATCTGTGATTGCCGCTGCCATTCTTTGCATATAAACAGTCAACTGATATCTGTGTTTGGCGCTGCCATTCTTTGCATATCAACAGTCCACTGATATCTGTGATTGGCGCTGCCATTCTTTGCATATCAACAGTCCACTGATACCTGTGTTTGGCGCTGCCATTCTTTGCATCTCAACAGTCGACTGATATCTGTGTTTGGCGCTGCCATTCTTTGCATATCAACAGTCCACTGATATCTGTGATTGCCGCTGCCATTCTTTGCATATAAACAGTCGAATGATATCTGTGTTTGGCGCTGCCATTCTTTGCATATCAACAGTCAACTGATATCTGTGTTTGGCGCTGCCATTCTTTGCATATCAACAGTCGACTGATATCTGTGTTTGGCGCTGCCATTCTTTGCATATAAACAGTCGACTGATATCTGTGTTTGGCGCTGCCATTCTCTGCATATCAACAGTCGACTGATATCTGTGTTTGGCGCTGCCATTCTTTGCATATCAACAGTCGACTGATATCTGTGTTTGGCGCTGCCATTCTTTGCATATCAACAGTCCACTGATATCTGTGTTTGGCGCTGCCATTCTTTGCATATCAACAGTCTACTGATATCTGTGTTTGGCACTGCCATTCTCTGCATATCAACAGTCTACTGACATCTGTGTTTGGCGCTGCCATTCTGTGCATATCAACAGTCCACTGATACCTGTGTTTGGCGCTGCCATTCTTTGCATATCAACAGTCCACTGATACCTGTGTTTGGCGCTGCCATTCTTTGCATCTCAACAGTCGACTGATATCTGTGTTTGGCGCTGCCATTCTTTGCATATCAACAGTCGATTGATATCTGTGTTTGGCGCTGCCATTCTTTGCATATCAACAGTCCACTAATATCTGTGTTTGGCGCTGCCATTCTTTGCATATCAACAGTCGACTGATATCGGTGTTTGGCGCTGCCATTCTTTGCATATCAACAGTCCACTAATATCTGTGTTTGGCGCTGCCATTCTTTGCATATCAACAGTCAACTGATATCTGTGTTTGGCGCTGCCATTCTTTGCGCATCAACAGTCGACTGATATCTGTGTTTGGCGCTGCCATTCTTTGCATATCAACAGTCCACTGATATCTGTGTTTGGCGCTGCCATTCTTTGCATATAAACAGTCGACTGATATCTGTGTTTGGCGCTGCCATTCTTTGCATATAAACAGTCCACTGATATCTGTGTTTGGCGCTGCCATTCTTGACATATCAACAGTCGACTAATATCTGAATTTGGCGCTGCCATTCTTTGCATATCAAAAGTCCACTGATATCTGTGATTGCCGCTGCCATTTTTTGCATATAAACAGTCGACTGATATCTGTGTTTGGCGCTGCCATTCTTTGCATATCAACAGTCCACTGATATCTGTGATTGGCGCTGCCATTCTTTGCATACCAACAGTCCACTGATATCTGTGTTTGGCGCTGCCATTCTTTGCATATCAACAGTCCACTAATATCTGTGTTTGGCGCTGCCATTCTTTGCATATCAACAGTCAACTGATATCTGTATTTGGCGCTGCCATTCTTTGCGTATCAACAGTCCACTGATATCTGTGTTTGGCGCTGCCATTCTTTGCATATCAACAGTCCACTGATATCTGTGTTTGGCGCTGGCATTCTTTGCGCATCAACAGTCGACTGATATCTGTGTTTGGCGCTGCCATTCTTTGCATATCAATAGTCCACTGATATCTGTGTTTGGCGCTGCCATTCTTTGCATATCAACAGTCCACTGAAATCTGTGATTGGCGCTGCCATTCTTTGCATACCAACAGTCCACTGATATATGTGTTTGGCGCTGCAATTCTTTGCATATCAACAGTCCACTAATATCTGTCTTTGGCGCTGCCATTCTTTGCATATCAACAGTCAACTGATATCTGTATATGGCGCTGCCATTCTTTGCGCATCAACAGTCCACTGATATCTGTGTTTGGCGCTGCCATTCTTTGCATATCAACAGTCCACTGATATCTGTGATTGCTGCTGCCGATCTTTGCATATAAACAGTCGACTGATATCTGTGTTTGGCGCTGCCATTCTTTGCATATAAACAGTCCACTGATATCTGTGTTTGGCGCTGCCATTCTTTGCATATCAACAGTCCACTGATATCTGTGATTGGCGCTGCTATTCTTTGCATATCAACAGTCCACTGATATCTGTGTTTGGCGCTGCCATTCTTTGCATATCAACAGTCCACTGATATCTGTGATTGGCGCAGCTATTCTTTGCATATCAACAGTGCACTGATATCTGTGTTTGGCGCTGCCATTCTTTGCATATCAACAGTCCACTGATATCTGTGTTTGGCGCTGCCATTCTTTGCATATCAACAGTCCACTGATATCTGTGTTTGGCGCTGCCATTCTTTGCATATCAACAGTCCACTGATATCTGTGTTTGGCGCTGCCATTCTTTGCGCATCAACAGTCCACTGATATCTGTGTTTGGCGCTGCCATTCTTTGCATATCAACAGTCCACTGATATCTGTGATTGCCGCTGCCATTCTTTGCATATAAACAGTCGACTGATATCTGTGTTTGGCGCTGCCATTCTTTGCATATCAACAGTCAACTGATATCTGTGTTTGGCGCTGCCATTCTTTGCATATCAACAGTCGACTGATATCTGTGTTTGGCGCTGCCATTCTTTGCATATAAACAGTCGACTGATATCTGTGTTTGGCGCTGCCATTCTCTGCATATCAACAGTCGACTGATATCAGTGTTTGGCGCTGCCATTCTTTGCATATAAACAGTCGACTGATATCTGTGTTTGGCGCTGCCATTCTTTGCATATCAACAGTCGACTGATATCTGTGTTTGGCGCTGCCATACTTTGCATATAAAAAGTCGACTGATATCTGTGTTTGGCGCTGCCATTCTTTGCATATAAACAGTCGACTGATATCTGTGTTTGGCGCTGCCATTCTCTGCATATCAACAGTCGACTGAAATCTGTGTTTGGCGCTGACATTCTTTGCATATCAACAGTCGACTGATATCTGTGTTTGGCGCTGCCATTCTTTGCATATCAACAGTCCACTGATATCTGTGTTTGGCGCTGCCATTCTTTGCATATCAACAGTCCACTGATATCTGTGTTTGGCGCTGCCATTCTTTGCATATCAACAGTCTACTGACATCTGTGTTTGGCGCTGCCATTCTTTGCATATCAACAGTCCACTGATCCCTGTGTTTGGCGCTGCCATTCTTTGCATATCAACAGTCCACTGATACCTGTGTTTGGCCCTGCCATTCTTTGCATCTCAACAGTCGACTGATATCTGTGTTTGGCGCTGCCATTCTTTGCATATCAACAGTCCACTAATATCTGTGTTTGGCGCTGCCATTCTTTGCATATCAACAGTCGACTGATATCGGTGTTTGGTGCTGCCATTCTTTGCATATCAACAGTCAACTGATATCTGTGTTTGGCGCTGCCATTCTTTGCGCATCAACAGTCGACTGATATCTGTGTTTGGCGCTGCCATTCTTTGCATATCAACAGTCCACTGATCCCTGTGTTTGGCGCTGCCATTCTTTGCATATCAACAGTCCACTGATACCTGTGTTTGGCCCTGCCATTCTTTGCATCTCAACAGTCGACTGATATCTGTGTTTGGCGCTGCCATTCTTTGCATATCAACAGTCCACTAATATCTGTGTTTGGCGCTGCCATTCTTTGCATATCAACAGTCCACTAATATCTGTGTTTGGTGCTGCCATTCTTTGCATATCAACAGTCAACTGATATCTGTGTTTGGCGCTGCCATTCTTTGCGCATCAACAGTCGACTGATATCTGTGTTTGGCGCTGCCATTCTTTGCATATCAACAGTCCACTGATATCTGTGTTTGGCGCTGCCATTCTTTGCATATAAACAGTCGACTGATATCTGTGTTTGGCGCTGCCATTCTTTGCATATAAACAGTCCACTGATATCTGTGTTTGGCGCTGCCATTCTTGGCATATCAACAGTCGACTAATATCTGAATTTGGCGCTGCCATTCTTTGCATATCAAAAGTCCACTGATATCTGTGATTGCCGCTGCCATTCTTTGCATATAAACAGTCGACTGATATCTGTGTTTGGCGCTGCCATTCTTTGCATATCAACAGTCCACTGATATCTGTGATTGGCGCTGCCATTCTTTGCATACCAACAGTCCACTGATATCTGTGTTTGGCGCTGCCATTCTTTGCATATCAACAGTCCACTAATATCTGTGTTTGGCACTGCCATTCTTTGCATATCAACAGTCAACTGATATCTGTATTTGGCGCTGCCATTCTTTGCGCATCAACAGTCCACTGATATCTGTGTTTGGCGCTGCCATTCATTGCATATCAACAGTCCACTGATATCTGTGTTTGGCGCTGGCATTCTTTGCGCATCAACAGTCGACTGATATCTGTGTTTGGCGCTGCCATTCTTTGCATATCAACAGTCCACTAATATCTGTCTTTGGCGCTGCCATTCTTTGCATATCAACAGTCAACTGATATCTGTATATGGCGCTGCCATTCTTTGCGCATCAACAGTCCACTGATATCTGTGTTTGGCGCTGCCATTCTTTGCATATCAACAGTCCACTGATATCTGTGATTGCTGCTGCCATTCTTTGCATATAAACAGTCGACTGATATCTGTGTTTGGCGCTGCCATTCTTTGCATATAAACAGTCCACTGATATCTGTGTTTGGCGCTGCCATTCTTTGCATATCAACAGTCCACTGATATCTGTGATTGGCGCTGCTATTCTTTGCATATCAACAGTCCACTGATATCTGTGTTTGGCGCTGCAATTCTTTGCATATCAACAGTCCACTGATATCTGTGATTGGCGCTGCTATTCTTTGCATATCAACAGTCCACTGATATCTGTGTTTGGCGCTGCCATTCTTTGCATATCAACAGTCCACTGATATCTGTGTTTGGCGCTGCCATTCTTTGCATATCAACAGTCCACTGATATCTGTGTTTGGCGCTGCCATTCTTTGCATATCAACAGTCCACTGATATCTGTGTTTGGCGCTGCCATTCTTTGCGCATCAACAGTCCACTGATATCTGTGTTTGGCGCTGCCATTCTTTGCATATCAACAGTCCACTGATATCTGTGATTGCCGCTGCCATTCTTTGCATATAAACAGTCGACTGATATCTGTGTTTGGCGCTGCCATTCTTTGCATATCAACAGTCAACTGATATCTGTGTTTGGCGCTGCCATTCTTTGCATATCAACAGTCCACTGATATCTGTGTTTGGCGCTGCCATTCTTTGCATATCAACAGTCCACTGATATCTGTGTTTGGCGCTGGCATTCTTTGCGCATCAACAGTCGACTGATATCTGTGTTTGGCGCTGCCATTCTTTGCATATCAATAGTCCACTGATATCTGTGTTTGGCGCTGCCATTCTTTGCATATCAACAGTCCACTGAAATCTGTGATTGGCGCTGCCATTCTTTGCATACCAACAGTCCACTGATATATGTGTTTGGCGCTGCAATTCTTTGCATATCAACAGTCCACTAATATCTGTCTTTGGCGCTGCCATTCTTTGCATATCAACAGTCAACTGATATCTGTATATGGCGCTGCCATTCTTTGCGCATCAACAGTCCACTGATATCTGTGTTTGGCGCTGCCATTCTTTGCATATCAACAGTCCACTGATATCTGTGATTGCTGCTGCCGATCTTTGCATATAAACAGTCGACTGATATCTGTGTTTGGCGCTGCCATTCTTTGCATATAAACAGTCCACTGATATCTGTGTTTGGCGCTGCCATTCTTTGCATATCAACAGTCCACTGATATCTGTGATTGGCGCTGCTATTCTTTGCATATCAACAGTCCACTGATATCTGTGTTTGGCGCTGCCATTCTTTGCATATCAACAGTCCACTGATATCTGTGATTGGCGCTGCTATTCTTTGCATATCAACAGTCCACTGATATCTGTGTTTGGCGCTGCCATTCTTTGCATATCAACAGTCCACTGATATCTGTGTTTGGCGCTGCCATTCTTTGCATATCAACAGTCCACTGATATCTGTGTTTGGCGCTGCCATTCTTTGCATATCAACAGTCCACTGATATCTGTGTTTGGCGCTGCCATTCTTTGCGCATCAACAGTCCACTGATATCTGTGTTTGGCGCTGCCATTCTTTGCATATCAAGAGTCCACTGATATCTGTGATTGCCGCTGCCATTCTTTGCATATAAACAGTCGACTGATATCTGTGTTTGGCGCTGCCATTCTTTGCATATCAACAGTCAACTGATATCTGTGTTTGGCGCTGCCATTCTTTGCATATCAACAGTCGACTGATATCTGTGTTTGGCGCTGCCATTCTTTGCATATAAACAGTCGACTGATATCTGTGTTTGGCGCTGCCATTCTCTGCATATCAACAGTCGACTGATATCAGTGTTTGGCGCTGCCATTCTTTGCATATAAACAGTCGACTGATATCTGTGTTTGGCGCTGCCATTCTTTGCATATCAACAGTCGACTGATATCTGTGTTTGGCGCTGCCATACTTTGCATATAAAAAGTCGACTGATATCTGTGTTTGGCGCTGCCATTCTTTGCATATAAACAGTCGACTGATATCTGTGTTTGGCGCTGCCATTCTCTGCATATCAACAGTCGACTGAAATCTGTGTTTTGCGCTGACATTCTTTGCATATCAACAGTCGACTGATATCTGTGTTTGGCGCTGCCATTCTTTGCATATCAACAGTCCACTGATATCTGTGTTTGGCGCTGCCATTCTTTGCATATCAACAGTCCACTGATATCTGTGTTTGGCGCTGCCATTCTTTGCATATCAACAGTCTACTGACATCTGTGTTTGGCGCTGCCATTCTTTGCATATCAACAGTCCACTGATCCCTGTGTTTGGCGCTGCCATTCTTTGCATATCAACAGTCCACTGATACCTGTGTTTGGCCCTGCCATTCTTTGCATCTCAACAGTCGACTGATATCTGTGTTTGGCGCTGCCATTCTTTGCATATCAACAGTCCACTAATATCTGTGTTTGGCGCTGCCATTCTTTGCATATCAACAGTCGACTGATATCGGTGTTTGGCGCTGCCATTCTTTGCATATCAACAGTCCACTAATATCTGTGTTTGGCGCTGCCATTCTTTGCATATCAACAGTCAACTGATATCTGTGTTTGGCGCTGCCATTCTTTGCGCATCAACAGTCGACTGATATCTGTGTTTGGCGCTGCCATTCTTTGCATATCAACAGTCCACTGATATCTGTGTTTGGCGCTGCCATTCTTTGCATATAAACAGTCGACTGATATCTGTGTTTGGCGCTGCCATTCTTTGCATATAAACAGTCCACTGATATCTGTGTTTGGCGCTGCCATTCTTGGCATATCAACAGTCGACTAATATCTGAATTTGGCGCTGCCATTCTTTGCATATCAAAAGTCCACTGATATCTGTGATTGCCGCTGCCATTCTTTGCATATAAACAGTCGACTGATATCTGTGTTTGGCGCTGCCATTCTTTGCATATCAACAGTCCACTGATATCTGTGATTGGCGCTGCCATTCTTTGCATACCAACAGTCCACTGATATCTGTGTTTGGCGCTGCCATTCTTTGCATATCAACAGTCCACTAATATCTGTGTTTGGCGCTGCCATTCTTTGCATATCAACAGTCAACTGATATCTGTATTTGGCGCTGCCATTCTTTGCGCATCAACAGTCCACTGATATCTGTGTTTGGCGCTGCCATTCATTGCATATCAACAGTCCACTGATATCTGTGTTTGGCGCTGGCATTCTTTGCGCATCAACAGTCGACTGATATCTGTGTTTGGCGCTGCCATTCTTTGCATATCAACAGTCCACTAATATCTGTCTTTGGCGCTGCCATTCTTTGCATATCAACAGTCAACTGATATCTGTATATGGCGCTGCCATTCTTTGCGCATCAACAGTCCACTGATATCTGTGTTTGGCGCTGCCATTCTTTGCATATCAACAGTCCACTGATATCTGTGATTGCTGCTGCCATTCTTTGCATATAAACAGTCGACTGATATCTGTGTTTGGCGCTGCCATTCTTTGCATATAAACAGTCCACTGATATCTGTGTTTGGCGCTGCCATTCTTTGCATATCAACAGTCAACTGATATCTGTGATTGGCGCTGCTATTCTTTGCATATCAACAGTCCACTGATATCTGTGTTTGGCGCTGCCATTCTTTGCATATCAACAGTCCACTGATATCTGTGATTGGCGCTGCTATTCTTTGCATATCAACAGTCCACTGATATCTGTGTTTGGCGCTGCCATTCTTTGCATATCAACAGTCCACTGATATCTGTGTTTGGCGCTGCCATTCTTTGCATATCAACAGTCCACTGATATCTGTGTTTGGCGCTGCCATTCTTTGCATATCAACAGTCCACTGATATCTGTGTTTGGCGCTGCCATTCTTTGCGCATCAACAGTCCACTGATATCTGTGTTTGGCGCTGCCATTCTTTGCATATCAACAGTCCACTGATATCTGTGATTGCCGCTGCCATTCTTTGCATATAAACAGTCGACTGATATCTGTGTTTGGCGCTGCCATTCTTTGCATATCAACAGTCAACTGATATCTGTGTTTGGCGCTGCCATTCTTTGCATATCAACAGTCGACTGATATCTGTGTTTGGCGCTGCCATTCTTTGCATATAAACAGTCGACTGATATCTGTGTTTGGCGCTGCCATTCTCTGCATATCAACAGTCGACTGATATCAGTGTTTGGCGCTGCCATTCTTTGCATATAAACAGTCGACTGATATCTGTGTTTGGCGCTGCCATTCTTTGCATATCAACAGTCGACTGATATCTGTGTTTGGCGCTGCCATACTTTGCATATAAAAAGTCGACTGATATCTGTGTTTGGCGCTGCCATTCTTTGCATATAAACAGTCGACTGATATCTGTGTTTGGCGCTGCCATTCTCTGCATATCAACAGTCGACTGAAATCTGTGTTTGGCGCTGCCATTCTTTGCATATCAACAGTCGACTGATATCTGTGTTTGGCGCTGCCATTCTTTGCATATCAACAGTCCACTGATATCTGTGTTTGGCGCTGCCATTCTTTGCATATCAACAGTCCACTGATATCTGTGTTTGGCGCTGCCATTCTTTGCATATCAACAGTCTACTGACATCTGTGTTTGGCGCTGCCATTCTTTGCATATCAACAGTCCACTGATACCTGTGTTTGGCGCTGCCATTCTTTGCATATCAACAGTCCACTGATACCTGTGTTTGGCCCTGCCATTCTTTGCATCTCAACAGTCGACTGATATCTGTGTTTGGCGCTGCCATTCTTTGCATATCAACAGTCCACTAATATCTGTGTTTGGCGCTGCCATTCTTTGCATATCAACAGTCGACTGATATCGGTGTTTGGCGCTGCCATTCTTTGCATATCAACAGTCCACTAATATCTGTGTTTGGCGCTGCCATTCTTTGCATATCAACAGTCAACTGATATCTGTGTTTGGCGCTGCCATTCTTTGCGCATCAACAGTCGACTGATATCTGTGTTTGGCGCTGCCATTCTTTGCATATCAACAGTCCACTGATATCTGTGTTTGGCGCTGCCATTCTTTGCATATAAACAGTCGACTGATATCTGTGTTTGGCGCTGCCATTCTTTGCATATAAACAGTCCACTGATATCTGTGTTTGGCGCTGCCATTCTTGGCATATCAACAGTCGACTAATATCTGAATTTGGCGCTGCCATTCTTTGCATATCAAAAGTCCACTGATATCTGTGATTGCCGCTGCCATTCTTTGCATATAAACAGTTGACTGATATCTGTGTTTGGCGCTGCCATTCTTTGCATATCAACAGTCCACTGATATCTGTGATTGGCGCTGCCATTCTTTGCATACCAACAGTCCACTGATATCTGTGTTTGGCGCTGCCATTCTTTGCATATCAACAGTCGACTAATATCTGTGTTTGGCGCTGCCATTCTTTGCATATCAACAGTCAACTGATATCTGTATTTGGCGCTGCCATTCTTTGCGCATCAACAGTCCACTGATATCTGTGTTTGGCGCTGCCATTCTTTGCATATCAACAGTCCACTGATATCTGTGTTTGGCGCTGGCATTCTTTGCGCATCAACAGTCGACTGATATCTGTGTTTGGCGCTGCCATTCTTTGCATATCAACAGTCCACTGATATCTGTGTTTGGCGCTGCCATTCTTTGCATATCAACAATCCACTGAAATCTGTGATTGGCGCTGCCATTCTTTGCATACCAACAGTCCACTGATATCTGTGATTGGCGCTGCAATTCTTTGCATATCAACAGTCCACTAATATCTGTCTTTGGCGCTGCCATTCTTTGCATATCAACAGTCAACTGATATCTGTATTTGGCGCTGCCATTCTTTGCGCATCAACAGTCCACTGATATCTGTGTTTGGCGCTGCCATTCTTTGCATATCAACAGTCCACTGATATCTGTGATTGCTGCTGCCATTCTTTGCATATAAACAGTCGACTGATATCTGTGTTTGGCGCTGCCATTCTTTGCATATAAACAGTCCACTGATATCTGTGTTTGGCGCTGCCATTCTTTGCATATCAACAGTCCACTGATATCTGTGATTGGCGCTGCTATTCTTTGCATATCAACAGTCCACTGATATCTGTGTTTGGCGCTGCCATTCTTTGCATATCAACAGTCCACTGATATCTGTGATTGGCGCTGCTATTCTTTGCATATCAACAGTCCACTGATATCTGTGTTTGGCGCTGCCATTCTTTGCATATCAACAGTCCCCTGATATCTGTGTTTGGCGCTGCCATTCTTTGCATATCAACAGTCCACTGATATCTGTGTTTGGCGCTGCCATTCTTTGCATATCAACAGTCCACTGATATCTGTGTTTGGCGCTGCCATTCTTTGCGCATCAACAGTCCACTGATATCTGTGTTTGGCGCTGCCATTCTTTGCATATCAACAGTCCACTGATATCTGTGATTGCCGCTGCCATTCTTTGCATATAAACAGTCGACTGATATCTGTGTTTGGCGCTGCCATTCTTTGCATATCAACAGTCAACTGATATCTGTGTTTGGCGCTGCCATTCTTTGCATATCAACAGTCGACTGATATCTGTGTTTGGCGCTGCCATTCTTTGCATATAAACAGTCGACTGATATCTGTGTTTGGCGCTGCCATTCTCTGCATATCAACAGTCGACTGATATCTGTGTTTGGCGCTGCCATTCTTTGCATATAAACAGTCGACTGATATCTGTGTTTGGCGCTGCCATTCTTTGCATATCAACAGTCGACTGATATCTGTGTTTGGCGCTGCCATACTTTGCATATAAAAAGTCGACTGATATCTGTGTTTGGCGCTGCCATTCTTTGCATATCAACAGTCCACTGATATCTGTGTTTGGCGGTGCCATTCTTTGCATATCAACAGTCCACTGATATCTGTGTTTGGCGCTGCCATTCTTTGCATATCAACAGTCCACTGATATCTGTGTTTGGCGCTGCCTTTCTTTGCATATAAACAGTCGACTGATATCTGTGTTTGGCGCTGCCATTCTCTGCATATCAACAGTCGACTGATATCAGTGTTTGGCGCTGCCATTCTTTGCATATAAACAGTCGACTGATATCTGTGTTTGGCGCTGCCATTCTTTGCATATCAACAGTCGACTGATATCTGTGTTTGGCGCTGCCATACTTTGCATATAAAAAGTCGACTGATATCTGTGTTTGGCGCTGCCATTCTTTGCATATAAACAGTCGACTGATATCTGTGTTTGGCGCTGCCATTCTCTGCATATCAACAGTCGACTGAAATCTGTGTTTGGCGCTGCCATTCTTTGCATATCAACAGTCGACTGATATCTGTGTTTGGCGCTGCCATTCTTTGCATATCAACAGTCCACTGATATCTGTGTTTGGCGCTGCCATTCTTTGCATATCAACAGTCCACTGATATCTGTGTTTGGCGCTGCCATTCTTTGCATATCAACAGTCTACTGACATCTGTGTTTGGCGCTGCCATTCTTTGCATATCAACAGTCCACTGATACCTGTGTTTGGCGCTGCCATTCTTTGCATATCAACAGTCCACTGATACCTGTGTTTGGCCCTGCCATTCTTTGCATCTCAACAGTCGACTGATATCTGTGTTTGGCGCTGCCATTCTTTGCATATCAACAGTCCACTAATATCTGTGTTTGGCGCTGCCATTCTTTGCATATCAACAGTCGACTGATATCGGTGTTTGGCGCTGCCATTCTTTGCATATCAACAGTCCACTAATATCTGTGTTTGGCGCTGCCATTCTTTGCATATCAACAGTCAACTGATATCTGTGTTTGGCGCTGCCATTCTTTGCGCATCAACAGTCGACTGATATCTGTGTTTGGCGCTGCCATTCTTTGCATATCAACAGTCCACTGATATCTGTGTTTGGCGCTGCCATTCTTTGCATATAAACAGTCGACTGATATCTGTGTTTGGCGCTGCCATTCTTTGCATATAAACAGTCCACTGATATCTGTGTTTGGCGCTGCCATTCTTGGCATATCAACAGTCGACTAATATCTGAATTTGGCGCTGCCATTCTTTGCATATCAAAAGTCCACTGATATCTGTGATTGCCGCTGCCATTCTTTGCATATAAACAGTTGACTGATATCTGTGTTTGGCGCTGCCATTCTTTGCATATCAACAGTCCACTGATATCTGTGATTGGCGCTGCCATTCTTTGCATACCAACAGTCCACTGATATCTGTGTTTGGCGCTGCCATTCTTTGCATATCAACAGTCGACTAATATCTGTGTTTGGCGCTGCCATTCTTTGCATATCAACAGTCAACTGATATCTGTATTTGGCGCTGCCATTCTTTGCGCATCAACAGTCCACTGATATCTGTGTTTGGCGCTGCCATTCTTTGCATATCAACAGTCCACTGATATCTGTGTTTGGCGCTGGCATTCTTTGCGCATCAACAGTCGACTGATATCTGTGTTTGGCGCTGCCATTCTTTGCATATCAACAGTCCACTGATATCTGTGTTTGGCGCTGCCATTCTTTGCATATCAACAATCCACTGAAATCTGTGATTGGCGCTGCCATTCTTTGCATACCAACAGTCCACTGATATCTGTGATTGGCGCTGCAATTCTTTGCATATCAACAGTCCACTAATATCTGTCTTTGGCGCTGCCATTCTTTGCATATCAACAGTCAACTGATATCTGTATTTGGCGCTGCCATTCTTTGCGCATCAACAGTCCACTGATATCTGTGTTTGGCGCTGCCATTCTTTGCATATCAACAGTCCACTGATATCTGTGATTGCTGCTGCCATTCTTTGCATATAAACAGTCGACTGATATCTGTGTTTGGCGCTGCCATTCTTTGCATATAAACAGTCCACTGATATCTGTGTTTGGCGCTGCCATTCTTTGCATATCAACAGTCCACTGATATCTGTGATTGGCGCTGCTATTCTTTGCATATCAACAGTCCACTGATATCTGTGTTTGGCGCTGCCATTCTTTGCATATCAACAGTCCACTGATATCTGTGATTGGCGCTGCTATTCTTTGCATATCAACAGTCCACTGATATCTGTGTTTGGCGCTGCCATTCTTTGCATATCAACAGTCCCCTGATATCTGTGTTTGGCGCTGCCATTCTTTGCATATCAACAGTCCACTGATATCTGTGTTTGGCGCTGCCATTCTTTGCATATCAACAGTCCACTGATATCTGTGTTTGGCGCTGCCATTCTTTGCGCATCAACAGTCCACTGATATCTGTGTTTGGCGCTGCCATTCTTTGCATATCAACAGTCCACTGATATCTGTGATTGCCGCTGCCATTCTTTGCATATAAACAGTCGACTGATATCTGTGTTTGGCGCTGCCATTCTTTGCATATCAACAGTCAACTGATATCTGTGTTTGGCGCTGCCATTCTTTGCATATCAACAGTCGACTGATATCTGTGTTTGGCGCTGCCATTCTTTGCATATAAACAGTCGACTGATATCTGTGTTTGGCGCTGCCATTCTCTGCATATCAACAGTCGACTGATATCTGTGTTTGGCGCTGCCATTCTTTGCATATAAACAGTCGACTGATATCTGTGTTTGGCGCTGCCATTCTTTGCATATCAACAGTCGACTGATATCTGTGTTTGGCGCTGCCATACTTTGCATATAAAAAGTCGACTGATATCTGTGTTTGGCGCTGCCATTCTTTGCATATCAACAGTCCACTGATATCTGTGTTTGGCGGTGCCATTCTTTGCATATCAACAGTCCACTGATATCTGTGTTTGGCGCTGCCATTCTTTGCATATCAACAGTCCACTGATATCTGTGTTTGGCGCTGCCTTTCTTTGCATATCAACAGTCCACTGATATCTGTGTTTGGCGCTGCCATTCTTTGCATATCAACAGTCTACTGACATCTGTGTTTGGCGCTGCCATTCTTTGCATATCAACAGTCCACTGATACCTGTGTTTGGCGCTGCCATTCTTTGCATATCAACAGTCCACTGATATCTGTGTTTGGCGCTGCCATTCTTTGCATATCAACAGTCCACTGATATCTGTGTTTGGCGCTGCCTTTCTTTGCATATCAACAGTCCACTGATATCTGTGTTTGGCGCTGCCATTCTTTGCATATCAACAGTCTACTGACATCTGTGTTTGGCGCTGCCATTCTTTGCATATCAACAGTCCACTGATACCTGTGTTTGGCGCTGCCATTCTTTGCATCTCAACAGTCGACTGATATCTGTGTTTGGCGCTGCCATTCTTTGCATATCAACAGTCCACTGATATCTGTGTTTGGCGCTGCCATTCTTTGCATATCAACAGTCCACTAATATCTGTGTTTGGCGCTGCCATTCTTTGCATATCAACAGTTGACTGATATCGGTGTTTGGCGCTGCCATTCTTTGCATATCAACAGTCAACTGATATCTGTGTTTGGCGCTGCCATTCTTTGCGCATCAACAGACCACTGATATCTGTGTTTGGCGCTGCCATTCTTTGCATATCAACAGTCCACTGATATCTGTGATTGCTGCTGCCATTCTTTGCATATAAACAGTCGACTGATATCTGTGTTTGGAGCTGCCATTCTTTGCATATCAACAGTCCACTGATATCTGTGATTGGCGCTGCCATTCTTTGCATATCAACAGTCCACTGATATCTGTGTTTGGCGCTGCCATTCTTTGCATATCAACAGTCCACTGATATCTGTGTTTGGCGCTGCCATTCTTTGCATATCAACAGTCCACTGATATCTGTGTTTGGCGCTGCCATTCTTTGCGCATCAACAGTCCACTGATATCTGTGTTTGGCGCTGCCATTCTTTGCATATCAACAGTCCACTGATATCTGTGATTGCCGCTGCCATTCTTTGCATATAAACAGTCCACTGATATCTGTGTTTGGCGCTGCCATTCTTTGCATATCAACAGTCAACTGATATCTGTGTTTGGCGCTGCCATTCTTTGCATATCAACAGTCGACTGATATCTGTGTTTGGCGCTGCCATTCTTTGCATATAAACAGTCGACTGATATCTGTGTTTCGCGCTGCCATTCTTTGCATATCAACAGTCGACTGATATCTGTGTTTGGCGCTGCCATTCTTTGCATATAAAAAGTCGACTGATATCTGTGTTTGGCGCTGCCATTCTTTGCATATCAACAGTCCACTGATATCTGTGTTTGGCGCTGCCATTCTTTGCATATCAACAGTCCACTGATATCTGTGTTTGGCGCTGCCATTCTTTGCATATCAACAGTCCACTGATATCTGTGTTTGGCGCTGCCATTCTTTGCATATCAACAGTCCACTGATACCTGTGTTTGGCGCTGCCATTCTTTGCATATCAACAGTCTACTGACATCTGTGTTTGGCGCTGCCATTCTTTACATATCAACAGTCCACTGATATCTGTGTTTGGCGCTGCCATTCTTTGCATATCAACAGTGCACTGATATCTGTGTTTGGCGCTGCCATTCTTTGCATATAACCGTCCACTGATATCTGTGTTTGGCGCTGCCATTCTTTGCCTATCAACAGTTCACTGATATCTGTGTTTGGCGCTGCCATTCTTTGCATATCAACAGTCGACTGATATCTGTGTTTGGCGCTGCCATTCTTTGCATATCAACAGTCGACTGATATCTGTTTTTGGCGCTGCCATTCTTTGCATATCAACAGTCGACTAATATCTGCGTTTGGCGCTGCCATCCTTGCCTATCAACAGTCCACTGATATCTGTGTTTGGCGCTGCCATCCTTGCCTATCAACAGTCCACTGATATCTGTGTTTGGCGCTGCCATCCTTGCCTATCAACAGTCCACTGATATCTGTGTTTGGCGCTGCCATTCTTTGCCTATCAACAGTTCACTGATATCTGTGTTTGGCGCTGCCATTCTTTGCATATCAACAGTCGACTGATATGTGTTTGGCGCTGCCATTCTTTGCCTATCAACAGTTCACTGATATCTGTGTTTGGCGCTGCCATTCTTTGCATATCAACAGTCGACTGATATCTGTGTTTGGCGCTGCCATTCTTTGCATATCAACAGTCGACTGATATCTGTTTTTGGCGCTGCCATTCTTTGCATATCAACAGTCGACTAATATCTGTGTTTGGCGCTGCCATCCTTGCCTATCAACAGTCCACTGATATCTGTGTTTGGCGCTGCCATCCTTGCCTATCAACAGTCCACTGATATCTGTGTTTGGCGCTGCCATTCTTTGCCTATCAACAGATCACTGATATCTGTGTTTGGCGCTGCCATTCTTTGCATATCAACAGTCGACTGATATGTGTTTGGCACTGCCATTCTTTGCATATAAACAGTCGACTGATATCTGTGTTTGGTGCTGCCATTCTTTGCATATCAACAGTCCACTGATATCTGTGTTTGGCGCTGCCATTCTTTGCGCATCAACAGTCCACTGATATCTGTGTTTGGCGCTGCCATTCTTTGCATATCAACAGTCCATTGATATCTGTGATTGCCGCTGCCATTCTTTGCATATAAACAGTCGACTGATATCTGTGTTTGGCGCTGCCATTCTTTGCATATCAACAGTCAACTGATATCTGTGTTTGGCGCTGCCATTCTTTGCATATCAACAGTCGACTGATATCTGTGTTTGGCGCTGCCATTCTTTGCATATAAACAGTCGACTGATATCTGTGTTTGGCGCTGCCATTCTCTGCATATCAACAGTCGACTGATATCAGTGTTTGGCGCTGCCATTCTTTGCATATAAACAGTCGACTGATATCTGTGTTTGGCGCTGCCATTCTTTGCATATCAACAGTCGACTGATATCTGTGTTTGGCGCTGCCATACTTTGCATATAAAAAGTCGACTGATATCTGTGTTTGGCGCTGCCATTCTTTGCATATAAACAGTCGACTGATATCTGTGTTTGGCGCTGCCATTCTCTGCATCTCAACAGTCGACTGATATCTGTGTTTGGCGCTGCCATTCTTTGCATATCAACAGTCCACTAATATCTGTGTTTGGCGCTGCCATTCTTTGCATATCAACAGTCGACTGATATCGGTGTTTGGCGCTGCCATTCTTTGCATATCAACAGTCCACTAATATCTGTGTTTGGCGCTGCCATTCTTTGCATATCAACAGTCAACTGATATCTGTGTTTGGCGCTGCCATTCTTTGCGCATCAACAGTCGACTGATATCTGTGTTTGGCGCTGCCATTCTTTGCATATCAACAGTCCACTGATATCTGTGTTTGGCGCTGCCATTCTTTGCATATCAACAGTCAACTGATATCTGTGTTTGGCGCTGCCATTCTTTGCGCATCAACAGTCGACTGATATCTGTGTTTGGCGCTGCCATTCTTTGCATATCAACAGTCCACTGATATCTGTGTTTGGCGCTGCCATTCTTTGCATATCAACAGTCGACTGATATCTGTGTTTGGCGCTGCCATACTTTGCATATAAAAAGTCGACTGATATCTGTGTTTGGCGCTGCCATTCTTTGCATATAAACAGTCGACTGATATCTGTGTTTGGCGCTGCCATTCTCTGCATCTCAACAGTCGACTGATATCTGTGTTTGGCGCTGCCATTCTTTGCATATCAACAGTCCACTAATATCTGTGTTTGGCGCTGCCATTCTTTGCATATCAACAGTCGACTGATATCGGTGTTTGGCGCTGCCATTCTTTGCATATCAACAGTCCACTAATATCTGTGTTTGGCGCTGCCATTCTTTGCATATCAACAGGCAACTGATATCTGTGTTTGGCGCTGCCATTCTTTGCGCATCAACAGTCGACTGATATCTGTGTTTGGCGCTGCCATTCTTTGCATATCAACAGTCCACTGATATCTGTGTTTGGCGCTGCCATTCTTTGCATATCAACAGTCAACTGATATCTGTGTTTGGCGCTGCCATTCTTTGCGCATCAACAGTCGACTGATATCTGTGTTTGGCGCTGCCATTCTTTGCATATCAACAGTCCACTGATATCTGTGTTTGGCGCTGCCATTCTTTGCATATAAACAGTCGACTGATATCTGTGTTTGGCGCTGCCATTCTTTGCATATAAACAGTCCACTGATATCTGTGTTTGGCGCTGCCATTCTTGGCATATCAACAGTCGACTAATATCTGAATTTGGCGCTGCCATTCTTTGCATATCAAAAGTCCACTGATATCTGTGATTGCCGCTGCCATTCTTTGCATATAAACAGTCGACTGATATCTGTGTTTGGCGCTGCCATTCTTTGCATATCAACAGTCCACTGATATCTGTGATTGGCGCTGCCATTCTTTGCATACCAACAGTCCACTGATATCTGTGTTTGGCGCTGCCATTCTTTGCATATCAACAGTCCACTAATATCTGTGTTTGGCGCTGCCATTCTTTGCATATCAACAGTCAACTGATATCTGTATTTGGCGCTGCCATTCTTTGCGCATCAACAGTCCACTGATATCTGTGTTTGGCGCTGCCATTCTTTGCATATCAACAGTCCACTTATATCTGTGTTTGGCGCTGGCATTCTTTGCGCATCAACAGTCGACTGATATCTGTGTTTGGCGCTGCCATTCTTTGCATATCAACAGTCCACTGATATCTGTGTTTGGCGCTGCCATTCTTTGCATATCAACAGTCCACTGAAATCTGTGATTGGCGCTGCCATTCTTTGCATACCAACAGTCCACTGATATATGTGTTTGGCGCTGCAATTCTTTGCATATCAACAGTCCACTAATATCTGTCTTTGGCGCTGCCATTCTTTGCATATCAACAGTCAACTGATATCTGTAGATGGCGCTGCCATTCTTTGCGCATCAACAGTCCACTGATATCTGTGTTTGGCGCTGCCATTCTTTGCATATCAACAGTCCACTGATATCTGTGATTGCTGCTGCCATTCTTTGCATATAAACAGTCGACTGATATCTGTGTTTGGCGCTGCCATTCTTTGCATATAAACAGTCCACTGATATCTGTGTTTGGCGCTGCCATTCTTTGCATATCAACAGTCCACTGATATCTGTGATTGGCGCTGCTATTCTTTGCATATCAACAGTCCACTGATATCTGTGTTTGGCGCTGCCATTCTTTGCATATCAACAGTCCACTGATATCTGTGATTGGCGCTGCTATTCTTTGCATATCAACAGTCCACTGATATCTGTGTTTGGCGCTGCCATTCTTTGCATATCAACAGTCCACTGATATCTGTGTTTGGCGCTGCCATTCTTTGCATATCAACAGTCCACTGATATCTGTGTTTGGCGCTGCCATTCTTTGCATATCAACAGTCAACTGATATCTGTGTTTGGCGCTGCCATTCTTTGCATATCAACAGTCGACTGATATCTGTGTTTGGCGCTGCCATTCTTTGCATATAAACAGTCGACTGATATCTGTGTTTGGCGCTGCCATTCTCTGCATATCAACAGTCGACTGATATCTGTGTTTGGCGCTGCCATTCTTTGCATATAAACAGTCGACTGATATCTGTGTTTGGCGCTGCCATTCTTTGCATATCAACAGTCGACTGATATCTGTGTTTGGCGCTGCCATACTTTGCATATAAAAAGTCGACTGATATCTGTGTTTGGCGCTGCCATTCTTTGCATATCAACAGTCCACTGATATCTGTGTTTGGCGGTGCCATTCTTTGCATATCAACAGTCCACTGATATCTGTGTTTGGCGCTGCCATTCTTTGCATATCAACAGTCCATTGATATCTGTGATTGCCGCTGCCATTCTTTGCATATAAACAGTCGACTGATATCTGTGTTTGGCGCTGCCATTCTTTGCATATCAACAGTCAACTGATATCTGTGTTTGGCGCTGCCATTCTTTGCATATCAACAGTCGACTGATATCTGTGTTTGGCGCTGCCATTCTTTGCATATAAACAGTCGACTGATATCTGTGTTTGGCGCTGCCATTCTCTGCATATCAACAGTCGACTGATATCAGTGTTTGGCGCTGCCATTCTTTGCATATAAACAGTCGACTGATATCTGTGTTTGGCGCTGCCATTCTTTGCATATCAACAGTCGACTGATATCTGTGTTTGGCGCTGCCATACTTTGCATATAAAAAGTCGACTGATATCTGTGTTTGGCGCTGCCATTCTTTGCATATAAACAGTCGACTGATATCTGTGTTTGGCGCTGCCATTCTCTGCATATCAACAGTCGACTGAAATCTGTGTTTGGCGCTGCCATTCTTTGCATATCAACAGTCGACTGATATCTGTGTTTGGCGCTGCCATTCTTTGCATATCAACAGTCCACTGATATCTGTGTTTGGCGCTGCCATTCTTTGCATATCAACAGTCCACTGATATCTGTGTTTGGCGCTGCCATTCTTTGCATATCAACAGTCTACTGACATCTGTGTTTGGCGCTGCCATTCTTTGCATATCAACAGTCCACTGATACCTGTGTTTGGCGCTGCCATTCTTTGCATATCAACAGTCCACTGATACCTGTGTTTGGCGCTGCCATTCTTTGCATCTCAACAGTCGACTGATATCTGTGTTTGGCGCTGCCATTCTTTGCATATCAACAGTCCACTAATATCTGTGTTTGGCGCTGCCATTCTTTGCATATCAACAGTCGACTGATATCGGTGTTTGGCGCTGCCATTCTTTGCATATCAACAGTCCACTAATATCTGTGTTTGGCGCTGCCATTCTTTGCATATCAACAGTCAACTGATATCTGTGTTTGGCGCTGCCATTCTTTGCGCATCAACAGTCGACTGATATCTGTGTTTGGCGCTGCCATTCTTTGCATATCAACAGTCCACTGATATCTGTGTTTGGCGCTGCCATTCTTTGCATATAAACAGTCGACTGATATCTGTGTTTGGCGCTGCCATTCTTTGCATATAAACAGTCCACTGATATCTGTGTTTGGCGCTGCCATTCTTGGCATATCAACAGTCGACTAATATCTGAATTTGGCGCTGCCATTCTTTGCATATCAAAAGTCCACTGATATCTGTGATTGCCGCTGCCATTCTTTGCATATAAACAGTCGACTGATATCTGTGTTTGGCGCTGCCATTCTTTGCATATCAACAGTCCACTGATATCTGTGATTGGCGCTGCCATTCTTTGCATACCAACAGTCCACTGATATCTGTGTTTGGCGCTGCCATTCTTTGCATATCAACAGTCGACTAATATCTGTGTTTGGCGCTGCCATACTTTGCATATAAAAAGTCGACTGATATCTGTGTTTGGCGCTGCCATTCTTTGCATATAAACAGTCGACTGATATCTGTGTTTGGCGCTGCCATTCTTTGCATATCAACAGTCCACTGATATCTGTGATTGCCGCTGCTATTCTTTGCATATAAACAGTCGAATGATATCTGTGTTTGGCGCTGCCATTCTTTGCATATCAACAGTCAACTGATATCTGTGTTTGGCGCTGCCATTCTTTGCATATCAACAGTCGACTGATATCTGTGTTTGGCGCTGCCATTCTTTGCATATAAACAGTCGACTGATATCTGTGTTTGGCGCTGCCATTCTCTGCATATCAACAGTCGACTGATATCTGTGTTTGGCGCTGCCATTCTTTGCATATCAACAGTCGACTGATATCTGTGTTTGGCGCTGCCATTCTTTGCATATCAACAGTCCACTGATATCTGTGTTTGGCGCTGCCATTCTTTGCATATCAACAGTCTACTGATATCTGTGTTTGGCACTGCCATTCTTTGCATATCAACAGTCTACTGACATCTGTGTTTGGCGCTGCCATTCTGTGCATATCAACAGTCCACTGATACCTGTGTTTGGCGCTGCCATTCTTTGCATATCAACAGTCCACTGATACCTGTGTTTGGCGCTGCCATTCTTTGCATCTCAACAGTCGACTGATATCTGTGTTTGGCGCTGCCATTCTTTGCATATCAACAGTCGACTGATATCTGTGTTTGGCGCTGCCATTCTTTGCATATCAACAGTCCACTAATATCTGTGTTTGGCGCTGCCATTCTTTGCATATCAACAGTCGACTGATATCGGTGTTTGGCGCTGCCATTCTTTGCATATCAACAGTCCACTAATATCTGTGTTTGGCGCTGCCATTCTTTGCATATCAACAGTCAACTGATATCTGTGTTTGGCGCTGCCATTCTTTGCGCATCAACAGTCGACTGATATCTGTGTTTGGCGCTGCCATTCTTTGCATATCAACAGTCCACTGATATCTGTGTTTGGCGCTGCCATTCTTTGCATATAAACAGTCGACTGATATCTGTGTTTGGCGCTGCCATTCTTTGCATATAAACAGTCCACTGATATCTGTGTTTGGCGCTGCCATTCTTGACATATCAACAGTCGACTAATATCTGAATTTGGCGCTGCCATTCTTTGCATATCAAAAGTCCACTGATATCTGTGATTGCCGCTGCCATTCTTTGCATATAAACAGTCGACTGATATCTGTGTTTGGCGCTGCCATTCTTTGCATATCAACAGTCTACTGATATCTGTGATTGGCGCTGCCATTCTTTGCATACCAACAGTCCACTGATATCTGTGTTTGGCGCTGCCATTCTTTGCATATCAACAGTCCACTAATATCTGTGTTTGGTGCTGCCATTCTTTGCATATCAACAGTCAACTGATATCTGTATTTGGCGCTGCCATTCTTTGCGCATCAACAGTCCACTGATATCTGTGTTTGGCGCTGCCATTCTTTGCATATCAACAGTCCACTGATATCTGTGTTTGGCGCTGGCATTCTTTGCGCATCAACAGTCGACTGATATCTGTGTTTGGCGCTGCCATTCTTTGCATATCAACAGTCCACTGATATCTGTGTTTGGCGCTGCCATTCTTTGCATATCAACAGTCCACTGAAATCTGTGATTGGCGCTGCCATTCTTTGCATACCAACAGTCCACTGATATATGTGTTTGGCGCTGCAATTCTTTGCATATCAACAGTCCACTAATATCTGTCTTTGGCGCTGCCATTCTTTGCATATCAACAGTCAACTGATATCTGTATATGGCGCTGCCATTCTTTGCGCATCAACAGTCCACTGATATCTGTGTTTGGCGCTGCCATTCTTTGCATATCAACAGTCCACTGATATCTGTGATTGCTGCTGCCGATCTTTGCATATAAACAGTCGACTGATATCTGTGTTTGGCGCTGCCATTCTTTGCATATAAACAGTCCACTGATATCTGTGTTTGGCGCTGCCATTCTTTGCATATCAACAGTCCACTGATATCTGTGATTGGCGCTGCTATTCTTTGCATATCAACAGTCCACTGATATCTGTGTTTGGCGCTGCCATTCTTTGCATATCAACAGTCCACTGATATCTGTGATTGGCGCTGCTATTCTTTGCATATCAACAGTCCACTGATATCTGTGTTTGGCGCTGCCATTCTTTGCATATCAACAGTCCACTGATATCTGTGTTTGGCGCTGCCATTCTTTGCATATCAACAGTCCACTGATATCTGTGTTTGGCGCTGCCATTCTTTGCATATCAACAGTCCACTGATATCTGTGTTTGGCGCTGCCATTCTTTGCGCATCAACAGTCCACTGATATCTGTGTTTGGCGCTGCCATTCTTTGCATATCAACAGTCCACTGATATCTGTGATTGCCGCTGCCATTCTTTGCATATAAACAGTCGACTGATATCTGTGTTTGGCGCTGCCATTCTTTGCATATCAACAGTCAACTGATATCTGTGTTTGGCGCTGCCATTCTTTGCATATCAACAGTCGACTGATATCTGTGTTTGGCGCTGCCATTCTTTGCATATAAACAGTCGACTGATATCTGTGTTTGGCGCTGCCATTCTCTGCATATCAACAGTCGACTGATATCAGTGTTTGGCGCTGCCATTCTTTGCATATAAACAGTCGACTGATATCTGTGTTTGGCGCTGCCATTCTTTGCATATCAACAGTCGACTGATATCTGTGTTTGGCGCTGCCATACTTTGCATATAAAAAGTCGACTGATATCTGTGTTTGGCGCTGCCATTCTTTGCATATAAACAGTCGACTGATATCTGTGTTTGGCGCTGCCATTCTCTGCATATCAACAGTCGACTGAAATCTGTGTTTGGCGCTGACATTCTTTGCATATCAACAGTCGACTGATATCTGTGTTTGGCGCTGCCATTCTTTGCATATCAACAGTCCACTGATATCTGTGTTTGGCGCTGCCATTCTTTGCATATCAACAGTCCACTGATATCTGTGTTTGGCGCTGCCATTCTTTGCATATCAACAGTCTACTGACATCTGTGTTTGGCGCTGCCATTCTTTGCATATCAACAGTCCACTGATCCCTGTGTTTGGCGCTGCCATTCTTTGCATATCAACAGTCCACTGATACCTGTGTTTGGCCCTGCCATTCTTTGCATCTCAACAGTCGACTGATATCTGTGTTTGGCGCTGCCATTCTTTGCATATCAACAGTCCACTAATATCTGTGTTTGGCGCTGCCATTCTTTGCATATCAACAGTCGACTGATATCGGTGTTTGGCGCTGCCATTCTTTGCATATCAACAGTCCACTAATATCTGTGTTTGGCGCTGCCATTCTTTGCATATCAACAGTCAACTGATATCTGTGTTTGGCGCTGCCATTCTTTGCGCATCAACAGTCGACTGATATCTGTGTTTGGCGCTGCCATTCTTTGCATATCAACAGTCCACTGATATCTGTGTTTGGCGCTGCCATTCTTTGCATATAAACAGTCGACTGATATCTGTGTTTGGCGCTGCCATTCTTTGCATATAAACAGTCCACTGATATCTGTGTTTGGCGCTGCCATTCTTGGCATATCAACAGTCGACTAATATCTGAATTTGGCGCTGCCATTCTTTGCATATCAAAAGTCCACAGATATCTGTGATTGCCGCTGCCATTCTTTGCATATAAACAGTCGACTGATATCTGTGTTTGGCGCTGCCATTCTTTGCATATCAACAGTCCACTGATATCTGTGATTGGCGCTGCCATTCTTTGCATACCAACAGTCCACTGATATCTGTGTTTGGCGCTGCCATTCTTTGCATATCAACAGTCCACTAATATCTGTGTTTGGCGCTGCCATTCTTTGCATATCAACAGTCAACTGATATCTGTATTTGGCGCTGCCATTCTTTGCGCATCAACAGTCCACTGATATCTGTGTTTGGCGCTGCCATTCATTGCATATCAACAGTCCACTGATATCTGTGTTTGGCGCTGGCATTCTTTGCGCATCAACAGTCGACTGATATCTGTGTTTGGCGCTGCCATTCTTTGCATATCAACAGTCCACTGATATCTGTGTTTGGCGCTGCCATTCTTTGCATATCAACAGTCCACTGAAATCTGTGATTGGCGCTGCCATTCTTTGCATACCAACAGTCCACTGATATATGTGTTTGGCGCTGCAATTCTTTGCATATCAACAGTCCACTAATATCTGTCTTTGGCGCTGCCATTCTTTGCATATCAACAGTCAACTGATATCTGTATATGGCGCTGCCATTCTTTGCGCATCAACAGTCCACTGATATCTGTGTTTGGCGCTGCCATTCTTTGCATATCAACAGTCCACTGATATCTGTGATTGCTGCTGCCATTCTTTGCATATAAACAGTCGACTGATATCTGTGTTTGGCGCTGCCATTCTTTGCATATAAACAGTCCACTGATATCTGTGTTTGGCGCTGCCATTCTTTGCGCATCAACAGTCGACTGATATCTGTGTTTGGCGCTGCCATTCTTTGCATATCAACAGTCCACTGATATCTGTGTTTGGCGCTGCCATTCTTTGCATATAAACAGTCGACTGATATCTGTGTTTGGCGCTGCCATTCTTTGCATATAAACAGTCCACTGATATCTGTGTTTGGCGCTGCCATTCTTGGCATATCAACAGTCGACTAATATCTGAATTTGGCGCTGCCATTCTTTGCATATCAAAAGTCCACTGATATCTGTGATTGCCGCTGCCATTCTTTGCATATAAACAGTCGACTGATATCTGTGTTTGGCGCTGCCATTCTTTGCATATCAACAGTCCACTGATATCTGTGATTGGCGCTGCCATTCTTTGCATACCAACAGTCCACTGATATCTGTGTTTGGCGCTGCCATTCTTTGCATATCAACAGTCGACTAATATCTGTGTTTGGCGCTGCCATTCTTTGCATATCAACAGTCAACTGATATCTGTATTTGGCGCTGCCATTCTTTGCGCATCAACAGTCCACTGATATCTGTGTTTGGCGCTGCCATTCTTTGCATATCAACAGTCCACTGATATCTGTGTTTGGCGCTGGCATTCTTTGCGCATCAACAGTCGACTGATATCTGTGTTTGGCGCTGCCATTCTTTGCATATCAACAGTCCACTGATATCTGTGTTTGGCGCTGCCATTCTTTGCATATCAACAATCCACTGAAATCTGTGATTGGCGCTGCCATTCTTTGCATACCAACAGTCCACTGATATCTGTGATTGGCGCTGCAATTCTTTGCATATCAACAGTCCACTAATATCTGTCTTTGGCGCTGCCATTCTTTGCATATCAACAGTCAACTGATATCTGTATTTGGCGCTGCCATTCTTTGCGCATCAACAGTCCACTGATATCTGTGTTTGGCGCAGCCATTCTTTGCATATCAACAGTCCACTGATATCTGTGATTGCTGCTGCCATTCTTTGCATATAAACAGTCGACTGATATCTGTGTTTGGCGCTGCCATTCTTTGCATATAAACAGTCCACTGATATCTGTGTTTGGCGCTGCCATTCTTTGCATATCAACAGTCCACTGATATCTGTGATTGGCGCTGCTATTCTTTGCATATCAACAGTCCACTGATATCTGTGTTTGGCGCTGCCATTCTTTGCATATCAACAGTCCACTGATATCTGTGATTGGCGCTGCTATTCTTTGCATATCAACAGTCCACTGATATCTGTGTTTGGCGCTGCCATTCTTTGCATATCAACAGTCCACTGATATCTGTGTTTGGCGCTGCCATTCTTTGCATATCAACAGTCCACTGATATCTGTGTTTGGCGCTGCCATTCTTTGCATATCAACAGTCCACTGATATCTGTGTTTGGCGCTGCCATTCTTTGCGCATCAACAGTCCACTGATATCTGTGTTTGGCGCTGCCATTCTTTGCATATCAACAGTCCACTGATATCTGTGATTGCCGCTGCCATTCTTTGCATATAAACAGTCGACTGATATCTGTGTTTGGCGCTGCCATTCTTTGCATATCAACAGTCAACTGATATCTGTGTTTGGCGCTGCCATTCTTTGCATATCAACAGTCGACTGATATCTGTGTTTGGCGCTGCCATTCTTTGCATATAAACAGTCGACTGATATCTGTGTTTGGCGCTGCCATTCTCTGCATATCAACAGTCGACTGATATCTGTGTTTGGCGCTGCCATTCTTTGCATATAAACAGTCGACTGATATCTGTGTTTGGCGCTGCCATTCTTTGCATATCAACAGTCGACTGATATCTGTGTTTGGCGCTGCCATACTTTGCATATAAAAAGTCGACTGATATCTGTGTTTGGCGCTGCCATTCTTTGCATATCAACAGTCCACTGATATCTGTGTTTGGCGGTGCCATTCTTTGCATATCAACAGTCCACTGATATCTGTGTTTGGCGCTGCCATTCTTTGCATATCAACAGTCCACTGATATCTGTGTTTGGCGCTGCCTTTCTTTGCATATCAACAGTCCACTGATATCTGTGTTTGGCGCTGCCATTCTTTGCATATCAATAGTCTACTGACATCTGTGTTTGGCGCTGCCATTCTTTGCATATCAACAGTCCACTGATACCTGTGTTTGGCGCTGCCATTCTTTGCATATCAACAGTCCACTGATACCTGTGTTTGGCGCTGCCATTCTTTGCATCTCAACAGTCGACTGATATCTGTGTTTGGCACTGCCATTCTTTGCATATCAACAGTCCACTGATATCTGTGTTTGGCGCTGCCATTCTTTGCATATCAACAGTCCACTAATATCTGTGTTTGGCGCTGCCATTCTTTGCATATCAACAGTTGACTGATATCGGTGTTTGGCGCTGCCATTCTTTGCATATCAACAGTCAACTGATATCTGTGTTTGGCGCTGCCATTCTTTGCGCATCAACAGACCACTGATATCTGTGTTTGGCGCTGCCATTCTTTGCATATCAACAGTCCACTGATATCTGTGATTGCTGCTGCCATTCTTTGCATATAAACAGTCGACTGATATCTGTGTTTGGAGCTGCCATTCTTTGCATATCAACAGTCCACTGATATCTGTGATTGGCGCTGCCATTCTTTGCATATCAACAGTCCACTGATATCTGTGTTTGGCGCTGCCATTCTTTGCATATCAACAGTCCACTGATATCTGTGTTTGGCGCTGCCATTCTTTGCATATCAACAGTCCACTGATATCTGTGTTTGGCGCTGCCATTCTTTGCGCATCAACAGTCCACTGATATCTGTGTTTGGCGCTGCCATTCTTTGCATATCAACAGTCCACTGATATCTGTGATTGCCGCTGCCATTCTTTGCATATAAACAGTCCACTGATATCTGTGTTTGGCGCTGCCATTCTTTGCATATCAACAGTCAACTGATATCTGTGTTTGGCGCTGCCATTCTTTGCATATCAACAGTCGACTGATATCTGTGTTTGGCGCTGCCATTCTTTGCATATAAACAGTCGACTGATATCTGTGTTTCGCGCTGCCATTCTTTGCATATCAACAGTCGACTGATATCTGTGTTTGGCGCTGCCATTCTTTGCATATAAAAAGTCGACTGATATCTGTGTTTGGCGCTGCCATTCTTTGCATATCAACAGTCCACTGATATCTGTGTTTGGCGCTGCCATTCTTTGCATATCAACAGTCCACTGATATCTGTGTTTGGCGCTGCCATTCTTTGCATATCAACAGTCCACTGATATCTGTGTTTGGCGCTGCCATTCTTTGCATATCAACAGTCCACTGATACCTGTGTTTGGCGCTGCCATTCTTTGCATATCAACAGTCTACTGACATCTGTGTTTGGCGCTGCCATTCTTTACATATCAACAGTCCACTGATATCTGTGTTTGGCGCTGCCATTCTTTGCATATCAACAGTGCACTGATATCTGTGTTTGGCGCTGCCATTCTTTGCATATAACCGTCCACTGATATCTGTGTTTGGCGCTGCCATTCTTTGCCTATCAACAGTTCACTGATATCTGTGTTTGGCGCTGCCATTCTTTGCATATCAACAGTCGACTGATATCTGTGTTTGGCGCTGCCATTCTTTGCATATCAACAGTCGACTGATATCTGTTTTTGGCGCTGCCATTCTTTGCATATCAACAGTCGACTAATATCTGTGTTTGGCGCTGCCATCCTTGCCTATCAACAGTCCACTGATATCTGTGTTTGGCGCTGCCATCCTTGCCTATCAACAGTCCACTGATATCTGTGTTTGGCGCTGCCATCCTTGCCTATCAACAGTCCACTGATATCTGTGTTTGGCGCTGCCATTCTTTGCCTATCAACAGTTCACTGATATCTGTGTTTGGCGCTGCCATTCTTTGCATATCAACAGTCGACTGATATGTGTTTGGCGCTGCCATTCTTTGCCTATCAACAGTTCACTGATATCTGTGTTTGGCGCTGCCATTCTTTGCATATCAACAGTCGACTGATATCTGTGTTTGGCGCTGCCATTCTTTGCATATCAACAGTCGACTGATATCTGTTTTTGGCGCTGCCATTCTTTGCATATCAACAGTCGACTAATATCTGTGTTTGGCGCTGCCATCCTTGCCTATCAACAGTCCACTGATATCTGTGTTTGGCGCTGCCATCCTTGCCTATCAACAGTCCACTGATATCTGTGTTTGGCGCTGCCATTCTTTGCCTATCAACAGATCACTGATATCTGTGTTTGGCGCTGCCATTCTTTGCATATCAACAGTCGACTGATATGTGTTTGGCACTGCCATTCTTTGCATATAAACAGTCGACTGATATCTGTGTTTGGTGCTGCCATTCTTTGCATATAAACAGTCGACTGATATCTGTGTTTGGTGCTGCCATTCTTTGCATATCAACAGTCGACTGATGTCTGTGTTTGGCACTGCCATTCTTTGCATATCAACAGTCGACTGATATCTGTGTTTAGCGCTGCCGTTCTTTGCATATAAGCAGTCGACTGATATCTGTGTTTGGCGCTACCATTCTTTGCATATAAACAGCCCACTGATATCTGTGTTTGGCGCTGCCATTCTTTGCATATAAACAGTTGACTGATATCTGTGTTTGGCGCTGCCATTCTTTGCATATAAACAGTCGACTGATATCTGTGTTTGGCGCTGTCATTCTTTGCAAGTAAATAGCACAGTTACTGTTGGATGCCCCAGCAATGTCTGTGTTTGTCGCTGCCATTCTGTTCTTGCAAATAGTTTTCTTTGTGCTACCTGTTCTATTGATATATGTGATTGCCTCTGCCATTCTTTGCATGTAAATAGTGGCATTAGTGCTGCCTGTCCTATCCATATCTGTCATTGCTTCTTTCATTCTTTGCATGTATATAGTACAGTTACTGTTGGTTATTCAAACTGTTCTATAGGTGTTCTATAATGGCAGTTTCTACATTCTTCGTGCACTACCTGGTGTGCAGTGGGGACTAGAGCTGATCAAGGTCTACTCAATTCCTGCCTGTTGTAGGTTTCGCCTACAGAAAACACCTAGACAGGGAATACTAAAAAACTTTCAGTGGCCTTTGGGCCAGCCAACAGCTTACCAATGCTTGGATTATTGTCCATCTGATTTGCTTACCTCTATTAAATTGCTTTCCTTCTTGTTCTTGTGTCTGCCTCTCTCCTGGAGCATATCTTCTTTACCATCCTTTTGATTGGATGATTTGTATCCTTTCACTGCTTACATTGCTACCGTTTACGTCTCACCTAGCAGACAGCACAAAGTGTCTGTTGGCAGAAAGACCTATTGTCAGCTTACAGTGGACTTAGAGTCCACCCATTGCTTATCAGTAGTTGGTTTTATTGTCACTCTTATTTTGTTGCTTTCTATTTGTTATTTTGTGTGGCCTTTCCTTCCTCTTCTTGTGTATGTCCCTTCCCCTAGAGCATGGATATATTACTTGTGTCCTTCTACTGCTTTCTCTTCAAGAGCTAGCTTTTCAGGTCGAGCCTAACGTTGCAGCGCATGCGCTGCTCGCTTTGCGAGGCATGCAGTATTCAGTATGGAGGGGAAGCTTCGTGGTAGCTCCGCCCACTCTCCGCCCATCTTTTTCATTGGCTTTTGTCTTAAATGCTGCCTCCCGATTGGTTGTAGGCTTGTTAGTCCCTTCTTATGACGGCCATGTCATCATTTGTGTCCTTCCGTGGCTACTGGCCCCTTTACTTTAGCACTACTTTATCCCCCCCCCGCAGTCCGTGCCTTCTCGCCCCCCCCTTGTTCGTGCCTTCCGCTCTAGACCCGCACATTACAGGTGCGCTTGTCACAGTGTTTCGTTTTTGCACTTCCTTCTTCCGCCAGTGGGCGGGATCTAGAACGTAAGCAGAGAGCTGCTGGCTTTACATTGGCGGAGGAGAGCAGGTTTTTCTGCTAGGCGGGTTCTGTCTTCACTGGAATCCGCCCCATAATAGCTTCAATGACTCTGTCTTCCGCCTACAGGAACCCGGCCTGTACATTCGTAGAGACGCATCACCTCCTGTTGCCCGCCTCTGCTCCTCCCTCCTGTACGCTGCAGTTCCCCGTCCAGTTCCCACCCCCTCCTGGTGCTGCTGTGTCGGGGAGGCCCTCATGCGCACAGTCTCAGGCCGACCTCCGCGGCTTCCTCCTTGGGAGCTCCTACTCCTCCAGCTTTGTTTTTCTGCTAGGCGGGTTCTGTCTTCACCGGAATCCACCCCATAACAGCTTCAATGACTCTGTCTTCCTCCTACAGGCACCCGGCCTGTGCATTCGTAGCGATGCGTCACCTCCTGCTGCCCGCCTCTGCTCCTCCCTCCTGGACGCTGCGGTTCCCCGTTATTTCTGTCCCGTGCTGCCTCTCGGAGCCGAGTTTGGTGAGTGTGACGTGTGGCTGTCACCTGTCAGAGGTGCTGCCCACGCAAACATGGGGGGGCAGGGGTGTGACAATAGCTGTCTGTTGCCCCATGTTATAAGGTGACTGTTTATACGGTTCGCATATTGCGGTTGGACTACAAGTCCCAGTATGCCTCCGTTAAGTTTAAGTGAGCCAAGAATGCATCTCCTGACTTCTAGAATGCCCTAGGTTGTTAAATAATGACTCTGGTTGTTTGTTAACTGTATCAATGCTTTTTAAAGCGTTGTGTGGCCTTGTAGAGTCTAAGGGGCATATTCACAAGGACTTATCGCCGAGTTATCGCCACCTTAACGCATCAAAATTGGAGATAGATTTAACGCCCCATTCACAAGCGGGTGCAAACTGCAGACATCGCCAGTATTCCCGCGATAACTGCCGCAAAATTTATCTCCACGGGTGACACCACCAACTAACCCTAATGAGATGCAGAGTAGGCGTTCCCGTGCAAAAACTCACGAAAACACCACTACACCACTTTCACAACGAACTGCCAGATCTGCGATGCGAACCAAAAACAGGCGATAAGCCGCGGTAGCAGCAGGGAATTAACACCTGCCTTTTGCTGGTGTTGAGCAGGACGACTACCTGCAGCATGAAAGGGAGCCCAGCCAAGAGCCGCATCTGAAGACCCACAGATGCAATGGAGACAATGATCATGCAGCTCCGAGACCCATGAGGGCCACAACACCCACCACCACCACCCCCAGGCCCGCCACCACCCCCAGGACCCATCCTGCCCCCCCCGGACCACCACAGAGGCAGCGTACCCAAAGACAGCGGACCCACCTTAAACGCACCAGCCGCACAGACCCAACGCCAGAGGAGGACATTGCCCACTACAGGCCCAAAAGGACAACCATCCCCCGCATCCTGACCAACATCGCCCACCTGCTGACGGTACCAACACAGCGGACAACCAACATCCCTCCGCAGACAAAGCTGCCGGCTGTGCTGCACATGTTGGCCTCTGGTACCTTCCAACCCACAACTGCCAGAGTCGGAGGAGTCTCACAGCCAGCCTCATCCAAGTTCATCACACCTGTCCTGGATGCCATCATCAGCCTGGTACCCCAGCACCTCCACTTCACCCATACTGCGCAGGAGCAGCTGGAGACCAAGCAAGGCTCCTACGCCATAGCTGGATTCCCTCACGTGTCGGGGGCAATCGACTGCACACATGTACCCCTCGTGCCCCCTGCCGACACTGCACACAACTACCGCAACAGAAAGCACACGCATCCCATGAATGTGCAGGCAATAGTGGACCACCCGGGACTCCTCAACAATGTCGTGGCCAACTCACCAGGCAGAGTGCATGATTCCTACATCGCCCGAGAGTCCATCATCAACCAGCGTTCCCAGGATGGCACCTATGGAAATGCAGTGCTCGTTGGAAAGTACCAAATGAACACACCACACACCTCCACCCCACAGTCATGCAACTCACGACACTGGCAATGGGCACGCAGCAGAACTACATGCAACATGCCACACAACATGCCAACCGACCAGACACGACAACACAACTCCATTGGGAACCTGGGCTTGCCATGCACACAACCCAGCCACGACATGGCACCACAGCCACACAATAGCAGAATGTGAGGAGAGGATTGGAGCAGGCATGTGCGAGAGCGGCAAGTGACTAATGAATGAGAACCTACCCAATGCCAGGTGTGGCATGGAGGTGCCGGAGAGACTCCAATGTGCAAACCACGGAAATGGCCATGTGGACATTACCTGCTGGTGCATGGAGTGTAGTGGCCAGTGGACGCTACCATGTCCCTACAGGCTGTGGGGCAGAACGTGGAAATGTCGCATGTTACGTCCCCCCCTGTATGCGTGGGCGGAGTGGGTTGGCCCTGCGTACACCAGGCCTGCGTAGGGGTGTGAATAAAAACCCGTCGCACTGGGCGTGGTTCTCTTTCGGAATGGCCAACGTGTCTGCCAGGGCGGCGCCTCTCAGCCCGCCACGAGGCCGGCGCCGAGCGCGGTGGGGCCTGCGTCCCTGTGCGCCTGCTGCACCCCGGGCCGCTGGTCCCCAGACACGTCATGCCTGCCCCAGCGCACCAAGGAGGCTCTGCTCACCTGCCGACACCGGCGTGTGTCAAAGAGGGCCCACCACGTGCCCGTGCAAGCTCCAAGTCCCAGTCCCGCGACCTTTGCAGCCTCCGCAGACCATCGCTGGCCTCCACGACGCTGGCCCACAGTACTCCTTTCTCAATGACATACTCCACCGGCGTACACTTCGGCCCAGTTGTTGGCACATGTTGTACTGAGTCGTGAGTTAAGAATGGCAGTGACCCCAAGTCCGTGGCAGCGTCCACATCACTGAACTCCCTCCGATCAGTGAGGCCAAAGTCTGCATCGCAAGCCGGCGACATGTGGTGCCACCAACCCTGTTCAACGCAAGCCGGCGACACTTGGATGAGGGCTCAGGCCTACACTGTGGCCCAGTAGGTCCCACATGTGGAACTGTGTCCTGAGTCTTGAATGGCAGTGACCCCAAGTCCGTGGCAGCGTCCACAACACTATACTCCCTCCGATCAGTGAAGCCAAAGTCTGCATCGCAAGCACATGACACGTGTCTGTGGGCCCGTGCTGACCGCTGCCCCCGGTCTACACTGCGGTCCAGTAGGTCCCACATCCAGCACTTAGTCGTGATTCATGAATGGCAGAGTCCATACCAGTGAACGCACGGAGAGGAGTAAGAGGAAGATGTGGCTCAGTCCGGATGCAAGCCGGATCCCCATCACGGAGGTGACCGGACACTAGCAACAACTGACCTGGTGCCACCAACCCTGTTCACCGCAAGTCCGCGTCCCGTGGTGCCACTGAACCTGAACTACGCAGGCCGGTGGGACCATCCACCGTAAGCCGGCGACACTCGGTGAATGGCCCCTGCTGACCGCTGCCTCAGGCCTAAACTGCGGTCCAGTAGGTCACACATGTGGAACTCTGTCTTGGGAAGATATGGAGGAGTCCACACCATTGGACACGCCTCATCGCAGGCTGCATCCCCTATCAGCACTGGTGGCACTAACTCTGTGCGCAATGAGTCATGGGCACTTTCTGGTTGGACTTTGGTGGCGTCTGAGTCCATGGCCTGGGGGTTGTCTGCATCATCATCTGGCTGGGACGGACTTGGTGTTCGACATGTGTCTGTTCCATTCATCTCCACCATGGTGACTGTTTCTGCGTGGTTCTGCCCTCTGCATCATGCCCTGGGGGTACACCTTCCACTGTCCACCTATATACTCCGCGACAACCCCCTTTGTCATCTACGAGAACCTGCTCTGCTCTCGTGACCCTGCCCCAGTGTGCTGATTCGGCAGGGGGATCAGGGCGTGGCTATGGTCTGTCCTTGAGCAGGAAGTGCGGCAAGCGTGTCTCTGTGTTGGAGTGTTGTCGCCACCGGGGCCACAGTAGTCGATGTTGCAATGTAGCATGCACCCGGAGGGCGGGCCCGCACGTACGGGGAAATGTAGGACCGCAAGACCGCTCGGGGTCTTGGCTCATACATGCCAAGTGTTATGTGTATCAGTCCTGCGGCTGCATAAGTCAGATGCCTAGCCTCATTCGCAGCGCGATCACAGCCAGCCATGGACTGTACACCTGTGTCTGCCCTGTCCAGACCATTGGCCTACACTCACGTGGCCGCACAGCCTCAACGGCCAGCTTCACGGTGTTGTTGGCATGCCGCTGGACATGCGCAGACAGGCATGACAATGGGGTGCCGTAGGAGTGCATGTGATACAACCGTGCAGCGCACACAAGTGTGGGGACTCGTGGGAGGGAGGAGCAGCTGTGAGGCAACGTGACACCCAGTGTGGCCACTCATGTGCCACGTGCTCGGCATATCATCCCTGATTCCCTGGGTCGCAGACATCCCACCCCACCCACGACAGGTCTCTGTACATCTCCTGTATGCAATCAGATGGTAGGGTTACTGTAGGGATGAAAGGTCCTTTGTCTGAACTATCAGGCAGATGCACCTCTGCAGCTCCGAGCTGGGACTTGCATGTGCCCAGCACCCCCTGACAGATACGATAGAATTTGCTGGCGAATCCCACACTACGCACTGCCCGACGTGAGACCAACTTGTACACATCCCACACGCAGAAGTCCTTGGTCGTAGTAGGCGTGCGTGAAATGGCCTTCACACGTACTCCCACCCCACCCCAGGCCTGCACCCGTTGCACACAGACACTGCTCATTGCTCCGAACTGTGCCATTTCATCCACAGGACTGGCGCGGGCCAGCACAGTGCCGCTTCAAGCAGACCCACTGACGCAATGGCAGACCATCCCGGACACATGCACAACTCCAGTCACGTGGACCTGTACCGTGCACGTCTGCTGCATGTACTGGGGGCACTGCCATTGGCAGTGCTGCGGATCAGTTACCGGCTAAGCTTCCGCCTTGCCAACGTCACCTGTGTTCAGCCTGTGTTGCATTGTCGCTCGTGCATATTCGAGTGGACCATGGATGTCTGCCTCTCCAACGTAACGGTAGCTGACCTGGATTTCGACGTGTGTGTGCGCCCCTGTTGGCCCATGACCAGGAGTGTCACCGTGATGCCCGCTTATGGCATGCCTGGATGATTGGCATGCATGCTGGCAACTGGACCTGGGAGATTGCACGAGTCGTCGTGTGCAGTGACCACTTTGAGCCGCTCCCCTATTGGGCTTTAGTGCCAATTGGGGCCAGGGGTTGGAGTCAGCACATCTGTCCGGGACAGCTGATGGGTTACATCGCCGACATGTTAGATGTGGTGGACAATGAGCTCTCATTGGAAATGTTGGCCTACGCTGCTGCACTCGCGTGCATGGACGAGTGACAAGGTACCTGCAGCCACAACTGAATGTGACCCATTGCACGTGTCCCAACGCCTGATTGCATGTTGGGGATCTGGTCACATGTCCCAAGACGACAGTGGACATGGCTGCATTGGCCTGGACTCCGGCTCCATGCGCGGACAACCAACGCGGGTTGGCACTCACTTGTGTGGGTGATGGACTCCCCCGGGGTGGACATGGGCGCTTTCCAACGTTCCTCATTCAGACATGCTGCTGCATTGGTCTGCATGTCGTGGCACTTCTCTTGGCCGTACTGACACGCAATTGTTGATAAAGTTTCCGCACCTTCACTTGTCTCCAACTGTGATGAGTCTTGATTTGTATACCAATGTGTGTGTCACTGCCTATCTGGGTCCCTGCCATACGTGCATTGCTACCCCATCAGGGCTGTGGGTTTGTACTTGTGCATTATCATGTCCCTGTTTCGTGCTTTGCCAGATGCGTATGGCCATTTACCGGCCACAAGCGGGTGCACTTGTGTCCTGTGTTCGGTTGTGCAAATGTTGCTGTTTGTACCACATTGTGTTCCATGTTGGGGTGCTCTGCTTCCTATGTGTGTGTGCTGCATTGTGTGTGAGATGTCCCTTCAGCTCTGATTTGGCTCACTCTTCTCCCTTTCAGGCAGTGTGGTTTTCACTTCTGTGCTTGTTCAGTGGTGTGATATTGCCGAGTTGTGAGACTTGCGCTCTTGGTTGGTGTTGTTACTCTTGGGCATGGTTTGTCTGCAGTTGTGCTGTGCTTAATTGTGCATGTGTGCCATTGTGCCCATCTCCCTCCGTCCCCACAGTCCCTGGTCGTTCCTCTCCCTGTTGCTGTTGTGTCTGTTGATTTTGAGCAGTTTCTGGTCCCCGACTCCTGCCACCATCTCCAGACTGATGTGGTGGACACCATTTCCTCCATGTCATCCAGCTCCTGGTGTGGCGCTGGACTCCCACCTCCGGTGTGCATTGCTGCCTTCTGGTTGTTGGCGTGTTTCTGCTTGTTTGTGCGTTTCGCATCATTCCAGCTGTTCTGGTTTTCTTCCATTGTCCTCCTCCGCTCTCCGGCTGCATTCACCTTGTCCACGATGGACTGCCATGTACAATGTTTTGTTGCCAATGGGGCTTGTGGGGTTGTATACTGGCTCCGGTTGCCTCCATTGTGCTTGGCTGTTGTTTTCTGTTTGGTTTGTCTTGCTTTTTCCTGCTTTTGTTGTGCTTATTCCCGCCTGCCATGTGTGTGTCGCGGGCCTGGCGCTGCTTATCGCTGCTTTCCTCATCGCGAATGGGCTCATCGCACGTTTTTTGGTGTTGGGGTTTGTGTTTTTATCTCCGTCGCGGTGGTTGTATCGCGGACATTGGCCGCGTTTTCGGGAGACTATCGCATGGTACCGCCGTGTTGTGAATTCCACGTTAACACGGGGTTATTTTCCCGCAATGGACTGCGATGTGTAAAGTTGCGTTAACATTTTTTGGAGATGTTTAGCGCACGTTCTTGTGAAAATCCCCCTCAATTGTTACACTTGTAGAGATTTATGGTTAGTAATTGTGTTGGTACTGTCAGCAGGGGCAATGGGTGGTGCAAGCTTCAGTGGACTCCTGACTTGGGGCTTGGCACTTATAATTTTTTTACAAATTAATTACTGGCCCACTGACACAAACGGCATGTATTGGGGCAGGTGGAGAAAGGAGGGAGCACTGAGGATCGGGTGAACATCTGTGATTGTGGGGGACATGGGAAGATTGCATTATTGCTTCCTGCGCTGGACATGTTCTAGGTTTGTTACTCTCGCGTCTTTGCTGTGCCGTTCTTAACTTTGCGATGAGAATTCAAAAAAAGTTTTCAAATAATGAAAAGCGACTTTGTTGTAATTGTTTTTGTGTGGTACAATAATTTACACTGCTGTGGTTGAGCCGCGCTTTCAGTAGCGGTCCGTGGTAGGAGTGCCGGCCGGGCGGTGACGTGGGGTGGGGGAGGGGTACCTAGAAAATCCTAGTACACAGAACAGCACGCGAAGCTGTATACTGAACCAAGAGCAGTACAGTCATCAGCAGTACAAGCCAGCACTACCCTCTCATAGAAGACAGCGCAGTAGCGGTCCGTGGTAGGAGTGCCGGCCGGGCGGTGACGTGGGGTGGGGTAGTAAGCCACGGATTACGGCCGAATACAGGTAAGTAAACATTTAAATAAATAAAACGAATTTCGTTGTGAGCGCAACGAAATTCGTTTTATTTATTTAAATGTTTACTTACCTGTATTCGGCCGTAATCCGTGGTTTACTACCCCACCCCACGTCACCGCCCGGCCGGCACTCCTACCACGGACCGCTACTGCGCGCTTTCTTTTCTATGAGAGGGTAGTGCTGGCTTGTACTGCTGATGACTGTACTGCTCTTGGTTCAGTATACAGCTTTGCGTGCTGTTCTGTGTACTAGGATTTTCTAGGTACTGTGTCCATTATGTGTGTTTGAGTAAAACTCACAGGTAGGCTATACTCCCAGGGACATGTATTTCGTTTATTTACACATGCCTTGCGCTTTGCTGCACCTGCTGTCTTAAAATGACATTAGATTAACGATTTACTATCTGGCTGTGTGCTTGTTGACATACCCGTGTTTCTGTATTGTCTGAAATGTGTGTTTTTACAGGCTGTTGAGTGATTTGAGTTGTTGTGATAGTTGAAAATGTTATCATCTATTTGATTTGAACAGCGCTTGCTTAATACGGGGGTGGAGGGTTATCTTGTCACTCGAATAAAAAGGTCAGACATAACAAGAAGCAATACAGCCGTGCTACCACCCCCTATCCAGGGCCCCTGGACTTCATTGATTCTGCGACTGCAGTTTTTTCCTTGTTATTAGGCATTCTCTTCACTTGCCACATAATCCACCACCATCTTCATAATTTACAGATTTCAACAGCAGAAATTCGTGTCTAAATCATATGAATAAAAAAGCAAGCATTTACAATGCAATAGGTCACGCATTTACGCGAGTTTAAGCTATTGACATTGTAAATGACAATGCCTTTTATTTATGTTTTAAAAACGAAAACAAAAATAAAAGGCATTGTCATTTGCAATGTCAATAGCTCAAACTCGCGTAAATGCGAGACCTTTTGCATTGCAAATGCTTGTTTCTTTTGGGTTAAGCAATCCATGTGTGCATGTATTTTCCAGCTGTTCCCTTGTGTACTTCTCTCCACTGGCATCACTCCACGTGGCTGTCTGTTGCCCATGTGCTTCTCTCCCACCCACTCCAGGTGTCTCTCTCTAGCCCATTGCTTCCCTCCACCTCCAACCTCCATGTTGCTTCCATCCCAGCTCTCAGTGTTGCTTCCACATCCATACCCTTCGTGTTGCTTCCACCACCCACCCCTCTGTGATGCGCCCCCACTCGAGCTTCAAAGAAAAAACACAAAATGATTTGCACTACCTTGTTTTTGTAATTGCTGATCCAACTCAGTAAATTAAAAAGAATAAGGGGCATATTTACGTTCCCTGGCGCATCCCTGCAAATCAGCAGGGATGCGCCAGGGAAGATGCGTCACGCAAGTTTGCCCTTCCGCCACCGCCGATGCGCCGCATTTACAATGCGGCGCGCCGTGGCGCACGGATGGGCAGATGCGTGTCGCATCCCCCGACAGAAAGGCGGCGCATTGCTGGAATCGCGTCGCAAGCGTGATGCGGCTTTAGCAAGGCTTGGGGGTGCCCTATGCCTAACATGCTGCGTCAATCCTTACGCCTGCTTCAAGCAGGCGCAGGGTTTTGATGCATCATGGGCGTAAAAGTGACTCAGTGAAATCTTGTAGATTTCACTGCGTCACTTTTACGAGGCGTACTTGCGAGGGAACGCCCACCCTGCGCTGGAACGCCCACATGAAACCTGACGCAGGTTTCATGTGGCACAAGGGTTTACAACGTGACGCATCTCCCTAGATGCGTCACGTTGTAAATATGCGCAACGTGGCGCATGTTTTGCGTCGCCGCTGCGTCACATAAGTGACGCAACGGCAGCGCAAAAGTGGCGCAAGGGGCTCGTAAATCTGCCCCTAAGTGTTTGTAGGTGCACACTTGTATAGTGCGCGCTCCTCGAAACTTACACAGCCACTGCATCATAACATCTTTGTTGTTGGTTTGTTGTCTGTAGCCTTGCTGCAAAGCATCAGGATGCAGTACATCACGGCTAAAAGCTATAGGCAAAGCCAGCAGGTCCCAAGGATGAAACCTATTGACTGTGCCAATTTGTTTCTTTTTCTTTCATTCCTCCTTGCTGTCTCTATCATGGTCTCCTTCCCCCTGAAATCCTCCATCTTGCACTCTTTGTGTTGCGCCTCCCTCCCCTCCCAGCACGTTTGTTGCTCCACCCACCCAGCTCATTCACCCCTGCACTCAGCATAATCAACAACACCTGCCCGCTAGATTTCTTCATTTTTGTAATTTCCTTAATTTTAACCCGGTTCCCAAACCGAGGTCCTTTATTGCTCCCTCTGCTGATACTGTTGCTGTTTCACTTTAACCCCATACTGCTCTTTTTAGAAGGCCCATCAGCTGTAATTTGCTGCTGGGCACACTTTTCTAGGAATAAAAATAAAATAAAAAAAATCGCCACCACATCATTAAACGTGCACATGCATGGTGGAGTAATGATGCAATGGATGCACGCTTGATGACACAGGCATGCATATGTATCGTTGCAGCTTTTTTTTCACTTTGGTTTTGCCAAAACTGTTAGGCATCGTCAAAAAATATTTTTTTTCCTGTTGATGCTGAACAGCATTGACAAAAAAGCTTTGGCAATGCCACTAGGTCTACATTGACAAAGCCAAAAGATGAAACCTATCAGCTTTGACAATGCTTTTTTAAATAAATGTGTTCCTTACAGTCAAACTTAGCATCCACATTGTACTCCTTTGAAATGTGCTTCTTGGGCCAAAAGGAGATGAATCCTTCAAGCTGAAGGAAAAGCTGAGGACCTAGGAGGACTCAGTAACGTGGTAAAGAGAAAGAATGCTGGTAATCTACAGACAGTAGGTGATGACATTTCCACACATTATCGTTTGGGCATTGCAGTGCTTAATTTGAGTCGGTGGTTTCTGGTGCTCTGCACCGGCACTTAATTGTCAACAACGGTGCTTGTGACTGACAGACTGTCTGGTTAGAGATGACCGCAACAACAGTAATTAATTAATTCAATATACATAAAAAATGACTATTAACAGCAGCTCAAGCCATTCTTAGAAGTTTGGAGGCTACGAATAGTCCAAATTGTCAGACTTGTAGGACTGTGATGGTTAGTAGTTGTGTTGGTACTATCATTGGCAGCATGACCTGGCAATGTGTGGTGCAAGCTTCCGTAGCCTCCTGATGAGAGCCCTGGCACAATTTGTTTTACAAATTAAGCACTGGAGCACTGTATAGCTTTATCATTAAAACTGTATGTCTGTGCAAATGAAATGGTCATTTCAATTGACAATGTACTGTCTGCACTGGAAGTGTGCTACCACACCATGCATACTCTATATTACGCCACCCTGCTCTACTCTGCACCATTCCACTCTACTCCACTGCACTCTAAGCCAATCTACTCTAAACCACTGCACTCTAAGCCGATGCACTCTACACCACTTTACTCAAAGCCAATGCTCTCTACGCCACTGCACTTTGCGCCAATCTACTTTGCACCACTACACTCTATACCACTGTGCTCTACTCTGCAACATGCTACTCTATACCTTTACACTTTACACCACTCTACACTCACACCATTGCACTCTATGTTACTGCACTCGGCGCCACTCTACTCTGCACCCTATGCCACTCTGCTCTTCACCACTGCACTCTACGATACTCTAATCTGCAAAACTTCACTTTCTGCCATTGAACTCTACACCACTGCACTCTACTCTGCACCACTCTACTCTACGCCACTCTACTGCACTCTATGCCGATTCACTATACTCCACACCGCTCTACTCTGTATTACTTTATGCCACTGCACTGTGCAGCACTCCACTTTACACCACTGCACTCTACTCTGCTCCACTCCACTCTACAACACTACACTCTATGCTACTATGTACCACTGCACTCTACATCACTGTAAGTTATGACACTGCACTCTATGACACTGCACTATATGTCACTTTACTCTGCACCACTCTATGCCACTGCACTCTACTCTGTGCCAGTGAACTCTACACCACTGCACTCTACACCACTGTACTCTATGCCACTGCACTCAATGCCACTCTACTCTTGCCCACTGCACTCTACGCCACTGCACTCTATGCCAATCTACTCTCACCACTGCACTTTATACCACTTTACTCTACTCTGCAACATGTTACTCTATGCCTCTACACTTTACACCACTCTACTCTACCCCATTGCACTCCACATCACTGCACTCTATGCCACTCTACCCTACTCTGCACCACTCTACATGATGCCATTGCACTCTATGCCACTCTACTCAACACCACTGCATTCTATGATACTCTAATCTGCAACACTTCACTGTCCGCCCCTGAACTCTACGCCACTCTACTCTGCATCACTGCACTCTATACCATTGCACTCTACACCACTTCACTCTAAGTCAATGCACTCTACACCACTTTACTCAAAACCCATGCTTTCTATGCCACTGCACTTTATGCCAATCTACTCTGCACCCTTCACTCTATACCACTATACTATACTCTGCAATATGCTACTCTATGCCTCTACACTTTACACCACTCTACTCTATACCATTGCACTCTACGTTGCTGCACTCTGCACCACTCTTCTCTGCACCACTCTACATTATGCCCTTGCACTCTATGCCACTCTACTCTACACCACTGCACTCTATGACACTCTAATCTGCAACACTTTACTCTCCGACACTGAACTCTACGCCACTGTACTCTGCACCACTGCACTCCATGCCACTGCACTATACGCCACTGCACTCTATGCCACTCTACTCTGCAGCACTGCACTCTACACCACTACACTCTGCACCACTCTATGCCACTGCACTCTACTCTGTGCCAGTGAAGTCTACACCACTGCACTCTACGCCACTGTACTTTATGCCACTGCACTCAATGCCACTCTACTCTCACCCACTGCACTCTACGCCACTGCACTCTATGCCAATCTACTCTCACCACTGCACTTTATACAACTATACTCTACTCTGCAACCCGCTACTCTATTCCTCTACACTTTACGTCACTCTACTCTACACCATTGCAGTCTATATCATGGCACTCTATGCCACTCTACTCTGCACCACTCTACATGATGCCATTGCACTCTATGCCACTCCACTCTACACCACTGCATTCTATGATAGTCTAATCTGCAACACTTCACTCTCCGTCACTGAACTCTACGCCACGGTACTCTGCACCACTGCAATCCATGCCACTGCACTATACACCACTGCACTCTATGCCACTCTATTCTACACCACTGCATTCTATTATAGTCTAATCTGCAACACCTCACTCTCCGCCACCTCACTCTATGCCACTCTACTCTGCACCACTGCACTCCATGCAACTGCACTCTAAGCCACTGCACTCTACTCTGCAGCACTCTATTCTGTGCTACTCTACTGCACTCTATGCCAATGTACTCTACGCCACTACATTCTATGCCACTCTACTCTGCATTACTTTACGCAACTGCACTCTGCAGCACTCCACTTTACACTGCACCACTCTATTCTAATCCACTACACTCTACACTACTCTATACCACTTCACTCTATGTCACTGCACTTTACGACACTGCACTCTATGACACTTCACTCTATGCCACTCTACTCTGCACCACTCTACACCACTGCACTCTACTCTACACCACTGTACTCTATGCCACTGCACTCTATGTCATTCCACTCTGCAGGACTGCACTCTATGCTACTGCACTCTACGCCAATCTACTCTGCACCACTGCACTTTATACCACTATACTCTGCTCTGCAACATTCTACTATATGCCTCTACACTTTACACCGCTGTACTCTACACCACTGCACTCTACATCACTGCACTCTACACAACTCTACTTTGCACCATTCTGTATGATGCCAATGCACACTATGCCACTCAGCTCTACGTCACTGCACTCTAGGACACTTTAATCTGCAACACTTCACTCTCCGCCACTGTACTCTACAACACTGCACTCTATGCCACTGCACTCTACTCTGCAGCACTCTACTCCACGCCACTCTACTGCACTCTATGCCAATGCACTCTGCAGCACTTCACTTTACACCACTGCACTCTACTCTATGCCACTACACTCTATGCTACTTTATACCACTGCACTCTTCGCCACTTAACTCTAGGACACAGCACTCTATGACACTGCACTCTACACCACACTACTCTGCACACTCTACTCCACTGCACTCTACACTACACCACTGCACCTACGCCACTGTACTTTACACCAATGAGTTCTACACAACTGCACTCTATGCCACTCTACTCTACTCTGCACTACTGCACTCTACATCACTGCAATCTATGCCACTGCACTCTACGCCACTCTAGTCAACTCTGCACCACTGTAATCTGTCACTTTATTCTACTGTGCTCCCTCTACGACACTCCACTCTACGACACTCTATGCCACCTTATCCCACTCTATGCTATTCCTCACCACTCTCCTCTATGTCACAAACCTTTAGCCATGCTGAGCAGCAGCCACACTGGTATACAACATGGCCAAAAAACATTGGCAAGACCTACTGGCTTAGCCAGTGCTTTTTTGCTTTATGCCACTGGCCACCAAGCTCAAATGTGGTACTTCAGAGAACAAATCTACAAACATTTAGTCCCAGCTCACCTGTGACACACATTGTGATATTGGTCCATACAAATGTTGCCACCCATGCACTAGAGAGGAAGAGAGGCATGCAGATTGTGCAGAAGCAGATTTGGCAGTAGACCAACCAGAACAACATTTTGAGGTGTGTAAAGCCAGTCTAAAAACAAACCTCTGATCATCATACCTCCCACAAATGTAGACTCCTAAAAAAGCAATTATTTTGTTGGTTTGTTCAGGCCATCCTGTCTTTGCTGATTCTGGTTGTTTTTGCTTTCAGTTGCTCTTGGAGATTATTTGGTTCGCTCAATGCACTATATAATTACTTGAAAAAATACAATAAACAATACATTCTCAGAGAGAGGTTGCACTCACTTGGGCCCTGAATCTACTCAAGATCCTACTCCATATCAGTCCTGTCGACTGCAGAAATCCTTTATTTATGTCTCCCATTAATGTTAAACAAGCAAGCGGTTGGTATGAGTCTCAGCAGGAATCCCCTATTGACATTCATTTTACGCTTCCGAGGCTAGGTATAGCCTAGAGATCCCCATTCCACCACTGCCCACACATCTCTTTTTGCAACAGCTGCATGCATGAGGTACATTATAGTACTTGATAGGTTGTTCTGCTACTGCAGATGAGTTTATTGCAATGAGATGATTGTGAAATCTATGAGATGATTTTAAAATCAATGAGATAATTGCATCAGCCCACCCAAGGAGTTAACCTGTTTTCTCCAGACAATTACTACATATGCGATGCCTAGCTAAGAGAGAAAACTCAAGGTTACCTCACCCAAAGAGAAGAATCAAAGCAGGGCTTCTTAAAGGTAACATTTTCAGTGTGTTGACTCGTTCATCTGAAGGACTGATTGAGTTACAAGACTCTTCCATCAAATCACTTCAACAGTACAATTGTAAAACCACTTCAGAAATGTCGCTCTTTAATAAAGTTAGTTCAAAATAAGGATTTTTCTTAGGTCTTTTAAATAATGCCAAGTTACTTCAACGGTGGGTCTCATAGGTCAGGGAACTTCATGCCTTGGGCTTGTTGTAAAGAAGTCACCTCTGTAGAGTGTCTAGTTAGGTGACTGTGGTGTTGGGTTTGGTGGGCATGTGATCTCAGTATTAGTGATCTTTGAATATTTCTTCAGGGCGGTTGCTTTTTGGAGTCACTTGACTGTTATGGTTGATAGGTCACAGGATTTTGTATTCAAACTTTTTGGTTAAATCTCTTAATTAGTGAGCTATTTGGTTAAATCACTTCACTAAAGGTATTGAGGCATATTTACAATGAAATGACACAGCACGGCGCCGAAAGCAAATTTGCTGCATGGAGCTGTGTCATTTAAGAAACAGATGGATGAGCCATATTTACAAGAATACAATGCACCACAATGCTCTTCCCTGCGCCTGTGCTAAAACAGCAGCAGTGTGCCAATGCAGGCACCCCAGCGTTGCAGGAATGAGTCCTGCACAAAAACAATCATTAATGGCATTTTGTTCCTTCTATATGTGCTGCATTCTGAAAAAACAATGATAAATAAAAGCATTTCTCCTTGTTACGCCTCCCCTGGAAAGGTATACGTTTTTGGTGTTACCTCAGATTTACGAATCCTTCTAAATCTGGCACAAGGTCAAGCCATGGGCATTGCATGGGAACACCCACAGAAACACCCATGACACGCCCCTTTGGCGCAGAGTACTGGGTGAAAGAGGGCCATATTTAAACGGCCATGTAAAGCCACGCAAAGGGGCTTAGCCCGGCCTTGTAAATATGGCCAGCACACAGCGCCACCGGAGCATCCAAAAAAGTGATGCTCCGACGGTGCTGGAGGGTTGTCAATATGCCCCATTGTTTGGTGAAATCACATAAGTACTAAGGTTGTTTGATTGGGATGTTGGGGCACGTTGGTTAAGTTGTGAGTTGCTTCACCGTTGCATTATCTGGTGAGTCGCTTCACTCTCGGGTGGGGTGGCTGTCTGCCTAAACCCTCTCAGAACTACAGCTGTTTGACTAAGCTACCTCAGTTGGGCTCTTGGTTAAGACAGTTTAGCATTTCCCTTTCCACTATCAATCGCAGCATTCAGGCTGTTGAACGAGCGGAGCCCTGCCACCAGGAGCCTCATTCACCTGAGTAGTATTCATTTCACCATAAACTGAAACGGAATCGACAGCCTGCACACGCCCCCTTAGGTCACGCCATTTCGCATATTTTGGTCACAAAAAAGAGATTGCTTAGAGAGAGAGAGATCTAATGATAGAAAGCACACAGATGCCCCTGCATCTAGCACTTTGTCACATGTCTCAGGTTTCTGGCACATTCTCACATGAGCCGTGGCTACCCTGCCACCACTCTACCATTCACCCTTCAAGCACGTTTCCACAGTGCAATGGGCTTTTAGGAAAATGTATCTGAGAATGTAAGTGGCCAGCTGTTTCCAGTTGCACTCCAGAATCTTAACAAAACACACAGAGGGGATATTATGTGTAGTGTTTCCAGCTCTCAGTTTTTACTGATTTTTACACATAAATACAGGCAGAAAACGATGTGTTTTGTGACTGTATTTATTTTTAAAAGTGAAAAATACAAAACATTGGGCTTCTTGTGAGCGGCTCTTCATGCTGTCTTTCATGAATACCAGGCCAACAGCTGAGCAGATAGACAGCATGGGGAGTTAAGAAACAGGACGAGACTTCCTGAAATACAGGCATATGTTAACATATATTTATAGTATTATGCTAATATTTACCATGTAGTGCTTTGTTATATTAGGCTGCTTAATTTGCTAAATCACAACGGGCATCGAAGCATAAGTGCATGCTTATTAGTTAAATAAATGTGAAAATATTCTATTTTATGACTTCATTTATTCTCAAAATACAAAAATGAATTGGATAAATATCAATAAGATGGCAAAAAAATTAAAATGTATACATACAAACGGAAATGTTCGAAACATGAATATTATAAAACCGTGAGCCTGAGTTGTGTTTTGGAAGAATGAAGGCAGGTTAATAATACCTTACTTCTAAAGGGCACGTGCTATGTGCTGTTCATTTTTCAAGTATTGTCTTAGCTGTGTGAGAAACGGCTTTCAGTGTTCAAGATGCAACCACACAAAGCTCAAAACTGTACAGGAAGTGCGAGATCGAACCAGGTGAAACCTAGCAGAGTCAGAAGGCTGGTAAAGCCAGCCCTGTTTTCATTCAATGCAAGGCCACCTTGGTGAGGAGGGCTGGATGCCAGGGCCCTAACTGTTCCCCAAGCATCTCCTCCCACACTCCCATCTGATGCGGTTGTTGACATATGTTTTGTGCAGTAATTCAGGGATCCTGGAGATATTTTCTCTCATCCCATCAATCCCAAATGGTGATGAATATCACACTTGTAAATCGACACCACCATCTGCCAGAAGTCTGTTAGAAGGAGCCTCCACAATTTCTTGCGCGTGCGCACACACACGTTACTATTTTGGCACACAATGCATATTGATGAAGGAAGGGCTCGGGGGAGAGAGAAAAGTTTTTCGATGCGGCAAAATCAGCTTTTTTGACTTCCAGCTCTTTGCTTGCTCTTGAAGATGCATATGTGAGATTCTTGTTTATATAGTTTCTGTTCCTCGACAGGTCTACTGGAGCAAGACTATATTGGGAGTGTGTTCCCTTGCATTATACACGTGTTCTCTTTGTTGTTTACCTGTCTGTGTTTAATTGTTTATGCAACAGTGTACTGGTGTACCTAGAGGTGTGTGGATTTCGAAGCGTTACTGTACGGCCATAAATGCTACCTGAAATCTGAGCATGTGTGTCTATTTGATATACTGAGGACTCCGTGCGGTTCGCTCCTTTGCTTCTGTGGGTGAGCATATGGACAAATCCCTAAGCAAAGTTTTGCAGAGATGCTATTCTAGACTGCACCAGTTTGGAAAATTAGCATTTTATCCCTTGGTTGAATTACATCTCTTCATCTTTTCAGACATTTGAGCTGGCCACCTTGTTATTGTCTCCAACAGAAATAATCAAAGGATGTGAATCATGGGTAAAGCACCTCTTCTTGGAAAAAGTGGGATGAAAATAGGAAGCAAGTAGAGATGGGGAAAACCTCTGTGATTATGTATTAACTGACCCTTGCTAGCGCAGAGCCGTTTTTTTAATCTCACACTATACCTTACGCAAAGGGAAAGGTCTCTCCTCTCCCGCTTTAGGTCTGGTTCAGTTTGGCAATTTAAGAGCACTGGATTGGCCATCAATGTATTGGACGTCACCAATCGGGTATGCTCCAGTAATGGGGTCTCTTCACAATCACGTTTGTATTATATGTTTCCCTAATCAATTTGATTACCCACGTAGAGTTTTTCTTCAACCCCTATAAAAATCGTTTGGATACCTAAGATGTATGGTCGGAGGCCCTGCATCATTTGCGATCATTTAACACCCCAATTACCTGCTGCAGGGTGAGTTCCGTTCTCAACGCAGCAGTTAGAGCAAGGAATACTATGGTTGGATAAGCATGTGTTCCATTTTATGATGATATTGTATTTTAACTGTATTTTATTGCTTTTTTAGAAATGTTATTATATCTGATTGTGTGATATGGTTTTATTATGCACTTCACATTTTATCTTGATGTTGATTATCCTTCGACCTATACGCCGTTGCTGGCATACGTTTACAGGTTTAGGCTATTGTACCATGTTTATCTTGCTTGTTTTGTATTGTACTGGTACGTTTCTTTTATGGCCAGGATTGGCCGAATAAAGATTTCTTGAACTGATTTACTGTGCACCTTTTAGTGTAGCTTTCAGGTGGAGTTTCTCTTATTGTGTCATTATGTCTGCTCACCCCCAAGGTCATGCAGTCCTAAATAGGTTTGCCACCTTTGAAAGAGAAAAATACCAGACATTTGTTGTTGTTTTAAGAGTCTGCAAAGGCCCAGGCATGATACTAAATAGGAATGTAACCAAAGTAGCATTCATTCATTTGCAGCATGACTTTTCTCTCTTTGTTTCCTGTGATTATTAGTCATGGATCATTAACGCAGCTCAAGTACACATTTAAAAGTGCTTTCTGTTTATGTTTGCTGTTTGTAGTATATACAGATAAGGGCTAAACATACCGGCTTTTGGGGATTTTGCTTATTTTTATACTGGCCAGGACATTTAAATACCAGTGGTGCCAGTGGAAAACCGGTCCGGTGGCAACCCTAGTCCTACAGTGATGAAACATAGCCACGTTTATTTGTAGATTTTGTGTAACATACTGTTATCTCTTTGTGTTTTTTAGCTTATTTCTTAAAGAAAGTAGGGCTGGAGTGTAGTTCACTTGTTTTCGCTATGGACAGTACCCACTGGTAAAACAAAAGCATGTTGAACACATCTGCCAAGTTTTCACTTTGCTTATGTGTGACATTTCTCTGTTTGCCATTAACAATAATGGGGTAACCCTGTGGCCCTCAGAACCTGGGTATGTATAATATGCAAAAAGTGGTTCTGTCGGGAAAGAAACAATTGCTTTGTATCATATGGATACTAACTTAAAAGTCAACCAAAATAGACTGCTGGGATTAGTTCACAGCCAAGGACTGTTTATACGGAACGCACCACAACGACACAGTAATTTTTTTAACACACCAAATGATCTTTGTATTGTATAAGTATCATATACACATATAATGAATATGGCTGTCCAGAAAACAATACAAAATACGATAAGGTGAATTAAAGTGCAAGTGAAGTGACTTGTGATAAATAAATAGATAAAGTGCTGTACATATAATACAGGTGGATCATACATAAGACAATCAAAAGATTATAATGTACTGTCCAATCATTAATGCATAGATACACAGCCCAGATACGACTTTGAATTGGGGTCCGTGAAGTTGCATGAACTAGTATACTTTTAACGTCGACGTTTCCTGTTTGATGAATGGATGAGGATCCAATGTGATATCAATCACAAGGAGACCAACACCAAGGGTTACGGATAGTTATATGTAGGACTTTGATTCTTTATATTCATAGGGGAACGATCGCTTGACGGCGGCGTCCTTCATTCCTAAATTCACGTCTCAAAACGGCTGGTGGAGTATATTTGGAATCCTTGAGACCATAACCCTTGGAGTTGGTCTCCTTGTGATTGATATCACATTGGATCTTCATCCATTCATCAAACAGGATCCATGCAAATATTTGCAGCTGTCTACATTTAATTTCTCCCACCCCGTCCTGATGAAGACCCGCCCCTGACCCCCCTGACGCATATTCAAGTTGCGCTTCTAGTTAGGGTCGAAACGTCGACGTTAAAAGTATACTAGTTCATGCAACGTCACGGACCCCAATTCAAAGTCGTATCTGGGCTGTGTATCTATGCATTAATGATTGGACAGTACATTATAATCTTTTGATTGTCTTATGTATGATCCACCTCTATTATATGTACAGCACTTTATCTATTTATTTATCACAAGTCACTTCACTTGCACTTTAATTCACCTTATCGTCGTATTTTGTATTGTTTTCTGGGCAGCCATATTCATTATATGTGTATATGATACTTATACAATACAAAGATCATTTGGTGTGTTTAAAAAATTACTGTGTCGTTGTGGTGTGTTCCGTATAAACAGTCCTTGGCTGTGAACTAATCCCAGCAGTCTATTTTGGTTGACTTTTAAGTTAGTATCCATATGATACAAAGCAATTGTTTCTTTCCCGACAGAACCACTTTTTGCATATTTCTCTGTTTGCAGCATGCTTATGTGTGACATTTCGTGTTTTTGTGTGACACTTGGAGTGACATTTTATCATGAGTGGATCAAGGCAGTTGGGATTAATTTCAGAAACTAACCCTTTTCTGAAATGCACTGTCTATAAGGGACCTTAAAAGAGGTGATAAAAGGTATAAAATTAATAGCACACAGATGGGGCACTTATCCCTTTGCAGCAGCTCACTTATAGTATTCTTAGCCTGGGACAGTTTGACACATGTAATCAGTCCAATGGTATATCAGGCCTACAGGGTGCAGCAGTAGATGACCTTTGGCCGTAGGCAGGACCAGATCCTTTCATGCTGTATTTAGTCTGTCAAGAGTCAGACATGGAAAGAGATAATGGTGTGTCAAGGAGCTTTGGTTCCTAGTGCAGGAATGGACAATAGCCTCCCTTGGGTAGTAGCATATCACAAAATCACAGTTCCTCAGACCCCCGGTGCTCAGCGCAACTGCACCTGTTGTGCTATTGACAGCTACACCCCTGGGAAGAGCCCTGAAGCCACTCTTGACACTGGTCCAGCAACATTTAATTCCTCTGTCAAAATAATGTCTGTGGAAAGGAAATTCCAGTGGTGAACAACAGACTACTCCTTATATTGAAAATGTATGATCAATTAAGTTCCTAAAGTATTGGCCCAAAAGTGAACTAAAATGATATGCATGAGACACAATCTATCCTTTCCTTCTTGTTGCAGGTGGGAACATTCTTGATGCCTCTTCCCTCTTCATATGTTGTTCTTATCATTCACCCCCTCCATCTGTTGTCTCCTTCCCTCCTCTTTAATTTCTCACCCTCCTCTTTTCATTTCTCGGTTTCCATCTGCTTCCCTCCACTTTTTCCATATGCATTATTCTTCCACTCTCCCACAGACTGCCGTTCCTTTTCCTCCATTGTCTACCTCTGGTGTTTTCAATTCTCCTTCACTTGTTCTAGTTTTTCCTCTCTTCCTCCCTCATTCAACTCTACTTCTCCAGCTCTCATTGCCTTGCTTCTCACAATTTTCTTCTTGCCTACTTCGTTCTGTCTTCTCCCTCTCTCCTTTGCCTTCTCCATTGTCCTTTTTCCCATCTCATCCCTTCACCATCACCCTCCTCCTTTTGTTTCTTTCAACTTCCCTCTAACACTGATGTACTCCTGCTTTGTTTCTCCCTCTCTTTTCATGTCTCCCTTATCACCCCTCTCTTCCTAGTCCCTCCCGTCACTCTCGCCCCTTTCAGGCCCCTCTCTCCCCCTTATGTACATCTTTCACTTCCCCTCGCATCCCTTTCTTCACTCTTCATCCCTATTTCTTTGTTTTTCTCACCACTACACTCCTGGTGTCTCATGTGGGGACATATGGTTCCCTATGGCACTTCTGGGGGACATATAGTCCTTCCTTGTAGTGCGAAAGTCTGATTGCGAGTGGGGATGGTCAGAGAGCCTTCTGCAACTTCCTACCACAGGCTACAATTCTGGCGACCGCATCTTTACAACTTTGGGGTATATTCACAAGAACGTGCGATAACTACCGCAAGAGTAGCGTAACGCAACTTTCAATATCGCAGCCTATCGTGGGAAAATAACCCTGTGTCAACGTGGAATTCACAACAAGGCGGTAGCAAGCGATAGTCTGCCGAAACCGCGGACAATGTCCGCGATACAACCACCACGATGGAGATAAAACCACAAACCACAACACCAAAAAACACGCGATGGGCCAAAGAGCGATGAGGAAATCAGCGACAAGCAGCGCCAGGCCTGCAACACACACCTGGCAAGCGTAAAAAATCACCATAAAAGTAGGAAAAACACCCACACACAAACTGACCAACACCCAAGCACCATGGAGGCAGCCGGAGCAGGCGCAGAAGACGAGCGCAACCCCACAAGAACCCCGGACGACCAGCCTGGGACATCGGGGACAGGGAAGGGCACGGACAAGAAGACGAGGAAGACCAAGTTCAGTCCGCAGGCGAACAGGATCATAGTCACGGAGGTGATGGAACACCATCAACAACTCTTCGTCACCTCCAACGTGTCATTGGGCACCAAAACTGGAATATGGCGGGACATCGCCGACAAGGTGAATGCCGTCGGAGAGCACAAGCGGACAATGGACGAGGTCAAGGAAGGAAGACCAAGGAGAAACTCACCGCCAACCAGAAGGCAGCAACGCAGACCAGAGGTGGGGGCCCAGCGCCACAGCTGGAGCTGGATGACATGGAGGAGCTGGTGTCGACAGTCATCAGTGTGGAGACTATGGCTGTAGTCGGGGGACCGGGCACTGCTCGACAGGACACAACACAACTGCAACAGGGTGAGTGACCACCAGGTACTGGGGGGGACGGGTGGAGATGGCCACAATGGCACACATGCACAAGCAAGCAGGGCACAGTGCACACCCACAATGACCCTGGGTCCTTGCCCAGACCCACAGACTGTCACAATGTACAATGCCATGCTGTCTGAATGTCAACCTGTACCATGCGGCTACATACATGTGGACACATTGTAATACACCATCTCCCCTTCACATCGCAGGGGCATCGTCAACACCTCCTGCAGAGCAGTCCCAGCCACTCTTCACTGATGACAAGGAGGACAACACCAGCATCGACACCCAAAACATCCAAGACATCATTGACCTCATCCGCCACTCACCTCCAGGATCATGGCAGCCCAGCCACATCGATGAGACCCCACCCACCACCCAAACCATCCAGCAGGAGGCACCCACAGCCCCGGCACTCTCCCAAGACCCCCAGGAACAACACATGGCCTTCCAACGCCATGTGCTGGAGGGCCAGAGGGAGACGGCTGAGCAGGTGCGGGTGGGGTTTGACCTCATGGCTACCAAACTGGACGCCATCCATGGGTGTCTACATCCACCCCATGGTCTCCAACCAGCCCTGACTGACATCGCTGGAGTCATGACGCGGAGAGAAGAACACCTGTCCGCTCAGAGTGGCTCCAGCGATGCCAGTCAAGAGCTGGCACACATGCGGAGGCTCATGGAGGACATGGTGCGGATGGAGGCGGAAAGGATGGCAGCCACCGCTGCACACCATCGAAATGTAGCAGGGATCTACCATGCCCTGCAGTACTTCATCATGGCATTGCTGCCACAAGGCGTGTCTCTGATGAATGCGGCTGCCCCCACACCATCCACATCTCCGCCCCCTGGTGTGTCAGTGCCTCCCAGTGTGGCAGGCGTATCCACTCAGGCCCCTGATGTGTCAGTGGCACACAGTACCGCATCCGGTACTGCAACACCCACAGGTGGGGCAGAGCACACATCCGAGGACGAGGACGTGGATGGGTTGGCTCTCAGAAGGAGGCACTAGCATACATTTCCGCCACCGGGACTGTTTCTGCTTGGTCCCGCACATGGCCTCATGACCTTCCACTGACCCCCGATACACTCTGATGCATGCACCTTGGACAGCGACATGGACTGCCACATCCTGTTTGACGACCAATGACACGGCGACCAGACTGCGGACTGTACCCTTCCTCTTCCGCAGTACATGTCATCCCTGAATGGACTCTGGCTGGCCCTCCACGTGCCCATATTGTGTAGTGTGCTCGGCATTGCCCTGTACCGCTCCAGCTGCATAACTGCACTGGATGTGCAATAAACATCCAGTGATGCACTGCTGTGTCATTTCTTTCATCATTCATGTGTGAATGTGTGGATGAATGTAGGGACAGTGACTTCCCTTGCGTCAATGATGTTCATCCTGTGGGATGCCAGTCAGAGGGTGCTCCATGCATTTTGTGTACCGGGTCCCATGAACACTACAACAGGGACACACGCATCAGTCACTTCCTTGTCCGGACATGGACTGAACCACGCCCAGAGCCCACGAGTCATTGTTGCTAGCCCTGCGCTGGTCCGGCGTACGCCAGGCCAGACCACTCCGCTAACGCTCCGAGGGGGCCCTCATTGCTACCCGTCGCAGGCGTACTCGCTGGTGGTGTGCAGGTCACTGGTCTAGTTGTCAGCATGTCACAGCCACTCCCTGAGGGCAGGTTTGCACGCACACCACACCCATCCGGCACAGGCGTCACAGGCCATGTGACTCTGCCAACATAAGGGGCCGATGACGTCACATTCCCCTCTGCCGGTGGTGACTGGATGACGGACGCTCCACGGTTCTCAATCATTAAGGGCCCATGAGTTTTTGCGCACAGGGTTAGTGGCACACGAGGCCTTGTGGACGGCACGGGCCTACCACCACGTGGCGCAGACTGGGGTTGCACAGGGTTAGTGGCACACGGGGCCTTGCGGACGGCACAGGCCTACCACCACGTGGCGCAGACTGGGGTTGCACAAGGTTAGTGGCACACGGGGCCTTGCGGACGGCACAGGCACCCCGCCACGGGACGGTGACTTTGGGTGCACTGAGTCAGTGGCACCTTAAGCTGCTGAGCGGGTGTGCAGCCTGCGATGATGCCCCGTCCCGGCGGTCCGGACAGCTCAGGTTTTGTGTGCCCTGCTGGACCGCAGTGTAGGCCAGAGCCAGCGGGCAGCGCGGGCCTACCGCCATGTGGCGTCGCTTCCGGTATTCCAGAGTTGGTGGCACCCATTGGGCTGAGCGGGTGTGCAGCCTGCGATGGTGCCGGGTGCACTGGTATGTCCTATGCCATGGAGTAATCAAGACCCAGCACCAAACGTGAGACCTGGTGGCCTGCGGAGCGGGGCTGCATAATGTGGAGGGTGCCATGTCTGCGGGTCCCGGGCTTGTGGCTTGCAGTGGCACGTGGTGGGACCTCCTGTCTACGCGCCGGTGGCGGAAGGTGAGCATTGAGGCCTGGCTGTGCATGGGCAGGCATGCTCCGATGGGCGGCGGGAGGGGTTGGGGTGCCTCTGCCTGGGTGTGCATGGGCGGGCAGGCGATGTTGTCTTGTGCAAGTGTGTGTACTGTGCCAGTCATGTATCTGGACTCTGTTTCAGCTGACGGCCCTGACTCAGATGTGTGACCTGGTGTCCTGCTATACATACCGGCACGTGCTTGGAGACACACCGGTGGCAGCAGGTGAGCAGTGTGGCCTGGGTGCGCAGGGGCGGCACTCTCTCTCTCTCTCCCTCTCTTTCTCTCCCTCTCTTTCTCTCTCTCTCCTCTTCTCTCTCTCTCTCTCTCCCTCTCTTCCTATCTCTCTCCTTCGCTCTCTCTCTGTCCTCTGATGTGCGCAGGACACACCTTCTCATCATGTTTTTTGTCTTACAGGCTGTGACCTACGTATTGTCCCGAGGGGAGCGGCCATGTGTCTTCATTTCATTTCGGTGTTCATTTTAATAAAGTTTCATTTGTTGCTTGGAAAGTGAATGTGTGCTGCTCATTTTTGTGACGACACATGCATGTCACCAGTTGTGATTGTGCGACATCAAGCGGAATATTTGGTACATGTTTAGGTGTGGCTGATGTGGCATGTCTTTGGTCGGGGGGGTGCCAGGGAGGGGTGGTCCTGGGGGTGGTGGCGGTGGATGTTGTGGCCCTCTTGGGTGTCCGGGCCGCATGATGGGTGGCTCCATGGCATCTGTTGCCCTTCCGATGTTGCCCTGGGCTGTGCTCCCTTTTGGTTTGCAGGCTGCCGTCCGACTTTACACCAGGTCAGAGCAGGTGTAGATTTCCTGGTGCTAACGCGCCTTATCGCCTGTTTTGTGTTTTTATCGCCGATGTGGCTGGTCGTTGAGAATGTTGAGGTGTGATGTTGTCGCGCCTTTTGGCACGGGAACGCCCACTCTGCATCTCATTAGCGACAGTTGCGCGGGTCCTCTGTGGCGATGTTTTTTGCTGCTGCTATCGCGGGTAAACTGGTGCTGTGGGCTGTTTACACCAGCTTGTGAATGGGGAGGTATATTTATCACAACTTTGGCTGCCATAAAGTGCCGTTAATTCAGCGATAGCTCCTTGTGAATATGCCCCTTTGTTTCTAAGGACATTGGGCAGTGGCTCACAAATTGATGAAAGCAGCTGCATTATAGAAGCAGGAACACTCTCTACAACAGATCCTCTCCCCAGGCGAGGCACGGCACTGAGCAGAATAGAAAGAGGAGTGGGCCTAAACTAAATGGAGAAATGCAAGAAGTGGTGCACACTGTGCATTACCAGCAGCAGGGAGCACCCCATGTCAGACAGAACCTTACGTCTGGCAGAGAACAGAGAAACTTTCCTGCAGGGCATACTTGTCACAGTTTGGCCAGGAAAGAAAGGGATCGCAAAGGACTAGGACACATAAAAGGGCACCTTCAGGGACAATTAAAAAGTTAAGTGCAATGTCCTGAAACCAAGGAACGGTTGTGTTTCGCAATGGACAACTACAGGTACTGCTACAGTTCAGACTTTTTTCTTAAACTTAAATAAACTATTGTCAAAGACTTGCTTTGTGTTCTTACTTCAGGGATACAAGCCATGTGTGGCTTATGACTCTCAGCAGCAGGGATATCTTTGCTTGTCCCGCCATTTCTCCCATCACCCGTGACTTCTTGCCATTCAGGGCTTCTAAATGAACAATACACTTGAACCCATGGAGCAGGTCCAATTTACGGTAGTAATGGGCATGACCACGCAGAGCAGGACACGGCAAGAGAGCAATATTTTAGCCAATGGGGAAATAAACAAAACCATCCAATGAGAGGGAGGGTTGTATGACAGAACCTTGCATTGCTGAACCACGCGTGCCATAACAACACGGTCGGAACAATGAATGCGTCTGAACAACGCATTCCTTTACCATGCAAATCTTTACAACGACTTGCCTTAGGGAAAGCGCTGGACTTTGGAACAGTATAATTTACTATCCCAACTCCAGTCTGCACAACTGTAGGGAAAGCATTGGACTTTAAAGTCCAGGGCCGCTTTCCCTATGCCGTTGTAACGACATGCGTGGTATTGGAATACGTGGTTAAGGCACATTTGTTGTTCCAACCGCATTGCAAAGGTAACGCGTGGTTCTGCCGTCATTGTTATTGCTGTTTCCTGAGAGGAAGCACTGATTCCTTGACATCATTTGGCTCAGCAAATCAGGCCCAATTTTTTCTTGCCACTGCCTGCAACTTGACAGAGGAAAATAAATTGTCCTGAGCGTAGCCACTGGGCAGGAACACAATCAGCATATAAACTTAGCTGATTGCATGACAATCTCCTATCCTTGTGGTGATGCAGGGAATTGTCCCAAAATGAGTTACTCTGACCTCTGATGTGTGGCACTTGGCAGGGCTGGGTGGATAGACACACTGTTCTGAGAAAGCATTTTCCAATTCTTTTTATAGGTGTCTGCAGACTTTTTTTTCTTTTTTTATATCTGATATACAGTAAACATATAAAACAGTGTGATCATGCCAATATGTGTACAGAGACCTGCAGTCTGGATGGGGTTTGAAGGAAGGTAGGGCTTTGATGTGGGTTGAGTTGTCACCTATCCCAAGGTAAAATACCGGCCATATGATCCTGTTTTAAGATTCTGCAAAGGACTGGACATGATACTTTAAAAGAACCTTATACAACAGTGCTCATGTTCATTTTCAACATGACTTTTCTATCTTTACTTACTTTGTCAGTCAGGCATCAATAAAGGAGCTCTAGATAGAACACATTTTAAAGTGCTTTCTTCTTATATTTACTGTTTACAATATGTACTGGTAATGGGAAAAGAATACCAGCTTTTGGTGACTTTGCAAATTTTTGTACCGGCCAGGACATTAAAATGCTGGTCATGCAGGTAAAAGAAACGTCCAGTTGGGTACCCTAAATGTTGGTATTTTTATTGGGCTCCAGGGTAGCCTTGAAGAGGAGCATTGGCCACAGCTTTCAGTGAAGGGACAGGATAGAACTAAGAGGAATAGGCTGCTGGATTGGAATTTCAAGAATGGCATTTCAGGACTGACAGTGATTGAAATGTAAATATAAAATTCCAGGTATGCCCTACCCCAGATAAACTATTCACTACTATGAAGTGCTGTTACTCTGCTGTTAAAAGTATTGCACCACTGTTGGGAAGTGCTGGCATGCTCCCATTCAAATTAAAGAAGTCCAGCTAGTCACTACCTGATAGGGGCTGGTTATAATTCCCAAGAGGACACCTGGTGGGGAGTTTTAGTTGAAGCTTTTCATGGGAGATAAGGATCTGAGTTTTGAAGATGAGCCCTAAACTGTGTCTTGTAGAGTATTGCCTGAATGGTGCTCTTGTAGAATGTGGCCTGGGTAGGGCTTTGCAGGTGGAGTCTGGATGGTGATTTGTAGAGGAAGTCGAGATATGGTTTTGTCTAAGTGAAAGCTTTGTAAATTGAGTGTGAATTGGAATTTACAGTGTTCAGGGTATGACTTTATAGAGAAAAGTAAGGCTGGAACCTTTCAAAGGAGGTCTAGATTTGGTTTTGGGGAGGACCTGAATGTGACTTTTGCCCTAGTGGAATTCCCAATATGCAAAGATTTAGCAATCCTTACCCTCAATTCCATCCTCCCCATTCGAAAGTTTGAGGGGGCTGTTCTGTAAAACATTGTGCTCAAAGTTTGAAGACCACTGAATTATGTGCACATGTGCAAGCTCAGCAGTCTGCCCAGTATTTGGTATACACTTATGTGATCTTGCCCCTGTCTGCCCCAAGATCGCCTGTAATTCAATACACACCTGTGTTTAGAAAGCCTGCAACAAGTTCATGCTTCCATCAAAATACGTGTGGTGGCATTTCCTGTAGGTAACAATGCATTTAAAGGTAGCTCAAGGCACGTTGGTTGTGCAATCAACCACATCACACAACGGACAATATTAAAGAGGAGAGCGACGCAATGTTGCTTCCTGTGTCACGGTATAGAGTTACATGGAAATCCTATGCTAGTAACAGGAGGGAGGAGATATAGGGCTTCGCTGCAGGTAGGGTGGTAGGGGTTTGGTCAAAGCACCAGAAGCATCCCTTTAAAGGTCAGCCTGGGAAGGGATAACTGCAGGGCCAGGTGTGTGCACACTGAGGCAGGTATTGTAATCTACGTCAAAGAATAACTGCTGTATCCTGCTGTGCAAGCGTGTCATGGCTTGAAGATCCACACAATCCATGCTTCATCTTCTCTGAAGATATGTAATAATGCTAAATTCAGATGCACAGAGGGCAAAGCAGTGCTTTAAATGGGAAAAAATAAGTGCAGGTACTCATTAAAATGAGCTAGATGTGTAGTGCGGGGGGGGGGCGGGCCTAAAGGCAAGACATGATGATACTTAACCCGTTGCGTGCGTCTGTCGGCCAACGGCCGTCGCGAGCACTACCTCTGTAGTGCTGCGAACGTCCGTTGGCCGACGCGGCCCCGCCCACTCCGCTAAACTGCTGCACCGCGGCGGAATTGCCGCCGCGGTTAATGACTTCTATATTAGTTGCAGCACATACCAAAACACATGAGAAATGTGTTTATATAAACAAAGCAAGTTAACTCATTACACAAAATGAAAGAGAAATGCTATAATATGTTAACATTTCCTTTTTTTGCAATAGTTGCACCTTCTTAATGCCATACTGTTAATTGCTGTTGTTTGGCACAATACTATATATTTTTCAGCATATGAGTAGGAAGAAACTGAAAATACCCCCACTTCGAACCAAAGCTCTTATGGCACTAAGCAAATGAAACAAATCATCATGACCCTCCCCAGAAGATCTCTTGTCTCTTCCATAGATCTATCCATTCATCCTTTCATCCTACCATTTAACTGCTGATGTCCACCATTTAACCTTTACATTCTGTCGTCTATTCAGTCTTTCATCCATCATTCAGTTTTTCACCATTGCGTCTGTCCACCCTTCATATACAAACCTATCCATCCATCCAACTCAAAACCTATCCATTCATCTTTTCACTCATCCATCTCTTTATCCACCCTTTGGCTCATTCATCAATCCTTTCGCTCATCTATCCATCAATTCTTTCACTCCTTTATTCCATCCACCATTTCATTCCATACACCCTTTCACTCAATCCCTCCTTTCACTCATCCATCCTCCCTCCCTTTCATTCATCCTCCCTCCCTCCCATTCATCCATCCATCCAATCTTTCACTTATCCACCCATCATCCGCCCTTTTATCCAATCATCCACCCTCTTTCACCCAGCAATCCATGCTTTCACTCATGCATCCATCTATACATCCACCCTTGCTCACTCATCCATCCACTCACTCACCCACTGAAAATACCCCCACTTCGAACCAAAGCTCTTATGGCACAATGTAAATTAAGCAAATCATCATGACCCTCCCCAGAAGATAGCTCTTGTCTCTTCCATAGATCTATCCATTCATTCTTTCATCCTACCATTTACCTGCTGATGTCCGCCATTTAACCTTTACATTCTGTCGTCTATTCAGTCTTTCATTCATCATTCAGTTTTCACCATTCCGTCTGTCCACCCTTCATATCCAAACCTATCCATCTCCAAACCTAACCATTCTTCCTTTCACTCATCCATCTCTTTATCCACCCTTTCGCTCATTCATTAATCCTTTCGCTCATCTATCCATCAACCCTTTCACTCCTTTATTCCATTCACCCTTTCATTCCATCCACCCTTTCACTCAATCCCTCCTTTCACTCATCCATCATCCACCCTTTCATTCATCCATCCAATCTTTCACGTATCCACCCATCATCCGCCCTTTTATCCAATCATCCACCCCCTTTCACCCAGCCATCCATGCTTTCACTCATCCATACATCTATTCATCCATCCATACATCCACCCTTGTTCATCATCCATCCACTCACCCACCCACCAATCCTCCCTACTATGCTATTTATGAATCTTTGTCGCCGAGCAGACGTGCACACAAAGTGCCACCCATTTTCTTTAAAATACCTCCTGAGAGTGTTTTGATTCTCTCTCTTTCTCTCACTTTTTCTTACAAAAACAGGCATACGAATGCAGGCAAACACACAAACATAAGCAGGCACACAAAAGACTTGGGTATGATGAAAGCCATGTTATACTCTTCACATACCATGGCGTTTTAAATTGCCACCAGGGCCGGACTGGCCGTAGCCTGATTGCCACTGCCAGGGGACTGCTATGATTCCTGTGTTTGCACAAATGCACAGGATAGTGTGACTGTGATTGACAGCACAGGGCCTGAACGGACCCTGCTCTGTCAAACACAGCGTGATGGTGAGCACCCGGCAATTATTCAAATGAGCCCTGCTGAATAGCTCAGATGGGGCTCAGATCGGGGATACAGAAGTGGCGCCCTGGCTGCCAGAGACACCTTCCACTCCGGCTCACCAGCACTCACAGCCAATAAGCCTACCTTTTCATGAGTACCGGTACTCTCCTCGGCAAAGAGAAGTGCCGGTACTCAGAGGGATAATTCTAAGAAGTGCCGGTACTCGGTACCGGTGAGTACCGGCCCATTTAAAGCACTGGGGCAAAGGCTAATCTGCTGAATTGCCACATCATTATTTCCTCTTAAATGCAACTATTGGTAAGCCGGAGTGAGTCTCACATTTAGAAACAACTTCATGAGGGAAAAAAAGCCTATTTGCCTGTTGGCTAGTCCTCACCGCGTCCATATATGTTTTAATCTCTGTATGACCAAGAGATCCCTGTGACTGCCTGCTCGCCTTGGAGACTGGACCTTGTTGTCAGTTTACGCGGTCAACGAAGGGGCCTTTGAAAGAGAGGAATAATGGTGGAGTACCGAGTTGATGGGTTTCGCTCTGAATCCAAGATATGCTAAGTGTACATCTCTGCTGCACGGTTTCACCCTGGGATTGGGTATGTGGGTCTTCCCCATGACAGGGAGTCCAGACATCTGTTGGTGGACCCTAGAGATGTTCGAGTACGGGACAAAAAATTAAAATATACGAGAAGGACGTGTGAAGTACAGTTGAAAACGATGATTGAATAAGAAGTCATCTTAGAAGAAACTGGGGGAAAGGGATCAGCATCGGTGTAACAGAAAGAGAAGAGTAAAGGGCGCTTCCAAGTTCAGGAGAAAAAATCATGCTTATTGAAGAGAGGGTAACTTAACTGGTTCTGAAAAAGCGAGGCGATACCCTGCTGATTCTTGTAGTTTATTCTATTTGAACGAAGTAAACGGAGCAAACGTATAAACGTACAACGTGCAAACCTCGCAGTTTGGGTCTCGGAGTCTGGGAAACTTCTACGGACTTGAACAAATGCATTGTGCCTGGGAGCAGCGGCAGGTGAGACAGTGCCACGCGCGCTGGGATTGGAACCAGGCAGTAAATCGCCTGGGGCCACTGTCGAAAGGACCTAAAAGGAGGCGCGCGCAGTGCTTGGAGCGGGAGTGTTGTTAGTGTGGTTCAAGTACATTAAATATGATGTGATTTTTCCATAGTAGGCCATGATCAATCCATGTTTTTGTAATAAAAAATATTCTATATTTAAGGTTAGAGAGTTTTTTTGTGTTTACATACTCTTCTTGGTGCCAGAGCACCCCTGTATCCCTAACAGGGCTCTGCTCTGCTCAGCAGACGGTGTGGAGTGGCAGGGTGGAATTTTGAATGCTGGAATGGTAAAATTGAAGGTGGGATGCTGGAATGAAGTTATAAACCCTAGGCTAGGTTTCTATGAAGCAGACATTTCATATAGGATCTTGCCACACATCTGGTCCGTTGCTGTTTTTCTTACCTGCGCGTCTTGTCAGATTAACTTCCTGCTTAAAACCTGCATTCGCCTCCAGAACTTCTTTCAATCCAGAACTGATGTCTTTAATCTAACACAAGAATAATAAAATGAATCAGTCAGCACAGAACATAAAGGTGAAAACTTGAAGTAACCATCACTTGTGTTTATGAAGAAAGGGCGCTAAACAGCTGCAGCTCAGTAGCAGAGAGTGACACCTTACTCTTGGTCAGCTTCCCAAGATGGAGTTGTTTCTGTTGCTCCAGGCATCTTTCCAGCAGGCAGACAGGTAGGAAGTGCTTTAGGAGGAACTTTGTTTCAGATTATCTCACCTGATGAGAGAAGGACCTTTGAATTATTACTGATCTCGAGGAGAACCAGCACATAACTCAAGCAGGGGAAATAAAGGTCACATGATTCTTTGTACACAAGACCAGGCGGTCCTGAATATTATCCTGCAGGCGGGAGCCTGACAGGGATTCTCCCCCAATCAGGGACTGTTTAGGTTAATCTTTTTTTTATGGTAGCCACTTAGGACCAAACCTGGTTTTCATGTTTTACCTTGAATTGATTATGACAGAATTGGTGTAATCTGTGCTGGATGCTGGTTCTAGCCTTCAGCGAGAGAGCCACATGATGTAGACTAAATGCAAAGTGGCCCAGCAACAAATTGACTTTCCGTAGGGGTACCACATGGGCCAGCTCCCCTTCAAGAGGAACAATAGCATCATAGACACAACATTAGGGGTGGGTGTAACTGGTGTAATTCTCTCTGGTGTAAATACTCGTAGTTACCACAAAATGACTCATCATTATGAGTAATTACGTGAGATGTGTAATCTAGCATTTAGCACTATTCTCTTAGTGTAAAATGCACCCTTGCATTCAAAATGGGCCAGAGGAGGCATTTTGTTTAAAGAAAATAGCACTAAATGCTGCATGACATGAATAGCAGTAACCAGCAGCTGCTCATTGTCTCTTAGGTTGTTGTTCCTCTGCTTCTGCAGTAGGATTTTTGCCCCTACTTAATCAAGCTGGCGTAATCACGTAATTTTGGTATTTTGGCATCACAAGAGTAATGCGTAATTACTGAAAGTTCTCGTGATTACTTTGGCGTAGTTAAAAATTTGCCCAGGCCTAAAGAACATAGGGGAACAGTGAGTATTTGTGTGCCCTTACAGTCGAGAAAACATGATCTGGACCATCTGTCTTTGGTGACAGCAATATCAGTCATTCAATAGACTCAATGTCACCCCATGGTGCAGGGAAGCAGCATGAGCTGAGGGCCACTGTGGATTTGTACAAGTAGCAGAAGACATCAGTTGCATCTTACAGAAAAAGGATGTACCTTATTAGTCTGAATTATGTTACCACTAATTGACCAGTCACAAATAGCTTGGTAGAGGCAAAGAAGTGCAACTTATGTGCCTCACAACTTGATAGATGACATTCAGGTTGTCACTATCTGGAGAACTAGGAAAGCTCCTCTTTCCAAGGCAGAAGAAACATCAAGGAATGTTGTCAAATTCTTCAGTCCCCAGCTATTTAAGCAGTCAAAATATATCAAAGTTAAAGTGATCCTAGCGCCTTAATCAAGGATGCTTCTTTCGACACAGAAGGTGCTTCGTATCCTACAGGCGCTGGTCGAGCTAGAACCTTTCTTCCCTTTTGGAGATTCACTGAGCATATTTCAGAGATTGGTTGAAAATTCAAAGGGACATAGCATCACATGCAAGGGTGGTCTTGAGACCTTGCCAAAAACATCTTCTGAGACACTGGACCTCTGCTCCCACTGGACTGATCCCAGCTACTCCTGGTATTTGCAGATCCCGTCCTGGTGGCTATTTGCCACTCATCTAAAGAGGAAAGTCAATGTAAGAAGGTTATTTCCATCCCCAATCTTTCTCCACTTTCATTCCCTGATTTTTCAGGATCTTATTCACCATTAAGATTGTCCAAGCCTCCATCATTTTGTAACGTTATTCTTCAGATCAATAATTCAAGGCCAGATTTATAAAAAGTTGATGCAGCGCCAATGTGTCAAATGGAGAGGGCAGTAATGTGCCATATTTACCAAGATATGGCACATTCCTGCTTCTTCCTTGTGCTGGCGCACTAGTGCCTTCCTAGCACCAATGCAAGCACCCTTGCACTGTGGTGGAAAGGTGCCTGCGTTGCAGGCAGGATTGTTTTTGCTGCACAAAAAAAATCTCCGGAGGCATTTACCCCTTCCTATCTGTGCTGCAGAATACAGCACACTTAGAAAGAGGAAACAAGAGGAGAAATGAAGATATTTCTCCTTGTTGAGCCTCTGTAGGGCAGTCGTATAATTTGACACTTTCCCAGATTATCCAGTCTTGGTAAATCTGGGATTGCACCAAAATACATGTGTGGATGTGGGAGAACACCCACGCAATGCGGATGCTACTTGCGCTGCCTAGCTTTACTCCAGATTTACCAAGCACCACCAGGTGGCCTTGCATGGCTTCGTAAATTTTACTTAAGGATTGTGCTGCCCTTGCTTCACCTTGTGTGACACAAGGGCAACGCAATCCTTCAATAAATCTGGGCCTGAGTCTCTCTGCACTCTGTGTGATACTCAGTCATTCCAGTTGCCTTGAGGCCTGTTACTTGCCTTTGTTCCTTTCTCCTTATCTCTAACATCCCGGTGAAGCTTGGAAGGTGGGGTTAGAAGTCCTACTGGAAGTGTTTTCAGTCAACCCTATTGAATATTCAGAAGTCCAGCAAAAAGAAGACCCAAACACTATCAGCCTATGGAGCCAGAAAGTGAAAAGCTCTATGCATTACATTGTATTAAAATTGCAATTTCCAGATTTGGAGTACTGGAAGCATTCTTAAGGTGACTGATGCCCACTTTTTATTCTGTAGTTCTTTATTACTGCTTCACTGCTGTATCCTCTTGTCACACCCATCACTCTGTGTACAAAGATGGGGACTCCTGCTATCAGCTCTCCCTTTTTTTACACCACAACTGAAGAAAGTAAATCACAAGAATTCCTCTGGTTTCTCACCAGCTACCAACTTCCATTACTTATTTTTGGTTGTCATGCACATCCCAGTTTTAGAATTCCCCCAACATATATATTTGCCAACATCTTGGGATTGAATATTATGACATGCCCCCAGAAGGGTTAACTGGAGCTCTGTTTGCTAGTAGATCCCTGTTGGTTCCAGAGACCAGGTCCATCTTTACAGTAGTAGATCCATTGTCAGTTCTCGCTGTCGCTATCTCCTCTTGGCCCATTGCTGCATATTTCTGGCAGCTCTTCTGCATTATTGCTGGCGGTGCTGGAAGTAGAAAGTTTAGGTCTGACTATCAGGACTGCTTCAAAGCAGTAACCATAAGTATATATTAAAATATCACCACCCGGGCACCCTTGAGGTCCTATCTCATCAATGAAATGGCTCTGCTTCCTCATTCTGCTCAAAAGCGTTGCATCCTAAAAACTGTGATCCCTCTATGATGCGGCAAACCCCAAGGATGGGTTAATATTTGGCCTTCTGGTTTCCTATACTGCCAGCTGTATGAATGTTAAGGAGAGCTTGACAGGATGTATGCCATCTCAAAGAATTGGCTTCACGCCTGGTTTGCAGTTTCGACAATCTGTGCTAATGTCACATAGGTCATTATTCCGGTTTCCATTCCTTTGTTTCCATGGTGCATCATGCACATATTGTGCTTTTTTTGTAAACAGAGTTGGTGTTAAAAAAGTTCCTGTTCTCTAGCTCAGGATTGTTTTTTACTTGTTGCATATAATATGTTGTCACTGTTGCTTATGGTCACTTGAGCCTCGATGCCCCCGCCCCCTCCCCCATCTGTGTTTTGTGACGGCACTACCTTTTTTCACATAATAGCTGTCCAGTGAAACATTCTCAATGTCATCACGGGGTCTTCGCCTTATACAATCTGCTCCTTTGCAGCCTTCAAGTTTGGGGGACCTCCAGCTTCCCACCACCAAGGTGATGAATCTCCTGGCAATTGCCTTAGGTCCAAGGTGTGAGGAATTAGTGACCTTTTAGTGACACGGTCTGTACCTAGTTTTTCAAGATGCAGTGGTTTTCAGATATTCCAAAGTTTCTGCCTCTGCATTTCACTTTGAGCAGATAATTACATTGCTGTATTTTCTCAACATACCCTCCTCCACTGAGGAGGAGGGTGAGACACTTTGCTCCATAGAAGTGCAAGGAGCTCTCTTTGAATATATTGTATTTGCACCACTTCTTTTTGGTATGGGGACTTCTTTATTGTAACCCTTTGGACCACCAACAGCAGCTAATATGTCTGCCATATGCCAATGGGTCTGGCTAACTATCTCTGTAAAGTATGGGTTTCTGTAAGGAAACAGGCTTTTTGCAGGTTTCCCCCCACTTTTTGCCCCCATTTGGACTATTAGCTGCTGGTGTTATGACTTTAAGAGTAGAGGAGGCCTCATAACCACACCTCAGTGTTAGTGTTCTTTACCCATTACAAAGTGTATGTCAAATTGGCTATAAGGGACTTGTACTTAAGTCCCTTATAGCCTTAAGTATAAGTCCCTAATATATGGTACCCAGGATTCCAAGGGCATGTAAGGCACTCGGAGTGTCCACCCAGGCTGCAGCACTGATTGTGCCACACTGTGTGTGTGGCAAAGTACAAAATGGCTCCAAGCCTGCCACTGCAGGCTGGTAGCAGTTGTCATACTGCCAGTTCGACTTTGCCATTACCATTAATAGCTAAGCAACCCTTTCCCTTAACAGTATATGTAAGTCACTCCTAAGGAAGGCCTAAGAGCCCTGAGGCAGGGAGCTGTATATTATTAATTGGGACATGTGTGTTTATATATGTCCTTACCGCAAAACCCCTCATATTGTCGTTTTGCTGTTGAAAGGTTAGCAGCCCCTTTGGCTAACACAGGGTTACAGGCTGGCACCCCAGCCTGGCTGACTTCTGAATGGGACTACCTAACTGGGTATTCTACAGTATCAAATTAATTGTGGCATTAAACCCGACCTGATGCCCAGGTCGAATTTAATGTCACTATTAAAGTAAAGCAACTTTTAGAAAGTTGCCACTCTGTGACCCAGCTGGTCCAGTAGCCTCACACGGGCCCTCTCCCACAGAGAGCTTTCTGCCCACCTGGGAAGTAATGTGAACAACTCTCAGGCTGGACAACAATAGCAGCCAGCTGTAGGGAGAGGTGTCACCTCCCCCTTGTGGGAAGCCACTCAGAGTGTTAGCCAAAAGGAGAGCTTCAAAAGCGAAGTTGCCTTTGGTGGGCAAATGGCGATAACATTCCAGAGTGGCTGCCCTTTGCTTAGGTAGACAGGATGGAGACAGGGCCAAAGAGGGAAGACCAGTGCCCAAACTGGTTTTCCCGTGGGCGTGCAGCCCCCAGGTAGCCACACCTCTAGGTTGGGCTAGCGAGATCCTCACAGTCGAGGAGAGGTTCGTACATCTTGCGAGTGGCCAGAATAGTGCACTCTGGAATTTTCAGATGCCACACATTGCTGTAAAATGATCACCAAAAGGGAGGGGACCAGGTAGCCCATTGGATAGTGACCACTTTGTCCCCTTGAGGCTCTATTCTGGGATAAATATGGCACCCCTGGCACCCTGAACCTCAGATCGTGACAGATTTGGAACAAGGACCGAAGAAGGACTGCCCTGCTGCCCTTGGACTGCACAAAGAGAGGCTGTGCTGTCTCCTGGACTGCACCTGCTGCAGTTTTGGGCTAGTGAAGTTAGGAGTGTGCCTGTGGCTCCTGGCTCAGGGAAAAGTGCTTCCCCAGCTGCAGAGCAAAGGAGTGACTCTAAGGGTCAGCTGGCTCCCCCCTGGAACAGCACCAGTGACATTAAAGCTGAAGAAGCCTAAACCGGTGAGTTGGCAGCCACTTCGAGGGAATTGCTGCTGACTGCCACTGGGCACCCCAAGAGACTGATCCTCGGTGGCCAAAAGTTGTACCAGACACCGCTGGATCCAGGAGTGTCATCCAATGTCCAGGTTGGTTGCCCAAGAAGCACACTAGCCCCCACTAAAGGATTTTGCCCCTTCGTGATGTACGGAAACCGGTAGCCTAGCTTCATCTGGCCCAGGGTCTCAGAGAGGACTTCGAGGGACCCCGACTTCTGTGATAAAAGTATTCCCACATGACCTGTGGACCAAAGAATTACCACAAAGACTCCCCAATGGACCACAACACAACTGAAGCATCTTTGAGCATCTTTTCCTCCTGTATCCGGAGCATTAGGACCACTCCATTAAAGTCTGAGGCGGTAGTGCCATAAAGTTTGGACCTGGACTGGAAACGCTCTGGTGGCAGGAAACTATCCAAATCTACTCCATTGCCACCACCCCCCTCAACCCCCCCTCGCCCCCCCCCCCCGGACTTCATCCTGTTGGATTTGGTCACCCAAGCCGGACCGGAGTAGCTGAACTAACTTTCACAAACTTTTGAAAAATGTACATACTTTTTGTTGACCAATGATTGTTTGCAGTTGAATTAAAAAGTGAACAAACATTTAAAAATCTGTATCTCCGGAACCCTCCATTGGATTTTGCTCATCAAGGTCTCTAAAAATTATAATCTATTTTTATAAATTGGTGTCCTGTTTCTTTTGTGTTGTGTGACTTTCTTATTTCTTTGTGTGGTACTATAAAATGCTTTACACTAAGTTCCTTTGTTCAAGCTTTGCTGTTCGAAGCCACAGCTACCCAAGGTTGAGCTTAAGGTTTACAAATGATCCTGACTGGACCCAATAAAGGTTTTTGAAGTGTATTCCACAATAAGGCTACTCAGCCATCTCATATAATTCACCCAGGTCCTCCCAGTTTCCCTTGTTAATGTCCCGGGATGTTACGCTCACAGAATAACTGCCTCGTAGACTGACTTTTCCCCCACAAGGTTTAACTAGAAACTAAGGGGCATGTTTATGATCCCCTTTGCATCGCTCTTGCACCACGCAATGTGGTGCAAGAATGACTGAAATTAAAAATGAAATTTATGACGCAAGGCCACCTTGCGTGGCCCTGAGTGGCTTCATAAATCTCGAGGAATTCAGAGCAACGATACTATGCACTAGGGAGGTGTTTCCATGGGCGTTGCGTGGGTGTTCCCATGCAACATCCATGGATTTGGCGCATTCCCAAATTTACCAGAAGTGGTAGACCTGGGAATGCACCAAAAACCTACGCCTCCCCAGGTGAGGTGTAACGAGAAGAAATATGTTTATTTCTCCTCATTGTTTCCTCTTTCTATGTATGCTGCATTCTGAAGCATGCATAGAAAGAAGGAAAAGCCTTGGGGGATAGTTTTTGTGCAGGAAGGTGCTCCATGGTGCAAGGGTCCCTGCGTTGGCACTAGGCACCCGAAAGGGCACCAGGCATGGGAAAAGGCAGGAATGCACCGTAATGACTTAAATAAGGCGCATTCCTGCCCTTTCTCTGTCACGCACTGCAGCAAAGTGACTTGTCCATAAATATGGCCCTAAAAATGCACAAAGGAAAAAAAGATAAATATGAGAACCTAGCGATAGCTCAAGAAAAGATGGAAGATGCAAACATAATACAAGTAGGATCTTAATACATTTCAATATTAAGAACATCTCACTGGGCATGGAGAATTCCCATTCTCTAGAAATCATATATCGAGGCTTTATTCAAATGTCACCCCTGAACGTCAAGCCATGAGTTAGAAATTGAGATTCTTGTTGTGCAGAGTATACACCCTGTCCAAGCAGGAGCCACCACCCTATTCAGGGTAAGTCAGATACATAACCTAAATTAGCCTGTGCTCACCCTCTGGTAGCTTGTCACAGAGCAGTCAGGCTTAAGTAAGAGGCAATGTGTAAAGTATTTGTGCACTCTTTAATTACGGTAACACAGTGACAACACCCCAAAAAGATTCCACACCAGTTTAGACAATTATAGAATATTTATCTGAGTAAAACAAGACCACAACGACAAACATCCAATAAGTAGAACTCGAGATATGAAATTTTAAATATTAAATACAAAAACAGTGCTGAGAAGTCACTAGCGGTCAAAAGGTTGCTTGAGGTCGCGAGGGACCTGTACAAATCCAAAGTTCAGGCTGATCGCGAAGGAAGGCAGGCCGGCTACAGAACCCACGCAGGGTTCACTGAAAAAGTACCTTGTATAGAGCAAAGCGTCGACGTCGAGAGCACAATGCATCAGTCTTTTCCATGCATTCGGGTCGAGGCGTTGAAGTCGAACCATGCAGACGGGGTCGAAGGATCAGTGCTGAGTTGTCATCGAACCTCACAGTCAGGGCAATGCATCGTCATCAAGCTGCTCAGGGGTGTCCTTGGTTCAGCACTGTGTCGGCGTCAGAGGGCTCTGCGTCAGTTCCGATCGGCGCAAAAGGGCCACTGCGTCGAGTTTTTAAGAAAACAGCTGCAGAACCAACTTCTGAGGACCAGGGATGGAGGGGGCACCTCAGGAAAGGGTAGGACTCACAAATGTCAGAGTACAGCAGCACCAGCAGAGTTGCAAGAAGTCTTTTGTGCCCCTGAGACTTCAGAAAACAGGAGGCAAGCCAGCAAGCCCTTGGAGAAACTTGGGTTCAAGGATGTAGAGAGCAGGTCCACTCCCTCTCGCTCCCAGGCAAGAAGCAGCAGGCAGCAGGCCAACACAGCAAAGAAGGTAGCAAAGTGGCAGTCCCTCCTACAGCACAGCAATCAGCAGGCATCAGGGCAACAGAACAATGCAGTTAGCAAAGTGGCAGTCCCTCCTACAGCACAACAGCTCTTCTTCCAGGCAGAATGTCCTTTGTACCAGCAAAGTTCTGATTTGGTGGTGTCAGGGGTCCAGTTTTTATACCCAAATGTGCCTTTGAAGTGGGGGAGACTTCAAGGAGGCCTTTCAAGATCGCAAGGTACTTGTTTTTCCTGCCCTGGCTCCAGACTCACTAGAGGGGGTATGCAGTTCTGTGTGTGAGGACAGACAAAGCCCTATCCGGGTGCAAGTGTCAGCTCCTCCCTCTCAATCAACCTCAGGAAGGCCCATCAGCCTGGTGATGGGCCATCAGGATGAAGGCGTCACACCCTAGATCCCTTTGTGTGACAGTATAGAGGGAATGCACAAAGGCCAGCTGTCATCCAACTCAGACTTTTATTCAGAGACAAGCAGAGGCACAGAATGGTTAAAGAAAGAAAATGCCAACTTTGTAGAAGTGGCATTTTCAGACCTACAATTTAAAATCCAACTTCACCGTAAGTTGTGATTTTAAATTGTGAATCCAGAGACACCAAACTCCAAATCTCTATCTTTTCCCAATTGGAAATTACACTTAAAAGATGTTTTAAGGCAATTCCAATGTTAACCTATGGGAGAGATAGGCCTTGTGGTAGTGAAAAACAAATGTAGCAGTTTTTCACTACCAGGGAAAACTCAAAAGCACATGCCCTACCTATTAATTACACTGCACCCTGCCCATAGAGCTGCCTAGGGCCTACCTTAGGGGTGACGCATATGTAATAAAAGGGAGGGTTTGGGCCTGGCAAGTAGGTTAACTTGCCAGGTCAAAATGGCAGTCAAAATTGCACACACAGGCTCTGCAGTGGCAGGCCTGAGCCATGTTTAAAGGGCTACTGAGTGAGTGGCACAATCAGTGCTGCAGGCCCACTAGTAGTATTTATTTTGCAGGCCCTGGGCACATACAGTGTACTCTGCTAGGGACTTAGAAGCAAATTAAATATGCCAATTGTAGATAAGCCAATGTTACCACATTTTGAATACAGAGCATCTGCACTTTAGCACTGGTTAGCAGTGGTAAAGTGCCCAGAGTCCTAGAGGCAACAAAAAACGAGTTCAGCAAAAGGGGTGGGGAAGAAGGCAAAAAGTTTGGGGTGACCCTGCAGAAAAGGCCATTTCCAAGACTATGGTTGTCAGGTTTCCTTATTTTTCCTATGTTTGTTTTGAGCTATCACTCCCAAATAACAGTTGTGAGTTCCTGAAGCTGATGGTGCAGACATTTTCCAATCTATTTATTGTTAATTTGGTTGTTCAAGTCGAAAGTCGTTTAAATTCCTCTCAAATCATATCGCTAGGTGGGAGTTGTGTTCAAATATTTCAATAATAACTGTAACATTTTGGCCCCTAGAGATATTGAAAAAATAGCATTTAGCCTTCTAATACGGCAGTTCCACTGGACTTCACGTACATCAATACCATAGCCATGCAGAAACGAAAATAGAGAAACTCCCGTACGTAGACAGGCTCTATGAGGCATGGCCCATCTGAACTTATAGGCCACCATATTGAATGACGTGAAAGAAAAAGATTTAAGAAGGTCTCCACCCCAAATTAAACAAATCAATTTCATTTAATGTGGAAAGACTTCAAAGCAAACCAGCAGACAAATGAAAATACAAAAAGCAGGCAAATGATGGTATCCTATATTGGAGATATAAAAGGCCTTAAAATCAAGAAAGTGGAGGACACAGTTCCGTCAGGTATGTTATACTGTACCCAGCATGCTCAGTGAAGATCGCAGATGGATGTGTAACTGTATAAAGAAAGCAAACGTATCCAATCAATGGCTGCTGAAAAATGCAAACAGTTCCCTTCAGGTAGCCTGTTTGGGTATATTTCACAATCAGGCATATCTCCCAGGTGTGGGGCACCCATCAACCCTGCATACAATGACTGGGTAGAGGCCTTGATCCTTATTGTTGCTATGCGCTGCTTTGCATTGCTATTGCGTTTATAGTGAACGCTGCCACCCATAAAGGGCATCCTGCACTAGAGAAGGTAAATTCAACAAAAGGAAGAGAGGAGACGTTTGGAAAAAAGCAAAAAGATGAGTTTTTAAAGCCTTGCAGAAGGCAAGATTGTTGTCAATCAGTGGAAGGTTGCATTCAAGAAAGAAAAATGAGTGGCTGCCAGCACGGTTACAACATATCCTAGGAGGCGCAAGAAGACAATTGGAGGATGATCTTAGAGGCAGGGTGTTTGTGTAATGAATGAACAAACCTCTGTTGTAAAAGTCTAGGGCTAGAAAGATGGAATGTGCAGAGGGACTAGGATTAAAGCTTTCACCTTGATGCAGCTAGAGCAAGTAGCCAAGCTAAGAAAGGGGAGAGATAAGAGCGACGAGATGACTCAAGCTGCCTCGTTCTTGATTCTGGACAATCTGGCAATTGAAGAGGCTGAAAGACTTAGGTAGAGAGAATTGCAATAGGTTAGATATGTGATGAGGCAGAAACAGGGAATTTCCTGAAGAAGCAAATATGATAAAAACAAAAGGAAGGGACTCTGCTGATCTTGGAGGAAAGGGAGAGCAAAAGGTTGAAATAGAAATCTAACTCCTTATCTAATGACAATGTGTAGGTGCAGGGACCAAGTCTTCAAGCCACCAGCCGGTGGACCAGACAGCCGGGTCCTTGCCAATATTAAGCAGCTCAGTTTTGTCCACAGTAATTTCAAGTGAATTATATCACATTTATGTAACAACTGCTGAACGGTAGGATGTGAAGTTTGCACAAGAGATGGTCTCAAGACAAATGAGAATCTGAGTGTTATTGGCATGGGTCATGAAAGACAGACCAAAATAACCGATAAGATTGGCCAAGGGAGAAATGTACATTAAACAAGTTGGACTGAAGGAAGAACTCTGAGGGACACCTTGGGTGACTGACTTACAAGTGGATCTAAAAGGTGGAAGTTGAATGCTTTGTGTCCGGTGAACCAAATACAAAGTAATCCAGATGAAAGCGTGGTCTGCAATGCTAATATCATTAAGGTATGAAAACAGAATATATTGTGAGCTACTGTACACATAGCAAAGAGGACTAGAGTAGCTGTGTCTCCCTGATCAATCAAAATTCGAAGATCATCTAAGATTGCAACCAGGGTAGATTCAGTAGTGTGCAGTAATGTGCAAGGGATAGAAACGTAATTGGTGAAAATCCAGGATATTAATGGATTCCAAGAATCTGGACAGTTGATTATTGATTTCTCTTTCCAGAATCCTAATGGGTAGAGAGCGTCCGATCATTTACAAGGTATGAGTAACCTTCAGTCACTTTCACTATTTTACCAGTTTGAGCGTTTGAGTTGTATTTCCCCTGGAGTTTGGGAAAGGTGCACCAAGTTAGCAGAAGTTTCTTCTCTTAAATTGAGCTTCATGTATTTGTAAAATTGTGCTGCCCATTCACTAGGCCCTCTAGCAGTGAGAAAGACCTCACCTCCTTCATGCTTGCAGATGGTAAAGCAGCGCCTGAACGCATCAATGACTTTGAAACCACCTCAGTTTCCTAAGGGTGCACTAAGCTACACTAAGCGCCAGTAGCGGCTCGTGGGGAGGTGCTGCGGGCGGCGGTGCGGGGAGGAGCAGGGTGGGGGTAGTAAACTACGGCATACGGCCGAACAGAGGTAAGTAAACAAATAAATAAATAAAACGAATTTCGTTGCGCGAGCTGCATCACATTTGGCAATGCAGCGCGCGCAATGAAATTCGTTTTATTTATTTATTTGTTTACTTACCTCTGTTCGGCCGTATGCCGTAGTTTACTACCCCCCACCCTGCTCCTCCCCCGCCCCCCGCCCCACCGCCCCGCAGCACTCCCTCCACGAGCGGCTACTGCTAAGCGCCTTCATTTTGAAGATTCAGGAAACAATGAAACTTTTCATTTGTATCTAATTTTCTGGTCTTGCAGCCATATTGGCAGTTCCTCTAATCTTGGCCACATTGTGAAGAGTAAAAGAAGGCAGGCCCTGATAGATATCTAGGTCATGGCCCTTGGAATCAAAGTGTTCATTTCATCTGGCTTTGCTTCTCGTGGCTAGCATAGGAGTAGGGTTTGAGTATTGTCATTGTTGGATCCCTCTTAGTGTGACATTCACTTGAGTCTTTTTAGTTCTGCTTTCAAGCCTCTTGCCAGCACCGACGTAGTTTTGATTTCTTCTGTCACATGCATGATGATCAGCTGTCCGATTCAAGAACTTACCACATGCATATTGAAGCTCTGTTCAATGTTGTACAGATTTTCCAATTTATATTCAGAACCCTGTCTTGTTGTTTTCTACCTATGAGGGCTTCATTTGATTACCAGTGGTAGGATCTAAGCGAAACTCAATGTTGACCTACATGCCCTTCAGTGTTTACACTTTAGTGTAAGGAAATGGGTTTCCACCACTTTAGCCCTCTTCTTTTTTGTTTTGAACAGCCCTGGTTTTTGGACCTCTTTTGTGAGTCTCAAAAACTGAGTTTCACTCACTGTAAGCTTTGTAAAAGTTGATTGTGAGTGCTAGCCACTAATGTCAGACATTAAAACAAGGTCAACTGCTGTGAGTGAGCCTGCTGGGAGACCCTATAGAAGAAGACTTCCCTTGATACTTCTGTGGATGGGAGGCCTCTATCAAGAAGAGAGCCCCTGAATCCTGCTGACACACAGCTGCCCTTCAAGTGGTTAGGGAGCCATAGTGCATGGGGAGTTCAGGAAGGGAGTGTACTCTGCCTTGAGGGCAGTGGAGTTCTGCTGGAGGTGGGTCTAGGCAGATGAGTGCCAGGAGCCAGAAGGAGGACTAGTCCAGGAGATAAAGTGCTGGAGGCAAGGCCTAAGTTTCCCCTCATCAGAGGGAGAGTAGTAAAGAAAACTGGATCCTAGAAATATAGAAAATGTTAGGGGCCTGAAAAGAACACTTCTTCTGGCTGCAGTGCAGCACGACGATCAGAAAGAGCCAAGAAGCATCCAAAATGGTCTAGAAGTGCCAGACAAATTAATTTTAGCCCCGCCTGCTTGTTTGCAGGTTGCCCAGCGGGCTGTCAATGCAGCAGAGCTAAATAACTCCCCTGTTGGTGCCTCTGGGTAATCTGGATGAGCGTGCTCCCCACATTTGACCAGACAGCGCGGGTGTGCATTTCATCACTCTCTAGTTTTTAAGATTCCTTGAGGAGGGCCGAGAGAAGATTTCCCTGGGAGTGGGCATGTGCAATGTCCCTCCTCCATACAGTCAAAGTAATGAGTGCTATTGCACTCAAACATCTCCAGAGTTTATGGGATTCTCCATTGCCCCTTGGGACTGATTAGGGAGGAGTTAGTGTAGATGTGCTTATGATATAATATAATTAATATAATATAATATAATATAATATAATATAATATAATATAATATAATTTTCTCTGGGAGTCACTAGTTTCCTGGGGATCACCAAGGATCTGACCACCTCTGCATAGACTGAATTAGCTCCAGGGTGGAGCCAGAACCACAGGAGCCCTATGGTTTCCTGCTTCTCACTCCCTGTGCCTGTGTCTAGGGCTAGATGAAGACCCGAGCACCCGGTTCCTAGTCTGCCTCCATGGGCAGGAGATCGGTGACTGACAGCTCTGCTCTGACACAGGAATAGAGTTGGTCAGGTGGGGAGTCAGCCAGGCCATTCGTGTTTGGGCTTCTCTCCTGCCCTTGTAATAGCCATCTCAGATGCCCCATAGGAGGGGGTAGGGGGAAACTGAGAGCGCATTACAAAAAAAAAGGAAATGGAGCATTTAGTTGTGACTCTGGAAGAATAAAATATATTTTCGAGCATAGGCTTGCCCCATAAGACCTTGGAGTGGGCCAAACATGTACATATTGTCTTCTGTGGTTCCCCGGAAGGGCAAAAGCGCAATCAATATTTAAAAACAAGGGTTGCTGGCTGCAAGAAACAGTGGCTTCCGCATGAGCACACCTCTTTTTATTAGGATTGACATCCTAAGTCTCTCTTGGGTTCGTATTGGTGACACTGGCTGAGGTTTTTCCAAGTTTCAAGCATCCTTGAAGTTGGGTTTTTAAGTCTCCGGGCTTTGTGGTGCAAGGTCTTTTGTTATTGTGTCCTGAGGCTATCGGCCAGCAGATGTAAAAGTAGAAAAAAGACTCCCCGTGTATCGTGTTGAACATTAAATGATTATTTAACATTGGCACTGAATTGTTATACCTGATATTTATTGTTATTGCATGGTGATATGATCTAGTATTGTTTTAATATCGTTACATTGAGTTTTTACTGCATGCTCTTCTTTTATGTTTGTGGTTGCATCCTGACAAAGGCAGAAGCCTGACATTTAATATTGCAGCCCATTATATTGCATTCATCATATGTGTGTTTGTGGAGGGGGGTGGTTGTGGTAGTAGGGTCCAGGGCCTGTTGGGGTGCAAGCAGGCTAGAGAGTGGCATGCTGTTGCACCGCACAAGCTCCAGCTCTCAGCTTCCTGCTTGATTGCTTGTGGTGGGACCTCCAAATGGAGCAACAGCACCCGAGAAGCTGAAGCAGTGCCACACAGGCAGCTGAGGGGTAAGTAAATACTACTCTCAAAAGTGTGCACGCATGAGTGTGAGGGACTCGGTGTGTGCATGTGTGTGTGGGTGGAGGGAGTATGAGAGTGACACTGAGCATGCGAGTGAGAAAGTGTGAGCTTGCTAGTGAGGATGTGAGACAATGTGTGAGTGGGGCAGTGTGTGAGGGAGACAGTATGCAAGTCATACATTGAGTGAAACAGGGAGTTAGAATGTGAGTGAACATGTTAGTGAGAGTGTGTGAATGATACAGAATGAGTTGGACAGAGTGGGAGCATATGAGCGAGACAGTAAGCATGCATATGGGTGAGACAGCATGTGAGTGTGTGACTAAAACGGTGTGTGAGTAAGACAGTTCATGAACACAAGTGACAAAGCGAGACAGTGAGTGAGCTAGCATTTGAGACAGTGTGTGAGTGAGATAGTGTGTGAATGAGACAGTGTATGAGCATGAGAGTGAGCATGACTTAGGCAATATGTGAGACTGTGTGATCATGTGAGTAGGCAAATGAGATAAACAGTGAGTGAGACAGTGTATAAGAGAGTGGTGTGAGCATGTGAGAGTGTGTGACCATGTGACAGTCAGTGAGTATATGTGAGAAAATGTGTTTTGCATGTTAATGTACCACAGGCCCTGGCGTACCAGAGGTAATTTTTGGCTAGCAGATGTACCCCTGCTAACATGCTAACACTGGCATATTTGAGGTCATTATTGGCATAATGGAGGACCCTTGCAGCAAAATGTAGGCCTTGACATACAGGAGGTAATTCTTGTTATATAGCGCACCTGGAAAAATGCTGGCACTGGCATTTTGGAGCTATTCCTTGGTATAAAGGAGGACAACCCTAGCAAATGAAAGGGAGGGAGCGACAACCGTGACAAAATGCTAACCCTCACATACCAGAGATAATTTTTGATATATAGGTTACCCATGATATATGAACTGCACCAATGGCAACGTTCTGGCCCTGATATATTCTGGGTAATTCTTTGCATATGATGGGTATCTATGATAATATGCTAGCCCTGGACTGTAGGAACTTATTGACATCGAGGGGACAATGATAGCACATTTGTGGTCAATTCCTTGGGGGCATGAGACATCACTGGCTTGACACACTGAAAAAAGTGCTTTCTAGTGAATGAATGAATGAATGAATGAATGAATGAAATGACATTTATAAAGCGCGATGGCTACCCGGAGGCCTCCCAGCGCTGCAGACGGGTACAGAAGACAGAACAGTGAGAGATGAATACAGATCTAAAAAAGCCAGGTTTTTAAAAGCTTTCGGAACGTGAGCAGATTGGGCTCTTTCCGCAAATGAAGTGGAAGGGCATTCTAACCGATGGCAACATTATATGAAAAGGAGCGTCCACCACATCTGGCTCTCCTTATTCTGGGTTGTAGGGAGAGGAAAGAGGCTGTTGAACGGAGGTCTCTCCTAGGTTGATAGGGAGTGATCAGGGGTTGGAGAACGGCCGGGCCTTTCTTCCAGAAGGCTTTATGGGCCAGGCACATGGCCTTAAACTGATTCCTTTCCCTGATCGGCAACCAGTGCAAGCTCCTTAGAGCTTGTTTTGCGGAATGCCAACGTGGAATCTGGAGGAGTCTGCGGGCGGCACAGTTTTGAATAATCTGGAGCTTATTGATGGTGTACTGTGGAGCTCCCAGATATAAGGCATTCCCATAATCCAAGCAGGAGAGAATAAGAGCTTGGACCATAACCTTTCTGGCCTGGAAAGGAAGGAGAGGAAGGACCTTCTGAAGCATCCTTAGTAGGCCAAAGCAGGTCGCTGAAAGCTTCGCTGCCTGATGATTAAAAGTAAGGGAACAGTCGAGCCAGATACCGAGGCTCTTAATCTGGTCTTTCAGGGCTGGGACCGGTCCTAGGCAGTTGGGCCAAAGTGATGCAGGGTTGAAAGAGGGGGAGTTGCCCAGGAGCATAAGCTCCATTTTGTCCCCGTTAAGTTTAAGGCAAGAGAGTTCCATCCACTTGGCAACCTCCTCTAGGCAGCAGCCTAGGGTGCTAGGTGACCCCTCGGGGTGGTTAAGTGCCACCACGAGCTGCGTGTCATCTGCATAGGTGATGATTTTTATGCCAAATGGATGGACAATCTCTGCCAAGGGTCTCATGTATACGTTAACAGCGTGGGGCTCAGGGCAGAGCCCTGAGGAACCCCACAGCTGAGAGGCAGCTGGTTAGAAACAATATCTCCCTCAAAAACCTTAAAGGAGCGTTCACTGAGAAAGGACTGTAGCCATGCTACTGCAGAACCGGACACTCCCAGATTCTTGAGTCTGAAAATCAGTGTATTATGGTTAACAGTGTCAAATGCGGCACTGAGATCGAGAAGGATAATTGCCGCAGTGCCCCCTTGATCTAGGATCCTTCTTGCTTCCTCTGTCACTGCAAGAAGGGCGGTCTCAGTGCCAAGCTGGGGACGGAACCCAGTCTGGGAGGGGTGAAGTAGATTATTAGATTCCAGGAAGGCTACAAGAGTAGTGTTTATGTGTCTTTCTAGAATCTTACTCACCCAGGGTAGGAGGGAGATGGGGCAGTAGTTGGCCAAATTAGCCTGATCAAGATTGGGCTTTTTAAGGAGGGCTTTGACCATCGCGCATTTCCAGGCCAATGGAACTACACCAGTAGAAATAGAGGAGTTCACAAGGTCAAGAATTGCAGGGCGGATAGTATCCGCGACCAGAGTAAGCGCCTGGGGAGGGGAAGGGTCTATGGGGGAGCCAGATTTTATTTTTGCCATAATTAAATCCAGCGAAGCAGGATCCAGGACAGGAAATTGTCCTAATAAAGTTTGAGTTTCTAAAGTCGGCTCAGAGGAGGAAGTCATAGAATAAGTGGTCTGAGAGGACGGAAAAGACAAGTAAATATTTTGGATTTTCTGTTGAAAGAACTCTGCCAGGTTATTACAGTGTGTAAGTGCATCATCCAAAATAGGTGGTTTCTGAGGCAATTTAATGAGAGTCTTTACGATTTGAAAGATTTCTTTGGGAGAATTCGCAGCTGACTAAATTTTCTGTTCATAAAAGGCAGCTTGGGCAGCTTTTATTTCAGATTTGTAAGATCTAATAGACTCCCTATATTTTGCCTTGCTGAGATCTGAGTAATTCAGTCTCCACCTCCTTTTGAGCCTTCTGCAGCGTTGTTTAAGTTCTCTCAGCTTGAGAGTGAACCACGGCGCAGTTTTCAGCCTGTTAGTTGTATGGGAGGGTTTCTTAGGGAGTACTATATCCAAAGAGCCTTGGATCCAGTGATTGAATTTCTCATTAGCATTGGCCAAATTAAGTGAATGAGTGCCCTGTCAGAGCTTTAGTCTGTTTAGCAAATTTATTTGAAGGTAGTGCTATAAAAAGCACTATTTGATCCAATTTTTTAAAAATGTTCTTGAGCGTGAGCCGCTCAAACCCTTCCAGAGCTAGTTGGGCTCACTCACTTCACTCATGCACTGGAATTCTGGTTCAAGTATCACACCCACCACTATGAAAGACTGCCAGCTGCCACTGATACTACCCAATATAAATCTCTTTTTACATCAGGAGAAAGGCATCCCATGAAAGGGACTCCACATCAGACACGCAGGTTTCAGTGGCAGGAGTGGTCAGCATCCAGGTGGTTCATCTATATCGAAGCAGCCTTTACTGTCAGGCTCATCAGGCCAGATTAATCATTACTCCCCCCATTCTATACAAACATAACCCTACATCACAAGGAGCTCAGGAGAAAAGTGTCCCTTTTCAATCACCCACCCTGAAATTCTGCCCGCAGTGAATATATTTGACATTTCCAATTTCTGCCTGGGCGCTTGGGGATCTGGGGATTGCCCCATTAAAGTGCTTTGGGGCTAAACTATGATAGTCTCTGGAGAAGTTCTCTCTATCACCAATGCTTCATTTTGATGCCTCAAATCACAAAGCCGCTGTCGTAACTCCATTAAATGCAGGGACTTGTCATTGTGAATGTCTCCTAGTCAATATTTTTAAATGAATTACTCGGATTGGTAGCCTAGTCAGTGGTAAATTAAGCTACATTGTCAGTACTATGTGACTCTCAAATCTCACATCCAAAATCAATAACACAGTATTCATAAATGTTAACATTACTTATCACAGCCTGAAAATTATCAGAGAAATATGAACACAACAAAGAATTCACCCTAAAAAATCCATGGAGATGATAGAGAGAAGTAGGATGAAAAAGTAAATGGTTCCTCTATTTGGATATAATTGAACAAGATCTCAATAAAGCCACGGAAAAGCACTAGTGACTAATATGAATATTCACATTTACAACTTCATACGATTATATTCCTGTATCCAGAACTACTCCCTTCCTCTTTTCTTGGACAACTTCTCACATTCCAACAAAAAAACCTTTAGTCTATCAACTGAAAATGTCAATCTTAGTCCTAAAACACTAGTTGATTGCTTCAAATTCGTTCCCATTCAATAATTATTGAAACAGTCTTAAACATACAATGAAAATTAAGAAAATATTAGTAAAATGCCTACTTAATTCCACCTAGGTATTCTTGATAAAGTCTCATAACCTAATTTGGCCTATAAGATACAAATTTATCTTCTGATAATTCAAACATACTATAGTAATTATATCTGACATTATGTACCTATATTTTCTGTAACCTTTAGATTAATGCTTTAATGGTAAATTGTATCAGCACAAATTAGTGTTTATTATAATACCTTTGTTTTCACATATGTATTTAATGTCTTAGGGGGCTGATTTAGAGTTTGGCTGCGGGGGTACTCCATCGCAACAGTGATAGAGTATCCTCTTTGCCAAACTCTCCGTCTGCCTGCCCGATTTAGGACTGGGCAGACCAACATTATGTTAAAGATCAAGCACACTATGGCTCCATTGCTGATAGACTCCTCCAACAGCCAAACTGAGTATGGTCTGCCAGAGGTAAGCAATTCAACCACTCTCCCAATTTAGAGTAAGTGGTAGGAAGGCCATCATCGCCAGGTAAAACCTAATGGTGAGGGAGGGTAAAGATAAAAAGTGATCCCGGCATGATAGGAGAAAACTCTCATTGTATGGGAGCTATTAGCTTTAGTTTTTGATTTAAACTCCTGTTTTAAGAGTTTGTTTTGAGAAATGTACGAATTTGGAAAAGTTTGATGGTTGGCTGACATGTTTGACTAGTCATCCGTCAAACTTTTCCAAATTTGACAGGAACCACTTTTCCTGCCAATGTACAGAGATGTCTCAGTAATTGATGGACTACTCTACATTTGGTGGACGGGATGTCGGTCAGGGGGACGGGGTAAAGTACCCCGTCGCCCTGATGGACATTAAACAACAGAAAAATGTTTGCTAATGCATATCATGTTTGCACTTAAACTCTTGTATTTTTCCCTCACTGAGTGCTTTGTCACACTAATCCAGTGTCACATACCCAGATATTTTTATTGATATTTCTGATTTGTGCTCAATATTTTAGCTCAAGGTAAACATCCATATAGGGGTGAAACACTTGTTGGCTGACTAGGACTCAAACAATTGAATATGTGGAAAGTACTTGAGTTTGCAGTAACTACAAGAAGTCAAATGTCTGGACACCTGAACATGGACTAGTATATAAAAAAAGGCCCTGTCAATCCAGATTAATAATATTATATTTGATGCGAAAGAGAAGAAACAAATGGACAACTACAAGGAATGAGCTCTTGCTGAGCCTCCTTTTTCTCTTGCTACTTCAATCTAAAAAGGATTATACCAACAATATTGTTGTATTGGACATGTGAGATCAATTGTATAAATACTGTCATATTTGTTCATTGCCATTTCTGTTGAAAATACTGAATATTTGTTTATCTATTTATGCCACTGGAGTTTTCTTATGAATTCATGTCATTAGGTATGACTTGGTGTGACTTATAAATACAATTGCATGACATTACATGCAGTACCTTACAAAATAGTGCCTGATTAGAACTAATCCCTGCTTATACAATAACCTACTAAATTCCAAGACCCACCTGCTTATATAAACCCAGCATGCCTAAACATATATCCACCAATCTAGGAATAGGGTTATATTGAGGGATGGACACACAGGTCTTGTTTCAATACAAACCTTTTATTAATAACCAGGTGTTAACCACTTGACTGCTAGAGCTTCCCTCCTGGTGCTAAGGTATTTTTGGGATGTTTGGCGTAGCTCACTCTTAAACCTTCATATCCTTTTTTTCACAAAAGGTATCCACAACAAAATTGTGTTCTTTTTTTCCAGGAAGATGGTTGTCGCCAGTGAGGCTAAGCCTGCTGAAGAATAAATCTATCAAACATCCGCGGTGTGGAGACGATTCTCTCTTTGAAGCCACCTGGCACCTGCTGTGGAGGGTGGTGTGAGGCGGCTGAGCTCCTGATTTTCCCCATTGGGGGACCCTGGGAGTGCTTCGCTGCCATGCCTAATGGTCTGTCTTGTGCTGGACCCTCTCACTGAGTTCGGCGTCGCCACTGCCGCTGTGTTGTGTGCCTCGGAGGCCAATTGGTGGTGCTCCCGGCAGAGGGACTTTGGCAGCGGTCTATGTTGCGGGCCCCGGGGGACAGGCTGAGGGGTGCCCCACTGTGCATTTAGCCCCAAGGATGGACCCATGAAAGCGTATGCCAGCATGAGCAATGTGAGGAGGTGGCTGGGCAGGGCCGGCCTCTCTGCAGCAGCCACAGCCCTGTGATCTACGGCAGCGGGCCTGTCAGCACTGTGGGGGTGACAGCCCTGTCTGGCCCAATTATTTGCAGCCCTTTGGGAGTGGGTGTCCATAGAAGTGGGAAACGCATTGGACTGTCCGCCCATATTGCAACACCAGGAGCCTGTCTCCTGTGACGAGCCTCACTTGACCCATGTTTACCTGCCATGCAACTCTTGCCACCTGGTGGGCTGTCTCGGCACCCCCATATGCACGTGGACTACAGAGAATATGCCTTCTGGCTGTTTTGCCCGACCTTGCCATCCAAGCATCTGCCAGAGCCTAGTCGTGCACCCCAGGCCCTTTGAAGATCCCCACGCAAGGATTAGGTGGGCCTCAATTAACAGCTGCACGTGAAGATCGCCCACTATGGGTAAGCAGGACCCCAAGCAATCTAAGCTGCCCTTTGAGGGTAAATGATAAACATGCTCCACAGATTCTGACAAGAGCTCCTGCGACACTAATGAGTCCCCTCCTGGAGTGAACACGCTGGACCAAGACATCAGGGAGATACTGGTTGATGTCAAAAACAGCCTCTCCATAATTTACTCAAAAATAGATTTATAGACCAGCAGAATGGACAGCATAAAAGAAAAAGTGGACAAACATGATGAACACCTTGACCTTCTAGAAACTTGCACTTCTGATATCAAAGAATTACATGCTACTGCAGGTGAACACCTTCTACATATGGAGAAAGTACTGGAGGCCATTAAACTGAAGAATGAAGACCTTGAAGCCCATTCCAGATGGAGCAATCTCTGCATGCTGGGAGTTCCTGCATCCAAGGCAATAGACAAGATGGAAACATACGCTGAAAACATGTTTCACTCCCAGTTTGATGATGCCCTTTCGCTGATCTTCATTGTTGAGCTGGCGCACTGAGCTCTGGACCTGCGCACCCCCACCCCCCTTCCTGGTGCGCCTGAGCGATTCATTGTAGCCAGACTCCTTAATTACAGAGATGGGGACACTGCTCTTCGGCCTGCCAGGGGGCGCCGATTGGTCCTGTATCAAGGTACTACCATTGCCATCTGGCGAACGGGAGGCGAACCGGGGCCTACAGACAAGATCCCAGTGAGTCGGGGAAGAGCTGGGGAAGTGGATAGTGAGTGGATAGTGAGCCAGAGTCCTGTTGATCTCTCTCGGCCACACATGCCTACTGGCAGGGAGGTAGCAGGGAGGTAGCCGCAAGTGTGACTGCTCAGTGGGGGTGGCTTCTCCTCCCGCCCTCCTCACCCAGACGCGGCCGAGGACGTCAGTTTCAAGTGCCCTAGGACCATTTTAAAGATCCCTCAAAGTGTCCGTTGGCCAAGGAAAAAGTGCCGCCGGTCAAAAGTGAAAAGAAAAAAGAAAAAGAAAAAATTTAACAAAATAATTATCAAAGCCAACGTGTGGTCACAGTCAAACAATCAGTAACATTGGCCGTGACCATTGTGACTGTTGTAGCCTGGTGTGGTCCACCCAAACAGATTGAGGAGGTGTCGAGCACACCTGCGGCCATGCGGCTTGCAAAAGTGACATCACATCAAGATAATCAACCATGCGATCGGGCAGGGTGAGGAAGACACCGGGAGATAAAGTCGCCGCCCTTAAAAGACTCCCCAAAAGTAAAAAAATTGGGAAACCAGCAAATGCAAACTGTGCAAGTTACACACTAAAGAGCCCGTTAATTTCGCCTATAGCCTCCATGTTTGGAAAATCAGTGGCAAACACAAAAACTACACAAAACTCGAGATTTCAATTTTTAAAGGATCCCGGGTCATCTTTTTCCGCTACACCCGGAGAAACATCGGGTCTGATGACCTCGTTGGCACCTCTAAAAATCCCACAGTGGACAGACCCAAGGGGGGAAGAGCAAGTCCAAATAATTACTTCAGGGATACCAAATCCAAACTCCATTGAGATTCAAAGCCCGTGTACATGTAGTGAACAACCAGTAGATCAAGACAAGAGTAACCCAGCCAGGGGAACCCCACTGCAAAATTTCATTACAACAACAGCGACAGTACATGCTGCATGAAAAGATACCAGAATCAAAACAGAGCATCAAGAGCTACTACCCGCCCCTAGCAAAATTAAGGGAGAAAGTATGCCAGGCAGTCTGGTTACAATGCAAAAGATTCAAGACCTCAATATCTCTATGAGCCTCTCCTCCCAAGCCACTGAGCATGGTCAAACAGTCAGCCCACAAAGCTTACAATCAAGCACTGAAGATCTTGCGCACTTATGGCTAAACTCATGCCTATCCTTCACAAACTTTGATGAGTCAGGGGTGAGTAAACCTGCAGCAGGCACACAGGAGATAAGGGTGGAGGCCCAAGGAAGTGATGAAGTGGAGAATCAGCTACTTAGCACTAGCCATACCGGCGGACAAGACAAGACAATAGACTTTAGAGTCAACTCGCTACCAAAACAAATTGAGAGATCTGGTAGAACTCCCGAAAAAGGGGCAAAAAAACAATAATAGCAACACTACTGGGCAAACAGAATTCATCACCCCGCTATTGCAAGCATTGCAAACATCAACAGCTACCTTGATAATGCAGTCAGATAAATTGGACATTCAAATAGATCTAATGAACGTCATCGCATCATATATAGCTGGAATAAACACGAAACTCGATAATCTAAACAATCTAATTAAAAGAGTACAATCAATTTATTCCCCACAGGAACCAGCCTGCACATGTGGGCCAATACTAGACAAATTAAGTTTCCTACTAATAATGCTAGAACAGATACTTAATCTGAACAAACGCTTGGTCACTCCGGCTATTAACTTAGAGACTGTTCATATAAAACAATCAGAGGTAATTACAAGTCAGATTCAACCACAGCTAGCTATAAATTCCACCTTAGAACAAAAGAACGAATCACAACCTCCCTTTGCTGTGACGGCGGAACACACAAGAATCAAGCAAGCGGCAGCACATAATGTCACAACTGGGCAACAAGAAAAGAAGCCAACTCAATCGAGAAGACAAAAAAAGAAGGAAAGGAAAGCAAGAAACAAAATGACTGATCCCGAGCCTCAGCGAGGCATCAGAGTATACTCTATCTTCTCCAAACCCAAAGCAGGAGGTTTCCAAGAAGAACATCTCACCGAAACTACATCGGATAGACCTCCATGTAACTCAACTTCTTTTAATGAAGGGTCAGGAGGTACATATATAGACAAGTCTCAGGCCTCGAGAAAATACATCGAGGGCACAACTTCAACGGAAAAAGAGGTCTGTCCCTCAACATCATTTAAAGATCCCCTGAATGTGGAGTTACTGGGTAAACCCTCAGTTGACATAGGAAAGTGGAAAAAAACACTTGGATCGCTAAAGTGGCTGACAATGTGGTTAGCTATAAGGAGCCCGAAATACAGATGACAGCCACTCCAACGAGACCGCAGTCACACGAAGTTAAAAAGGAAGTAGGCAAAGGTAGAAACAATACAGAGGAAAACTAAAAATCTCCAAAGATACAAGCTGTATCGAAGTTACAAACCCAGTCGAACGCCCAAAAATCGACACTGGAAACAGCAGTAAACAGGGAAATAAATAATACAAATAATCGAATAATTGCTCCCATGGAAGTAAATACATATGTAGAGAAAGTGGACATAACATCTTCACCTCTACAGCCATTAAAAGAAGTGATCGATCAATGCTATCCAGAAGTACTTCAAAATCCAATACAACGATGTAATGCAACAAAGCAGTGTTGCTCGTCTCAAGGGCAACTAAGTTTTCGTATTTCAAATCAGGTCAAACCTCATTCGAAGAACTGCGATGATAAGGACATAAAAAGGGGAATAGCACAATGCACTCAGGTAACTCAACAGATAATATGGACACCAGAATATGAAACGCAGGGCAGTCACGACATCTTGAATAGAAGCAATATTTTGAAACTTGCGGCTAAAATTCTGGAACTAAAGAACATACAATCGTCAGACCTCGTAGCAGTCCAATTTCTTCCAGGGAACAACGAAACAACTAAAGAACAAACACTAACCACATGGCAGACGCCAGAGTTAGCACACCTAATATTAAATAGCTCAGATCAATTTTCAGCCTGGGGTATACAAATATCAGCACCTACTACACCCCGTTATCCATTTCCCCTGAAAGAAATTCAAACACATCAAATCAAAAGGAAAGTAAACCAGACGGCAGTACCTACACAGGTCTATTCAATTTTACAAAACGCAAAAGGTAGGAGCGGTATAGCCCAGATTCCGGATAGATCAGTGAAAGATCCTCATGGGGAGACTGACTCAAACTCAGACCAATGGAACTGGCTTCCCAGCGTCCTTAGCAATAAGAGGAGTGACTGACAAAAGGAAGATAGGGTTGGTAGCTCTGAATATGGTGCTATACATATGTTATCCTGGAATATAGTTGGGGCAAGGCAATTACTTGAGGAGGGCCTCCCTCTTAAGGAGTGGGCAAATTGTGCTATAATAGCTCTGCAAGAGACGTGGTCGCAGGAAGAACTCCCGATAGCAGGCTTCACTCATTATACAGTAGCAGCAGAAAAATGTAAGCAATACGGCAATGCAATAGGTGGACTGACAGTCTACGTATCTACAGCTCTAAAAATTAAAACAGAACAGTTGAAATCTCCTGATCCTAGCATACAACTTGTTAAATTCTCAGACCAATATTCAGATAAAAAAGTACAATAATATTGATCAATTATTACACACAACCGAAGTTCCGAACTGAAAAGGAGAAAAATGCTCTCCTAAGTAAAACAATATCAGGTCTACGTTGTGCCAAGCCCACATGGAATCTAATAGTGACAGGAGATTTTAATTCTAACCTGATATTCACGCCGGATGAAGATGAAATCCTGACAGCAGATAACACGTATTGGTGTGTTCAACAGCAATCTCAAGCTGGGACGACTCGCGTGGACCGCATTGGACAGCAATTAGTAACAGACCTCGAATATTAAGGCATGCGAGTGCTTAATGGAAGAACGGAAGAAGACCGCCCACCGAAAAAAAAATATTATGGCCCTAGGGCACAAACAATACTTGATTTTGCAATTATAACTCTCTCTTTAATGCCATTGCTGGCCCATGTTTATATAAAGTATACCACCTTGAGCTATCACTCGTTTCAACACATCATATTTAATTTTAACGTGGAAAGATTTCAGTCCATTAATATGCCAGAAGGCCAAATCAACACAACAAATTTAAAACGCATTAAATGGACAAACGAAACTAAAACAGATTGGTTCTCAATAATAAAAGATCTCCTGGCTGAATTGGCAAACGAACCTATGAATAGGATCCAAGTCTGGTCTCTCTTTTAAACAAATTAACGACGAAAATGAAAGCAGCCCAAGTTAAGGTTAAAAGACATGATCCAATTAAAGACTTACCAAATGAAGTGCAAGAGTTAAAAAGGGACCTAAAAAGAACACAAAGGAAGTTGCAATCAAAAAATACTGAAGGGATAACGTGGGAGATATTTCGACAATTAAGAAAACAATACAAAAAGAGGATTTGGGGATTCAAAAAAGTGAAAACGGAGAGCTTTTGGTCCAAATTAATTTATAGCGTAAGGCATCCAAACTCGAATAGATTTTGGCAGACGATAAATCAACTGACCAGGCATCGAAACATCCTAATGTCAAATGTTCAGGAGCAGGAATGGGCCAACTTTCTCACACAGAAATTTAAGCAGAAGTCACCTAGCGTTCAGCTGTAACAATCGAAAGCAGAAATTCCAAATAAGTTACAATTACTGGACGTAGGCGACTGTCAATCACTACCAATGGGCACGATTCAGTCACTAGTGCAAGAATTAGTCCCAGTAATAAACCACTCCCATTATACAACAGAGGATATAATAAATATAATAAATAAAGGCAAAAGCGACGGGGCTCCGGGCCCGAATGGTATTCAGGCCATGACTCTGAATACTGGAGTATACATCTAGAGAAGCTTTATGCTGATGTTGAGATCAACAATCAAATTGCTGACAGCTGGCATGGATCAATTATAACCCCTATTTATAAAGGAGGAGATAGAACTAACCCTGCAAATTACAGGCTAATTACCCTACAGGATGTTGAAGCTAAATATTTTACCTCACTAATCCTTGAAGATCTGGTCAACTGGTCTGGGGAACGCAATTTGATCCCAAAAAATCAAACAGGCTTCAGAAAGGGGATTGGAACTATCTCTAACATTCTGTCATTCTCTCTGATAGCAGAAAAATGTAAAAACAAGAAACAGGATCTGCACCTTTGTTTCATAGACCTAAAAGCTGCATTTGACAGTGTGGACCGGAAACTATTGTGGGCAAAATTAAAAGCCTGGGACATACCGGAGAGAATCTTAAGGGGTCTATTGTTATTTTATACAGATACTTGGGTTCAAGTGAAACTTGGAGACGGTGCTAGAATCTCAAGAAAAGGGTATACTACCATTGGCCTGAAACAGGGGTGTGTGCTGGCCCCACACCTGTTCAACGTATTCATATCAGACCTATCTGGGAATATCGATAGAAGCAATTCACATTCACCGTACTTAGGTAAGGTACAACTCTCGCACCTTGCCTATGCAGACGACATTGTTCTCTTGATTCTAACTAAGGTTGGTCTGACCAGGCTATTAATCGAACTTTCCGAAATTCTGTCCACAAACAAGCTGGAACTCAACACATCCAAAACAAAAACAATGCTTATTACCAGCCGACTAGCCCCACAACACAACATCTGGCTAGAAGGCAAACTATTGGAGAATGTATCCAGCTACAAGTATTTGGGATATTATATAGATGACAAGTTATCCCTTCGTGACCAGAAAAACTACATGACATAGCGAGCGGGGGTTTTAACATTCACCTTCAGGTCATTGGCAAAGAAGTTGGGGGGGCCATCACTAAGGCCGCTCCTGTTGACCATATCCGCCAAAGCACTACCAACCTTATCTTATGCTAGCGCCGCTATGCATAGGAAGGATTCGAAGATTCTTAATAACCTAATAACAAGCATTTATAAAAAGGTTTTTCAACTCCCCATGACCGCCTCGCCAGCACAAATGCGCCTAGAATTCGGGCTAATGAATGAATCATTGGGTAGACTTTATACATATATAAAGGTGTGGTACCGGATAAAACAAAACGCGGAGGAAAACAGTCTCAATGAATCATTATGGTTGGAATTGGGGGGGAAAAATCGCAGGCCAACCAATTTTTGGACAGCGCGCTTAAGGCAGCAAAATTTAATTCGCTGATATTGGATAAAGGCATTTTTTCCCAACGATCTCACTCAGGGACAGTGATTAATAACTACAAAGTCCTTAAACCGGCGGCCTACCTAGATTCTACATTCTCTATCCACATAAAAAGACAACTGATGGCACTACGGTTCGGGAAGTTCCCTACATTGGCTGATGCACCACACTGGAAGCACATTGAGTCAAAAGAATGCCATCTTTGCGGCAGTCAAAAGGAAGATTTTATTAATCTCATATGTCATTGTAAGAAACTGCAACCAGCGTGAGTCACTTTCTTAAGGAGAGCTTTCTTGGATAGAGGAATAAGCTCGTGTAGAACTGCCAACATTAGAGGACTAGATCCAGCCGACTCCCAAATGAACTGTAAACTGATAAAGTTTTTACGAGCTCATGACCAAGCACTGAAAAGCAGAAGCACTTTAACGAGGTAATCTTAACAGGGGATGAAAGCTATTCCCACCCGCCAATGTACAGAGGAGGAGACGATACAGGCGGTCATCTCCGATTACTTGAACTAACAAAGTACGCCCCCCATCAGTAGTATTGCCAGTACAATTTGTTAGGTACGGGACTAAGAGACTTACAGATGTAACTCATGGCCAGATAGGAAGTAAATAATAGACTGATGCCGATAATGTTTACTTTTATCACATGCACTTTATTGGTACTCTTGCATGCTCAGCTAGTAAAACAAGGAAGTAAGAGCAAAAATGATACGCGTTACAAACTGATTTTATACTTGCTGTTTTTTTACACACTTTATGATGATTTTTATTATGTAAAATGTTAACTTGTTTTAAATTTTTGAGTGAAGGATGTTGTTTTATGTAAAATTGTTATGGTTTTAATTAACTATACAATAAACTAATAATGATAATGACTAGAGATTTACAATATGGATGTTGTGCACTGCATTGTTCCTCTACTGCGGGTGAGATCACAGCTCACCTGACATGTACCTACACTTCATAGTACTGATGCCTTCATTGTTCCACAGCTGGGGGTGTGGGTCTTATTTTTGGGTCGTGAGTGCTGATCGTCCTTCCTGTTGAACTACCTGCACTGACCCCTACTGGGGTTCTTCTTGGCTCCCTACGGCCACCCAGACTATCACTGCTTGGGGTGTCCACCTGGTCTTCTGCTACCCCGTGGGATGACTCCCAATATGTTGCATTGTTTTTTGGGAATGGGATTGGGTGGAGGGTGAGATGGTTTGTTTCAAACAGTTGGAGGGTTGAAGTGGGTGGTGGGTGGGTCTTCAGTTTTTGTATTTTCTTTGTGCTCTTTTGCATACCTTACCTGACACTATGTTGCTGCCACTTTGCTAACAGCTCTGCACTAGAGATGGTCATCCCTGGTGCTGCAGCAGGAACTCTCATACACACCCTGTGACTACCATGCTATCCATTAACTGCTTGACCTGGAATATCCAGGGCCTCAATAACCAGCGTAAGGTGCGACTAGTACATGAGTACGTCAACAGACACCACATAGATATATGCTTCCGCCAGGATTTACATCTGCCCTCAGCAACCACCTCTTGTCTTTCAGCTGGCTGGGTCTCTGAGTCACATGCCTCACTGTATTCTAATTATGCCCATGGCAAGGCCATTCTCCTATGCAAGTGGCTACCCTGACATACACAACAATACCTCAGCGACCCGGAAGGCAGATTTGTTCTTATCCAGGGCACTCTCAGTCTCCACAACTTTCCAATAATATTGACCTCCATCTCTGGCCCCAACACAGATAGCCTGGAATTCTTCACAGAGATCTGGTGCTTACTATTTACACTGGGGCCGGGCATGATTATTTGGCGAGGTGATTTCAATGTCATCTTAGACCACACTGTTGATCGCTTCAGTGACACTCGAATATCCCATCCGGGCACTGCTGCTCAATTGCACACCATCATTAGAGACAAGAGTTTGCATGACGTTTGTCACCAGGGACATGTCCATAGCACTGAAGGCACCTGCGTCACCTCCACGCACAGCACATGGACTCGCATAGGTTATTGACTCCTGACGTGTGGCACCCTCGTCTGGACTACAAATGTCACCCATCTTCCCTGAACCCTCTTGGGCCACGTTTCGGTCCTGCTGGAATTCACTATCCCCAATGCCCCCTCTCGGTCCTTTGCCTGGAAGATAGCCCAGAAGGCACTACATCATGTGGTGTTTCGGGATTAACTTCACAAGGCCATCTTAGATTTCTTTGCCCACAACCAGGGGTCAGTTGACTCCCCCCTACGCTCTGGGATGCGTTAAAGGTCAAAATCCGGGGCATTCGCATGACAAAACAATCTTGCATCCTCAGGGCAATCTGTACGCAACTCAGCAAGCTAGAAGCAGATATTTGCATGCTAGAATTAGAATTCTACACCTCAACTAAACAGTTGGTTCTTGGTGCACTCAGGATAAAACTGTCCGAATATGCAGACGAGACAACTTGAGAGACCCACCATAGGGGTGGGCGGAGTTCACTACGCATAATTCAGTGGAGTTGCATTAAAACTCTGTGGAATTCTGCAGAAGTCCGCTCTGCCCTATTATTGAGCCTGTAAGCACACTGCACTCTTGTGATTTGTAAGTACTGGTGCTCCATCCGCCCCTGCACCTGCCTAGTCAGAGCCAATCTCAAATAGTTACAATGCAGACTTGTAAAATACAAAAATAACCATGTTTAAGAAACAGGCAATACAAAATAATGTGGCACGTATAATAGGCACAGCAGAGTCACACGCTGAGGTTCCAAGCCAGACTAGTACCTGTGCTAAGTGCAGGACTTCTACTTAAAAAGGCAGGATGACACTCTGTTGTCATTGTTGACACTGCGGTAGATCGAGTCTACGACAAACGTTGCCTACAGGTAAATTAGTACAATGCAGGATGCCAGTGCAGCTTGCTGCATTAAGCGCATGATCTGCAGCCCCCTAGCTCCACTGCCCCCTGCTGCTGTACTGAGTCTGCCTGTTGAGCCTTCTGCTTCTGCCATGGAATCTGTCTGCATCTCGTGCCTCAGTAGCAGGAAGCCGCTATCTTGGAGGGGGAGCCTGACTTTTCTTACTCAGTCTCCATCCACCTCCATCCTTCTCAATGTACTGCTGTAGGTCCCAAAAGGCCCTCGGTTATCACCCAAAGACCAACTCAACCCGCTGACTGCAACATTTCCCAGTTCTGGGCACGTCTTGGCTGCCAGGGTAGGCTGCTTACCTTCATCCTCACAGATCATCTGAGATCCGCCACCGGGACTTCCGCCTGGAGAATTCACATAGCTCTAGGGACCTCTCATGAGAAAAGGAAGAACAGAGATGGGCAATCCCTCAATGTTTACATTAGGTGTAGAAAGCCGACTTAGCTTTCATGGTCATAAAGAAAGGTTTTCTCTCCCATTGATTACATGGAGAACTATGAAGAGTGGCGCTGGAGCATGCTGGTTGCCAGATACAGCTAGGTATTAAAACTCAAATTTAGTCATGCTAACAAAGCGTGGATGCTTTTTGTAGTGTCTCTGGAAGCGAGAACAGTAATTCCATGCAATGATGCAGTCAGAAATCATCAGGATAGCAACTCTGGGTGGGCGGCAGGGGCAAACTCTGCCACGTGGTGGAATTGTTATGTTAATTTGGACTTGTAGAGCACTTAATACCGGAAGGTCTCTAAGCGCTATACGAAGAATGGCGTCAGACCCAAGTGAGTGAAGTCAGTTAAGCCCAAGCTTCTGTAAAGAGAATGGCTTTCAGTTTTTTCCTGAAAGGAAGAAGACTGCTTTCTGCGCGGAGCTGGCTAGGCAGCTTATTCCAGAGGGTGGGTAGGAGGACGGAGAAGGATCGACCTCCCTTGGTGGCATAATTGAAGCGTGGGCAATTTAGTAGGTCCATCGTGGATGATCTTAGCGAGCGGCATGGGGCGTATTTCTCAAGGCGTTGCTTAATATAGGCGGGAGCTTGTCCATAAATAGCCTTGTGAACAATGCAGAGGCCCTTAAATTTGGTCCTCTGTTTTAAGGGCAACCAGTGGAGGCTTTGCAGAAGGGGGGATGCCCGTGTGTGCCTGGGAACTTTAAAAATAAGCCTTGCCACGTCGTTCATGACTATCTGGAGTCTGCCAACCAGAGAGTCTGGCAGTCCGATGTGGAGCGAGTTGCCATAGTCGAGGCGGGACAGGATCATGGCAGTCACTACTGTTCTCATGGTCGAGAAGGAGAGGATAGGGGAAAGTTTCCTAAGAAGCCTAAGTAGGCCCACACAGGTTCCAAACACAGTGGAAACTTGGTTAGCCAGGGAGAGCTTGGCGTCTACTCTAATTCCCAGGCTTTTTACCACTGGGACTGGTGCTGGAGCAACGCCCAGCTCCTGCGGCCAGTAGAGGGAATTCCATGGGTTATCGGCATCGGTCATGGGCAGAACCTCAGTTTTGTCTGGGTTAATCTTTAGTGCGTTGGCTGACATCCAGTTGACCGTGAAGCGTAGAACATCTTTCACCCAGGAGTATGCTTGGGGGGTCTTTTCAATTTGCAGAATGATTTGGGTGTTGTCCGCATAATTGAAGACTTGGCACTCCATGGCTGAGAGGGTTTTGATTAAAGGGCTGAGATAGATGTTAAACAGGAGGGGTGACAGGGCCGACCCTTGTGGGACTCCGCAGGGAACGGGCCCCCTCTCTGACACCCAGTCACCCATCTGAATTCTCTGGGAACGGTTCGTCATAAATGAGGTGATCCATTGTATGGCAGGTCCCCGGATCCCAATTGCTCTTAGTCTTTCCAGGAGAAGGGCATGGTTGACCGTGTCGAACGCTGCCGACAGGTCAAGGAGGATTAGGACACAAGGCTTTTTATTGTCGGTGGTTCTTCGGAGGTCGTCAAGCACCGATAGCATCACCAGTTCTGTGCTATGGTGGGTGCGAAAACCAGCCTGCCTGCCCTCCAGAATGTTGTTATCCTCCGTGAACTTAGCTAAGTTTTGCAGGACATGTTGCTCTAGGTTTTTAGCAAGAAATGGGAGTTGGGAGATGGGTCTGAAGTTTTTCATATTGGATGGATCGGCATCTGTCTTTTTGAGCAGGGGAATGATTCTGGCTTCCTTAAAATAGCTTGGTACCTTCCCAGTCTCCAGTGAGAGGTTTAGCAGAGCAAGGATTTCTTCCTCGATTTCTGGGAGGGCTAAATAAAAAATCCTAGGGGGGCAGGGGTCAGCGGGTGAGCCTGATTTAATTTTTGAGGCAATACGTCGGAGGGTTTCCAAGTCGAGGTTATGGAAGGAAGTGAGCATTTCTGCTTGCTTTCTCTGTGTGCCTGTCTCTACCACGGGGGTTTGCTTAAATGGGGAGTTGTCAATCTCAGTCAAGATATCCCGTATTTTATTGGAAAAATACGTTAAAAATTGATTACATTGTTCTTGGTTAGATGGAGGAGGCAGTGATTGTTTTTGACTGAGTTCTTTCAGGAATTTGAACGTTTCTTTTTGTTTGTTGGTTGCTACTAGGATCCTGTTTTCATAGTAGTCCGCCTTCCTGCGGAGGAGCGCCTTTTTGTAGGAAGCAATTTTGGCTCTATACTCTGCAAGTGCCTGAGGCTCATAGTGTTTGCGCCACTGACGTTCGTAGTGGCGAAGCGTACGTTTCAGGGCTCTGAGCTCTTCCGTGAACCATGGAGCACCTTTGCCTTTGTTGCCGGTTTTTATTTTCCTTTCAGGGGCAATTTTATTGATGGCAGAAAGAAGCCGACTGGAGACAGTTTCGGACCATCCATCAATATCCGCTGTATCAGGCTTTTTTCGAGGGAAGTCTCGGAGGGCGCTTATTAATGTAGGGGCCTCGATTTTGGACCAGCTACGGATGTATTTCCAGTCCGGAGGGGGTCGAGGATTGCGTTTAGTAAGAGGGAGGGTCAGGTTAATACAATAGTGGTCAGACCATGCGCATGGGGTGATGTCCTTTAGTGTAGTAAGCGGGGTGGTCGACCATACCAGGTCTAGGGTATGTCCACGCTCATGCGAGGAGGTAGTTACTAGCTGGGTGAGGCCCAGATTGGTGAGCGTCTCCTCCAACTGGCGGGCTTGAGCTTCTCTAGGTTGTTGGTCCCAGTGGAAGTTAAAGTCTCCTACCACCAGGAGTTGTTGGAAGCGTGAGCGGAGGTTGGCGACACATTCAGTCATAAGGTTTATAAAATGTGGGGGGCATTTGGGTGGACGATATACAATGGTGATGATTGTGCTGGATGAGTGGTGGCAGACCTTGAGAGTGAGGGTGACTGCATCTTCAAGGGTTTCTCCAGACACCTTTTCGATGGTCAGGTGTTTTTTGAACAGTACCGCCACCCCCCCACCTCTTTTTCCCGCTGGCCTGTTATGCCAGGAGGCATCATAGTTATCGGGTAGTGCAGCCCGCAGGGTGGGGCCAGAGTCATCGTCTAGCCAGGTTTCGGTCAGGGCTAGGATGTCAGGGGCCTCATCTTGTAGGAGCGTAAGGATCTCGGTGGCGTGTTTCTGTAGTGACCGTGTATTTAGGACCGAGAGTTTCAGGCTATCACTTCCGCTAGTGGTCAGGTGGCCGGGAGTGTTAGCCTGGTGGGGGCAGGGAGTTTCTCCCCTCTGTGAGACCAGGAGTCCTTCTCTCCTGAGTGCACTCGCTATCTCGGGTGTCAAGGGGCAGGGTCGTTGGAGTTTTTTGCTGAACTCCACACTCGCCAGTACAGCGTGGAGTCATAAAATTCTTCAAACTCCAACCGCAGAGTGCAGTAACCCAGCCACCCCTAATCTTGATAGAGAGGCGGTGGTGCATCACTGTGGTGAAGGAGATAGGTCCGTCAAGATGCTAGCAGTCCTTCTTCGTAAACCTCAAACCTCCTGGATGACCAGCAGGTACTTTGCACGAGGTCAGATGAAATAGTGTAAGTCATGACGTCCTACTACTCTAGCAATTGCACTGCCTCTCTGGTCCACGACTCAAAGGTTCACCATGTCCTTCTACAAAGAGGACCCTTCACTCCTTGTTCCTCACCTATTAGCAATGTATGACGACTCTCTTTCCTGAGACCAGCTCCCGCCCTCGTTGTGTGAAGTGGTCATCGTAACTATGTGGAACCCTGTCAAGCCAGGATGGGTACGATTCATATTGGCCTATGCTGATGATAAACGTTGATAATAAGATTTTTGTCAAACTAATAGCTAATTGCCTAATGCCACTTCTGCCTACTATTGTCCAGCTGGACCAATCTGGATTTGTGCCGGGTGGGTTGACTGCGCACAACCTCCGCCCGCTGTTCACACTCATGCACACGATAACAGTGCTCTTAGATGCCATTAAGTTGTTTGACTCACTGAGTGGCCATACCTATTTCGTCTTCTTCCTTGCCTCAGCTTCAGTGCACAGTTCCTGCGCTTGATCAAATTTCTATATTCCTCACCTACGGTGTGACTGCACGTAAATGGGAAGGTCTCTGCCTCATTTCCTGTCACTGGAGGCACCAGGCAAGGTTGCCCTCTATCCCCTATTTTATTTGCAATAACTATGGAGCCCCTAGCTGCCTGATTACACCAGCATCACACTGACAGATGTCTCTACTTCACTGCCAGGGGTATTCTGGTGTCTGTACACAATGATATAACCCTCTAAGTTAGGGACCCCCAGTCCAATTTTTCTCCTATAATCCGAGAGCTGATTCATTTTTGTGGCCTCTCCGGAATCTTTATCAAATGGTCAAAGTCCACCATCTTCCCTCTCAGTGCTGCCACATGCCCATTTGAACCCAAGTACCCACTCTAATGGGCAAAGGAACCGATTCTTGATTTGGGTGTCTGGCTCAGCAGGGATATTGACGAACTGTGGTGGGTGAACTACGGACAAGCCATGATCTGGCTCAAGGAACAAATACCATCCTGAACCCAATGCCCTTATGCATGGCAGGCAGGATAGCTATCATCAAAATGGTTGTTCTCACTAAGTTCACTATACATTTTTTCAAAAGGATCAGTTCGAACTTAGTGTACCAGAATTAGGTGGGTAATAAGCTGAGGGTAGCATGGGAGGCACTCGCACTTCCCTTTCAACAAGGCGGCCATAGTGCCCCTGACATGCGACTTTACACCTACTGTGCACAGTCCCTAATCATTCATTTCTGGCTTCACCTACCTTATTTCAATCACACACAGTGGTGGAGACTGATCAAGAGGCCCCTGAGCATGGCACTATACCAGACATACAAAACTCCTCGTGCTGAGGTCGACACAATTGCCTGTGCCCACTGGGCCTGGGCTGGACTGCAGAGGCGAGCACATATCCCTTGCCTATATGCGCCCAGCATGCCACTAGCCAAAAAAAAACCTTCTCTCTATGCTAACTGATGAGGGGGCATGTTGGCATGCTTGACGGTTGGGACTCCTCAAGTTTGGGGACATATACCCATCTGAAAACTTTCTCTCTCCTCCAGACACTGATATTCATCCCCAGCCCACTGTTCTCGAGGTCCTGCTATATCACCAGCTGCGCGCTACATGACAAGCTCTACACAGCACATTCCCAGTGGCCCCTCCGACGCTTCATGCTCTAGAACATCTGATTGTCAGCCTTTCCCCACACAAGCTAATCACTCGTCTATATACCACGTTGCAGGAGAAGGTGCCTTTTTATGACCCTGGGGCTCAGGTTCTCTTGGAAGCAGACACAGACCCCCCCCATCACTGCTGCACAGTGGCACTATTAATGCTCCCAATCCAAGGCCCTGGCCCCGAACTATTGAAAATGCCTTATCCACTTCAAATTCCTTCCTAGACTCTACTGCACATCCGTTCAATTGCTCAGGATGGGACTCATGGAGGATTCACGTTGCTTGCGATGTGCTGCTCTGCAGGCCACCTTCCTACATCTAGCCTGAGACTGCTCCGAAGTGGCATGTTTCTGGTCCAGTGATATGCTGAGATGGCCAAGATCACCGGTCACCAGTGGCGTCACTAGGGGGGTGCGGGGGGTGCGGACCGCACCGGGTGACACCATCACATGTGGTGACACCTTTCCCAAATGAGACTATTTACTAAATAGTCTCATTTGGGAAAGGTGTCACCCCATGTGATAGTGTCATGGGGTAAGTCGTGAGGGGGTGACACCATGAGTTACCGAGTTACCGCACTGGGTGACACCAACCCTAGTGACGCCGCTGCCGGTCACCTTCCTCAGAGAACGCCGACGGTAGCTCTCCTGGGATATATCGAGGGGGTCCCCCCTGAGTTTCGGTGCCTCACAGCAATGCTGCATCTACCGGCTAAGCAACAGGTGGCTATCCACTGGGGGAGACGGCCTGCGCCCAAGATCGCTGACTGGTTGCAGGACGCTACGTATTGCCAGGAACAATTTTCTCACTACTGGTAACTTGCGACTGTGAATTCCCGGCCTAAAGACTTCTGGGCCCGCTCTGTATCTGTGGATGCAGGATGCCATTGTAGAATCGGTGGGGGTGACTGACGGCCCAGGCGACCCCAGGTGATGCCCCTCATTTGTGAGTGACTTCCTCTGAGATCAGCCGTGTGGCTGAAGGGACTGTCTCTGCATGACCTGTGCTTCTGTTTGTCATTGTTGTGCATTAATGTAGCTACCTTTTCTGCTATGGTCTCGACTGTATATGACTGAATGGTACTATCTCATGATGCTTTGCTTTTTTTAAGGTATGCTCTCCTCCCTCTGATTACCTCCTTCCCCTTTGTCTCCCCGTTCGTTGTTTTGAAAATCAAGAAATACATTTAAACAAAAAAAGCAATAAAACATTACGTCCAATGGACCCCTCTTATCACGGGGATCTATAGGTTTGTAGTTTCTCCAAAAACATATGATACACAGAGCCAACTACAGAGCTGCAGCTTATAATGATTTTACATTGTGTACCAACCATACAGCAATACATATGGTAAAATGTAATGAATAAAAAATGGATATGAAGGAAACCTGGATCAAACCGGGGACAATGCAGAGACCATATTGACTTGCCATGGTTCCTGGTTTGATCCATTCCTGTCTCCAGCACTCTCCCCAGCCATACAATTGGGATAGGGTTTTATATCGGAACAAGTGTTGTAAAGTGGAGTGGTAGGAATTTTGTGGATCCTTCAGATTTCAGAAGTTTCTGTCACAAAACTGGGCAGAAAATATGTGAATTTAGGCAAAGTTTGAAGTTTGCAGGCCATTGTGGGGAAGAAAAAGCAAGGCACACCAGACTGGACTCTCCCAAGTACCTAGTTATAAAAAAATGTCTGGGTTTGGTTGTATGTAATTTTATAGAAAAATGATTTCATGGAATTCCATTACTGAGAAACAATTTCACCTAAACTGTTTAATTGAAATTTTCAGAATGACTGGGATTTACCATTTCATAGAAACCAATTCATAGAATGTCTTTTTATTCAAAATTTGGTTTTGCATTCTGACTTTTATTCAATGTTTGCAGATCTTACTTTCATAAACAGTTTTGTCAGAGGTATTTATTTCAGTGCTTTAATTCAGGGGATATTACTTCAGACTTATATCTTTTACATTGTCAAAAATTACTTCGGATGTTTTTAATTCACTGACACTTCACCACCACTAAACACCATCCATCCCTGAATCCTCACAATTCCTAAACAGCATCCATCGCTGTCCCCTGAAAACCCTTTGCCATGCCTTGACTGCACCCTTCTCTAAACCATAAAAGCCATTTCTACCCCATCCATTCATCTCAGATACCTAAAACCCTTCACTACACCTAAACTGCACCCATCCCTGACCCCCAAACTACACCCAACACTGAACTCTAAAAGCCCTTTCTATGCGTACACTCCTCCCATCGTAAGAAAATAAAACTCTCAATAACCCTAAATTCCACCCATTCGTAAACCCTAATAACCCTGTTCTCCTCCTAAATCACACCCATCCCTAACCCCTTAAAACTCCTCACCACTCCCATCTTTAAATTCTAAAAAAATCCCTCACTGCCTTGGCCTTGATGGGTGGTCACTGGCCCTTGCTCAAGGGACCTCACTCCTGTCGAAAATAGAAATCCCTGGTGCCCAGTGGGCATTTATAACCCTGTAGGCTGATTTAGAGCCGCTATCCCCAATTTCCCATTGAGGGGCAAAAATACTCTATTGCCCCTTTTGGTGTGGGGACATAGTCCAATGTCAAGGTGGGCTGCTCTAATTTTTTTATACCATTTCAAAATCCCTGATGTCTAGTGGGCTTTGCATCACCCTTTAGGGCACATTTGGAGCAAACCTATCATCTGCCTCCCTAAAGGGACAGAAAAACTGTATTAGCCCTTTTGGGCCACCACTACCCATTTTTTTTTTTTTTTTTACAAAAATCATTTCCCTAGTGTTTAGTGTGCTTTCTACCACTCTCTGGAGGCAGGGCAGATTGTGGCAAAACTCCCCAATCTGGATCCCAGGCGCAGAAATACTGTATTGCCACCTTTGGGATGGGGGCATAGCCCGGTGCCAAGGTGGGACACCCTCATCCTTTCCAAACAATTTGGCCTATAAATCTCTGGTGTCTTTCCAATCCTCCAAGAGGTGGATTGGGATAAACCTCCAAATCTACCTCCCTAATGTGAATGAAAGTCTGTTTTGCCCCTTTTTTTCCCTATGCCAAAGTGGGTTCCTATACTTCTTTATTTTTTTTACAAAAACAATTTCCCTGGAGTCTAGTGGGCTTGCTACCTCTAGGGTGCAGATTATAGGCAAAGCCCCCAATCAGCCTCCCATGGGGTGCAGATTATAGGCAAAGCCCTCAATCAGTCTCCCAGGGCGAAAAAAGACTGTATGGGACCCTTTAGGGTAGGGGCATGGCTCTATGTCTGAGTGATTGACCCCACCCAGTTTCTAATCCTTAGTGTCTAGTGGGCTTTCCAACCCCAAGGTGGCAGATTGTGGGCAAACACTCCAATTTGCCCCAGAAATACTGTCTTACCTTTGGCGGGGGAGGAGCACTGACCCTTGCCCAAGGGGTCTCAAAAACAGAAAAAAGAAATCCCTGGTGTCTAGTGGGCATTCTGCTCCCTGGGAGCAGATTCAGGGTAAACCCCCAAACTGCCCCACCAGTGAGGCAAAAAGGCTGTGTGCTCGTTTTGGGATGGGGCATGGTTCAATATCAGGGTGGGCTGCACCCACTCCTGTTGTTCATAATCCCTGATGACTGGTGGGCTATCCACTCCCCCCGCCCCAGGGGGTGCACATTGGTGCAATCTCCCAGTTGGCCCCGCATAGGGGGACAAAAAGCCTATCTAGTTTTTAGTGGAGCAACCACACAAAGGGGTAGATAGCCCACAAGACACCAGGGGCCGTATTATACAATGCCGTGCATTTTCCTTGTCTGCAGAGGCCGGACCTTTAAAAGGTGCACCGTGAGCAAATAAGGAGAATGCGCAGCATTAAACTGAATGCGCTGCCCCCAGGGCAGCCGTGAACTTGCACTTCCCTGGGGGCAGCTCATTCAAGTGAAATACCGAGTGGCTTTGAAGCAGCAGCTCTGTGTTTCACTGTGCAGGCGGCAACCGGCCTGCACTTTTAAGAGGGGTGAGAGATTCCCTTGCGGGCGGGAGCAGCGAGTAACTGCACCCGCCTGCAAGGGGATGTCTGGGGGGGTCTATAGGACCCCCTTCAGCCCCTCCAGAGGGCTGCCATCAGGGGGAGCACTGACAGTGTGCCACCTTTTTGTAGCTCACTGTCAGTGTACCTCCTGATGGCTTCTTTGCCTTTGCGCCCACGTCTATAATACGGCAGGGGCAAATAGATACCCACATTTGCATTGGGCCATGCCCCCGTGCAAATGAGGACATGCTCTCTGATGATAGTGCTGCTGCTATATGTGTGCCAGCATTATCTTATTTCAGAAGGAGCCGCACAAGCATCTGCGGCCCCTTCTGTAATACCAAAGTGCCCTGGGTGCCTGCAAAATGGGCGCAAACACCCGCTGTGACCCAAGAGCACTTTCTATATTACGGCCCCAGGGATTCCTTTTATCTGGGAGATAGAGGCCAGTTTCGCCATAATAAGTACATTTCCCCCTAATCTGCCCTCCTGTGGGGTGGAAAGCCCACTAGACACCAAGGATTATAAACAACATGGTAGGGGCGGGCCACCCTGGTTTTCGGCCCATGCCCCACCCCAACAGGAGCAAACAGTTTTATGCCTCCCTTCAGGAGGCATGATATGTGTTATGCCAATCTGTAGAAAGTGGGGAGAATGCCCACTAGACAGCAGGGAATAGCACCTAAGGCGTTAATCCAGGGAAGAAACTCTCCCCTCAGTTAGACAATTATCTTTATTGCCTGTTGGGAATACAGGACGAGTAGGGTGGGAGTCCTTAAGACAAAAGACTTCAGGACATCATGGGCCATTGAAGAGGTTCCTGACACATTTCCCAGCTCAGAAGGCATTGCCAGCTTTTCTTGCAGATGTTAAAGGTTATGCCTTCACAGCTTGTGAACTCTGTCCAGACCTTTCAGATACTGCATACTGGGCTCGTCCAAGGAAAAACACATTTAAATTTAAATATTTAAATGTCAAACTAATTTAATTAATTTAACATTAGTACCTATGGGATGTAATTTTAATTCTCAACCTCAATTGTTTTTCATGAGAGTGCATTACAGTACCAGTGGTTGACCTTTTGTGGTTCCTGACTATTAGAAATGGGATTTCTGGTTGGCTAGGGCTTGCGCCTAAGCCAGGCAGAAACCACCACTCTAGTCAGGGCAAGGGAGTTACACGCTGAAGATAACCCCTGCTCACCCCCTTGGTAGCTTGGCACGAGCAGTCAGGCTTATCCCAGAGGCAATGTGTAAAGCGTTTGCGCAACACACACACAGCAGCAACACACTAGGCACACCACAAAAGAAACTCCACACAAGGTTATATAAAAAATAGCCTTTGTATTATCATAAACACATTAGACTAGTAATCACACAATATACACTGTGCCAACTGGCACTAGGCAATATTTACAGGGGATTATATACACATGACAGGGCCATTTGGGCCACTGTCAGGACCATCACAAAGCACAAATAGTAAATGTAGAATACAACCAGTAATGACTGGCAAAATACTGTACTCAGCATTATATCCTGCAACATAAATCATATTATGCAATCAGCATCACATTAAGCGTAAAAAACATTATGCGCCAACCTCATAAGCATAAACCACATTAGGCAATAAACATCACCAGCATAAACACAGTATGCAATAACCTCATAAGCAAAACCACATTAGGCATAATCAGGGTGCATAAATCACATTTATCATAGGCACCACATAAATCACCTTAGGGCCTGGCGCCCTACCAACCTAACACTGACCCCCTGGCCAACTGGCCTTCTCAGAGGGCTCAAATGCCCTATGTCCCAAATGTCAGGGCTGGCTGCCACTGCAGCAGAATCCAAGGTGCGCAATTGCGCTGTCACCACTGTGCCTCCTGGGTCCCCACTGGGACTCCTAACAAATGCTTTGGCCTAAACGTTGCAGCTGCCGCTAACTGCGTGCAGCTGTGAAGAACTGTAGGCACTGGCACTTCGGTGCCCTCTGGACCCCCACAGGGGCCCTGCAAACAATGTGCCCCATGTTGCAGCTGCCCGCTACGGCGGCGCAGCTGTGAAGATCCACGCGGTACTGGCACTCTGGGGCCCCGCTCTGGGGCTCTCTAAACAAAATTGCCCCCAACGTTGGAGCGGCCCGCTCTCCTGTGGGCCCGCTCAGAAAATAGGCACTACTACTACCGTGTCTCGTGAGCACTGCCCAAGCACGGATTCGAGCCCCACTCACCAGGCTCTCCGGGGACTCTGCTCTCCTCTCGCGGCTGGTCCCAGGCACCGACACCGTGTCTGGGCCGGCCGCTCCTCCTGGGCCTCTCGGACCCCTGGGGACTCAACGAAGGTGCGGGACTCTCCCTCTCCTCACGGGAGCCCCGCGCAGGCACGCCCTCACTTCTGGCTCCACTTCCTCCCTGCCCTCGGCATTAGAGGCCCCGCCCACAGTCAGGCAAGGCCGCCTGGCTTCCGGGTCGGGCCGAATCGGGTCGTGGCGGTGATTTCTTCGGCAGCGGCACAGTGCGGGGTGGGCACCCGCGTCGAATATAGCAATTGAGGGGTGGGCACCTGCCTAGAAACAAGCAATTGCGGGGTGGGCACCTGCCAGTCAATAAAAGCATAAAGCGAGGTGGGCACCCGCTCGTCGACACCATAAGTGGGGTGGGTACCCGCCGACAATTAAAAGCACAAAACGGGGTGGGCACCCGCTCAAAAGGCACCACAATGCGGGGTGGGCACCCGCCTCTAAAATATTCATAAAGCGGGGTAGGCTCCCGCTCGGCTTGCAAAATGCGGGGGAATCCCCACGCCGAGATTTCCTCGGTGCACAAGATGCAGCCCAGCGCTGCAGATGCCAGCTCCTCTCAGCAACAGCAGAAAAACACCCTTTAGAGAAAGTAAAGTGCTCATGAAGCGCTAGGGGTCCTTCAAAGTCCAAGGGGCATAGCTGGGCCCAGGGAGGCCAGCACACAGGGCCCTCCGGCAGGGAGGCAAGCCCTCGTGGCGGTTCCTCCTGGGCCCCCAGCAGCAGCAAGCCCCAGCAAGTACAGGAACAGCACCAAAAAGCACAACATTTCATGGGGTCACAGCCCCTATTTTTATAGAACATTTTCCTTTGTCTGCAAAGCACAGGGCTTGGGGGAACCAGCCAAAACTGGTTCAGGGGGGAATTGGAGTACTTTGTTTACCAGGCTCCTCTTCCCCTTTGTCAGGTGGGCTCTCGGTGATCAGACACACCACAGGGGGCGGAGCCAGCATTGTACGGCTAGGCACAGACCTATTCAGGGACCAGGGACTTCTCCTCCCACTACTCCAAATGTAGATGTCCCATTCAGCCTAGTGCTGACTCACCCTGCCCCTCCTGGAGCCACACACACCTCACCAGCCCCTGTCACTCAAAAGCCAGACATGCAATTCACATCAGGCAGGCACATAGCACACAGAAATGCCAACTTCTAGAAGTGGCATTTCTAAAATAGTTATAATAAATCTGCGCACACCATTGTATAGCATTTATTATCACTATTCCAAATATACCAAACTTGACCACGCTGCTCCTCTCATATCAGGAATTACCACTGAAACACTTATCAGGGAATCCCCAATGCATTCCTATGGGAGGGCAGCCCCACAGTATTTAGAAACCAAAATGGCTGTTTGTCACTACCAGGACATGTCACACACTTAAGGTACATGCCCTATCTTTTACCTACAATGCACCCTGCCCATAGGGCTAGCTAGGGCCTACCTTAAGGGTGACTGACATGTAGTAAAAGGGGGGTCACAGACATGGCACACACTTTAGGTGCCACGTCACAGCGGCAGTAACACTGCGCGCACAGGCCCTGCAATGGCAGAGGCCTGGGATAGGTTTGAAAGGCTACTTTGGTGGTTGGCGCAATCAGCGCTGCAAGCCCACCCGTAGCATTTAATTTACCAGCCCTGGGCATATGAGATACCGCTTTACAAGGGACTGACAGATAAATTAAATAGGCCAAATAGGTGTAGACCAATATTACCATAAGTAACACAGAGAGCACACGCACTTTACACTGGACAGCAGTGCTAAAGTGCCCTGAGTCCTAAAACCACCAACACCATGTCAGAAAAAAGGCTAGGAGAAAGGCAAAAAGTTTAGGGATGACCCTGCAAAAAGGGCCAAGTCCAACACTGACCAACTCCAAGGCTCTGCAGGAGTGCATCTAAGCCTATTTTGACACTTTAGTGCTCTGGTAAATTTAGAAGTGTATTTTCTGAATTGGAAAGGTCTTAGGGGCATATTAACAAGGGCTTTATCTCCGCTTTTTTGGCTTAAAAAGCCAAAAAAGCGGAGATAAAACTATCGCCCTATTTACAAGAGGGTGCTAACATGCATAATCGCATGTTAGCACCCTTTTTCCCGACGCCTCCCTTTGCATCTCTAATGAGATGCAAAGTGGGCGTCACTGGGCGTACCCCGGATGGACTACCTTGTAAAACATCGCTGATGTTCACATCGCGATATTTTCAAGGCAGCCCACAGGATTTTAGCACACGTTAGATTTTGGCAAAAACGGCGGTTTTCGCCAAAAACTAACGTCTGCTAAAATCCTGACTTACCTATGCTTAACATAGGGGTGGATTATGCTGATACGACCACAGGGTCGTATCAGCAGAGTATCGCCGCTTTGCAGGGAACATCGCTGGAAAACCAGCGATGTTCCCTGCAAAACGGTGATTTCCTCGCTATCTCTGGAATTTTCATCGCCCTGGAGAAACGCGTTGTTAATAACGCGCTACCAGGGCGATAAATTCAGAGATAGACGGCGATAAATAACAAAGCGCTAAGCGCGCTTGCGTTATTTATCCCCGTCCGTTGTTAATATGCCCCTTTTTCTTTTGTGGGTTGTTTTTTTGTATTAGCAGGAGTAATTATTTACCATTTCCCAACTTTTCCGAGGTCCCATCCATATTTACTACAAAGTAGTATACTTATGCATGCATCAATCCCTGTCGAGTTCTCCGCACAGAAAAGAAATGCAAGGCAGAGGTTTCCGTCCGTAGGTTTGTGAATTTCATTTTGTAATATGTGAGTAGTACTACTATATCACTACTATAGTACTACTTTAATACTACAATATGTCATTTTTGAACCATTCATAAGCAAGTATGGATGACATGAATGTAAATCTGCACTTTGTTTTATGTGTGAATTTGTTTCATTTCAGATGGCATGCTTTTTTATCGGTATGCAAATGGAGAAACATTTGCTGAATACTACTACACCATAGTCCTTGTGACGGGCCCTACTCTTTCAGGATGAGGCCATATCACGAAACAGAGGGAACACTGCTTGCCCTTTTTAAAAAATCCCTCTCATTTCTATGGATACACTTACATGCAGTATCTTACCAGGTTGTCCTTTTTGTCTGCCTTATTGCAGAAAGGCAGGTGCTTCGCTGAATCAGAATGTTGCATCCGGCAATGCTCCCTTTTTCTTGATTAAAAAAATGCAAGTCTCACTTGTTTCACCAAAACCTAATACCACGACTATTCCAAAAATAAACACAAGACTCTGCTATTACCACATAAGCAAAAGCAAATGAAAACTCCCCTGTTTGCTCAACATCCATAGGAGCTAGCATTCACAGCCAAGTAAAAACACACCTCTTGCCACAAGACCTTAACCTAAGGATCTTTGAAATGCTAACTTCCAAATGGAGATACACTTGTTCACCCAAAACTCCGACAATCAAAAAGGTTCTGGGAGCACCCCTTTGACTTGCCTCAGTAGGGGTTTATCCCTATATAAATGCACTTAAGGTAACCTGAAATCCTTCTGTTGACAAAGCTCTTCTCGAATAGCCCTATTCTTTATACCTCGCATTGTGGGGAATCAAAGAAAGGGAATACATCAAGGCTCCAGGTTTCCAGTCCTCCTTCATAACCACCCACCAATACCATTCTCTGGAGTAGATGGTTCATTTTGAGAGTTGTTTGACCATAATATCCTCATTTCCTCCTCTGCCCTTAAAACGTTGGACGAAGAGACCACATTGGCAATTTACAAGATCTGAAGCAAAACACATTGGACATTTCCAGAAGCCGTAATCTCCTTGAGATGACGTGTGGCCTCAAGGTTTTGGTACGAATTCACAATTGATTGCCGATTTCCTCACGTAGGTCAATAAAGTGCGTGGCCTTGGCTTGGCTAGTAGTAAGGCCAGCTAAAACACTGCTCATCATCTAGAGAGTGGAACTAGACCAGTCTGTGTTTAGTTCGAGCAGTTGTAACTGACACTGTCTTTCAAGAACGTGCAATGCCACCCAACAAATAAATATACCATATACTTGAATAAACACGAAGAAATATTTATATCTCTACACCATGTGTTTATCGATTAACTTCTTGATGTTTATCTTATGAGTACCTAAGCAACACACAACATCACAGCAGGGCTCACTGGAGCCTGCTGCTATGTTTTTCTCTCATTTCTTTCTTTTCTCCGGACTTTTTTTTCATTAAAAACAAAACAATGTTTCAATTCTACTGTTGACCCAGATTCATGTCTGAGTACAGCAAAGCCCTCCAGGCTTTCAGTGAGCAAAAGTACAGTCTCTGTGGGGTGGTGGGGACACTCAGCTATGCCCCAAGTAATACTCGCCCTGCAGGCATCTACATACTGGCCTCATACACCGAACCCGCTGGCGGGCTTGGCTGTGCCGCTAACACCAGAGTTCAGAGCAACTCACGGGACAGTCGCGCAGAGTGAGAAAGTGGTGTGCCACTGCAACAGCAAATGGACTATTACAGAATGAAAAAAGGCCTAAAAGTGGCTGATTCGGCAAAACAACTAAAGCACACCAAGCAAGAACAGGAAGGGCATGTAAAGAAGGGAAGCAAATTATGCCCCGCTAGTGTAAGGGTGTCTTTAGGGCCAAGTAAATGGATATCTTTTCTTGGGGAGGGAACGGATTTGCCTATTGACCAAGCAAACAAAAATGGGGAAGATTTGCCAGTCAATAAAATGTCAACAGATCAATATTGTATCACACAGTGAGGTGATGGCTTTGCCTATGTTCTTGCCATCTCGTTCTTCTTTCTCTCCCGCCACTTGACTTGACGACCATCTTGTTCTCTGAGCCAGCTAGAGGACAGAAACTCTGCCTAATGAGAACTAATAGTTCCAAACGCAGAATCGTTTCACGGGATGGACTGATTAGCGACACAGGTAAAAAATGCTTCTCTTTCTCAAGGAGTCCCAGTTAAGGTATAATTCAGTTTTAATAAGAGCCGGACTCCTGGAAGCGGCGTTAGCTCCACGCGGAGTGGCACTCTTAATGTGTCGAGCGGCGCACTGCAGCCTCAATCTTGCTCAATTATTTGTGTTCTGGCTGTTCTGTAGGTGAATTTAATAAAATAAAATGTATTTCCATGTTGGCTGATCTCTCACTTGTCATAAGTGCTGTATATTTAACGCCCAGCCATCTTATTCATTTCGAGAAGCTCTTGCTATGCAAAAATGAAAAAAAAAAAACTGTTTCAGATCTAATCTAGCAGATGGATTGTCGTTTTCTAACATAGTGAGAGGACATCTCGTGGTCTTCCTCCTGTTTTATTAGTCAAGATTAGAGCACTGGAGGAAAAGCTGTGTATTTGTTCAAGCGACGCAGTGTGTGCTAACGAGAACTGCCTAAGGTGTTTGCCCAAGAATCATAGGAGACAGATTTAAAGGGGAGCTGCTCTAAATACTGCAATGTCGCTGTACCTATAGCACTTCACCTGCATCCTATATATTGCCGCAAAGCGCTGCAACAGCAGAGTGTGCTGTACCCTCAGAAGCCTGCCTTTAGTTAACACATTTAATTAAAAAGGCGGTCATTGGTACGTGACTTGTCTCTATGCTGCCATAGGTGCATCAGTCTATAAGGAGGAAAGAGACTTTGTTAGAAGGTAGGTTCCTCCAGGTGATTGACAGGGCTGATGAAGAGTCAGTCCCATGGCACACTATAGTAACTACGAGGCAGACCCTTTACTGTTGCATTCTTCAGTGCTTCATAACTCGACCCTTTCCAAGGTTGACTGGCAATCATGCATTTTTTGTTGTTCTTTAGTTTTGCTGGGGGCTTCGGTGATGGTCATCAACCATGGTTCCAGACACACACCTATACCTATGAAGTGCTGGCACATTGTATTTGCTTCCATTGCTTTTACTGTCACAGGAAGGTGGTTGATTTCATTTTCAGCACTCAGCCATAAGGCAGCCAGACTCATTTTGCAGGCTCTCAGTGGTACCAACACTGCAACCGCATCTCAACACAATAGAGTCATTGGCACTAGCAGGATAATTGTTTAAAACGTACAAAGTGGATCTTAAAAGCATAAATAAATGAACATGTAAAAAGCCTTGAAGGTTGTATGTCTGAATAGAGAGAACAAAAATATGGTAGTGTCAAAAAGCCATGGTCTAAATCTTGGCAATCCAAATATAATGAAACGAAGAGCAGGTAGGTAGGTATAGATTTACCATTCTTCATTCCAGCCTTATGTATCTTTAAGATATATAGATAGTCAAGTCACTTAAATATCTAAGGTTACAAGGACTTTATGGCTAGGAAATAGAATTAAAAATACCTTAGAAACTCACTAAAAAAACAAAGATCACAGCGACGTTATAGTTAGGCTCAGATTTTATTCATACAAAACCATTGAAATTCATCAGTTATAGTTACCTGAGCTAAATATAACTTATGCCTCTGCAATGCACTGCTTATGACCTCACATATTACATCACTCATGACATGGTCAGTGACATCAATGGTGACATCACTGATGACATCTCAAATGACATCACAAATGACTTCACTGATTACATCATCCAGTGATTCTAAGTGTTTTGTAAACATTTCTGAGACTTAAAGATATATACTAAGCTAATACATAAGTTAAAATACTGTTCTTTCAGTATTACTGAGTGATACTATTTCTAACATATGCGACCTGAGTGGTTGTGTGACTGTCTGTATCTATGTGTGAGGGGGTGTGTGAGTGGCTGTATGGGTGTATAAATGGGTATGTGAGTGTATAAATGGGTCTGTGAGTAGCTGTGTGGGTGAGTAAGTGGCCGTGTGAGTGGCTGTATTGGTAAGTAAGTTGATGTATCAATGGCTGCACGGGTGAGCGAGTGGCTGTGTGAGTGGCTGTTTGAGTGTGTGGGGTGTTTGGTTAAGTGAGTTGGTGTGTGAGCAGCTGTAATGGAGAGTGAGTGTCTGTGTGAATGGCTGTATGGGTGAGTGAGTGGATTTAGGAGTACGTGTATGGATGTGTGAATGGGTATGTAAGTGGTTGTGTGGGTGTGTGAGTGAGTGTGTGAGTGCTTGTATGGGTGAGTGGCTGTGTTGAGAGGCTGTATGGGTGAGTGGGAGGGTGTGTGAGTGGCTATATAGCTGAATAAGTGTGTGTGTGTGAGTAGCTGTATTAATGAGTGTGTGGCTGTGTAAGCGGCTGTACGGGTCAGTGACTGCTTGTATGAGCAGCTGTGTGGGTGAGTGGTTGTGTGAGTGGCTGTATGAGTGAATAAGTGAGTGTGTGAGTGTCTCTATGGATGAGTGAGTGGTTGTGTGAGTACTTGTATGGGTCTGTGAATGGGTATGTGAATGGTTGTGTGCATGTGTGAGTGGGAGTATGAGAAATTGTATAGGGGTGTGAATGTGTGTTTGAATGGTTCTGTGGATGATGTCATCAGTGATGTCATTTGCGATGTCATCAGTGATGTCACTGGCCATGTCATGAGTGATGCAATATATGAGGTCATAAGCAGTGCATTGCAGGGGTTGTAAGTTATAGTTAGCTCAGGTAACAATAGCTGCTGAATTTCAATGGTTTTGTATGAGTGAAATCTGAGTCTAACTATGACATCCCTGTAACCTTTGTTTTTTCAGTGAATTTCTAAGATTTTTGAAATTCTTTTTCCTAACTATAACATCCCTGTAACCTTTGTTTTTTTCAGTCATTTTCTACATATTTTTTAATGTTATTCCCTAACTATATCATCCCTGTAACCTTTGTTTTTTTAAATTAATTTCTAAGTTTAAAAAAAATGTATTTCCTACCTGTAACCTTTGAGAGTGAGTGTGTGAGTGAGTGTGTGAGTGAGTGCATGAGTGTCTCAGTAGGTCTGTACATTGGGTGTGAGAGTGTCTGAGTGGGTCTGTCAGTGGGTGTGTGATTGGGTCCGGGAGTGGCTGCATAAGAGTTTCACTGGGTGTGTGAGTATCTGAGTGGGTCTGTGAGTGGGTCTGTGAGTGTCTGAGTGGGTCTGTGACAGAGTGTCTGAGTGGGTTTGCGAGTGCATCCATCTGTGTCTAAGTCAGTCTGTGAGTGAGTGGACTCATGTCTGAGTGGGTCTATGAGTAGGTGTGTGAGTCTCTCAGTGGGTCTGTGAGTGGGTACATGAGTGTCTGAATGGGTCTGTGAGTGAATGTGAGAGTGTCTAAGTGGTTTTGTGAGTGGGTGCATGAGTGCCTGAGTAGGTTTGAGAGTGGGTGCGAGAGTGTCTGAGTGCATCTGTGAGTGGCTGTATGAGTGCCTGAGTAGGTCTATGAGTGCATGTGAGAGTGTCTGAGTAGGTCTGTGAGTGGGTATGTGAGTGGATGCATGAGTGGATATGTGAGTGTCTGAGTGGGTCTGTGAGTGGGTGCATTAGTGTCTGAGTGGGTCTGTCAGTGGTTGTGTGAATACCTGATTGTGTGAGTAGGTGTCTAAGTATCTGTGTGCCAGTAGCTGTGTGAGCGACTGGGCCACAAAGGAACCACACCTGCCCCTTTATCCAACAATAGTCCACAGTTTTGCACAAAATATCTACCCAAGTGGAGTACTATGTACTGGTTAATTACTAAGTGCTACCTCCTTGGGTAAGTGCCCAGTAGGTATTCTACACTACAGCTCTGTAATGGAGCACAAGGAAATGTCACCAGTGACCTGTGCGCATTTTGCCAGTGTGAGTGTTCCTGGTGTGTCTTTTTCCAGTAATATGTGATCACATAAATCCTCCTACAGAGAAGACAATGAGACTACAAAGAGGTAAATCTCCACCAAACAAGAGTCTTTCTTAACTATATGAAGTAAGTGCTTCTTTGTTTGGTGAAGCTGTCTTCATATTCCTCGGCAGCAACAACGCCTCACCAAAATAGGCAGGAAATACACTTGGGGGGCGCTTGTTAAGCTATTCATCATCCTGGCAAAAAGCGGGCAGACCTTTGCATGCAACTAAGGTGGGCGGGGCCAAACTGCGTTGTTTCCAAGTGATTTGTACACTTAAATGCTCCTGGCAATTTAAAGGGAGAAACATGGACTCTGCACTCACCAGGTAAGGACAAGAAACCACCCACTCATCACAGTCACTACAGATTGCACTCCAACAGATCAATGATGCATTCACCTCCATGATCGTCTTTCAAAATGGATTTGCTGTGAAAACACACTTGCTTTGCCTTCACCAAGCCCAGGAGTTAGGATCATTTGCTCTTTAGAGAAGTGGAGCTTCAGCTGGGCACTAGCTCTGTTTATATTTTTAAGTGCATCCTGTTGAGGTTTACTTTCTGTGAAATGAGAACCCCATCCCCCTGGGCCTGGCCATGACTTAATGGGAAGGGGGCTGCACAGCCCTCCTCCCCAGGCCAATTGCAGTCCCAGGGACCCCTTCTACCGGGGCCAGGCCAAATCTTATTGGGGAGGGAGGCCCGGTCACAATTGTATAAGGGAGGGGGGCAGTGCCGGCCCACTACCTGGGCCAATTTTGTCCCCAGGGTCCCCATCCCCCGGGACCTGGCCACAAACAAATGGGGGAGGGTAGCCATGCTGCACCCTCCCCGGGCTGATTCAGCTCCTGGAACCTCATCCCTGGGTGCCCTGGAGCCTACCCAGGCACCCAGTGTGCATCTTCGAGACTGTGGGGGGAGCCGCAAGGCCACCACGGTCCCAGCTGGCACCCCGCCTTCTGTGGGAGCCGACATTGCTATTGCACATAGGGAGCTGCTGGAAATGCAGCTCCCTGTGTCCAAGAGCAATAGTTTCATCTCATGTCTGCGGGCAGGGAAAGAGAAGAAATCTCTACTTCCAGTAAGCTGGAGCACTTTGACAGCTCCCGCCCATGGGAACAGAAGTGTTTGCTTTTGCTTAGTGGAAGCTGTCAGCCAAAGATGGCTGCCAACACTTCCTGGTTGAAGTACTGGCAGCCAATCAGAGCTCTGCAGATCTCTGCATGAGCTGGTCATCAATCGCAAAGTCGTTGCGGCCACAGATATACAAATATTAGATTTCCTTTAATATCTCGCAAACTACTGAACGGATTTATACCAAATATCAAAAAGCACAATCTGTGGACCAAAAGCTAGCATTCTGCCAAATTTAGTGTAATTCCGTCAAGTGGTTCGGACTGCATGTGTGTGTGTCTGTGTCTGACTGTGTTTGTCTGTCTGTTGGGTCCAGGGCATGTTCAGGGAGATATGAATGTGTGAATGTTGTGATTATAAGCTGTGTTAAAATACCACATTAAATTATCTTTGAATTCAATATTTCGAGTGATTTGCCGAAAATATAATAATACTGATCGTATATATATTACATTGGCATGAGGACAACACTAATATTATTATAGTACACATAAAAATAACACGAAAGAGGAAGACCAGGACTAACCTCTCATATCCTTTCACTGTCTCCTTATTTTTTCCTCTATTTTTTGAGGATGGGATAAAAAAAACATGAACCCTACTCCCCAGAGTACTTCCTGTTTATTTTTTCTGCCTCTGCAAATAGTCATCACAACAAGAAGATTCAGTACAAGCTATTAGTTGTCGCTATAACAAATGATGGCTCTCCTTGTACTTTGCAGAATTTCATTAACTTTGCTTTTGCACTGGTTTGGGAGTTCTGTCGTTTTGGGGAACATGGTTGGTATTTATTGCTTTTGTATATCCTCATATAATACATAGTATACCATTAATCCATAATTGTCTCCAACTGGGTCATGTGGTCCCTAGATGGGTGGTGGGACACGTCATATAGTGCTGGTATGAGAAAATTGTATAGTTTTGGCACGAGAAAAGGGTATTCGGGCTAATGAGGCCTATTGGTAAGCAACCAAAGTAACCAAATCATTAAAAATGTTTAGAAAGACTTTGGTTTTGGTAACATAAGGCAGTGGTGCCTTTAGGCACCATTGACCTAATGGAAATGCTCTCTTTTCTGAACCTAGGATATTAATTCAATTAAGGCTTTGGCATCAGGGGCACCAAAGCCTGGCATCGTGGTGATTCGAAAAAAAATCCACTGCCTTCCTCCCATATACGGCCAAACAAACACAGACCGACCTACTCTGGAAGGGCCGACCCCTTGCCATCTGGCTAAATGGTAAATACTTAATCAAATGTCGACATAAGGGTCCCAAATTGACCACTATGCACTCACGAGTCACCCAAAGGTGTCCAGAACTGATTATCAGTGGACAAATTAAAAATAATTGAGGGAGGCGGAGGGACACAATTAATAATTTAGCCATGTAAAACAAAAATACTCTGCTTTCTCAGTCATCTTCAGCTTCATTGCATCTCATGTGATGATGTGTTTGTGGTTATTGTACTTCGCGTTATTATTGGAGGTGCTTTGTTTGCATTTTTGAACGTGCATTATTCTCCTGTGCATTATTTATTTGTGCATTAATATCAATTACATTGACTGCGGTGCGATATTTATCCTGATATTATCAGTTTTGAATTATTCTCCTTGGCATTATTGGTGCTGTGTAGCTCTCCGGGACTTTATTGATGGTGCATCATCTCCCTGGCATTATTGCTGAGATGTTTCCCTTCTCATTATTCTCTGTGGCTCGATGTTGTTTGTTATTCTCTGTGGCATTATTGGTGGTAGGTTATTCTGCCTGACAGTAATTTGAGGATGTTATTTTCTTTGACAATTTCGGTAGTGTGTTGTTCTCCTTGGTATTATTAGTTGTCCATTGTGGAATCATTACTTAATTCAGTAATGTTCATAATGGGTGTAGTTGAATGTTTACGTCCTGCTGTTGCAGAGTTGCCTTAGGTTTCCAGATGAAGTCATAATTTTACCATTCCTTCTTACCTTGTCAGCCGTTTTGCTTTAGAATAATTCTTTCATCCGTAGTTGTAACTGGCGCTCTGTCCATTTCGTTTAAAAAGACGTTGCCGTATTCAGTTAAGTGATTCTGGATTTTAGAGCTTATCAATTATAAATATGGGAACTTCTTGACAAACATTCACGTGAATTAGGAAGAAGCAAAGTCAAAAAAGTGTCTGTGCGGCACATTTGTGTTCCATTGCAGCTGCGGAATAAAACTTGAGGGGGCCACCCTGAAAAGTACATGGAGGGGGCCCCCCACAGGACGGACCCATCCAGGAGCCCCTGCCACCCCTGCACAGTGCCGGAGGGGGCCCCCTGGAGCGGAGGGGGGTGGGGGGGGGCGCACTGCGGGGGCTACTGTTACACCACTGTGTTACTTTGTAAATTAAGTGACTTATTTACAAGACCCATGCCCCACCAGTGCGTCACTTTTAACATGGTAAAAAGTGACGTATCGGCAGCGCGAGGGGCTTGTAAATAAGCCCTGAAGGACCTCATTTACAAGAAACTGGCGCATCGCTGTGTTAAAGCAGCAATGCATCAGTTTTCTTGTGCCTGTGGGAGAAACCCTTGCGCTACCCTGGATGTGCCGTATTTTCAATACGGCGTACCATGGCGCAGGGTTTTTTGGTGCATTGCTGGAGTTGACAAGAAAACTGACGCAACTCTAACAATGCGCCAAAATACATAGGGGCTTATTTACAAGCCCCTTGCGCCTCCGGTCAGCCACTTTTAACATGAGAAAAAGTGACTTACCAGCGGCGCAAGGTGCTTGTAAAAAAGCCCCATAGTGCCCACTTGTATGTGTGACATCAGCACGTAATGTCACAAATTGTGACATTACGTACACATATTTACCATATGTGGCTCACTTACCTCATAACTTGATTGCATATAGCAATCAAATCACTGCAGCTGGTGTGGTCCCATAGGCACAGCCAATGCGTCATTCCTACGACTTGGTTTGGCAGGAGTAGGGATTGTGATGCATTGGCAGCAGAGCGGCAGGATACGTTAAAAAAAAACGTGGTAAATACCACTGCGTCAGTTTCAAGGTAGGCATTTCCGACGGAACGCCTACCTTGCATAAATTAAAATATGAGACGACCCAGGCGATTCTCATGCAGGTGAAAACAGACGCAGCCTGTAAAAAAGTGACACATCTGCATCCATGTAAATATGGAGCAGAATCAGCACCACCGTTGCGTCACAAAAAGTGACACAATGGCGGCGCAAGGGGCTTGTAAATAAGACCCTAAGGGGCACATTATCAAGAACGGCGTTAAAAATTATCGCCGGTTTAGCGGCAGAAAACTGCCGCTAAAGCGGCGATAATGGGCTTGATAATATGCCCTTGAAAATTCCAATAGAAGCCCATGTTCTGGTGTCAACATGGGCTTCTATTGGAATTCTCAAGGGCATATTATCAAGCCCATTATCGCCGCTTTAGCGGCAGTTTTCTGCCGCTAAACCGGCGATAATTTTAACGCCGTTCTTGATAATATGCCCCCAAGTTTCTTGGAGGCTTTAAATGGGAATCCTGGTTCTGGAATTAATTAAGTGCATATTAAATCTTTTGGAAGAATATGAACAGCCAGTTACTATATATGAATTGGGTAGAAAACCCACTTAAGAGACAAATGAAACTAAAATTATATTTGTTTGTTTCATGTGAACTTTGGTGTGGATTGGTATTGGCTATTTTTAAAACAGGAAGTCAAACAAAAGTATTCCATCAGAAAGAGCTAGCATTTCACATTTTATGAAGATTGTTCATTATGGCAATATTAGAAAACATCTGTTTAAAGCTGGTTGCAGTTAAACCTTGCTTACGCCCCCAAGTCATGGAAACCGCTGGTCAGGCTCCAGCAAACATTGCAGAAGCCGGAGTAGCCCCTATGGGAAGTAGGAACTATGGGGCATATTAGCAAGACCGGCGATAAAATTATCGCCGTTTTAGCGGCCGGAAACTGCCGCTAAAACGGCGATAATGGGCTTGCTAATATGCGTTATAGAATTCCAATAGAAGCCCAGGTTAGATGTCCTGCACATCTAACCTGGGCTTCTATTGAATTCTATAACGCATATTAGCAAGCCCATTATCGCCGTTTTAGCGGCAGTTTCCTGCCGCTAAAACGGCGATAATTTTAACGTGGATCTTGCTAATATGCCCCTAGATCTTCAGTGAGAGAAAGGAAAGTACAGAAGACTTCTTAACACTAACAGACACTGGACCTAGGCTTGTGGGACATCGGCCAACAATCTATCAAAAAAAGAATTTACTCATTTTTTTTCAACTTTGAATTTGGTTTTTCATTCTTCTTATTTTTCTGTTTTCCCTGGGCACTGCCTACTCTGCCATTTTGATTAAAATATTTCTGTCAACTTCCTGCAAGAATGTCGGCTTAAAGCTTAATTTAGAGTTTAACAGGGCAGAAGCACTGTGGCAAATCGCCAGTGTTCCTACTATTCCAAAGTCACAATTGCCGCCTCCATTTTATTTCTGATAGAAGAGCTTTGTTTAGAACAACAGCCCTGTTACAGGGCCATAAGGTAAAAGAGATAGTCAGCCTGCCCTCTTTAGGGTGAGGCGACCTCACTCGTTTACCTTACCTGGGACTGCCATGCAAGGCACTGTGGTCCCAGGGAGGGAGATCTTACAATGGCTCCCATCCCATGCACAGCCAGAAAGCTCCTCATGCATTGTTTTGCCTTCAAGAAACAAATAAAGTAGAGCGAAACAATGTAGAATGAAACAGAAACAAGTGGAGTGAATAAGCTGCTGATCAATCAGAGAATTATTTGGTTATATGTGTTGTGCGCCTTGGGGAGGGGGGAGTTGAGGGACAACATGGAAGGTGATGGGGTTAGCAACGGGACTCTCTCTATGGCCATGATGGACTAAGTGCTCCCACTCGATTACCTATAAATATGTGGGCATGTCAATGCTACCATGTGTTCATTTTAACAACTTTATTTTGGTTTTAAGAAACATAGGACATGTTTCTTAAAACCAAAATAAAGTTGTTAAAATGAAAACTTTGTGGATTGGGAATGCCGTCCTCTTGGCAAAGATTGACTGCCTTCAATGGAGCCGTCACAGCGACACCTCTGCTGAAGGCACAGGCAACCCTGGTCTGCATGATGGGAATATCTAAATATATTACATGGGATTCTGTAACCCTGTAAATAAAAACGCCTCTAATATCTTTATAATAGGTGTCGTGACACACCTGTGAGTTCTGATTTCAAAATGCCTGCTGCTAAAGGCAGCAGCCAAAGGGAAAGGCAGGTCAGGTCATGGAGCATAAGTAAAGCAGCTGTTTAAAGAATGTAAACACAACATTGCTTTCATTTCTTCTGCACTGTTTTTCTAGTTGTAAAGTGACAAACAGAAAGTAGATATTTATGTCAACGTGTTTATTCTTTGCTCTTCTTAAATAATCATAAAAAAGTTAGAATCTTTCTGCATGTTTCTACTGCACCTTTTTTAAAAACTAACTTCTATTAAAGTACTTCTAATTATTTTTTGCAACAAATAGCTAACAGCTTTTTAGATGTGTTTCATTTTGCACTAGAAATTCTATTTTTATTCTTCATACTTGCAAACATGTTCTCTCTTTCAAGAGTTAAGCACCAAGGATTTAAGTGATTTGTGGGAAAGGTGATGGTGGGATCATCTATTATGAGGAATAATATTGTATTCAATATATAATGGTTGGTCATCCACCTGCCAAAGTCTAAATGGCCCCCTTACTGTTTTTCTGCAGTGGGGCATTCTCTTATTACCACTAAAAACATAAACTCGTTATGTATAAGGGAAGCTCAAAGTTACTCCTTTTCTTTGACATTTAGAAAATAAGCCTCAAAATGTGTACAAACGAGGGGTGCAAAAAGAAACCAAATTGAAAATGTATTTCTGGTCCTCATAGGAATTGCTTCTAAGGTAATAAAGTGACCTGGCGACTTTCCTAACTTTAATATGATTTGCAGACTTCTCTTTGATACCGAGATTCAGCAGCAGGTATGCTCTGTACCAGATGAGCAGCTGGCCATGATGCAGATGAGCATGAGCTGCTGGCCACGGTGCTAACCAATCAACAGAAGAGCTCGAAATAGTGCTGACATATTAACTTGGGAACTCACCATGATACTGACCTATCAGCATGGTGCTTCTCGAATTCAACTACACCTGATTTGGAAACCGTGTTTCCTATTGGAACCTGTTCACTTCATTAAAGCTCACTGGAAGCTGAAAGGGTTGCTCCTCCCCAGAGCATAATGTGCAACATGCAATGCAATGACAACTCTGATAGCGGAAGAAACTGGAGCATTTGCACCTGCTATGCGCCGCGTGTCGCACACACAACAACTGTGCTGCTCCTGCACCTTTAGCCTGTCTGCTGCTGTCTGGGCCACTTGGACCGTGCTTTCCAACCCCACTGCTCAGGTGAGTGCTCACTAAGTGCTCTCAGCAGCTGACTACTGGTGCTGGCTAGTGGTGAAGGCTACCCACCACCAGGCACTCCTCACACTTGGGCTAGCCGCTTTGGCCACTTTGGCCACTTTGGCCATCTCAGGCTATTCCAGGATATCTCCGTAACACCCAAAAGTAAAACTCACACGTCACCTAACCACAATACTGGTGGGACTGGTGACACCCTTCACCTCTGGCTGCGGAGCGAGTGGGTGTTGTCTTGCATAACACTGGTACAGGACCGGCTGGCCTGTAGGTGGCGACTAGGCCGAGCAGAGGCTGGTGGCCGGGATCGGGGCGGGTGGAGGGGAAGCAGCACAACGTGGTAGGCGCTGGTGGCTGCTCTAGTGTGGCTTGCACCCAGGGTGCCGGGTTGAGCTGTGCCTGGCATCATCTGGCAGAGTTGCTGGACCAGTGTAATACTGCCGCACAGCTGAAAAGCCCTCCTGTGGAGTTGTGCAACAAATGATATCACAAACACAGCACAGCAACAGCTGAGGCGACTCATAGCTCGTGGCCCAAAACTCACATCAATCAAAAGGCCATAGTTATAGTAGTTAGAGTATCCCTAATCAACTTGTGTAACTCAACAGACCTGCATGGCAGCGTAACACAAGTTTTGATAAATATAGCGTGTATCTCGCACTTGGTCACAGAGGCTGCAACCCCAACCTCCTTCAGCAACACGCCATATCATATAGCGCTCTACAGCTAAAACCCAGTTTGATGGCCTCCATGGCTTGGTTAAATATGACAAGAAGCTAGCCTCAAAGCCATCAAAACTAGCTACCATGACTAGTATAAAGGAAGATGCCCAACTCACATATTACGCATAAATCTGGACAGCGTACGCATTTGAAACAGATCCCAAGGGCCCTAAAAACCAAAACATGTCATCAAAATGCAACCCATGACTGTGCAGCTTGGAAATTTTCACCGCCCAAGTGCAGACCGGGCACACCGTCACAGAATTTTTTGAGAAACTTCATGGAGTTGCCAACACTCAAGCAATCATGCAGCTAGTTAGGAATGCTTCCCCTTTAATAGAGCTCAGTGAGGTTTATGAAAGCAACACACCTTTCAATCAGTCAACACGCCCAAACACACTTGAGACAGTAGCTCAGATCCATCATTACAGTTAAATCCCCTCTGGTCTCTCTATTACTGAACTTTCATCTTTAACCGAGGGCCCATCACTCAATAATTCCCTAGAGTCCATTAAGGAGCATGAAGCCCGCAAAGAGAAATGCCCAAGGAGATTGAAAGTTTCCATCAGGATGACTCCGACGTACAAAAGATTGAAGAAGTAGCCCAAATCATAAAATCAGATATAAAATTTGCAGATCAATTAGATTCCCAGTCAATGACAACTAACTTATAGGATAGGGTATTAACTGCTCTCAAAAGAGCACTCTTCTCACAGCCATTAATGTCCCAGCTAGTGGAGAGGTGTGGTGCAGCGGCCAGGGCAGCTGACTTCGGAGCACAGGGTTCACGGTTCGATCCCCGGCTCCGGCGGCAGCTCAGCTCAGCTCAGCACCATGTGACTCTGGGCAATAGCTCACTTAATTTCCACGACGGCCCCCAGCGCCTTGAGACCCGTAAGGGTGAGTAGCTGCGCTATATAAAAACGGACTTACTATAAAAAAAAACGGACTCAGCTGATAGTCTCACAAGTTGGAACTCCAGGTGGATTCTTGGCTCCACGCATCCTCAACCTCAATACTAAAATGAACAATAAACAAAAACCCATCGCCTCCCATGATGCCCACAAAGAACAACCCAGGTTCAAGTCAGTCAAACGAGACCACAGGAGCACCCGCTCACACAGTAGTATCTTCCATAAGAACATATTTACAAATATGCAGAGTGAGCAGGGGGCACAAAGTACGCAACTGATTTAAGCAATTATCAAGAAAAGAAGACAATATTAAACAAAGAGCAGTACAAATCTCTGTAATTGATTAACAATCCTGGCGAACAGCAAGCACAATACCAGTCAACCTGAAAAACAACGTCCAACTTTCCAAAGCAGGTTGCTTACCGCACAGCAGGAAGATAGCTCTGCCAAATAATTGGACAAAACACCAAAAACGGCAGTTTTAGTCATCCACAAATCAAAAGATTTCTAATATTTCACCATAGGACGACCTACTCCACACAGCAAAAAGATAAGCCTATTAGTAACCCAGGGAGCAGAACTGGTAGTAACAGAACTCAAGCATTAGGCATTAAAGCAGGCAGCATTTTCTAATAGCCAGCTCCACAATGACGGAGATCTTTAAGCTAACGCACCAAACCTCAAATTTAAAAACCTCACAATCCATAGATGTGTACCGAGAGACTTCATCTAACCAATGGCTTCATCACATCATCAGATAATAAGCCTTACATGAACGTAGAGACAGAAGCTGACACAAAAATAATTAAGTTACGAAATGACATAAGCAAAGTTAACATCAACCAACTACATCAGTGATTTTAACACACACAACTAAGGCAAAATGTCATTCAGTGACTGCATGGAAGAAGGGCAAAAGTCCCCCTGGACAACAATGCCGATCAGTTCACAAATCTGTTTCAAGCACTCAAACTTCAATCACTCCTATGTCGTCATCATTTGGATCAAACAACAACACATACATGTGCGTCAGGTGGAAGAACTTCAACCACTGACCATACATTTGTAAGCAGCTTGAGATTTTCAATTGTCCGTTGTTTTAAATTACTCCCCGCCAAGGAAGAGATCACTGCCCAATGATCTCCTGCTGTGATATTACCACTGAAAGAGCTTTAGATATTGCAGCAGTTGGCCGTCTGTGTTCACGTGGCATCCTGTAAAGACTGAATAGGAGTTCGTTAAGTCCAGATGTCTTAAATGGTCGGGAGAACAGAAGTACAACCAAGGACCTACTAGTGGAATTTGAACATTCCATTCTGTTTTTTAGAGATTTGGCCACAAGTACTCAACTCTTTAGATGACCACTCGTGGGTCAAAAATTAGGAACCAGCTCAACCTTGCCCAGAACACAAAACACATTGGTATTTAGCTACAATTAAAATGCTAAGACTAAAACGTTTCTCCCTCAAAAGAAAAAACAGGAAATCTGGGGGCATATTAGCAAGAAGAGGCGATAATCATCGCTAACCCTGCTTAGCGTGATTTTTTTTATCGCCGGCTATCGCTGGAATATATCGCCACGCTAACGCTGTATTAGCAACGATTAGCGCTATGGCGATGAATATTCCAGCGATAGCGGGGGAAATGGGCCAACATCGCTGAAAAACCAGCGATGTTGCATGGAGAAGGGAGAACACCTTGCTGATACGACCCTGTGGTCGTATCAGCATAATCCACCCCCCATGTTAGGTATGGCTAACACCTGCTAATTGCAGGTGCTAAATAAATGGCGATGACCCCGGTTAGCGCGACTTTTCACGTCGCTAACTGGGGCCATGGCCACCTTGCTAATAGGCGATAGGCCTGTTAGCGAGTGTTTCCCAGGTTTGTTCGTCGGGAACGCCCACTTTGCATGTCATTAGCGATAAATATCGCTGACATGCAAAGCGGTAAAAACGGGCGCTAATGCCCGCAAACTGTCGCTAACTGCTGTTAGAGACAGTTTGCTGATAGGGCGATATAAATATCGCCGCTTTAGCGGCAAAAAGTGCTGCTAAAGCGGCGATAGTGCCCTTGCTAATATGCCCCCTGGACTTACAGATCTCGACATCACTAACGCCAGAGATCTGAAAAACACTACCAAAAACTTCTTTAGGTAGGGAAAAGGAAACATAATGATCGACAATGGCAAACTCTTCACAAGCTTAAGCAACAAATGGACTAAAGCAGGTTCTGGCAGCTAGTCAATGGCCTGAATACATCTAAGATTCGACAAGCAGGGAACTTGGGGGCATATTAGCAAGAACGGCGTTAAAATTATCGCCGCTTTAGCGGCAGGAAACTGCCGCTAAAGCGGCGCTAATGGGCTTGATAATATGCCCTTGAGAATTCCAATAGAAGCCCAGGATCACAGCAGAACATGGGCTTCTATTGGTATTCTCAAGGGCATATTATCAAGCCCATTATCGCCGCTTTAGCGGCAGTTTCCTGCCGCTAATGCAGCGATAATTTTAACTCCGTTCTTGCTAATATGCCCCTGATTTGTCCCAAATCTTGAATAAAACATATTAGCACACTATACTGCTCACAGGAAGGTAATAAGGATAATGTTTCAACATCCTACATCAAAAGCTCAAACCCCTTTAGTTCATCCAGCAGTGCACAGCAGGAAGAAACTACATCTGCGGTCAAGCAAGCTTTAATGTCCTGTCGGTCCAATGGTGCCCCAGAACCAAATGGAATTCCCGGCTTAGTATATATGTTGGGCGTCACTAGCTGGGCAAATATGCTGTGCCCTCTTTTCTACTGTTCATTCCAAATAGCATGTGTAACTGAATCTTGGAAAGGTTCAATCTTGTTTCCGGTCTATAAAAAGGACGACAGGTCAGACCCTGGCAATTATCGTCTCATGTCCCCTTTAGATGCAGAGGCAAAAGCATATGCCCGGAAATCTTTTAGAAGGTCTTAAAAGTTTAGCCACCTAGAGACAAAAAATACCTTTTTTATCAAACTGGCTTTCGGACCAACTGTAAGACCGCAGAACTGTCCTGTCCTACATGACATTTTATGCCATCAATTCTCCTGCCCCCTGTATTTGCACGCTTTGTATACTACACTGCGGCATTCGACAGCGTCGATCAGAGCATACTCTTGCCTAAACTGATCCAATGGGACAGCTCACAGCGATTGCTGAATGGAATTATGTCACTTTATATAGATACTTGACTCAGAATTCGAACAGGGCCAGACAACCATATCACAGAACCCATTGTAACAAATACTGGACTTAAACAGGGATGTGTACTTGCCCCTTTGTCATTTTCACGATACACAGCAGTTTTTACAACTGAATTATCTAGAGGTTGAAATTTTCACCTAGCATTGAAACTCAAAATATTCAGATTTTGCAATGTGTTGTTGATTTAGGATCTTGGATCACACCAAAGTAGGGCTTAACATGTACCCAGGTTGTATTGTATAATTACAACAAACACAATAAACTAACAGCAAATTAATCAAAAAACAAGATTATTATATTTGGAACATAGAAGAACTAAGGTGAAAAAAGTGGTCCTTATACAACTAACTTGACATATGGATATCTGGCAATAGCTCTTTGAGCTATCAATTCTCTCGCACAAAAAACAATATTTCTGCTCTTTGCAGTTTAATGCAAAACTAGTGAGCCTGTTAGCGGATGCCATCCTTAAAGTGATAAGAGCCAAGTTCTTGCCAACACTTTCTTATAGGCAACATGCTTTTCTGACTAAAATTGGCCCATTTCTACACAAGCTGCAATACAGCATTTTTAAGAAAGTTTTCCACATTCAAAACGTAACAAAATGTTTCCAGGTGCGCCTGGAATTTGGTTTACATAATCAGGAATTGGCTCATAATGCAGCTTTTTATAAATACTGCTGCACTATGAAACGTGCAAAAACTGACATCTTAAAGCATCATCTAAACAAGGTAATTGAAGACATTATCACCACCACCCAAAAAAAAAGAAAACGTGGGCCAATCAACTATGCAGAGCTATCACCAAATTGGAAATTGATACCAATTGGTCGAAATTAATTAGCATTAAAACCAAGCTAAAAACCCAATTAACTCTACTCTCACGCACTAGGCATTACTACAGTTTAGTACTCTTTTGTAAAGCTGCCATAGTATGCAACTCACATGACAAACTTACAGGTCATAATTAGCTAAAGAGCTCAATGAAAAGGGTCTATCCGAATAACATCATGCCAATGCTATTGGCCTGCTCCCAGTCACAGCATACAGAAGCCACACACTCACAAGAGCAGTATCGTTGCAGACTTTGCACAAACCACCAGTAAACAATGCTTTGCCTCATACGCTGCTGCCCGGGAGTCAGACGTTTTTAAACACATTTTTTTTAAAGAAAGACATTTTGACTTGCAAGAACATCCTGAGCTACTGTTAAAACACAGAATACATCTCAGAGTTATCATGTTCTGCCAAGTTTTTAAGCACAACGTTTACACAATTGAATGTGAACATTTGGTTTTTGAACATTGCCGTTCTTTCAAAAAGATACTTTTAAACTGCTTGGCTTAATCTTCCTTTTTATTGTTTCTCTTTTAAAGTTGCTTTTAGGTAGTGCTGTATTGTAACAATTTTAATTAAAATGAACAATAAAATTCAATTACCATTGCAATTATGATACTATCAGCATGGGAACTCGCAATGGTAGTGAACGATCAGCATGGGAACTGGCCGTGGTGCTAAACTATCAGCATGGGAGTTTGCCAAAATGCTAACCTACCTGCGTAGTAGTAACTCGACCTGGTGCTCAGAGGAGCTGACGATCACCCTGAATGTCGAACGTGGGAGCTGGCCCTGGTGCTGAAGTTGCACAAGTGTAGTGTGCTACTAACTCATAATAGTTTCACACATGCAGTTCAAACTAAAAAGTACCTAATTGCGGAGTCCAGGGAAAAATACTTATAGCAAAGGTCAAGGATAGAAGACTCATCGGAGGGTGCCAGAGTCAGAGAAAGGGAAGGCTAGTGACTAGATAGTGCTAAACCAGGGAGCCAAATTGACTGTTTCCCCCCCATAACCTTCATATGCTCCACCGTCCATCCGCCAAGGACTCAGTAGGCTGCTTCCCTGCACACTGCTCTTCTCCTCTTTCTCTCTCTCTTTTAGTCTCTCTCTCTCTAATTAACTTTCTCGCTTTGCCTATGCCTCTCGCTGTAACAGATACATTGCCTCTGAAACAGTGCTCAGCCAGAAGGACAATTGTAGTGAAGGAGTTGGAGTGCTGGCTAGGGAGGTAATGGTGTATTGGGGGAGTGGATAAATAAAGGATGGACAACAGCCAGAGTCCCGAAGAGCAGACCATGCAACCTACTTCTCTAGGTCTGGTTGGTTGGCAGTAAAGGTGATCTCCGACCCTGTCCTGTCTTTATATACTGTAAACGTTAACAGCATCATGGCCCACAAGAGGATAGCCCACAAGGGATGAGCAACAAGACTATGCAAATTTTGAAGCCTGCCAGCTCACAACTTGGTACCGTTTTTAGGTTGAGCCCACGATATTACATGTGATACATGCACTCCTTCTTGCAAGGGGTATTGGTTACAATAAAGGGCTTGGAGCTCTCCCAATGACTACCATTCTTTGTCTTCACTGTCACTATTCTTTACTGCCTCCTAATTGGCCAGTGCGTGCCAGGCGTCACTTCCTTTTCTTTATGTGGAGCATGGACCAAACACAGATTGGTTAAACTTACTTAGTGTCTCTTCACTAATCGTGCTGTGATCGAGATATGCATTTCAGGACTTTTCCTCTATTTCCAGTTGTCATGCTGCATTCTCCATTCATTATGTTTTCAAACAAATTTTTGGACATTCCTTCTTTACATTACTTACACCCACAACTGTACTACTCAATGCTACTCCACTCAACACCACTCTGTCCACTTTACACAATGCCACTCTACTCCACACCATGCCACTCTACACTACGCTACTTTATGCCTTGCCACATCACTCCACTCCACTCTACACCAGTGTACTCTACTCCATACCACTCTACTCCACATCACATCACTCCACGCCACTCTACACCTCTCTATGCCGCTCCATGCCACTGTAAGCCACTCCACTCCACTCCACTCCACTCTACACCACTCCACTCACCACCACTCTAGGCCACTCCACGCCACTCAAATCAATGCCACTCCACTCCACGCCACTCCACTCTAAGGCACTTTACGCTACTTCACTCAGTGCCACTCTATGCCACTCCATGCCACTTCACTCTACTCCTCTAGTCCACTTCACTCTATGCCACTTTACTTCACTCTCCGCTACTCCACTCTACACCACTCAACTCTACTCCACTCCACTCTATGCCACTCCACTCTATGCCACCCTAATCTATGCCACTCTGCTCTACTTCATTCCCCTCTACTCTATCCCCCTCCACACCACTGTACACCACCCCACTCTATCCTACTCTATTCTACGGCACTCTAGTCTATGCCACATCACACCACTCTACTCTGTGCAACTCTTCACCACTCTACTCTACACCACTCCATTCTACATCACTCCAATTTACTCCACACCACTCCATAGCACTCCATGCTTCTCCACTCTACACCACTCCACACTGCACCACTCTACTTTATGCCACTCCACTTCTTTCTATGCCACTTCACTCTATGCCACTCTACTCTATACCACTCCACTCCGCTCTGAACCACTCCACTCTAAGCCACTCTATGCCAGCCCACTCTATGCCATTATACTCTTTGCCACTATACTCTACACTACTATACTCTGCACCACTCCACAGCACTCTATGCCACTATACTCTATGCCACTTGTTGGACCTGTCAGCCTTAGGGTGGCCTTCCCCCAAACATTTTGTTTCACCTCCTCCATTTTTGCTGCACTTCTTTTTGTTGGCCTTATGACTCTATGCACTTTACTACTGCTAACCAGTCCTAAGGTGCTTGTGCTCCTCCCCTAAACCACGGTTGCATTGGCTTATACCCAATTGGCCTATTTAATTTACTTGCAAGTCCTTGCAGAGTGGTATACCATATACTCAGGGCCTGTAAATTAAATGCTACTCGTGGGCCTGTAGCACTTATTGTGCCACCCACTTAAGTAGCACCTTAAAATTTGGCCCAGGTCTGCCACTGCAGCCTGAATGCAATTTTAAACTGCCATGTCGACTAGGCATTTATACCCCCTTGCCAAGCTTTCAACACCTCTTTTATTACATCTAAATCACCCCTAAGGATGGCCCTCAGAAGCCTATAGGGCAGGGTGCTGTTTAATCAAAAGGCTGGACATGTACTTTTACGTTTTACACGTTCTGGTAGTATAAACCCCTAAATTTGTTTTTCACTACTGTGAGGCCTATTCCTACCATAGGATAACATTGGGGATTACTTATTACATTTAATAAGCTTTAATTTCCAATTGGGAGCTGGTTGCTAAGTCATGTTTGGTGTCTTTGAAATTGTGGTGAAATGGCCCATTTAATGGCAAAGTCAGGTTTTCAATCACAATTTTAAAAATGACACTTTAAGAAAGGTGACATTTTTCTGCCCTTAGTACTTTTGTGTCTGTAGCATGGGTCACATGTCTGGGTATATTTGTCAGTTAGAATTTATGAATTCCTCCCAGATAATCACACAATTAAAGCATTAGGTGTGCCTCAATGGGCCATCTGCTGGCAGGGGCAGGAGGGGGGGGCGAAGCTGAGCACAGCCCAACTTGCAACTGAATAGCCTGTACTCTGCCTTCACACAAAGGACATAATGACCCCACATTGTTACTGCCCCCATCTCGGAGTCAGGACTGGAGAGGCAGGAAATTCCATGTAGTTCAAACCTATGTCTAGAAGCTTCTCCCACCTTCCAATACCAGGGCACAAGTGTATAAAAAGGGAACCTCAGACACCAACTCTTCAATACACTTCTAGACCTGTGAATACTCTGCCAGGAAGGACTGCTGTGTTGCTGGAAGGACTACCACTCTGCTGGGATGATGCTCTAAATGACTGCTGATCTGCTGGATTGCTGCCCTGTTTGTCTTGCTCTGCTCTGCTACCTTCAACTTGGAGACAAGGACTAACTCTTTAACTATCCCAGGACCACTAGAGTGACTCATAGGGGCTAGTTTGATGGCCTCCTGTTCAGAGTCACAGAGACACAAAAGGCTTTCTCCATCTTGATCTCGCACCTGGACCCAGCCTGAGTGAGTCCTGGCCCTTTAAGTGGTGCCTCTCCAGTCCTGGACCCTTGGAAGTGGTGCGAAAGGTGCCCAGATTGCGAAAGTCCAAAAGTGGAGACAAACATTTATGGGTAAAAGCTGCTCTGAGAACCAGGAGGAGACCGGGACCAAGCTGCTTGCCTATCCGCCCAAGGTGCATCACCGGTCGGATTGACTTTGCTGGTTCCACCGCTATGTTCTTCTCCACAGCAGCAAATCTGTTTCAGCACTCCCTTGCTAAAGGGATATCCGACCTCGTGGAACTGTCTTTGGCTGCAGCCTATTGCCTCATCCCCCAGGAGATTTCTGACTTCCATTTCAGAGACTAAGGGGCCTATTACGATGGCGGGCGGAGATAGTCCGCCCGCCACCGTAACTGAGTGTGGGACCACCCACCGATGCTGCGGCGGTCGCGCCATGCACATTAGGATGCGCCCGCCACACTGGCGGGTGCCTCCTGTGCCTTTTCCATTGCGGGTGGATCTGCTGGCTGTAGACCCGCCCGCAAGGACTGTGCACGGCACTGCCATGCACTACAAGGCAGGCACCACGTGGTGCCTTCCACATAGTGCATGGCAATGAGGGGGGGCCCGCAACAGGCCCCCAAAAGCAAGGACCGTATGCCTTTCCATGGTGGCAACGCCGCCGTGGATAGGCCTTTGACCGCCAGCATCCTGATATGGATGGCGGTGTCTCGCAGACACCGCCACCATATGCAGGCACTTTTTCTGCCGGTCGACGAGTCGACCGGCAGAAAAGCGGCGGACGGTCTTCCCGTCCGCTGCGGACCCCCCAGCCATCATAATATGGCGGGGGGTCATTCTAGTGAGGATGGCGGGCAGATTGCCCCCGCCGGGCCGGCGTTGGCTACCGCCGGCCCGGCGGGGGTGATCCGCCCGCCATCCTAATGGGCCCCTAAGCCTCAATGTAGAAATCATCACTGCGGCTTCGACCCAAGGCTATCCGGTGACGGCGCTCCCTCTTTGAACACCTCCTCCATCTTTGCCCCACTAAACTTTACCTTTTCAGAATATTTTCTCAAGACTTTTTCTAAGTCTGAAGGTAAGTGCTGGCCAGGCCCAATACACTTCTTGTATCCAAACGACACTCCATTGCAGTCAGCTGAATATATGTCTTTACTATGCATGCTTTACATCACATGCCATTACAACGCGGTCGTTACAACGACCGCAGTGTTACATCGCGAACCATTACATCGCAAGTCATTACAACGACTTGCTGTAGGGGGCGCGCTGGACTTAGGAATAGTATTATTTACTATTCCTACTCCAGTTTGTGCAATAGCAGGCAATATTTTCTTATTAATTAATTATTATTTGGTTATTAATTATTATTTATTAATTAATTGATAATTATGTTAATTGTGTTATATTTTTGGGGGCGGGTTGTGGGTTTATAGGGGAATAGGGTGGGAAGTAATTTAATTATAATTAATTAATTCATATTTTTTATTAATCAATATTTATGTATTTAATATTTTATAATCTTAATTGCAGTAAATAATTAATTATTAATTAATTATTAATTGGTTATAAATTTTTATTAATTTATTGTTAATTGTGTTAATTGTGTCATTTTGTTAGCAGTGGGTTGTGGGTTGATAGGGGAGTAGGGTGGGAAGTGATTTAATTTTAATAAATTTTTTATAAAATATTTATTTAATGTTGTTTTATAGTGTTAATTGTGTGAATTAATTTATTAATAATTGTTTATAAATTGCTTGTTAATTGTTATTAATTGAGTAATTAATTGTTAATTAATGATGTTAATTGTGTCATGTTTTACGACATTGGTGGTGTCATTTATAGGGGAATATGGTGTGAGGTAAATTATTTTTAATTAATTAAGAGTTTGTTAATTAATGCTAATTAATTTGCTGGAGTGGGAATAGTCAATTATTCCCCTCCGTTATCCCACACTTTCCCTACTGTTGCACTGGATTGAGTGGGAATAGTAAATTATTCCCCTCCGCTATCCAACACTTTCCCTAATGTTGCACTTGCTGGAGTGGGAATAGTAATTTTTACCCCTCCGCTATCCAACACTTTCCCTACTGTTGCACTCCCTGGAGTGGGAATAATAAATTATTCCCCTCGGCTATCCAACACTTTCCTTACTGTTGCACTTGCTGGAGTGGGAATAGTAAATTATTCCCTTCCGCTATCCAACACATTCCCTACTGTTGCACTTGCTGGAGTGGGAATAGTAATTTTTACCCCTCGCCTATCCAACACTTTCCTTACTGTTGCACTCCCTGGAGTTGGAATAGTAAATTATTCCCCTCCGCTATCCAACACTTTCCCTACTGTTGCACTTTTCCTAGGTGGGAATAGTAATTTTTACCCTTCCGCTATCCAACACTTTCCCTACTGTTGCACTCCCTGGAGTTGGAATAGTAAATTATTCCCCTCTGCTATCCAACACTTTTCCTACTGTTGCACTTGCTGGAGTGGGAATAGTAAATTATTCCCCTCCGCTATCCAGCACTTTCCCTACTGTTACACTTGCTGGAGTGGGAATAGTAATTTTTACCCCTCTGCTATTCAACACTTTCCCTACTGTTGCACTCTCTGGAGTGGGAATAGTAATTTTTACCCCTCCGCTATCCAACACTTTCCCTACTTTTGCACTCTCTGTAGTGGGAATAGTAATTTTTACCCCACCGCTATCCAACACTTTCCCTACTGTTGCACTCTCTGGAGTGGGAATAGTAATTTTTACCCCACCGCTATCCAACACTTTCTCTACTGTTTCACTCTCTGGAGTGGGAATAGTAATTTTTACCAGTCCGCTATCCAACACTTTCCCTACTGTTGCACTCATTGGAGTGGGACTAGTAATTTTTCCCCTCTGCTATCCAACACTTTCCCTACTGTTGCACTCACTGGAGTGGCAATAGTAATTTTTACCCCTATGCTATCCAACATTTTCCTTACTGTTGCACTCACTGGAGTGGGAATAGTAATGTTTACCCCTACGCTATCCAACACTTTCCCTACTGTGCACTCACTGGAGTGGGAATAGTAATTTTTACCCCTACGGTATCCAACACTTTCCCTACTGTTGCAGTAATTGCAGTGGGAATAGTAAATTTTTACCCTTATGCTATTCAGCAATTTTCCTACTGTTACACTCAATGGAGTGCAAAATGTAGGTTTGAAAATGTATAAATATTTTAGTATTTTATTTTATAATATAATGTTTTTATTCTGATATTTTATGTTATAGGTGTATGTATATATATATATATATATATATATATTTTATAGTTAATTTTTATATATTTATAATGTTTTACAATAAATTAAAGTTATTAGTTTATTAATAATTTTACAGTAAATATACATTTATATATTACATTTTATATATGTATGTTCAATTTTTTATAAACTAAATTTGTTTATTATATTTTTTTAAATGTATATTATATTAAAGTAATTTTTTAAGTTAATTTTATAATATAATTGTTTTAACATTATTTTTTATATAGAAAAAAAGGATATTTTGGACATCGATATTTTTTACATCTATATATTTTTTTCGATATTTTTGTCATTTACATTTTAAAGATAGGATGTCGATATTTTGACTATTGATATTTTTACATCGATATTTTTGTGTTCTATATTTTTGACTTTATGTCAGTGATTCATTGGCAAAGCCAACGGCTCTTGCATAGGTGAAAGCCAATGCTTGTTTAAAAATGTTTTTCAAATTTCCTAAATGCAAATCTGGTGAGCTCAAAAAATGCCACAAAGATTGTCTTGTGCTGCGCCATACTCCTTCTACATTCCATTGGCATACGAGTCTCCTCCGGGGCTGCTAAAATGCATTGGGGGACATCCAGAACTGTGGAAATTTCCCATGGTACTTCAGAAAAGTTCCCTCTGGATCAGGGAAATTACATGGAGTGGGTGTCATCAAAACAAATGCCTCCAGCATGATGTGCCATTCATAATAATGCTGTGAGGACTTAGCATTTTTTAACTGCGCTGCTTGGTCCAAACTCACAAAAAATCTGTGGGCATAATTCAAGTTTGCCAGTATCAATGGGAATCCTCCCTTTGGAGAATTTACTTTGGAGTGGAGCCAGGCTCTGAGATTGCAGTGTGTGAAATTATAATTTCAATGAAAATGTTATGAGACGTTCACAAGTTCCAAGTTTATTAGGTTGTTAACTCTGCACAACTTTGCCTGAGGATGAACATTTCTTGTATGTACACTGAACGACAGCTTGCATTTTTTCAGAATCTGCTCCAAAGTATGGTGACATGGCACCAATGCACAGTAATACATTTCAGGAAGAAAATGAAATGGATTGATACTTAGCAATTAACAGTAGTGATGACTGATTCAAACAACTTTGTATATTACTTTTTAGCCTAATAAGTAAGTGTTAGACCTGTCGTCTTTGGTGTGATTTCCCCAGTCTTTTGCTTCTGACCTACTGTTTTTTAACTGTGCGTTGCATTTTGTTTTTACTGGTTTTAGGACTCTGGGTACTTTACCACTGCAGGCCAGTGCTAAAGTGCAAGTGCTCCCTGTATAAATTGTATTGGTGACTGGATTATCCATGAATGGCATATTTGATTTACTAATTAGTCCCTAGAAAAGTACACCAGGTGTGCCCAGGGCCTCTAAAACAAATGCTACTAGTGGGCCTCCAGCACTGATTGTGCCACCCACATGAGTAGCCCTGCAAACCTGTCTCAGACCTGCCACTGCAATGTCTGTGGGTCTGTGTGCAATGTCTGTGGGTCTGTGTGCAATGTCTGTGGGTGCAGTTTTAATCTGCCATTTCGACTGGCAAGTGCACCCACTTGCCAGGCCCAAACCTTCCATCTTACTACATGTAAGTCACCCCTAAGGCAGGCCCGAGGCAGCCCCATGGGCAGGGTGCAGTGTATTTAAAAGGTAGGACATGTACCGGTGTGTTTTATATACCCTAATAGTGAAATACTGCTAATTTACTTTTTTCATTATTGCAAGTGCCATCCCTCCCACAGGGTAACATGAGGATTGCCTTGAAATATCCAGTGGCGGCTGCCGTCAATTAAAACTGGTAGGCTGGTAAGGGCAGGGGGGAGAGGAGAGGTTGGCAAATAAAATAAAAAAACAATAAAAACCACTTACCTGCTGTTCCACTCCGCTCTGCTCCAGCTGCCGGACACCTTGTTCCTCCTGCTCCTCGCGTCTCGAAGCTTGAAGTGGATGGTCCTAAGGATACAGGCTTTCCACCCAATCCAGATGCTGCTCTCTAGAACGAGATGGTGCCTGGGAGCCTGTGGGGTTTCTCTAACTCGGCTGTACAATACAGCCGGGTTTGAGAAACATAAGTGCACCTGTGTGTTTGGCTGACCTGAGATGGCCGGCCAAACACATATGCGCACTGACAAGTGCAGAGTACTCCTCCCTTCCCTGGCCGGCCCGCCCCTCCTGACAGATATAAGTAACTCCGACAGAGATAAATAAAAGTATAATAACAACGTATTATTATCGTTTTATTTATCCTGTGCTAGCAGTGAGGTGACTCTCCTTTGCCATTACGGAGGAGCCACCCCTGGAAATATCTTTTAAGTGTACTTGCCCATTGGGAGCAAATAGAGGATTGGAGTTTGGGGTCTTTGAACTCACAATTTAAAAATACATCTTTTGGTGAAGTTGGTTTTTAAATTGGGTGTTGGAAAATGGCTCTTTCAGAAAGTGGATGTTTTCTTGCTTAACCATTCTGTGCCTCTGCCTGTCTATAGAATCCACGTCCGGGTTGGCTGACAGTTAGGCTCTTGTTCATTCACTCTAGACAGTCACACAATGGGGGCTGAGGTGTGGCTTGCATATCCTGATGGGCAATCACCGGTCTGATGGGCCATCCTGAGCTAGAGTGGTGGGAGGAGTTGTCACTGACACCTGAATAGGGCTGTACCTGTTCTCACACAAAGCTGTCTCCACCCCCCTGTAGTGTGTCTGGAGCCAGATCAGGGAAACGCAGGGCCTTGTGCACTACAAAGACTTTCCTTTGAAGTTTGACTACTTCAAAGGCAGAAAGGGCTATAAGTATTGGACCTCTGACACCACAAAATCAGAACACTTCTGGACTAAGGCCTTTCTGCCAGGAAGAAGACCTGGATGCTGTAGGAGGGGCTGACACTCTGCCTGTTGCTTTGTTGTGCTAGCCTCCTGCTTGCTGCTTCTGTCCTGAGAGAGAGCTTGTGCGTGCTTGTCTCCTGTTAAGAAGTCTCAGGGCCATCAAAGACTTCACCTACCAGTGCCTGGGCTCTTTTGCTGAGACCCCTGGCTTGCCAAGTGATGCCAAACTCAGATCCTGGGCCATTAGAAGGGTAACATGATGAGAAAATCCATGCATCGACTCTCAGAGTCTGTTTCCTTGATGCAGTACTGCCGTGCAGCTGAAGAATCGATGCAGTGCCTGCTTTGCGGCTGAAAAACCACTGCAGCCCGAGTGCCAAGCACCGTGTCACCGACTCCGATGCAGCCCCTGCTTCAGGGCTGAAGAATCGATGCATCGCCTGCTCGTGGCTGTGAAATCAACGCAGCGCTGGCATCTACGCAGTACGTCTGGATTTTCAACGCATCTTCCCTCAACGCGCATCGACATTGCCCAGCAGTAAGGAACCGAGGCCGCATTTCCGTAGATCGCTGCATCTCCTCTCCTTCTAGTAAGAAACCGACGCATCACCTCCTCTGACAATAAAGAACCGCCGAATAGTGGAGGAATCGATGCATCACCTCCTTGGCAGTAAGGAACCGATGCATCACCTCCTCTGGGAGTAAGGAACCCATGCATCGCTTTGCTTATCCGGTGCCTCAGCTCCCCTGTGCCTTTTTCGGCTTTGAATTTTTACGCATCCAAGATACTTTGTGCTTAAAGAAACACATCCATAGATTTCAATACACTGAACTTATTTAATCTTTGAAAATTGATTATCTTGACTTGTGTATGTTAGATTTTTGTCATTTTGGTCTTGTTTTATTCAGATAAATATTGGCTATTCTAAACTGCTGTGGACTCATTTTGTAGTGTTTTCACTGAGTTACTATGTGTGTATGTACAAATGCTTTGCACATTGCCTCTGAGATAATCCTGACTGCGCGTGCCAAGCTACATAGGGGGTGTCAGGGGTTAGCTGTGTGACTCCCTTACCCTGACTAGAGTGAGGGTCCCTACTTGGACAGGGTGCAAACCACTGCCAATTAGAGACCCCATTTCCAACAGTAAGTCACTTTGAGTAGCCTGTGGATGTTCAGACATTTCTCCCGAGCAGTGGGTACCATAAGGCTCAGGCTGTACCTCACAAATTACATGTAACACCTTCGAATGACATCTGGACTGTCTTTGCTCCCATTAAGAGGAGGTATGGCAAAGAAATTCTGATTAGAGTGCCCTTTTAAATGAAGTGCTAACACTGACTTGCTTTCTATTGAGTACAGAGCTACTGCGAGTAGCTACCAGTTGTTAAGAATGACTTAAGGCTTAACACCAGGGGCGGTGCGTCCATTAGGGTGCTTGGGCGTTGCCCCACTAATTAATTTGAGGCACGAGTCGAGTTACAAGCGTGCGTGCCGTTGCTGCCGTCACTCTCTGTCTCACTCTCTCACTGAAGGCAGTCGGCTCAGAAGGGGGCGGGGCAGCCGCGGCAGGAGTTCAGTGCAAGTGCATCGACGAATGTATCAGGTGGTCGGCGGAGCGCACAACAAGAGTGCGCAGGTTCTGTTTAGGGCTTAAAAATTTTGCGATCAGCCCGAACATGCGCACTAGGCTGCTCATTAGAAGAGCAAGGGTTGTTCCATGCCGCTCTTCTAATGAGCAGCCTAGTGCGCATGTTCGGGCTGGTCGCAAAAATTCTTAAGCCCTAAGCAGAACATGCGCACTACTGCTCAAGCCAATCCTGGCGCTGCTGCTGGAGCAGCGTCTGGATTGGCTGAGAGCAGGCGGTACTTGCCATCCAGCCAGGAGCGAGCGTGACGTCAGAGCCTCCTCGTGGAGATAGAGACACCTCGTGTTCACTGCTACCACGGGTGACGGGAACTGGCTGCACCGGACCTGCAGCAGCGGCCGGGCGGGCACCAGCGGGGAGCCCCGGTCTGATTGGTAAGGTAAGGTTTTATTATTTGTTTATTTTTATTCCCCCCGCGCTCCCCTCCCCCCCCTCCCTCCCGCGAGCGGCTGGGCATGACACTTCCCACGTTTTGCTGAGTACCTCTCTTACCCCCTCCTCCTGAACGCGGGATCTCGTGCTGACAGAGCCGAGGAAGCTGAGTTTTCCCCGGCCTTCCCGTGGCGGGAATTTCAAAGATGAGTGTCACTGTCAGAGAGAACACCTGCAGCCCCATTCAGAGACCTGGCAACCGAGGCCAACGGGTACAGTGGGGCGCGGCAGCAATTTGAGCAGCTACATAACACTTAGAGTCGCTGCAAACTTTGTTTTTCTCGCATTAAGGAACAACCTTTGTTTGGAAGGTTCCACCCCGCTGCTATTGCATAAAAGAATATTAAGTGCTGGGCTGGAGTGGCGCAGGTTCACATCTGGCACAAACCAGTGTTTGGCAAGTTGTTGTTAGCCCTCTCTCTTTTGCAGGCCTGTGTATGGTGGGCCTGTGGCCTCCAGTTCAGCGTTTCCTAAGCGGCCTGTCTTAAGATAATAACAGCTGACTGACACACGTTACCACAGATCTCGAAATAGACAGCTCTATAACATCGGAATTTCACTATTACAATAGATTTCCATCCTTGACCTCAGCTTGGGCTGGGCGTGTTACAGAGCAAACTGAGTTAAGCGATGCTGTGCAGTAGGGGCAATGCTGTGAAAATATGAAGGCTGTTCTGAGTGGAAAACTGGATGCTGTAGTGCAGAGTAGGGGACACTGTGCACCTGTGAAGGAGGAGCTGTACTGAGTGCAGCGAGGCTCCGCGAGGTGCAGTACGGCAGAACTAATAGTGCAGAGTGAGCTCAGAGGGCACTGTGTTAGGTACAGTATTGCAGTGAGCACTTGGTGTTTTTAAAGCAATGCTTGGCGCACATGTAGTTTCGGTGAATGAAAGGTCTGGTAGAACTGGCTTCATGGCCCATTATCTGCACCACGTGATATTCTGTCCCGGCCTGTACTCCTGCCGTAAGTCCTGGATGCTTGGAAGGAGATTGCAAAGCGGTATTACTGGTGACAGCGCTCACAACAGTATTTTAAAAATGAAAATGTCAAAATGTACTTTTTTATCCGAAAGGTTTTAGCTATTCTGGTGTAGATGAGTGTGTGAACCACAAACTCGACATTAAAACTGATACGAATGGACACTGACTTTTGGAAATGTCTTTGCTTATTTTTTTTTATAAGTCCTTTCTTGCTTTATTATGATTAGTTTTTAGCGTTTGTGATTTTTAACCTATTGAATGGGAAATTAAGATACGAGCAGAGGTGTTTAAGTAGACGGGCGCAACATCATTTGAAATGCGGCGAGAAGACCTTCCGACTGCGTAGTACCGTGGCCACACTGCTTGTTTTCGAAGTCTTGTAGATTTGGGAAATTACACCGGTTTCACTTGTGCCTTCCTTTGTGAGCAGATTGGCTAAGCTTCTAAAAGCATTACTGTTATTTTCCGGAGTGAATCCTCTGTTGGTGCAGCAATTGGTTGCACAGACAGATGCGTATTTTCATGGCATATGTGGGTTGTCTCACAGGGTATGTCAAAACTTTCTGTGACTTTGTGCGAACAGCTTTCAATCTGCTGGCGTGGGTATTTATTGGTGGTTTATCTTCCAGTAGCATTAACTGATGGAGGGTAGGGTGGCAAGATTTTATTTGGGGTAAGTTAATGTCCCTGCTACAGAAAAAACACACTGCACAACCTTGCAAAATAAGCCAATACTTTTAAAACTCGTTCAACAACGTTTTATATAAAACAATCTTTATATTAATACAGGTGTTTTTAATGCCTTCTTAATTTCATGTTCCGATCCGGACTCTTGCCAGTTTCCTCACCTCTCTGTTGGCTGCTGGGTGTCAGTGGTCGGGCTTCTTAATAAATTCCTTTTCTTAATAATTCATCACTCTAGAATCATTACATGTGGCCTTTCAGGTGGCAATCAAGATCTGCCTCACCCTCTACAGACACCATACTGAGTCAATAGCAGGCATCGTCCATTCACAGCACCTTAAGAAATGTCGAAAGTACCAATGCAACCTTGAAAGTGCAGCGTGCTTTACCGGGGAAGGTTGACAGAAGCAGGAGGCTATGCAGAGAAGGGGCATTTAGGTCAAACCATCACTTGTGAAAGAATAACACACAGTGGCACAGATAGACAGAGCACGTGGTAGGCCGACGTCTGATATGCATCCAATTAGACTGACAGTTTTGCCAGTCACTGTCTTTGTTAGAACAGATTCAGAATTGTTTTATTAACCTTCCTGCTTTCTCAAATTTGCTTGAAAATGCACCATTTGTCCACTCTTTTTTCGAACTTTTCACGGGGAGAGAACGCCCCCGAACCCTCTTAGGTTGTTCAGGCTCACTCGCTACGCTCGCCACAGTGCACTACAAGTATTTATTTTACGCCTCACCACTTTCAAATGTCACCAGCCGCCACTGCTTACCACCCAGCAATTTCCTTTTGTCTTAGTGACACAGAGCCAGCAGACCATGAGGCTGCACTTCCCGCTGCAGAGGAGACCAGCGGACTACAAGGCTATCACAGGAGCGGACATCGGTGCCATAATGCCCGCAGCCAGGGGCGTAACAATAGCCCCCGCAGACCCCGCGGTGCGGGGGGCCCCGAGCTCCAGGGGGCCCCCTCAAGCACTGTGCACGGCATGGGAGACTGGTAATAAGGGTCGTTCCTCTAAAAAATTATGTGGGAGTCAGCAGCAAAAGTAAAATACCGGAAAGATGCTCATCACAGAAAATAGTTCGAGTTTTGGGGGGATGGGGCAGCTACGTACGTGCCGGTCGGGCGTATGGAGTGATTCGCCTTTGAGGCACAGTCCGGCTTACTGATGTCACGATGGTGGGCGTGGCCATTGTAAGCATGGCTTCTTATGCTGGTACTGTGGCATTGGCTGATTTGGCCCAGGGCGGGATAAGTACAGCAGAGCGACAGGCAGGGCAAGGAAGGTCAATGTAGAGGGTGGCAAACGCAGGCACAATGATAGAGCAGTCTCCCCCCACCTTAAGGTTTATTTGCTGTGACAGGACAAGCTGAAGGAGACGTCCTGCAGCGACTTCTGTGCACACATGCAGTATGGCCCCTTGGTCAGAGCCGGGCCGCTTGAGTGTGCAATCTACTGTTCTGTCGGCACTTTGGTGTCTTGTTATTTATCCTGCGCGAAAGGCCTAGCAAGTGCAAGACTTGAGAGGATGAGATGAGACTTGGGGAGAGGATGTGGCCTTACGGCCAGAGATGCTGACTTTGGAACTGGGGAACCAGGTTCGAGCCTTGGCGTCGGCTCAGCACCCTGTGATTCTGGGCAAATCACTTATTCTCCCCGCGCCTCCCAAAAGTGAATTAGTCCTTGTGTAATGTAAGGGTGCTCGTGTAAGGTGCTCCAATACCTTCAGGTCGAGTTCGCGCTATATAAATCTGCAGAAAAAAAAAAGACTGCTGCTGAACGGGGAACTCGTAGACCGTCAAAGATTTGCAGTGCCACACCCCCCCCCCTTCATTCCCTTGCTCCCGATGATCGAAAAGTGGGAGAGTGCCACAAGAATATTAAGTCACTTTTAAGAGCTGCTGAAGCCTGTCCTTTTGATCCCAGGCCCTGGATAACTTACTGACTGGGAACTCGCCAGCAGTGCATAACTGGCACTGCTGCAGCTTGGACTCCTGGAGAGGTGTGAATGTCCATGTGAAGTCAGGTGAGAAATTCCTTTATCACTATGTGAAGTCGCCCTCATTGCCCACAATTTGAAACCGAATAGGAGGCCTAATGTTACCTGCTGTTGACAAAAGCCCACATTTTTTAAAACTTTACAATCATGTATTAAGGTTTGAAATTAGATTTTCAAGAGACAACTACCCATCTCTATGTCCGATGTTAGAACACAGAAATGTAAAGTGATCTCATGACACCTGTAATACCTTATTTATAGCAGGCTGCTCGGCCGTTAGCATTCTGCATATCTGGACTTGGTATTTCATTTTTTTGATAACCATAAGCCAACGAGTCCCAGAATAAAATATGCTTCAGGTTTGGAGGGAAGTGCAGAATACAGATTTTTTTTTTTTTTTACAATTTACTGCTGGCTTGCAACTTTACAGATAATAGATCTCCTCACAAAACTGCCCCCGTCCATGATTATAGTTCTGACACATACTAGACCCCGTTCCTACTCTGAGGTTACAGCAAGCTACGCAGATTTCCTTGATGCCACCTGCTATGCTGACTAATATTCGTAGAGGAGTCCCAACATCAATCTAAATCAGGAGTGACCAAATAATAGAAGATTTGTGACACATGAGATGGTCACGGCTGAGGTGTGTGTCCATGTGTAGCTGTCTGTAGCTATCTATATATGTAAAAGAAAAGAACTCCTTTCCCACACCATCCTGACTTCTCTTTCCTTTTTCAGTGACTCCTTTACCTCCTCAGCGTCTTCTCTCTCAATCGTACTCCTCCACTACATGTGTAACTTACAGTCACTCCCACATTCCTGTGAAGGCCCACACTGCACACCTGTGGCCTTCGGTCCCTACAATTTAATAAAAGAGGTACTGCATAGCAAGGGAGCTCCCAGATGTTGGGAGTCTATATGTGAGCGGAGGGTTTTTTCTGAAATCAGTGGGTGCTACAGAGCAAAACTTAGATGAATTGCTTGAGCTTTGCCTGAGCCTTAGTACCGCTGGGTTCAACTTGGGCTTCTTGAGGTACATTACACGAGCTATGCCAGTGTTTCAGTGCTTGAGCAGCATTGACACTGATACAGAGCATGGCAGCAGTGCATTTATAGAATGATGTGTGAAGTTGAGCATGGCAGCAGTGCATTTACAGACTAGTTTACAGTGTGTGCATTTGTAGAGTTTTGTGTAGTGTGTGAAGCACAATTATTTAAAGAGCAGTGTGTGATTGCAGTTATCACTTTAAGCTAGGCCCTAGGGCTTGAAATCTTGTCTACTCTCCGTGCCCTCATCCAGTTTGGTGGTCCTCTCCCCTCCCAATCCATTTTTACAATCCATGCTTTTTCTGAGCAAATACCTAACACGCCTAAACACAAACCCTATCGCCGTTGCCTTCAGAGATGTCACAGGTGTCGAGACACATGCTTTTCATATATTGCGCATGTTCCCTCACCATGGACATGTTCTTTAATATTTTAAAGTGCATCTCCCTGATCCATCTGTCTTCACATTATTCAACTGATTGATTCACTAGATATGCTCACTTGCTTTGCAACCACCCCCTCCCTACTGATATTCCCTGAGAGCTGGCATTCTCTCTATGCCTACCTTTCCTCACTTTCTGCGGACATGCTCCCTGATATTTCACCCATGTCACAGGATCTCTTCTGCACTAGAACACACTCATTCTGATTTGACGTTATCACTCCCCTTGAACTTGCACTTTTCCTTCCTCTCTTTGAAAGAGTGCGTCTTTTTCTTGATGAGTAACTTTCTATGCCCCTGTACCAGAGCCATTGTGCCCCCTGCACTTCAGTCACCTAAAACTTTAGGATGTTTCTGAACATGTCCCTTCAATTCGAGACAGATATTCCTTGTGCCAGAATCCCTCCAAATGTGGTCTCTGAAGTCTCCTACTTCCTTTCGGAAGCTGCTTCTCTCCATAAACAGATGTGCTATTCTCTGTGCGTATGTCATTGTGCATGTATGTCTCTCTTGTCAGGTTAGAAGTCATTTGTGCGAAGTGTTTCATTGTTTTTTCTGTTTCTCCTAAATCTTGGAAGACTTCCTAATGAATAGGTATAACATTCAAGTGATGAAGTGTTGGAAATCGAGTTTCTGGTTGGCTAAGGTATGCACCTAAGTCAGACAGAACCCACCACTCTAGTCAGGATAAGGGAGTTACACACCCAAGATAACCCCTGCTCACCCCTTGGTAGCTTGGCAGAGCAGTCAGGCTTATCCCAGAGACAATGTGCAAAGCGTTTTGCACAACACACACACACACACACTCCAGTGACACACTTACACACACTACAAAAGAGACTCCACACAGTAGTATATAAAAATATCACCTATATTGTATATAAACACATTACAACACACTCACATAAATCTCAATCAGTTTGCCAACTAGGCAATTGTCATAAGCATAACAGTTAGAACATTGTAATACACACTTTTAGATTGCTTATTTAATAAAATCACTTCCACTGCACATTATAGGAAGGGCCTGCAAACAGGACACTTGTTCTATGGTCTTCAGAAGGGTAAAGAAATACCACTTATTACCATCTACAATGACCACGTGTAGTGAAGGAACAACACCAGGATTACAACGTTGTTGTTAGCACTATGGTGCCAATGATCTTTGAGCACACCGTTCCGGTGCGAGGTTGCTGTTTCTGGTAATCAAGCCGCCTGCCTGAACACCAAAGCAAAATGCAGACAAATAAAGAAAATGCCCCCAACGGATTTGCACAGAGGTGGAAGGCGCCGCTACTGTAGAGGTGCACAGCATTTTGGCCCCGTGCGGCTGGTGCAGCAAGGGCGGGGCTCATGCTCCGGTCACCCGCAGAGCATCCTCTTAGCGGTGCTGGCTGGCTGGGCGGCCGCTGATGACGCCGCGTCTTCTTCGGCCTCCGGGGTGTTGCTGGGCAATGCCGGGAACTCCTGTCGGCCGCACGGTTGCCTGGCAACACTGAGGACTCCTTCGCATTGGCTTCCTTGACGAGCGGCCACGGTTGCACTTCCAGATCTTCTCCGACCTTGGCCTCTGCATACAGCGGGTGGGGGCTCAGCCCAGAACTTTAAGAAAGATAAACGCTCACTCGGCTTCCAAGGAGCGAAGCAGAGGGAGGTTTCCACAAAGGGAAACGCAAGAAAAACTCCCCAAATGAGTAAACCACAGAGTAGCTCTCAGTAAAGCACAATGGAATTTCCAGCAAAACTCAAGGAAATTCCCCTTAAAGCACACAGAAGCCTTTGATGTCCCTAAGTCTTCCAAAACAGGAGGCAAGCACACACAAGCCCTTGGAGATTCTTCACAAGTAGGATACCACAGTAGAGCAAAAAGAGTCAGACCTTTTCCTCTGCCACAGACAGAAACAGCAACTGCAGGCCAACCCACCCCTCACACAGAAACAGTAGCGCTCCTCACACAGCTCTTCTTCTTGGCAGGGTCCTCTTGTTTCTAGAAGTGATCTAAAGTTTTGGTGTTTAAGGTCCAATACTTATACCCCATTGTCTCATTGGTCTCTTTGTGGCAATGGTCTCTGAGCCCAGTCCAAACCAGTCCTGGTCTCCTTGGTCCAGCTGGACCACAGAAGATGGAGACACCGCCTATTCAGGTGCTTGTGAAACCCCTCCCAGCACTCTAAATGCAGACAAGGTCTATTCAGCCTGGCTATGAGTCACCCAGGCAAGGCAGGGCACACCTCAGACCTCCTTGTGACTGTCTAATGTGAATGCACATCCCCAGCTCCTGTCACTCCAAAACCAGAAGGTGAATACACAAACAGGCAGGGGCACACAGGATGATTAAACAAGAAGATGCCCATTTTCGAAAAGTGGAACTTTTAAACACACAATTTAAAAACAACTTTTACTAAAAGGTGAGTAATTAAATTCTGAGTTCAGAGAGCCTAAACTCCATTTCTCTATCTTGCCCCAATGGCAAGTTACACTTGTAAAATGTTACAAGGCAGCTCCCATGTTAACCTATGGGATAAACAGCCTTTCAACAGTGAAAAACGAAATACACACTATTTTCGATCAGGACATATAAAACACACCAGTACATGTCCTACCTTTCACCTACACTGCACCATGCCCATGGGGGTACCCTGGGCCTACCTGAGGGTGCCTTACATGTAGGGGAAGGGAAAGTTTGGGCCTGGCAAGTGGGTACACTTGCCAGGTCAACATGGCAGTTTAAAACTGCGCATGCAGACACTGTGGTGGCAGGTCTGAGACACATTTACAGGGCTGCTCATGTGGGTGGCACAACCAGTGCTGCAAGCCCACTAATAGCATTTGATTTACAGACCCTGGCACTCTCAGTGCACTTTAACAGGGACGTACCAGTAAATCAAATATGTAAATCATGGATAACCAATCACAATTTACACAGGGAGCGCTTGCACGTTGACACTGATCAGCAGTGGCAAAGTGCCCAAAGCATCTAAACCAGCAAAAACAAAATCACGTACACAGTCACAAATGCAGGAGGTAGAGGCAAAAAGTCAGGGGAAACCATACCAAGACTAACATGAAGCAACCAGCAAATGTAGAGATAGGATTGTGCATGGAGACTGGAGCTGTGAAGACCATTCTGAGCTGATTGGAAGCATTGCACTCACCAATGAACCCTTTAGTAAGTAGGGGGTCTTGTATAGAAGAGGGGGGCCCATACTGTTCAGTGGGCTCTGTGCTGAGCAATGTGCCCTGTTAATTGCTGAGTGGAGAGCTCTGAACCTACATGTAGTATGTACTGAGCAGATAGGACTTCAATTAGCGCGAGGACGCTCCTGCTGGAGCAGCTGTTTTGCGCTTTATAAATCCCCTTTATTCATTCATCTTAGCAGAGTAGTCCTATACTGAGTATCTGGGGATGTGAGCTTTATCCTAACTAGAGCTCTGCACTCTAATAAGTATGTATGGAGATTTGTATTCAGAAGGGTGTCCTATGAGTAAGAGCTATGTACCGTGCCATGAAGGGACAGGATTTTGCAAACCAGGCCATTCAGTATTATGCCATTGGTATCTTTCGACTTGCTTCTAATTAATTTTCTTGAACCTTGTGTTGTAAAATGTACCAATCGAACTCCTGTTCCACTTGGGAAGGCCAACCCCGAACCATCCTCTTTCACTTTGGTGTGCTTGCTGTACTCACTTGCTCCTTCAACTTGGATCTCAGCTTTTCGCTCCACCTCTTGTAGGATCCACCAGCCGCCACTGGTGCATGGGTGGCAGGCCCCTGATCTGAGGGCTCCTAACTGAGTCTGGAGCGTGGGGGGGACCCCTCCATGTTCTTTGCAGGGGGGCCCCCTCAAGTTTCGTTACGCCACTGCCCGCAGCACGTGGAGCTTTAATACCGACAGCTGAGCTGGACATGCTGCTGAGTTACTAGCAGTGGCGCTGGCCACTGTGCTGAACGGCTACTCGAGGGAGCTGTCCGGGCACTTTCAGTACCGAAAGGGGCCTAAAAAATGAATCTGCTCCTTGTGCCGCATCACCTGCAAGGCGCTGACAGTGGTTCTGAACTGGCATCAAGGATCCAGGCTTGGCTGAGGATAGATAGAAGACGGAGCTGGCTGCCCTGCCGAATCTCTGCCACAGGAAGCCTCGAGAACTGACCGTTGTCCTGAATTATTATCAATGTAATAACAGCATCGACCTGGCGGCGGAGGCCCAGCGACGGAGATGGACGGTGATGCGAATTGTTCTCTACGCAGCGCTGCTGCGATATGGCTTCATTCAGTAGGAAGCCCCGGTGCTCAGGAAGCTGGACAGCATATCACACGGCGCTGTCGACGGGCGCGCGACAGGAAAACAATCTCGATTGTCCTTGCTACAAGTTGGGTTGAGCAGTATCACCGAATGGATTACCTGTCTGCCCGATTATAACTGTCCTTCCTGGTGTTTCCACACTGGGATGTCTCAGGTGCGGGAGCACCGGGTCAATTCTTTTTAAGAAATCACACGTAGCTTGTACTATAAATGCAGCATAGTGACAGCCCCTGCCCAACCCACCTCTATGGCAAGATGCAACACAAAGCACCCCTGTCAGACCTCCCAATAGGCTCCACACTCCTTCCTTCTGCCCCCTGCCCCGCACATGCCGCTGAAATCCCATTTACCGCCTATTCAGAGCAGGGGATTTGTGGGAGCTTTAATCCCAATGGAATTGGAAATTCTATGTGGAGAATCACCTTCGAAAAAAGTGAGTCTCCATGGATATTCGGTATTCCCTGGGGATTAACCTAGAATAGCTGGATTTCGGTGCTGAGATACTAGTTGGAAACACGAGTTCAAGCACCACACAACCCTGCACGTAAATCCACCTATCACAAATTCGGGCGCCTGTACTAATGCACTTACTAGGGAGATATTTGAATTCTAATTCAAGCCGGTTGACTTCATTTTACCCAGCCTTTCATCATTTTTATGACTTTAAAATGGAAACCTTTTAGAAGCCACTAAGTAACCATTATCGTGTGCAGTGTCATTAGGATGCCAGCCTATGAAACAAAAAAGCTATTATTAATATTATAGACAGAGCAAGACAACAGTATGAAGAAAATAAAACATTTATCTGAATAAAGAACATCCTCTATAACTTTACAGATAGTTCACTCTTACCTGATGCTCTCTGAACTCACGCAGTATTTGCAGCAACCAGCCCACAGTTACATGACAGAACAACAATATCGACATATTAGAATATTGTGCCAAAAATACAGTTTACAAAAATATCGAGTTTACGTGCTTTATATGTAAACTACCAAAATATTGTGTCAAAAATATCATGGAGGAGAATATTGTCAAAAAAGGTAAGTATATTGAAATATCAATTTATATATGTATAGCATTATAAGTAATGTTTTAAAAATCTCAAACTATAAAATAATCTTATTAAAAATAAAAAGTTTTAATAAGTAATATAAATGTATATATCTCCACTTCCACTCCTGCTCCTTCCCTTGGGTTTGCGGAAAGCAGGCACCGATACTGCGGAAGCTGGTTACAATATTTCTTTATTTCTTAGCGAAACAGCAAAAAAAACGACACGTTTCGGTGGTCACTGCCACCTTTCTCACATAGCCACACACATACACACCACACAAACACATACACACACACATATATATATATAAATATATATATATATATATATTTACACTTAAAAATAACATCAAAACAATAATACTGCTAATACTGGTTTCCTATCACCGTCTGTATAACTGTTCTATGGAAAGGAGAAGGCATGCAAGGGACATTTCCCTCCTATTTGTGAGTTCCCATGCTATGTATTGATTGTGACTGAAATTGCAGTTGCAAACCATTGAAAGGTAACTGACTCCAAACTTGGAGCAGCAATCACTTTCCAAAGTGGAAACTTCCATTGTGGTTCAGCTTCTACTTTGTGAACTGCAAATGGACAGCCTCAGATGAAGCAGACAGTGATCCAGGTGACCGCTGCATGTTCCTCCCAGTGCCAATTCTTACGTCAAAAACATTTTTCAAAAGCACTCCCTGCTCCTTTAAGTGCTGCGGGCTGCTTAAAAAATGTTGACAGATGAAGAATGTGAAGGAAGGGACGGAGATCTGCTGTTTATGGCAGTCATCCACCTCTGCCTTCGTACGCCTTCCCATGGGTCACAAAATGCCTCTTGCCACACATGGCAACGAGGTAGGAGATCTTGCAATCTCATGAGAATGTGCATTTGGCATGGAAGTGGATTAGCACACTAGTCACCTTGCCAAATGAAGCCCAGTTTGCAACTGTGTGAAAAAGCTACTACTGGTTTGTTACCAGCACTTAATACACCGGGCTCTAAGCAGTCTATTTTTCATCAAGCCCCATCATTCACCTTGACCACATCTCACAAAACTCTGCAAAGTGCACCACTCATGACACTACAAACTACAGATGTGAAGAAAACATCTTGTTGTTGTATTGTAAAATCGCGGGACAAATGAGGTGGCAGGTTTCATTGTATTAAGAGTTCAAATACAAAAAATATACATTGCGGAGTTCACTTCCAGCGTCATAAAGTGGAACCTAGAGTATTACCCCCAGGTCCCTCTAGTCCTCGTCCCCTTCATAACAAATGAGATAGTCCTATCTCGCATACAGAAAAAAAGAACAAAGGAATGCTGGACCTACCCCTCCCCCTCCCTCTGGGAGTACATAAGCGTACAGGTCCCAGCATTCCTCCTGTTCTTTTTTTCTGTCTCTGCCTATCGGAGAGAGAACGTTGCAGGAGCCTCTTGCTCCTGTATGTGCTGGTTTACTCACGGGGATGCTGCCGGGCGAGTGTCCTCGTGTCTTTTTCTTGTTTCCTCACCCTCCCTGCCGGGCTTGGGGGGTGTGGTACGCACCCCGTTTGGCCTCCTGGTGTTGCTGGGGTCTTCTGGCCGCCCCTCCTGGCTTGCCGGGCTTTGCTGGGGGGAGCGCGGCGTGTACGGCCGACGGAAGGAGGGTTGCTGTGGTTTCGCCTTCCGGGTCGTGTTGCCTGTCTTCCGGGTTCATCGGTGCGGCGGAAGTCAGGCATTTCGAGGCGGACTCCTTCGTTTGAAGTGCTTTTAGGAGCCCGCTCGGGTGAGTACCGCATAGCGGTTTTGGATGTGTTATTTTCCTGCCGGTTTTCTTGCTTCTGCGGTTTTGGGGGCGTACTTTCTCCTGCTCTTCACCTGGACTCTTGGTTTCCTTGTTGGCTGGCTTGCTGGTTCACAGTCGTCATGGGGAAACATGCTCGTAAGAGCCGACATAGGGAGCGCTCCTCCTCCTCTGATTCTTCCTCCTCCCCTTCTCCTGCCCGGTCTCGGCGTCGCAGGGAGTGCGGTGATGCCAGGATTAAGCGTCTCATCAAGGAGACTCTTTGCGAGATGGGAGGTGATGGTGCTCATTCTAAGGGCACTGGTCCGGTGTCCTCTGGCTCATCTGGTGGCGAGGCTGAGTGGTTGGGGGATTCTGAGCACAAGGGCAAGTACATTGATAAAGACGTGTTGGCTGGGTTGCTGAAACATGTCAAATCTAACATGGGGTTTCCGGATGGTGAGGCTCCCAGTACGTCTGGTGGTCCCTTGTTGCGCCAGTTTCAAAGCTCTACTACTGTTGATGTGCCTGTTCATCCTTTTATTACGGATGTCCTGCAGCGGGAGTGGGTGGATCCTGTTCGGATCTTGCTCCCTCGTTTCATGGCTAAGCTTTATCCTTTGCAGGATATGGCTGCGGATTTGCCGGACTCAATTCCTATTGATTCCTTTGTGGCCAGTCTAGTGGGTCGCACTTCCTTGGCGGAGGATGCGGTTCTGAAGGATCCAGTTGATAAGAAGGTTGATTCCTCCCTTAAAAGGTTTATTCTGGTTCTCATTTGGCTTTGAGGGCTGGCGTTTATGGGACCTATGTTTCGCAGTCCTTGCTTTCGGATCTCAAGACCCTGTACCAGTCTATGGACGATGCTACTGACTGTTCCGGTCTCCTGGAGCAGATTGAGAGACAAGTGGAGTTCCTGTCGGATGTGTCCTTCGATGTGGTGCGGGCCTCTGCCCTTTCCAGTGGGGCGTGTGTGGCTGCTCGTCGCAATCTTGTGTTGCGGGACTGGAAGACTGACTCTGCCCAGAAGGCTTGCGCTTTACGTCTGCCTTTCAATGGGAGGATGATGTTTGGGGAGGAGTTGGAGGATAAGTTACATAAATTGTTTAAGGAAAAGAAGCATTCTTCTTCTTTTAAGCAGGCCTCCGCTGTTTCTGTTTCCTCTAGACCTAAATCCTTTTTCCGTCCTTCCTCTCGTAGGCAGTTTTCTGGGGCACGGGGTAGGTTTTCTTCCGGCCGTGGCCGGGTTAGGAAGGCTAAGTCCCCCCCTCCCAAGCCGCGTTCCTGACTATATGACTGGGGATCCCGGATCCTTGGTAGGAGGTCGGCTGCGCTTCTTCCTGCCTGCCTGGGTGCAGTCCTGTTCCGACGCTTGGGTGTTGGACATCATTCGCATGGGTCATGTCATAGAGTTCTCATGTCCTCCTCCAGACTCGGGGGTTCGTCCAACTCCTTGGCCGTCCTGTCTGTCCAGGAGGTCCGAGCTGTCTCTAGGGATCGATGCTCTTCTTCAGAAGGGTGCGATTCAGGAGGTTCCTCCTCTGGAAGTCGGGCTGGGGTTTTACTCTCGGATTTTCCTGGTTCCCAAGGTGACAGGGGGGTTCCGCCTGGTCCTGGATTTAAAGGCCCTGAACAAATGGGTGGTTCGTCTGCCTTTTCGCATGGAGACTCTTCAGCGGGTGATTCCGTTGGTGCTTCCGGGTTATTTCATGTGCACCCTCGATCTTCAGGACGCGTACTACCATGTCCCTATTCATCCCCGGTCCCGTCGCTTCCTGCGGTTCTGTGTTCAGGGGCGTCACTTTCAGTTGCTGGTCCTGCCGTTCGGCCTGAGGTCTGCTCCACGTGTTTTTACGAAGGTGGTCGCTCCGGTGGTGGCTGTGTTGCATCTTCGGGGGATCCTAGTGTACCCTTACCTCGACGACTGGTTGATCCATGCTCCATCTCGGTCCCTGTTGTTGGAGGCTCAGGGGGTGGTGTGTTCTGTGTTGAGGGTTCATGGGTTTCTTCTCAATCTGCCCAAGTGTCAGCTGTCGCCCTCCCAGGACTTGACTTTCATCGGAGCCCGGTTTCGGACCGATCTCGGCAGGGTGTTTCTGCCCGTGCCTCGGGTCTTGACGTTGGTGTCTCTGGCTCGGCGGTTCCTGCGGGGGGGTTCCTTTCCGGTTCGCCTCTGGTTGCGTCTTCTGGGCCTCATGGCGGCGACGGTGTTTACTGTGGCCTGGGCTCGTTTTTACCTCCGTCCTCTCTGGTTGTACCTTCTGTCTCGCTGGAATCCTGTTTCTCGCGAGCTGGATTGTCTTCTTCCTGTGTCCCCTTCGGTCCTCCCTGCCCTTCTTTGGTGGACGGTGTCGGCCCATCTGTCGCTGGGTCTGCCTCTGCAACCGTCTTCTCCGGTCGTCCTGACTACGGATGCCAGTTCTTTCGGGTGGGGTGCGACCTTGGGTTCCCTGTCCCTTCAGGGTCGTTGGTCCCTTCGGGAGAGTCGTCGTTCGTCCAATTGGAGGGAACTGTCGGCGGTGTTCCAGGCTGTGATGGGGTTTCGGTTTCGGTTGCTAGGTCGCCATGTTGTGGTGAGATCGGACAACACGGTGACTGTTGCTTACCTGAATCATCAGGGGGTGTTCGCTCCTCCTCCCTGAATTCGGTGGTGATCCCCCTGTTCTGTTGGGCGGAGGGGCATCTGTTGTCTCTGTCGGCGGTTCATATTCGGGGCGTGGACAACGGGGTGGCGGATGCCCTCAGCCGTTGTTTCCCGCCTCTCTGGAGTTGTCTCTGACTCCAGTGGCTTTTCGGCTTGTGTGCGGGAGGTTTGGTCTTCCTTTTCTCGACCTCTTTGCTTCCCGGCTCAATGCCCAGCTGCCACGGTTTTGCTCCCGGGGTCCTCAGGTGGGTTGCTGGGGAGTGGATGCCCTGACCATTCCCTGGCCGTCCAGGCTCCTCTATGCTTTCCCTCCTCTGGCGTTGATTCCCGGGTTTTGGCCCGCCTGTGTCGGGAGGATCGAGTGGTGGTGGTGGTGGTTCCATTTTGGCCTCGGAGGTCTTGGTTTCCGACTCTGCGGTTGTTGGCTGTGCAGGGTCCCTGGTTTCTTCCTCTGTCTCCTTCCCCCTGCGGTCTGCTCCGTCGCTGTCTCTTCTGAGGTTGCGTCTGTCGGTGTGGAAGTTGAGAGGCAGGGTTGGCGTCGGAGGGGTTTCCCTGAACATTTAGCTGTGGCTCTTCAGGGGCCCCGTCGTCCATCTACCCTCAAATCTTATGACCGTCATTGGGGTAATTTTCGCCATTGGTGTTTGGCTCTGGATTTGTCCCCTTTGGTGTGTTCTTTGCAGGTGGTGCTGCAATTCCTTTGGGAAGGTTTTGAGAATGGTTTGGCTGTTTCCACTTTACGGGCTCAGTGGGCTGCTGTTCGGGCTTTCCGTTCCCCTTGGGGGAATTTGTCTGATGTCAAAGATCTGGTTTCTCGTCTTCTTCGGAGTTTTTCTCTGTCTCGGCCGGTGGTGCGTCCTTCCTTTCCTTTGTGGGATCTGCCTTTGGTTCTTCGGGCTTTGGTGGCTCCTCCGTTTGAGCCTTTGTCGGAGGTGGACGTTAAGTTTGTGACTCTTAAGGTGGTCTTTCTTGTGGCTATTACTTCTGCCCGTCGCCTGGGGAATTGGGGCCTTGATGGCCCGGGAGCCTTTTTGTCCTTTTCCACGGATGGGGTGGTTCTCCGTTTGGATTCTGCTTTTGTTCCGAAGGTTTCCTCCCAGTTTCATCGTTCTCAGGAGTTGGTGTTACCGGCCTTGGGGTCTGATCTGGACTCTCCGGGGATCCTCCTTGGTCTTTGTTGGATGTGTGCAGGGCGTTGCGTTTCTACTTGGAGCGCACTGCAGAGTTTCGGAAGTCTGACTCCCTTTTTGTTTCCTTTGGGGTTTCTTCTCATGGGGGAAGGCTTCTTCTGCCTCCATTGGTCGTTGGCTGAAGCAGGTCATTGCTTTGGCTTACTCTCTTTCTGGGTCTCCTCCTCCTGCGGGGGTTCAGGGAGGTCTACCCGTGGGATGGCTGCTTCCTGGGCTGAGGTTGGTGGTGTTCCCCTGTCTGAGATCTGTCGGGCGGCCACTTGGGCGTCCTCTAATACCTTTATTCGGCATTATCGCCTTCAGAATTTGTTGGGGGATGATGTTAATTTTGGTTTGGGTGTACTACATGCTGGGTGCTCCTGAATTTCTTGTGTTTGCTGTTCAATAAATCCCTGGCCTTTTGCATTTCTGTTGGTTCTGGTGGTTTTTTGTTGATGAATGCCGGAGTCTGCTTGGGTATTCTCATTTGTTATGAAGGGGACGAGGACTAGAGGGACCTGGGGGTAATGTCCTATTACTTACCGGTAATCTTCATTACTCCTGGTCCCGTTGTCCTCGTCCCCTTCATGGCTTCCCTCCCTCCCTCCCTGCCTTGCCGGCCTTCATCTGGGCTTGGTATTGTCAGGAGGAATGCTGGGACCTGTACGCTTATGTACTCCCAGAGGGAGGGGAGGGGTAGGTCCAGCATTCCTTCGTTCTTTTTTTCTGTATGCGAGATAGGACTATCTCATTTGTTATGAAGGGGACGAGGACAACGGGACCAGGAGTAATGAAGATTACCGGTAAGTAATAGGACATTCCCACCCCCTCCTAATACTCAGACTACTGAACCCATGGTCACTTCTAAGACTATGGAGTTCACTGCCGGCACACTCCTACTACACATTAGAGCTACTGAAGATGTGCTGATGTGTAGGATTCTGCTTACAGCTACCATTCCAGTCCCACTGCTCGGTTTGATGATACGGCTCCCAACTATTATGATGCGCATGTGCCTCATACGGACGGCTGCATGGCCCGGACTTTGTAATGTAGAGAAAGCTTTAGCTACAAAACCCAACCCTCAATACATGCAAGAGGCTCAATTTGAAGCTACAAAGATGTCTTGTGAGTGTGATTGTCGTGACAGACAAACCTCAACAGTTTGAAGGTGATTTTAGCAATGATATCTAAGCCTTTCAATTTTATTTTTAAACTAAATGGTTTTTATTCATTATAAAGGCCATAAATTAAGTCAAATTCCATTCTTGTAGCTCTTCGAAAAAATGACCATTTGTATTAATGGTTGCTACAACCAACATGACAAGCCCCTTTCTCAAGGTTGTTAATAAAGCATATGAAAGCATTATATTACTATATATATTAAACAATAATACAAATAAAAACGTAATTTAAACAATTTCGATTTAGAATCCCAAGAAACATCATCATTAACTGTCACAAACCTCACAGAAAGTATATACAGGTAAAATATATATATATTTCCGCAAGGCATCCATAGGACAGCAGAAGACATGTACAACAGAATATGTTACATATTCATCATCAGCACCCATCGTAAGTTTACATTGTGGTCTCTTTATTTCTCTTTAGAATTAGATACATAAAGCAACACATCTTGTACATTGAACAACATTAGCCCTATTGTACACATACCCCCATAGAAAGCATGTATCAAGTCCTATCAAGCATGGCAGCACCATGATGGTTATGAGTTTTGCACATTTATTATGAAAGGGTCTTGAAGGCTAAGTAGTACATTTAGACGTAACACATGGTAATAGTATACTTCAGAGTTATTCTTATTTTATTGAATAAAGTTCATTGCAAGGCACTAGCAACAATTTTTTCAAATTTTTGACTTATCTGGAAACCATGAGAGAATGAAACTCACCTAGCCCCAGCCTACTTAAAGGAACATTTTGTGTGGTATATTCCTGGCAGAACACTGTGCTCCTGCTCAGCAAATTTGGTGAGGGTTGCTTCCTTCAAACGCGCTACATGGGGGGGAAGAAGCTTCTTCAGAATCACAGCTCTTCATTGGAACCGCCTGCCACCCGAAATGAAAAAAGCGCCTTCACTCTCGGTTTTCAGGAAGAGCCTCAAAACCTGGTTATTTAATCAATGATCTTCGTGCACTCAGTTCTCGTCTGCTCCCTTTTGACCTGCACAGCTCCAAGACGCCTCCTTGCGCTTTACAAGTTGTTTCATTCATTCATTCATTCATAGATAGTCTCAGTGAAATGCAAGATTTTATGATATGGATCAACTTCAGTGTAATTTTTAATAGGTAATTTCAATTCTTAAACATGCACTTGATTCTCTACTATCCCCCAAATATACCATAGATTGCCAATCTATGATGCCACATAAATACAAGCAATAAAATATGTCTCATTAGTCCTCTTACACATAATAAGATATATTGTAGAAACCTAACACAATGTCTATTAATATCCAAATATCACTTATAATTAGGCCTGGGCAGAGTTCGCAGAGTTTTACTCTGCGGAACTCAGCAAAGTGCCAGAAATACTGTGCCGTGCTCCGCTGAGTTCCGCCAGCAGTGGAGTCTGTTAAGTTGCACTGCTCACACTGATTTTTAGTGCCAGGAGTTGTCCTGCACTCTAAAATCAGCGCGAACGGCACTACGCGTCGTGCCAGAGGGCACTGCTGCTTTCTGCTGCTCGAGTAGACATGTTACTTGAGCGGCAGCTTCCTCAACGCGAGCATCAGATGTCTCATTGTGAGTAGTCGTGACCTGTCGTGACCGTCAGCATTGAGAAATCTCGCTGGGAGGAAGTCTAGTGCATGATTTTTTCCTCACAAGCACTTGCCAACTTAACGTTGGCAAGCCTCTCTCGAGAAAAAAAATGTGCGTCACTTCGCGGAGTCTTTCGGAACTCTGTGCGGAGCTGGCAAAACTATGCGAACTCCGCTGGCAGAGCGGAATTCTTCGCCCACCCCTACTTATAACCCACCAGATAAAAACTGGTGGAAACACTATCTCTCACAGTTTCAAATGATTAAAGCATCTGCCTGGCATGGGGTATCCGTAAGCAATCCAAATCACTCATTTACAATCCAAGAAAATATAACAGTAATAAATAGTGACATAATGCTAGAATCAATCAGTATCCTATGTACTGCAATCTTTTCAAATGAACAACAACTTTTGTCTCACAAGATGGAGTTATTGGACATTAACCATGACCTCATGCCCCAGACCCCCCTCCTGAAAACCAGATTCCCAATCTGTTATGAAAATATTAAAGATGACACCAGGGAGAAATGCAGATACTACTACGACCTTGACTAATGAGCCTGGATTAGATTCTGCTAAAACATGGCCTTGAAATTGCTGACTATCTCATAAATCGGCAACCAGATGTTATGTTTGTCACAGAATCATGGCTAAACGATTCTTTGATGTCCTTAATTACTGACATTATGCCATATGACTACAAAACCCTGCTCTCCTCCAACATGGGCCGTAGCTTTTGATAATTTACAAAGATCATCTTAAAGTCAGCGCTGTTCCTCGTGTGGCACTAGTTAATCGTGAATCCCTGTAGTGCATTATCTCGTTTTCAGACATGGATCCGTATTCATTTGATCTCCAGACCTCCTATTTCATATACTGAAGCCCTGAGTGACTTTACTTTAGCAGTGGGGGAACCACAGGCTTTCCTAGGGCAGAGCCTCAGCTGACTCCACACTATCAAATCCTTTGTACGCTGCCCTGTCCACCAGAGGGCTGTCAGGTCACAATTATATCAGCAATGCGCTGTTTAGGGAGCGGCTAAGGTCACTGATTATTCATGCCCAGAACCGCTGAGCAAACGGCAAAAATGTCCCTCTTGTGTGGGGAGGAAACTACATGTGCATCAGGGGGGTTTTCCTTTTGCTTTCAGAAATAAACTCTTCCTTTAGGAGTGTATTGCTGAAAATGAAAACAGAATATCATGTGGGCTCAAAAAACATGGTAGCCTTCTTGTTATTCAAGAGTGATAAATGTACCTCTGCTGCACTTTCACCACAGAGTATGATTTTCCAGGACACTCCATTTCAAGATGTGATCCAAGATTGCAGTTGGACTGATGTTTAGCTGCCTCTTAACACCTGGATTTTGGGGGTCTAGACAATTTTGCAGCAATTAAGTTATTTTTTCTGACCTCCAATAGATAGGCATGTTGCTTTACTTATGCAACAGTATGAGATACATGTAAAAAGCGGTAACTGCGTTGCAAAGTGAGCTCAAATTACATTGAACACATACATGTCTATATCTATGCCTTTCCAGCCAGTATCATTTTCTGATCCAAAATCTGAAAAATGATTATTATATCATGTACTGTGCCCTCAGAGAGGATAGTTTAAAATCCTCACAGAATTTAGATATCCAACAATATTGAATTCTGATTTTATTCTGTCTTAAGAAGCCTGTGATAATGATCTTTAACATTTCTAAGATCTGACATTAATCGATTTCTGTCAAGAACTGTGTGATCAACCTTTGTCTTCTTTACAGAAAACACATTACAAACACGTTTTGGATCTCCCACCCTCTTCAAATGGCTATGCTTTTAATCAATTGGCTCTATACACATTGACCTATATAATAATAACTCATTTTATTTATGTTTTTAAAAGTCTTCTTTGCTGTGTGCCACTCCTCATCAGTGTGTTGGTGACCCCTGTGCTGTTACAGAAATAATATGCTAACCATGCGTTTCATATCAGCGTTATCATCTATAGAGACTTCAAAATACTTCATCCCAGTTTTCATACAGACAGATTAAATATCCCATTTGCTGGCATCTTTTCATTGGCTCACTGTTGAATAATGGTATCTGCGAGGATGAATGTTTTGAAATGTGTGTACTGGCGTCATATTCTGTCATTTTCTTTATTGCATTCTGAAAATATCGGTGTATTTTTATGGCATGTATGAGTGACTGCTAATCTAAAGCACAAACCATACAGAAACTCTACTGCTTCCCAGCAATGCGCCAGGCTACATCTGTGAAAAAGGGGATACTTAACGACTCCCCAGTAATTGTTCTTGAGGGCAAATTCCTCTTTGGACTCTTAGGGGCCGATCACGAGTCCGCCCGCCATCGCAGCTGCAAAAGGGACTGCCCGTCATAGGTGTGGCGGTCCCGCAATACACATTAGGATACGCCCGCCACACTGGCGGGCGGATCCCGTATTTTTACATTGCGGCGGGCGGTGCTGCAAGCAGCAGCCGCCGCAATGTAAAAATACATGTTGTGCATTTACATGCACAACGTGACAGGCACCGCGCAGTGCCTGCCACATTGTACATGCAAATGCAGGGGGGGACCATAGGTACCCCCCATGTGCACCACCCACCCCCCCAACACCCTGGGGGCCCGCAACGGGCCCCCAACAGCAGGAACTGCCAGCCTTTCCATGGCGGCAATGCAGCCATGGAAAGGCTGCTCGCAGCCTGCATCGTAATATGGATGGCGGTGTCTTCCAGACACCGCCACCATATTCAGCACGTTTTCCGCCGGTCGACGAGTCGACCGGCGGAAAAGCGGCGGACGGTCTTTCCGTCCGCCGCGGACCCCCCAGCCATCATGATATGGCGGGGGGTCTTTGCTGTCGGGATGGCGGGCGGATCGCCCCCGCCGGGCCGGCGGTGACCACCGCCGGCCCGGCGGCGGCGATCCGCCCGCCATCGTGATCGGCCCCTTAGTGCGCTACAGCTGGCTGGAAGCAGTGTTATATTTTTCATGGAGTTGGAGCATTGACGCACCCAAGTGATAAGCTCTATCAACCTCCCCATGTAATGTCCCATATACTTCTATAAAGAATTTCTCTTTCTCCCTCACCATGAACACATCTGTCCTGTAAATATGTGGTTGATCAAGCCCTTTCAAACAATACTGTGTGCCATAAAATGGAGGGTGGCTGCCTGCAAGTACAAATGATAGAGTCAGTTCCTCTTCCAGGCAACATCCCCAAGAAAGATCATCTATAATCCACCCAACAACCCCAGAGAAAACCTCATAGAAGGGGTTGTTTTATTTCTGTCTGGCCTGAATATGCATAAGAAATCCAGTCCAAGCCTGCCTCTTAGCAATTACGAAATGGGAAAGCCAAAAAAGATGTCTCTTGCCTAAGCCTTGTGATTAATAGAAGACTCATGTGTCTCCTTCTACCAAACCAAGAGACACCTCTGATCTGCTGACCTCTCTCTGGCCACCATCCCACACACCTACAAGACCAGAATGGGAGGAAAGTCCTTCTCCTACCTCGCAGCCAAGGCCTGGAATGACCTCCGCCTCCACCTCTGGCAAATCCCTACACTGCTCCAGTTCAAGAAGGACCTCAAGACCACCCCAGCACTCAACTGAGCCATCCTCCCCTCCACCCAGTGCCTTGAGACCCTTGCGGGTGAGTAGCTGCGCTGATTTGAACTGCCTTGGACTTTGAATATAAGCTTTGAAATGAAGCTAGAACTCAACTTGAGCAGTCGAAGAATTATATTGTTCAGAATGCTTGTAGCTCTTGTACTTGAGCTTAAGGCCCTGGTGATGTTTGCTTGCCCAATGCTTGGAAGTGCTACTTATGAGAAAACACAGAGATGCTAACCCCTTTTCCTCTCCTGGTTGGGTATAAAAACACTACTAAAATGAACTTATTTTCCAGAGTTCTCTGCCTTTTCATGACTGATCTGAGTACATAGAGTGTTCTTTGGGAGCTAATTTTTTTTTAAAATAACATATATGAAGCCCACTGTATAAGGTTCAAATATATGTTCCAATAACTAATGTGGTAGACACAGATGGTTTAGAACACTTGCCCTGAATCGCTAACTGGTTGTGTTGGACATTAATGCTGACTCAAACACCTGACTTACTGACATCATGAATGATGAGCCACACTGGCTTATGACAGTGATAGCTTATGACAGTGATAGTAGCTGCCGGCGCCTCGCATGCCGCATGTCTTCCTGCTCTGGCTATTTTAACGATATTGTGCACTGATGTATGTCATGTTCACTTTTTAATTGTGTTTACGCTATGCTTCTGTTTTGAGATTTTAATCTATTTAGTGTTCTTTTGCATCTGCACTTTACCTGGGTGGGTGTTGGACCCCTGGGCAGCCTCTTCACCTTCACTTGATCAGCCCTCTGCCCCGGTCCGCCACGGCGTTAGCTGCCAATTGTGCGGAGAGCAGAGGACTCGCGCCCCTCCCCCTTCCTGGCAGGCACTTCCCGGCCGGCGGGCAGGCAACGGTCTAGTTGTTCAGACTGCCTATTTAAGATCATGCCGGAGCGGGCGCGCAGCTGGCGCGCCAAAGGCGCGCCTAAGGCAAGCCCGTCTGCGCCCGTCCGCGCCTGGACGTCGCCAGACGCCAGACATGCTGCCGGTTTGACGGTCCAGCAGCAGCGGTATTCACGGAGCACTCTCATTGACATTGGTAAGGGCATCCACCAGTGTACGCATCAGCCTGATGCTCCTTGGGTGGGTCCTTTCGTCTACAATTCCTGTGCTTTCAACTCTTTGGTAACCGCTAGCCCTGTATGCTCTCCCTCACCTGCTATTAAACTTCTTAGCCTTAATTGCCACTCTCTGGTCAAACACTTCACTGAAGTGTTCGACCTAATTCAGGATGAAGCCCCTGATATTCTTTTGTTAACTGAGACTTGGCTCACTGCTAACACCGTGGCAGAGCCTAACCTGGCACTGCCCCAGCGATATGCCATCAAAACCCTTAACAGAGAAGGCAGGGGTGGTGGTATTGTGGTCGTCTTTAGAACTGGTTTCACCTGTACCTTGACCAAATAAAGCATCGCAGATTCTGAATGTGCTCTGTTTAAAATCTGTGTTAATGCCAATTTTACCCTTTCTGGCCTCCTGATTTATCGCCCCCCAGGACCAAAAGGTTTTATGGAATCCCTTGTCACGACTTCGGGGCTGTTGGCTACTAGGTCGGCCAACTTTAACATTGTTGGGGACCTCAACCTGCACCTGGAAGCTAGTCAACATAGGGAGATTAGTAATTTTCTAGCGGACCTTGCTGCTTTCCAACTTATACAATATGTCCCTAACAGTACTCATTCTGCTGGCCATTTATTAGATCCTTTTTTCTCGAATCTATCGGCTCTTACAGCCTCCCCCCCACCCCATGAGCTGAACCAATCACTATTTGGTGTCATTGACACTACAGGGAATAGGACCTCCTCAAGAAACTCCTTGGAAATCCATTCTTAAATGCCCCTGGCATAAATTGGACGCTGATCGCTTCCGCGACATCCTCCTCTCTCATAGGCCTAGCCTCCCTAACAACCCAGATAGGGCCAATAGTGTCTTATCAGAATGGATCTCTCAGTCTCTTGACACTCTGATCCCTGCTAAAATGTCCCACAGCCGCAGAACACAATCTGGCCCTTGGTTTAATGACAAACTGGCTCAGGCTAGGAGAGCGTGCAAAGCCCTGGAAAGGGCCTGGAGAAGACAGTATGACCCCCCCCTGAAACTACAATATTGTGCAGCCATTAAACAATACCACAAGTCTATTCTGAAGGTGAGGGCGGACTTTTTCTCTGAGAAAATTAAGAACAGCAGCAATCCCACTAAATGTATATTCTCCTTACTTAAGGATCTTAAAACTTCCGGGCAACCTATCTCATCTCCTCTCACATCTAATGAGCAATGTGAGACCCTCGCTGCCTTTTTTATTAAAAAGGTGGACGATATATACAAAACCTTTCCTCATACGGTATCCCCAATAGGCCGTCCTATTCCCTTGACCGTCATCGGCCCATCACTTTCCACCTTTCCTGTGCTTTCCCAGGAAGCCATGCAGCTTATCTGTAATAAACTTAAATCCGGATCTCCGGATGATCCCCTCAAACCCGATCAATTTAAGATTTTTCTACCGCAGCTGTCACCTGTGTTTTGTGAGCTTATAAATCTGTCCTTATTCTCGGCTGTGGTCCCCATTGCTTGGAAACACGCTAAAGTGATCCCTCTTCTCAAGAAACCCACATTGGACGAGTCCAAGCCTGCTAATTTCCGTCCCATCTCCCTCCTTCCTCTGACAGCCAAGATCACCGAAGCCCACATTAATTCTATCCTCTCCAACTACATTGACACTAATAACTTATTGGACCCCTCTCAGAACGGCTTCCGTCCGCGGCACAGTACGGAATCTGCCCTTCTGGCGGTCACAGAACAGTTGCGTCTTTCACTTGACTCTGGAGGAACTTCAGCCCTGATCCTACTGGACTTAAGTGCTGCATTTGACACTGTGTCCCACCAGATTCTTTTGCAGCGCTTGGAGGGCATCGGCATCTGTGGCTCGGCCCTGGGGTGGCTCTCTTCATTTCTTGCGGAAAGATCCTTTCAAGTGATCGCCCCCCTTTCTGCTCTCAGACGCACAATGTACGCCAAGGGGTCCCGCAGGGCTCTGCTTTGAGCCCGACCCTTTTTAACATCTATATCTGACCTCTGGCAGCCGTGGCAAAGGATAGGGGGCTGACTGTGGTCTCATATGCGGACGACACGCAGTTAGTGATTGCCCTATCCGATAACCCTGCACGGGATGTTCAAAGAAGACTTAACAGTGGTCGCGGACTGGATGACATCGAACTGCCTCCAACTCAACGCCACCAAATCGGAAATCCTGCTGGTGGGTAGAAACACTCATCTGTGGAGTGAGCAATGGTGGCCCTCAGCCCTTGGCTCCCCACCTATACCCAAGCAGATGGTTAAAAATGTGGATGTCTGGATGGACTCGGCACTCTCCTTCCAGCCCCAAACCAAGGCAGTGGCTGGAGTCTGTTTCGGCCTCCTCTGTGGTCTCAAACCCCTGTTGGGGTTCTTTGAGGCTAATATGTGGCAGGTAATTATCCAGGCCACTATACTCTCTAGGATGGATTATGCCAGTGCTCTGTACTTAGGGGTTAACAGAGCAGAGACACAGCACCTCCAAAGAATTCAGAATGCGGCCGTCCGACTACTGTTCATGCTCCCCAGGACCTGTCACACTTCGGAGTTCATCAATAGACTCCATTGGCTCCTGGTGGAGAAGCGTGTTCTTTTTAAAACACTTTGCATTACCCACTGTATCCTTAACACCCAATCTCCTGAAATCCTTGCTAACCTTCTAATACCTTACACGCCCTCTCGTCTTCTGCGTGCTTTTGGTCAGCATCTGGTAGCCATTCCGCATGTCATGAGAGCCAGAGCCGGAGGACGCTCTTTCCGAGCTTTGGCCCCTAAACTCTGGAACTCCCTTCCGGCAAACATCAGAAGTATTCACAATCATGCTGCTTTTCGCAAAGCCATAAAGACTCATCTGTTCCCTGAATAATCAGTTGTGGCATTCTTCTGTCCGGTCTCCTATCATCTGTCTGAGCTTAGCGCTGGGACGCCCCTTGGCTGGGGCAGCCATGCGCTCTATAAATATTATAACAAAACATAACATAATGCTATGTCAGTTGAAGTATGTAGAAGGGCTGACTCTTCAGTGTTTGTGTCAGTCCTACTACATACATTCTACATATAGAATTCTATAAGCCAGTGTGGCTCAGTAGCCTCGCCCGATGAAGTTGAAAGAAAGTATTTTTGTTTTTCAATCAAAGGATTTTAGTTGATTTTGAGAGGGAGGTAACACATAACATTCATGATGTCAGTAAATCAGGTGTTTGAGTCTGTATCAAATTGCTGTTATATATGGCACGCACACACACACGTGTTACTGCAGTGGCAGTCACAACTGTGTAGTTATAGTTAGGACCTAATTAATATAAGAAATTGATTTTTTGGTTTGCTAATAAATTTGCCACCGTTTGACAAATCTTTACAAAGCCTTCTAAAAAAAAGTTTATCTACCTTAGCTTCTACCTAGAAAGTTTCAGGGTGATCCATCAAGTGGGTGGGCGAGAAAAAAACGGGGCTCCCAAAATGCTAATTCCCCATTCCCCATGCAGTTTCCATAGGGAATTTAGACATTGCTATAACAACAACCCTGATGCAAAATCTAATTTGTTAAATCGTGTAATGCACTTAAATTTACTCATGATCGACCTGCTTTCAAAGTGGAATTGGCAACCTTTTTCTGCAGCATCCATCGTTTCCTGTTACGCAGTGGTTGCAAGGAGGCGGAGCTGCGGCCGAGGCTGTTGGGAAGTTGGAGAGTTGGAGATTTGTGGCAGTTCCTGCTCCGACCCGGCCGGCTGGGGGGGCAGGACCTGGACCTGGACCTTCTTTCCCTCCCCCCTCCGACGAAGCCCCCTCCGAAGACCACGACCACGACTGCAGGAGAACCCGGCCGCAGGGGGAAGCCGTGTGCGAGTGCAACCGCCGTTAGATGGTGGTTTCAAGAGAACGAGCCCCGGGCGAGAAGCGGAGGCGGCCCAGTTAGTTCCAGGTGCAGCCTGTGTCTGCCCGCTAGGGCCCCACTCGCTACTCCAGAGGCTCGGCCATCAGAACAGGTGGGTGAGGGCTGCGCTTTCCTGCTGCCCCGTTACCTGCCCCCCCCCTTCCTGGCTGCAGCCCCAGCCCCTGCCCAGTCCCAGTCCCAGCCCTGGCTCCCATTAACACCTGCATTAACACCTGCAAACAGGGCAACAGGTGAATAGGTGAGCGGCAGCCAGAAACCTTTGCACCTTCCCCCTGCGCAGTCCAGCATCCCAAACAGGTGGGGAGCGCAAGGACAGTAACGGACAGTAACGCAAGGGGGCCACGTAAGCCTGCACGAAGGATCTCCAGGGGGGCCTAACAGAGCTGATCATCCTACCCTGATGCAACTTGGCTCAACTCAGCAGGTGATAAGAGGGTAAGGGGGGAGGATAAGGTGCCTGTGACCACTGTAGAAGCGGCTCAGGTGGTTTTGAGCACAGGGGGCTCCGCGATTCCATAGTCCCTGTTTAGAACCGGTTTTTCCCTCCTCCGCCCTGGTGCTGTCATCTGCTGTCTCCTGCTGTCTTCCGACTTCTGCCAGGGCCAGCAATCCAAACCCAATCCTAAGGGCGGAACTCCTGGCAGGGGGCTGGGGGCATAGGATCCACTCTCCTCGCAAGAGGAGTTGGGCGCATACCGCACTACTATCTAACTACTGCCGCGAGCTCAGGAGTCATTAAGCGGGTGTGCAGCGACCCTGACCTGGTAAGGCGCTCCACATGCCACACGACACCACAACATCATAGACGGGCATGAGGTCAGGAAAAGAAAGGCGGACTGTCACCAACGTTATTAACAACAGGAAAAGGAAAAACAAAATCCTAAGTGAATCCATCAAAGGTCAGACCAAGACAGGTGCAAAGGAAGCAATGGATACAATGGACCACATGGACCACGCCATCCTGGTAGAGATAGACAGGGCTTTGCCACTGCCAGTGAAAACAATAAAAACCTGTTATCAACCCAACATATATTCAAAATTTTCATTTGTGAAGGACGCAGGGGCTGTATTGAACTCTAGTAACAGCGAGCAAAGGGGGCTTCCTTCCCCATTGCACCCAGAGGTGACAGCCCCAACAGCCCCAACAGGAATATTAGCTGCGTCCACACTGGGAAGCTGCAGAGGGCACAACACAGAACAACACGCCGACAGAAGCGAAGAGGAAAAACAAGACCAAGACCAGGTTCAAGCAAGGGAGGGCATAAATATGTATATAGATATGCACACCCAAATAGGGAGCGAGGAAATTAGATCTCCCACAGGAAACCCACTAGCAGGTATAGATTACGATGGTATGTCCTCCCCTTACACCCAAGAGGCCCTAAGAATACCACTGGAACCAAATATCACAATCCTGGCCTGCCGGCATGCAAAGACTCATCTGCCCGATATACCCAGGAAACAAAAGTCAATCTACCCCTCCCAGATACGCATTCGGCAAGCAACTCCGATACCATTTCGGATAATCAAACATTAGATATCGGAGGAACCCCGGGCCTGTCATTGAGTTCAGATTTACCTGCTTCAGCTCATAGTAGCAATAAAAAGAAACAACAACAAAGTCGGGACCAGAGAACAGCAATAAACTACACCGGGTCTACGGACATAGTTCCAATTGGACCACAGCCAGAACCTGCACACAATAACTTAGTCAGCAGTATAGAAAGGACAGCGCCGAACAAGCAGAGAACACCAACCCTGAAGTTAATAACACGTCTTTTCTCACAACGGAAGAGTGGGAAAAGTTGGTTACCTCATATTTGCCTGAGGATAAAGGTAATAGAACTCATCAAGACAGAGGAAACGAGACAATTGAGGCAACTGAGGAAACTCCAACTGAAGGGAATAAATTATGGTAATCCCTTTTAAACACTATGCAACTCTCAACAAAGGCCATGCAATACAACTCGGATAAGATGGATATCCAACTTTCCCTCCTTAATTGTCTAGCCTTACATGTCTCAAGTATTGATAGAAAGCTGTCGGAAATGAACAATTTCATCAAGACAGTGCAAGCCGAAACTGAAATAACTCCTCCAAGTTACACCTGCTACTCTATTATTGACAAACTCGCTACACTACCAGCGTTGATGGAAGATCTCCTTACTGGCTTAAAAATGATGAGAAATACTACAAATAAGGGAAATTCCAACATCCAAGATTACAACCTAGAAAGAGCAACCCATAAAAACTCTATGGCAATGGCACAGTACCACCTTGACCAAAAAGCCCGGGTCACGCCCCATAAGAATGAAGGTGCTCTGGACAATTCCGAGTACAAATCGAAAGGCCGGGGTGACATCCTAAACAGAGGAAATATTCTCTGATTGCTAACTTCCATCAGCAACCTGGCCAGGACAGACTCACAAGATCTGGAATACATAGAATTTGAAGTTCATAAACACCTGTCGGAGCAAGAGATAACAAAAACAACTTGAGCCACATGGGAAATAGTGGAGAAAACCCTGAAGGAGGAACATCAATTAAATGCCTGGGGGATCCGATTAAAGCTTTATCAAAAAATAGGTTACCCAGAGCCACTGCTCAGACATCAACAAGAGCAGAATGACAACAGGCCCAGAAACACAAGGACCACGGGGAAAATCCAATCTGTGCTCAAAGGGGCCCGCAGTACCTCTGTCCTGGCTACAGAGAGCAACATCCTGAGCCCTCGGCATGTAGGCGATAAGGATAGAATAAACGACTGGTCCTGGATAGCGAGAACCATAAACTTCAGGCCCAAGAACTCATGACAGGTCACGACACAGCCAAAAAATGATCCACAGCTAAAACTCTGCTCTTGGAACATAAATGGTCTGGGAACTAAAACTATGGACAAAGAACTACTGATGTACTTCCAACTATTCAACCTCATTTTTCTCCAAGAAACCTGGTTGGAAGAACCACTCCACTTACAAGGCTATAAATCATACCACCTCCCGGCAAGCAGAAGTTCGAAATTTGGACACTTAAAAGGAGGTCTCACAATGTACACCTTGATAAAAAGTATAAGCACAGTCAAGGAACTGACATGTAAAAACGCATCAACTAATGGCATAAAAGCAATAAAAATGGACATAGCAGTTAATACTTGTAAATATTTACTTACATCCTCGCGAGAAAAAAGCCAGCGCAAAACTCCTGGTGGCCGAGCTGACGAGGCTAATTACAGAAGAGGTAACCCCGAATTACATTGTCTCAGGGGATTTCAACATGTTCCTCTCAGGGCGTGTCGATAAGGACCGACCAGTGGAAGATCAACTGTTAGCATGGGGGGTTTCACACCAGGAAGAGTGCAAGTGGGGCAAACAAACCAGGACATCCAAAGACCTCTTAAAGGACTTAGAAAGTCTGTGCCTGGTAGCAGTAAATGGTCAATTTGCGGGAGATCGCCCGCAAGCAGCAACCTTTCACAATGCCTCAGCAAATACAGCAATAGACTACATTTTTTCATCATTATCACTTTTCAATAAAGTTAAAGACTTTAGGATAGAAACACTAGACCACAGTGACCATATACCACAAGAGCTGACACTTGCCGTACAGGGGACAGCACTTACCCATCCAACTGGGGTCCCAAGCACAACGGTCATATCTGATTACAAAAGAATCAAATGTAAAACGAGCGACCCAGAAAAGCTTTTGGCGGAGGCAAAAACTCAGTGGGAGGAAGGTACGCCGCTGAACATTAACATATTAATTGGCTGGGAAAAATGTACTAATAGCCTTGGTGCAGCCAATTCTAAAACAAAAGCGACAAGTGCAACTGCAGGACTAAAGGCCCGACAGGAAACACTCTCCAGGATGTCCAGTAAGCAAAGAATCCATCTTTTGACGATTCAAACCACCCAACTAAGGCGAATAAAGAGAGAAATAAATAGAGCAATTCGCAGTCTCCGTCAAACGGGCCCAGTTGATAACATACAGACGGAATTAAGGAGGTTAAAGACTAGCAAGAAGAAAATTATCTGGCAAGCAAAACAGGAAAGCGCAGACAAGGCATGGGCCAAAATACTATATGACGCAAAAACCAACAACACCGCCAGGTTTTGGCACACAGTGAACAACATAGAGAATTCAAGGGTCCCTGGAATCAATTCTCACGTGACTGAAGAAGCCTGGGCAAAGTATCTATGGCACCACTTTAACAAGGAAGAAGACAACATCAAACAAGATGCTGCGGCTCACAGATGCGACTGGCCGGCTCAAGAACTGCAAGCTTTGGAGACCAACCATTCCTTTACGACCAAATGGATCAAGAATAGAATCGCGAAAGGCAGAATGGAGGGAGCGCACGGGCCCAACGGTATTCCTCCAATTTTATACAAGCAGGATCTGATTTACTGGGCTGAAGCATTATTACCCCTCTTCAGACACATAATGGAAGTTGAAAGAATTCCAGATTCCTGGAAGGGATCAATTATTTCCCTCATCCATAAGAAAGGCAGTAAGAATGAATCGAAGAATTATAGGCTCATTGCGTTAATTGACATCGACACCAAATACTACGCGGGCCTGCTACTGGAAGAACTCATAGGGTGGGCATCGGAAAAAGCCTTAATCCCCATTAACCAAACGGGATTTCAAAAATGTATGGGGACAACAACAAACATCCTTGCCCATTCACTCTTAATAGACACTGCCAAAAACATCAATAATCCGCTATTTGTCTGCTTCATAGACTACACAGCCACCTTCGATAGCATTGACAGGGAGAAACTCTGGGTGAAACTATCTGGCTGGGAAATCGCCCCAAGCCTCCTAAATCAATTAATCTTACTCCACACCAACACATGGGTTCAAATAAAACTGGGGGCAGGCGACTGCCTATCGACGAAAATACCGACTACCAAGGGGCTGAAGCAGGGTTGTGTTCTGGCCCCGACCCTGTTTAATCTTTTCATGTCAGATCTCACAACAGAGCTAGATAACTGTAATCATCATGCCCCAAATTTGGGCGGTCTTACTCTTTCGAATTTATTGTATGCCGATGACCTTATATTAATCAGCCAGACTCCAATCGGCCTTCAGCATCTGATAAACACCACAAACAACTTTTTGGCCAAGAATGGGACAAGTATAAATCTAGACAAATCCAAAGTGATGGTACTAAACCAGAGAAGAAACAAATATCAGTATCGTTGGGAGCTGGGGGGTCACCGACTCGAGATGGTTGAAGAATACAAGTACCTGGGCATAATTTTTGATAGGAAATGTACATTCCTTCAACAAAAAGTGGTCATTAGAGGAAGAGGGACTTCACTGGCTGTCGCATTAAAAAACATCAAACACAAAATAACTGGTCCCAGCCTCACCCCTCTACTACAGGTGCTTTGTGCAAGGCTGCTCCCGACTATTACCTATGGCAGCGAATGCCTGAGAGGGAGAGATGAGGGCACTTTGGATAAAACGGTGTCCAAGGCCATGAGAATAATATTCAATCTCCCACAGTATACTTCGCCGGCACAAATAAGGTTGGAGTTTGGCCTGCAAAAGCAACAAATAGCACGCAAGGGTGCCTATGTTAAATGCTAGCACAAAATAAAGGGAGCCGAGACTGGATCACTGAACTCATATCTATGGGAGGAGCTCAAACAGAAAAAAGACAGTCCCGCCATGGCCTACCTTCAATCCGCAATAAGCTGTCTTGCCTTACAGGGCCTTTGGGAAACTGCAGGGTCCCATAAAAGTTTCAAAGAACTAGTAAATAAATCAGTAAAAACACTGTCTTTTGGAGATTCTTCCATGGTGGGAGAAGCCGCATTAAAGGAGAGCGCCCATGGCTGGTTTGTCATTCAGAGCTATTCCAGGTGCTCGCCACAATCGTACCTTAGCACAGGCTTTTCGAGAGCAGTGAAGGAAAGATTCCTGCATCTGAGACTGGGTATCCTACCAGCAATGCGGCATCTTCCACCATAGAAACGGTCAGATACAACAACACAGTGCAAGATTATGCGGTGACGCCAAAGAAGATGTACTACACCTACTGTGCACCTGCAAGTGTCTAGACAAGGAACGAAGATTCTTACTAAAACCGGTCCTGAAGGAAAGACAGATTCGAACATGCAGACAGGCAGTGAAAGCGTGCTTCAAAGGAAGGGATATCCAGCTAGCCTGTAGCCTGGTCCGTTTCATGAGCGCAGCAGGAACAAAGTTAAACCCAGCAGCTAACTGATTCACTGAACACAAACCTGCGATCATCGCTTACTTTAGAACAAGCCGGCAAAATTTCTAATGGCAAAGATCCAAATGAACTCCAACCACCACGATGAAATCCTATGTTTTAGCATAGATATTATGGCATGCATTGTTTACAATCGCTGTTTTTTTTAGCTTCATTAACATGGTTTTAGGAATTTGGGGATAGATATTACGGCATACATTGTCTAAAATTACTGTGCTTTTATAGATTTATTAACATGTATTTTTTTTAGCATGGCTGTAATTCTGCAATGGTTTTAAGTAATCAGGCAAATAAAGATTATATATATGCTAAACATATGTGTTAATATCTGATGCCACTTCTTGTGATATCACTTCCTGTGAGGTCACGCCCTGTGACGCCACATGCAATGTCACGCACCGTGATATCACTTGCATACTGCCTAACTTGGTTAGTCCCCCCCACTGCTTTTTAGGTCACCCTAGCGTTGCAGCGCGCATGCGCTGCTCGCTCTGCGAGACATATTGTGAGAGAGGAGATTTCAGAAGGGGGCTTGAAGCCCCGCCCCTCATTTTCATTGGCTGGCGTCATCGTTTATGGTAAACGGTGGCCTCCGATTGAAAATGAGGCTTCTTTGTTACCGCCCTTTCCCCTTTTCGTCCGGCCCATCCGGACTGGATAGTATGCTTCACGGCTGTCGTGAAGCAATTTCTTATCTTTAGGAGGCGTGTACTGCCGGATCATGTTTCCGACAGCTTGTTTTGAATCTGCTCTGTTTCTCTTTCTCCCTCTTCTATGTATCTGCGCAGTTCGTGAAAGCAAGTGGGTAGGAGAAGCTCAGCCCCAGTTCAGGGAAGAAAACATTCTGTACTAGTAAAGAACAGGCAGGGCTGAGGCTGCGGCTGGTACGGTTGCTGTTGAACAAGATCAACAACGATTTCAGGAAAGCGCCACACAGCGGCGCGGCCGCTTTCGACTCCCCGCCACCGCGCTCTGTTTATTTTATTTTATTTTTTTACTTTGATTCGGAGCGCGGCGCCGCTTCAGGGTCACCGCGCTCATGCATACCTTATCCCAAGCGATTATTTGAATGTGCTAAGTATTGACGGTTAGAGTTGGGTAACTAGATATTATTAGCTTTTGAGCATATGCCGTCTAGCTACTGTGTGTCCTCCGCGGGGTGAGGTTGGTAGGCAAAGAAGGGTAGAACAAGGGGTTGGGTCCTTGCGCAATAGACACAGTCCTCCTATTTCATAACGCACTTGAGATTTTTAGCCACTTCACTGGCTTGTCTCTGGAATGAGACAGGCACTCTATGCTTTGAAGCCCTGGAGGGGGATATTGGACTGGCGATTTATTTGCCCGTGTTTTTTTTTTTTTTCCTGCATCCGTAAACTCTTAGTAATTTGAAGGGAAATGTAATTAAAAATGAGTGTTCTCACACGATAAATTAATCGTGGACAGCGTAGGAATACTTGAATGTGTTCTACGACGTGTAACTGCGCTGAAGTACTTGGCAAAGTATAGAAAACTTCACGGGTGCGGCCCTGCTTTGGTTTAGGGGGCTAGAAGGAGTGGTGTGGCACCATAGAGCCGCTCGCAGAGAACCGGCGCAGCCGCTGCCGTGTCCTGCACGGATGCCCTTGTACGCTGGTACCGTGGATTCAGCATCCCCGCTTCTGGGATTGGAAAACTCCAGTGTGCACGTACGACTAGACCAGGGTCACACCGCTCAAACAGTCGAGGTATGCCGCAGATTCTTCCCCTAGCGCCTTGAGGCACTTGCACGGTTTTAAGCTAGCTCGCTTTCCGTTCCTGTGGGCTGACTTTCAGTACACGAAACACTTTTGTGTTTATTTTAGTAAAATAAATGCAATCACTTCCACGTGTGCTGCTTTGCACCCTATTGGCCTGCGATTTCTACACTATTCCCCACCAGCCTCTGCGGGTGAGGGGTGAGAGGTGGGGACAGGCCCTTGGGTGAGGTGTGGAGGCCGCGGGTGAGGCCTTCCATGTGGGGGTCGGTGGTCGTTCCCTTCAAAATGAAAATCGCTGTTCGGGCTTCGGAAAGTGCAGCTTTCCCGGTTATTTAAAAAATGTCCTCTTTTTCCGCAGCTGGGGTTTGAGTGAAACATTCTCGCGGCCTCGGAAGCTACCCAAGAAGGGAGGAGGCCGCAGAAAGAAGACCCGTGGATTGGTCCATTCGCATCGGGGTTCACGCACCAGGGCTCTGAAGAAACGGACGCGAGCAGCCGGTAAGGCAGGGGTATCGATGTGCGATGGCTTTCCATGTGGGTGGAGGGTCCTCGCCCAAAGCTAGCCTCACGGACCCGGTCAACATACATTGTGGGTAACTTTGGGGAGGGGCTTGTGGGAGAGGTAAGCGTTAAAGTGAGGGTTATCTTGAAGCGGGGGCCGGTGGTATTACAATGTTGTCCGGAAAACACTGGTATCGAACAGAGGACACGTCTCTCTTTGCTGTGTGGTAAAGTTATAAGTGGTAGAGGGGTGCACCAAGCATTGTGTACAGAGGACTACTGTCCCTTTCCTGGGCATAGAGTGGACGTGACTGCATAGTATGTTTTAGAACTATCAATAGTGTAGCCAGTCCTTTTGAGCCATGTGTCTAGGAGTGATGCCTGTTGCCCCACCCATGTAAGGTTCTGCTATTATGTATAGGCCCAGAATGTAGTGTTAATATTCAGTGTATGTGTGGAGTAAGTGTTTTGTTTACACCCCTCACTCTTTTTTTTTCGTTCTTTATTTTACTTTAATGAGCGCGGCGCCGTCTTCACGGACACCACGCTATGCAATGTTGCTGTTGCTTTTGGTATTGTAAATAACAATGGCTTTTAATTTTTTTAAAGGCATTGCCATTTACAATGCCAATAGCTCCAAAATTCGCAGTTGCGAGACCTATTGTATTGTAAATGCTTGTTTAGGACTCGTGCCCTGGCTGCACTTCAGCAGGAATAGATCCTCAGCTACACAACTGTGTATCAGACCGTGTGAGTATATGCACGTCAGCACCATGGACAGAGCCAGTGGCTGCACTTCAGAACCTGATACAGAAGTGATGGCGGCACATCAGCTCTTGGGGGCAGATTCAATGACTGGCAAGTACAGATCCGTGACTGCACCTAGGGCTCAGGGGCAGTGGGCATGACTGCCTTCAGACCCAAGTGTGGCTCACTTTCCTGACATGTAAATGTAAATTCGTACTTGTAAAGCGCACTGCCACCCCAGCTGGGGCATCCTGGCGCTATACGCATACCACTGTGGAACCCTTCCTGGCTATTCCCTGTGAAATGTCCACTCCTGGGCACCCCCAAGGTGAAGCCAGGCATCCCAGCGCTGGTGGGGCCGTTGTGGAGATTAAGCAAGCTATTGCCCAGAGTTGGACCCATGATTAGAATAGGCACCGAGGCGAGAATTATCAGGTCCGAGGAAATTGAGTCCAAGACCCGCCGAGGCGGGAATTGAACCCTGGTCCCGGGCCAGATCTCTGCATCAGGGTCTGCCGCTCTAACCATTGAGCCACACTTCTCCACTCACTCACTACATTCACTGCCAACCATCTGAGCTCAAGGGGTAACTATCATGGCTGTAGTTAGGAACCCTAGCAGTACCAGAGGTTGTGTGTATAGCTGCCCATCCCTAAAGATGGCCCCTTAGCCTTTCTTGGGCTCTATGGATGTTTCCTCTTCTGTCCTTCGGCCTGAAGGGTAGTTCGGCAGTAGTCCTCCTTTTTCAGAGAAGAATCCTTTGTCCCCCTTCGGCCCTTCACAAAGTACCTTTGAAGTTCCTCTCTCTAAGAGACTGTCTTCCACTGTTCTTAGGCCCCAGGGACACGATGACTCAAGAATTTTAAATCACATCGTCTTGCATTCACTGGAATGCCTCAGTGATCAATAAATGTTCATACAAAATGTACATCGCCAATATTCGTTGGCCTATGCCATTCTGGTGCTCCGTGCACCATTAAACTTGTTTTTCTTCCTTGCAGTAGCCACTTCACAATACAAGAGTTCTAGAACGAGGGAAAAAATTATATAATCCGCATGCCGAGCCCAGGGCGCCTGATGAGGCAATTATAGCTCCCAAATCAGCGCCGCTTGTGCTGTCGACAGCCACCTCTTTAGCGCCGCTCCTTCCCTTTCAGAGGAATTAGGGCCACGGCCACTCGTCGCGGAGGGCAGTAATGGACTTCATTGACCGCCCCCTCGCTGCCTGCGGAGGCCGCCGCACTCTGACCCAATTATGGCGCATTTAACAGCTCACCTCCAGAGAAGGCGTGCGGCCCGTGCATTAGGCGGCGACGTCGAATGCTTTTTGCAGGCCTCAGCCACAGCCACATTCCACAGGATAATGGCGGGATTTCACATGGCTCAGAACCCTGCCCGAGAGGGGCCCGTGGGGTCATAATTACAGCTTCTTTTGAATCTGAACCCCGAGTTATCGACAAATACCTCTGTACGATCTAAAGCATCCTTTCTTCCACCGGGCTCGCGAGTAAACTCTACTTATGTAGGTGAACTATGTATTTTATTCATTCATTCAATAACATCTGCGCAGCCAAACTCCATCAGTGTCGGTGTTATTAAGGCTGGGGGCTTGGGCACATCTCGATTACAGCAAAGACAGGTGCTGCTGCATTAACCCCGCTGACCACATGATAAGTCATTGAGGCAGGCAGCCAAAGCCCCTGTTGATGTATTGCATACAGTGAATTAGGTGTGAATTAAACATCCAGATTGATGCCGCTTGAAGGAGAAATGTAAGGAACTTCTAAGGAGAAGGTCGCCCCCCCTCCCCCGGCTGAATAAACGGGACTGATTGCATGAAAAATAAGAGACAACCAGGGAAACATATTGAAACCTGACATATAGTCTATTTTGTAGAACAGCAATTGGAAACTTCCTGAGAATCTCTCTTTTGATATGCTAGCAAAATTACCTTTGATAATACCTCTGTATAATTCTGGTAATGTGGTTTCAGAAAGCGCTTGTCATCCAAGTTGTCCAATATCGTAGCATTGTGAATACCAGTGACTAGCTGTACCCAACATACTGAAAGCAAAATGAATAGAAATCTGAGTGATAAAGCACAGAGTTAGCAGCTACTGGCTTTCTAATCTGGGAGCCTCCAGGCTGTTCTCAGTTGTGTGCAAGTGACCCTATATGTTTGCATCGAGTAGAGATGAAAATCTGCTTCTCTGCCTTGCAACTGTCCCGCCCCGGGTTTCCTTCGTTGCCCCTGTGCAAGTTCTCCCTATTTTAGTATGTCTAGTGGCCCGTCATCCAGGACACCTGCCCCAGGGCTCCGCCAGCAGAGCCCTGGCATTGGATCCATTCTCTGGCATCCGTGCTTTATGGGGTTATTCAGCAATACTAGGCTAGTGAAGTTGGTTGTCCTTCTGACTTCAGGTGGCCCAGCTGGTATGATCAGACCTAAAAGTGCCGAAGCTCCGTTTTGGGATCTGTCTCTCAGGGGTGGCAAGAAGAACCAGTCAAGCCATACTCAAAGAATAGGCCTGGGGCAGGAAGCCAGACACAGTGTGTCACCATCCTTTGAAACACCGGAGATATGGATGCAAGCCAGTCTTGAAGAATAAAGGAGAGTGACAGAGCTGTAAAATCAAATCCGACGTGCTGAACACTTTCAAACCAAATTTACTACACCCTGAAATACAATGCTCGGGGTTTAGGAGCAATCATTTGACATTGACTTTTCTTAAAAACAAGCCAGTTTGAATGCTTTTGGTGTCTTCATATGTCATCATGACCCTAGCAGCAGTCTGCACGTACTGCAGGTCTTCATTCACACACTCACTCTCCCCTTCTACCTCCCTCTGTCCTTCAGCTTTCACTCACTCACTAACTCACTCAACTCACTCACTCACTTACTTTCCCCTTCTACCTCTCTCTTTCCTTCATCACTCACTCACTCACTCACTCACTCACTCACTCACTCACTCTCCCTTTCTACCTCCCTTCCTTTGGTCTCACTCACTCACTTATTTACTCACTCACTCTTCCCTTCTACTTCCCTCCTACCTACATCACTCACTGACTCACTCACTCCCATCATCAGTCACAAGTAGTTACATCCCATTCTTCATAAGGCGTTACTGCGCCAATGACATGAGCTGCACTGCTCATCACATGCAGCTCTATTTGTTGTAGAAATGTACGGTCTGCAATGCACCAAAGCGCTGCTTCCTTTTGATTACTCAAACACTATGGTGAGGATTTAGCTAAGAATTGTAGCCACGGGATATGGTACAATAGTTCAGTGGGTGGAAGGTGGCCAGTCCCAGCTGAGAGTTTCACTATTAACCGATGCTTCGGCAGGCAGGAGCACCCTGTGAAGTTCAGAGACAGCACTGGAAGGGTTGTTGAGCAAAAAACTGTTCAGCATTGTCCCCTCTGTAAGCCCACTGTAATGTGTGAGTCGCAGCTTGAGGGTTCCAGTCTCTGAAAAAGCATACATAAGTTTCGAACTACCAAAGGAAACTGCTATAGACATGCAAGGAACACTCGGTGATACCTGCGACAGACCCCAAGTTCATCCGACTTTTCCAACATCTCAACCCACCTCCACTCACAAGCAAGAACACTGCTGGCCCTGCTACTATAGAAGTGCCTAACTCAGTACTTATTTTGAAAAATAATAAGAGCCTGGGCACAAGATATTTCTCAGGAGGCCACTGCAGCTTGCACCACCAATGGTCTCTTCCAGCACTGCCAATTACCAGCACCAAAAACACCTAATTTCCATCACAGTCCTACAAATGTGCCAATTTGGACCCTACCAGCTAACCGAAAGATGAAAGAGCAGCCTGAGCACCCAGGTGTTATTATATCTTTTTATTCAAATCTTGAATTGTTAAAAACTTTCATCATGTGATTTCCTAAAAACAGTCTGACAGCACCACCATGTGTCAGACTTACATAAATATGTACCAGTGTTTCAAAATAGGTACGGGTGCCCAGCACAGGCAAACACCAGCACAAATTAGGCACTGGTCTTACTGAAGTGAGGTGTACACTTTATTGGGTGAGGGGAACATTTGATCTATTACAGTTGCTGCTTCTTTGATTAAACCCAGATCAGTTGACTGGGGGTGAGTGTTTGATTTGCTCTAACGCTCCGTCCATCATCCCCTTTGGTATCGCTTTCTTCTAGAACTGGACAACAATTTTGGAACCAGAAGCTGGTTTGCTTTTATGAATGTTATGTATGAAGCAGGCAGCAACAACAGCCAGGAAAGGTTTGGGGGTTTAGAGCAGAATGTGACATTGGAAATACAAATTCAGTGCAAGAATTGTTTTTCAACAAAGCAATACTGGTCCGTATGGAATGGATTCTGGTTGAGTGACAATTCAAGCAGCAGGGCTTACCTAGCGCTTGCTAAGGAGCCAGAGCCTTACTCAAGGCTCGGCAATGAGACTGTTGCTAAGTCAAATGCCAGAAAGTCCAATTTCCTATTGGTATAGCTGGCCCTCAAGCCCTGACCTGCTTGATACCCACACACTATCTAAGAAGTACCCTAGCCAAATGTCACCTTCATGCAAACTTTCAGTTTACCTCTTCACCCCTGGGACTTAGAGAAGCCAGGTGCCTCTGGCTCTCCCTTACAGAGGACACCCCCCCCCCCCCTAGGAATGAGATTGTAAAGCGAAGGGGCCAGTGGCTTTAACTTCTCAATTCAACTATACCTCCTGGACAGAAAATAAGAAGAGGCATGGCAACCTTGCTGGTGCTCCACGGACACTTATGGTCAGAATAGCTTTGGCGATCATTGATCACAACTTACAAACCTAATTTCCTTTAGAACTCAGGATCCAAAAATGTTCTTACTTTGCATAAAGAAAAATTAAAATCTCCCTTTTCCCCATTTCAACATAAGACACTCTTCAGTAAATTGAAGCGCAGCTGATACTGGTGCAGGTATTCTGCGGAGTCACAGAAATTTGCTTGGGATCAAGGAACCTTAGTAGGCAGGGCTGAGTCATCCAACCACCTTAGTACCCATGTGCTTGGGACCAACTAGCTATAGTGTTTCACTTGCCCTCCTACTCACTCACAGAGGAACAAGTGATTAGACACCCTAAAACACAACACTCCCAACCCTCTCAGGAGTCATGGTTGTAGGACACACCCTTTCACTCTCACACTCATACTAGTCCACAATAAGATCTGACAGGGACACGAGAAAAGTTTCAAATGTTTATTTTAACTAGTGTGCTCTGGTATGCAGTATACGTGCTACAATAAGTAACAAAATGCCTAACACAAATACAGTCAGCATAGTAAGTTGTCCATATATCATAAAAGGATCTGTCATTATGCAAGACATGGTAGCCTAACCCCTCCCCTTCTATAGAAGCAAAGTGATTATATATCAGAAGATCTCTGGGTGTTTGCTGCAGACCCCGTATCAGGCATGTACAGATGAAAGTTCTACATCTCAGGTGCTGTCACGATCTCTTCCTTGGAAAGATCCCTCTCCAAGTGTGTGTTACCTATCTGTGCATACCTATGTGACAAAAGTACTTGTTCCCAAACAACAGCTGCATTTGTCTGCTTTATCTAGGTGCTAGGGCCTGACCAGAACAAAATAACAAGGGGTGTTGTTGTTTGACCTTGTCTATGGTATTCAGACTAAATCCCAGGAAAGAACAGAACGTGAAAACAACAGCAGGTTCTGTGTGAAAGTACAGTGTGGCACAAAGCAAAATATGTTGATATAGTAACGTGTGCAAAGCAGAGGGTAGTCTGGGGAAAACGACAATGGGCCTGCGCGGCACATATGACAATACAACCGGCCATTTAATTACTCGGAAACCCATGAGGGGTTAAGCACCAGATTTTCCCCACAGCCAGCAGGCTTCAATGCCATTCCTGAGCTTGTAGGATAAAACGGTGAGGCACTACACCTGCAAAATACTTCGTATCGTTGGAGCAGAGAGAAGGTTTGATCTAGTGGCTAAATTGCAGGTTGTTGGACCTGGAAACGACGTCCTACTCCAAACTGTGCAACTGATCTAGATTCTTTTAACCTAGGCAAATCATTTCACCTTTCCTGTGCTTCAGTTCCCTTAAGTGCCAACAATGCAGGAGAGATTATTCATTGTCCTTGCCTGGTCTTAAAGGGGCCACTTAGTGCAGAGAAAAACATCAATTATCTCATCCCAGATCTGTGTCACTAACAAGAAGCATTCTAGAATGTTGTTTTGTTTAATGACGTCAGCTGGGGTTTTGTAGCTGTATTGTGACATTACTCATCGGATGCCATCTTTAAATACTGCATCAAAAGAACTGCACATTGACAGCACTCGCACCGCAACATATAAAAATCGAGACATTATTGCCTGAAAACAAGAATGAGCAAGGACCCCCCCGTGACCTACATAAATTAATTATAGGCCACTGATGCGATGCAACTAGGCCTGGGCGGAAAACTACGCTACGCTCGCGTAGTTTGCGTAGTTTGCGCAACTAGGCGCTACGCAAATTGCACATAGCCCAGTGCAAAAACGCGTAGCAGGCATTTTTTGCTTGCTCGCGGTCCTCAACGTCAAGTTGGCGACCGCGAGCGAGCAAAATGACATCCCGGCGAGACTTTTTCCTCGTTCGCGATCAGCAACATCAAGTTGCCGATCGCAAGCGTGGAAAATAAACCTCCCGGCGAGATTCTCAACGCTGGGAGGTCAGGTTTCTCATTGCGAGTGGTCGCGTATGCTCGCGACCGCTCGCGATGAGAAACTACCAGTCCGCGTTGAGAAAACTGCCGCTCGAGTACAAATCTACTCGAGTGGCAGAAAACGACCGCTTGCTCTGTGCAAGACGCCGTTTGCAATGATTGCACAGTGCAGACAAGCATCCGGCACTGTGCAATCATTGCAAACAGCATTTCCTACCGCACTACGCAGTTTGCGTAGTGCTACGCGTAGCTCGCGTAGTGCGAAGTGCACTTCGCGTAGCTACGCGTAGCGCTACTACGCAAACTACGCCCAGGGTTAGATGCAACACCCCTACAATGAATAGGAGGGCAATTATGAGAGCCAGAGGATAATTCATAAAGCACTCGGTGAAAGGGCTATTGGCTCTGATTTGACATCAGAACAACAAGAGACAGGGGCCGTCAAATTTCACCTACCCAGTGCTACCTATTGGGTCGTTTCTGTCACTGACAGATGAGAGACAATGCACGACTGGTCTCTCGACGGTGGTCATTCTGCAGCAGAAAGCATGGAAGCCGGAAAGAAGCACTACTCCCCTTCGAAACATGAAAGGGGCAGGGAGAGAGAGACAGACAAAGATCACAAGAAATACTAGTAATATAGGGCATTGTGGCACTTTGTAGTCAAATGCAAATTTTCCAGAATTTCATGAAGGCGCGCAATAGTGCAGCAAATCATGTCAGATCAGGCACAAACGCTGAGTTAGCATGACGGGAAAAAGGTATGTTTTTAGCTCGACTGAGGACAATGAAACAGATATGATCGTTACAGTTTTGTTCCACACGGGTCTGATTTACTGATCGCATGATGAAAAGAATTGGAAATGCGGCGTTTCCATTACTTTTATTTAAATAATTCTTGTTATTTCTATACTTATTTTTGTATGAGAGCTTTTACTGCGATTTAACCAAATCGCTATACAATAATAAGGGAAATGACACAATAAATATAAGTAAGGCTTATATGAAGTACATCAAGTAGAACAAAGAAATAAAAAGAAGAAAAGGAATCAAATGAAGGTGGCAAGAAAGAATGAAATATAAAACTAATAATGATACTTATAATATTGTTACAACAGCATCACGATCACTCTCCTGCTCCCTAAAAATGAAGGGGCGGGCGTGCAGGGAAGATTGTATCTGGTAGTTTTTTTGTTCTATTGACAATGTTGACTATGGCGTATTCATACGAATAGGCTGGAATGGTGTGTAAAGTTGAATGTTCGAAGACATATTTATAAAAATCTTACGAAACACTGCCTTTGTCCTTGTTCCCGAACAACACATATAAAGGTATCCGCCTGACCATATTCAATACGCTGTATAGTCACCGGGTCACTGCACGAACTGCGAACACAGGAGTCGGCAGGGTACGGCTCTAAGAGCAGATATATTAAGAGCGCTTTTTAAAGTTCTACAGTATAAATGTCTTGCACAGGTTATATATTGTGATATATTGCTCAATTTTGAACACGTGCGGCTGCTTTCCTCGTCCATCTCGTTTAAGAAATTTTACAGTTTTCTGCATGATAAATGTAACCTCATGCTATGTAAAATAAGCATTGACAATGTTACTCGCTTTGGCATTTGCATAGTGAAATCAATTTTACCAAGCTTCACTAACACACTACACTCAAAACAGCATGAGCAGCAGTGCAAGCTTCCTAAAACAAAGAACTTGTAGGGGACATTCAGCAGTAGCAGCATAAGCTTCTCTAACTCAAACAAGAACAAGCAGCAACAGCATTGCAAGCTTCAACAGGTACAAGACAGACAGCAGTAGCAATGCAAGCTTCAATAGGTACAAGACAGGTGCTAGCCGCAATGCAAGCTTCAACAGGTACCTGACTGGCGGCATTAGCAATGCGAGCTTCAACTGGTAGAAAAAAGGTGGCAGCAGCCAGGCAAGCTTCAAAAGGTACAAGACAGACAGTAGCAGCAATGAAAGGTTCAATAGGTACAAGACAAGTGGCACCAGCAATGCAAGCTTCAACAGGTACCAGACTGGCGGCAGCAACATTGCAAGCTTCAACTGGTAGAAGAAGGTGGTAGCAGCAAGGCAAGCTTCAACAGGTAGAAGACAGGTGACAGCAGCAATGCAAGCTTTAACTGTTACAATACAGTCATCCGCAGCATTTCAAGCTTCAACTGGTACAAGACAGGCAGCAGCAATGCAAGCTTCAACTGGTACAAGAAAGACAGCAGCAGCACTGAAAGCTTCAACTGGTACAATACAGCAGTAGCACTGCAAGCATCAACAGGTACAAGACAGGTGGCAGCAGCAATGCAAGCTTCAGCTGGTATGAGACAGGCGGCAGCAGCAATGCGACCTTCAACTGGTACTAGACAGTCAGCAGCATTGCATGCTTCCATTGGTACAAGACAGGCAATAGCAGCAATGCAAGCTTCAACTGGTATTAGACAGGTGGCAGCAGTAATGCAAGCTTCAATTGGTGCAAGACAGAGGGCTGCAGCAGTGCAAGCTTCCCTAAAAAAAGAACTTGTAGGGGTCATTCAGCAGTAGCAATGTAAGCTTCTCTAGCTCAAAGAAGGACAGGCATCAACAGCACTGCAAGCTTCAACTGGCACAAGAAAGGCAGCAGCAGCAATGCAAGCTTCAATAGGTACAAGACAGGTGGCAGCAGCAATGCAAGCTTCAACAGGTACAAAACAGGTGGCAGCAACAATGCAAGCTTTAACTGGTACAAGACAGGTGGCAGCAGCAATGCAAGCTTCAACTGGTAAAAGAGAAACAGCAGCACTTCAAGTTTCAGCTGGTAAGAGACAGACGGCAGCAGCAGTGCAAACATTAACTGGTAAGAGACAGGCCGCAGAAGCATTGCAAGCTTCAACTGGTATGAGACAGGTGGCAGCAGCAATGCAAATTTTAACTGGTACAAGACAGGTGGCAGCAGCAATGCAAGCTTCAACTGGAATGAGGCAGGCGGTAGCAGCAATGCAAGCGTTAACTGATGCAAGAAAGGGGCAGCAGCAAGGCAAGCTTCAACAGATACAAGACAGGTGACAGCAGCAATGCAAGCGTCAAATGCTAAGAGACAGGTGGCAGCAACAATGCAAGCTTTAACTGGTATAAGCCAGACGGCAGCAGTAATGTAAGCTTTAACTGGTACAAAACACACAGCAGGAGCAGTGCAAGCTTCCCTGAAACAAAGAACTTGTAGGGGACATTCAGCAGTAGCAGTGTGAGCTTCTCTAACTCAAAGAAGGACACGCAGCAGCAGCACTGCAAGGTTCAACAGGTACAAGATGAACAGCAGCAGCAATGCAAGCTTCAATAGGTACAAGACAGGTGGCAGCATCAATGCAAGCTTCAACTGACACAAAGCAGGCAGCATTGCAAGCTTCAACTGGTACAAGACAGGCGGCAGCAGCAATGCAAGCTTCCACTGGTACAAGACAGACAGCAGCAGCACTGAAAACTTCCACTTGTACAAGACAGACAGCAGCAGCACTGCAAGCTTCAATAGGTACAAGACAGGTGCTAGCCGCAATGCAAGCTTCAACAGGTACCTGACTGGCGGCATTAGCAATGCAAGCTTCAACTGGTAGAAAAAGGTGGCAGCAGCCAGGCAACCTTCAACTGGTACTAGACAGTCAGCAGCATTGCAAGCTACAACTGGTACAAGACAGGCGGCAGCAGCAATGCAAGCTTCAGCTGGTATGGGACAGTTAGCAGCAGTAATGAAAGCTTCAACTGATACTAGACAGTCAGCAGCATTGCAAGCTTCAACTGGTACAATACAGGCGGCTGCAGCAATGCAAGCTTCAGCTGGTATGAGACAGGTGGCAGAAGCACTGCAAGCTTCAGCTGGTACAAGACAGGTGGCAGCAGCAGCAATGCAACCTTCAAATGGTACTTGACAGTCAGCAGCATTGCAAGCTTCAACTGGTACAAGACAGATGACTGCAGCAGCGCAAGCTTCCCTAAAAAACGAATTTGTAGGGGACATTCATCTATTGCAATGTAAGCTTCTCTAGCTCAAAGAAGGACAGGCAGCATCAGCACTGCAAGCTTCAACTGGCACAAGACAGGTGGCAGCAGCAATGCAAGCTTCAATAGGTACAAGATAGGTGGCAGTAGCAACACAAGCTTCAATGGGTACAAAACAGGTAGCAGCAACAATGCAAGCTTCAACTGGTACAAGACAGGCTGCCCTAGCAATGCAAGCTTTAACTGGTAAAAGACAAACAGCAGCACTGCAAGCTTCAGCTGGTAAGAGACATGCAGCAGCAGCAATGCAAGTTTCAATAGGCACAAGACAGGTGACAGCAGCATTGCAAACTTTAACTGGTACAACACATGTGGCAGCAGAAATGCAAGTTTCTAGTGGTACGAGACAGTGGTAGCAGCAATGGAGGATTCAAGTGGTTCAAGGCAGGTGGCAACATCAGTGCAAGCTTTAACTGCCACAAGAAAGGCAGGCACAGCAATGCAAACTTTAACTGCTACAAGAAAGGCAGCCACAGCAATGCAAACTTTAACTGGTACAAGACAGGCAGCAGCAGCAATGCAAGCTTTAACTGGTACAAGACAGATGGCAAGAGCAGTGCAAGCTTCCCTAAAACAAAGAACTTGTAGGGGACATTCAGCAGTAGGAGTGTGAGCTTCTCTAACTCAAAGAAGGACATGCAGCAGCAGCACTGCAAGGTTCAACAGGTACAAGACAGACATCAGCAGCAATGCAAGCTTGAATAGGTACAAGACAGGTGGCAGCAGCAATGCAAGCTTCAACTTATACAAAGCAGGCAGGCACTGCAATGCAAGATTCAACAGGCACAAGACAGGCAGCAGCAGCAATGCAAGCTTCAGCTGGTACAAGATGGGTGGCAGCAGCAATGAAAGCTTCAAAAGGTATAAGGCAGGTGGCAGAAGCAACGCAAACTTCAACTGGTAGAAAACAGACAGCAGCAGCACTGCAAGGTGCAGCTGGTACTGTACAGGTGGCAGCAGCAATGCAAGCTTCAACTGGTATATGACAGGTGGCAGCAACAATGGAAGCTTCAATTGGTGCAAGACAGTTCGCAGCAACAATGCAAGCTTCAACTGGTACAAGACAGGCGGCAGCACCAATACAAGATTCAACTGGTACAAGAAAGGCAGCAGCAGCAAGGCAAGCTTCAACAGGTTGAAGTCAGGTGACAGAAGCAATGTGAGCTTTAACTAGTACTAGACAGGGGGCAGATGCACTGCATGCTTCAACTGGTATATGACAGGTTGCAGCAACAATGCAAGCTTTAATTGGTGCAAGACAGGTGGCAGCAACAATGCAAGCTTCAACTGGTGCAAGACAGGTGGCAGCAACAATGCAAGCTTCAACTGGTACAAGACAGGGGGCTGCAGCAATGCAAGCTTCAACTGGTACAAGAAAGGCAGCAGCAGCAAGGCAAGCTTCAACAGGTTGAAGTTAGGTGACAGAAGCAATGCAAGCTTCAACTGGTATGAGACAGGTAGGAGCATCAGTGCAAACTTCAACTGGTACAAGACAGGTGGCAGCAGCAATGCAAGCTTCAACTGGTACCAGACAGGTGGTATCAGCAATGCAAGATTAAACTGGTTCAAGGCAGGTGGCAGCAGCAATGCAAGCTTTAACTGCTACAAGACAGGCAGCCACAGCAATGAAAGTTTCAACTGGTACGGGACAGGCAGCAGCAGCAAATCAAGCTCTAACTGGTACAAAACAGACAGCAGGAGCAGTGCAAGCTTCCCTGAAAGAAATAACTTGTAGGGGACATTCAATAGTAGCAGTGTGAGCTTCTCTAACTCAAAGAAGAACACGCAGCAGCAGCACTGCAAGGTACAACAGGTACAAGACGAACAGCAGCAGCAATGCAAGCTTCAATAGGTACAAAACAGGTGGCATCATCAATGCAAGCTTCAACTGGTACAAGACAGGCAGCAGCAGCAATGCAAGCTTCCACTGGTACAAGGCAGACAGCAGCAGCACTGAAAACTTCAACTTGTACAAGACAGACAGCAGCAGCGCTGCAAACTTCAACAGGTACAAGAGAGGCGGCAGTAGCTATGCAAGCTTCAGCTGGTAAGAGACAGACAGCAGGAGCAGGTCAAGCTACCCTAAAACAAAGAACTTGTAGGGGACATTCAGCAATAGGAGTGTGAGCTTCTCTAACTCAAAGAAGGACACGCAGCAGCAGCACTGCAAGGTTCAACCGGTACAAGACAGACAGCAGCAGCAATTCAAGCTTCAAAAGGTACAAGACAGGCGGTAGCAGCAATGCAAGCTTCAATAGGTAAAAGACAGGTGGCAGAAGCATTGCAAGCTTCAACTGATACAAAGCAGGCACAGCAATGCAAGCTTCAACTGGTACAAGACGGGTGGCAGCAGCAATGAAAGCTTCAAAAGGTACAACACAGGTGTCAGAAGCAATGCAAGCTTCAACTGGTACAAAACAGACAGCAGCAGCACTGCAAGATTCAGCTGGTACAAGACAAGTGGCAGCAGCAATGCAAGCTTCAACTGGTACAAGACAGACAGCAGCAGCACTGAAAACCTCAACTTGTACAAGACAGACAGCAGCAGCACTGCAAGCTTCAACAGGTACAAGACAGGCGGCAGTAGCAATGCAAGCTTCAGCTTGTACGATACAGACAGCAGGAGCAGTGCAAGCTACCCTAAAACAAAGAACTTGTAGGGGACATTCAGCAGTAGGAGTGTGAGCTTCTCTAACTCAAAGAAGGACACGCAGCAGCAGCACTGCAAGGTTCAACAAGTACAAGACAGACATCAGCAGCAATGCAAGCCTCAATAGGTACAAGACAGGCGGCAACAGCAATGCAAGCTTGAATAGGTACAAGACAGGTGGCAGCAGCAATGCAAGCTTCAACTTATACAAAGCAGGCAGGCACTGAAATGCAAGATTCAACAGGTACAAGACAGGCAGCAGCAGCAATGCAAGCTTCAGCTGGTACAAGACAGGTGCCAGCAGCAATGAAAGCTTCAAAAGGTACAAGGCAGGTGGCAGAAGCAACGCAAACTTCAACTGCTAGAAAACAGACAGCAGCAGCACTGCAAGGTGCAGCTGGTACTATACAGGTGGCAGCAGCAATGCAAGCTTCAACTGGTACAAGACAGTCAGCAGCAGCAGCAATGTAAGCTTCAACTGGTACTACACAGGGGGCAGATGCACTGCATGCTTCAACTGGTATATGACAGGTGGCAGCAACAATGCAAGCTTCAATTGGTGCAAGACAGGTGGCAGCAACAATGCAAGCTTCAACTGGTACAAGAAAGGCAGCAGCAGCAAGGCAAGCTTCAACAGGTTGAAGTCAGGTGACAGAAGCAATGCAAGCTTCAACTGGTACAAGACAGGTGGCAGCAGCAATGCAAGCTTCAACTGGTACCAGACAAGTGGTAGCAGCAATGCAAGATTCAACTGGTTCAAGGTAGGTGGCAGCAGCAATGCAAGCTTTAAGTGCTACGAGACAGGCAGCCACAGCAATGAAAGCTTCAACTGGTACAAGACAGGCAACAGCAGCAATTCAAACTCTAACTGGTACAAGACAGATAGCAGGAGCAGTGCAAGCTTCCCTAAAACAAAGAACTTGTAGGGGACATTCAGCAGTAGGAGTGTGAGCTTCTCTAACTCAAAGAAGGACACGCAGCAGCAGCACTGCAAGGTTCAACCGGTACAAGACAGACAGCAGCAGCAGTGCAAGCTTCAATAGGTACAAGACAGGCGGCAGCAGCAATGCAAGCTTCAATAGGTACAAGACAGGTGGCAGCAGCAATGCAAGCTTCAACTGATACAAAGTAGGCAGGCACCGCAATGCAAGCCTCAACAGGTACAAGACAGGTGGCAGCAGCAATGCAAGCTTCAGCTGGCACGAGACAGTCAGCAGCACTGCAAGCTCCAACTGGTACAAGACAGGTGGCAGCAGCAATGCAAGCTTCCATTGGTATGAGACAGGTGTCAACAGTAATGGAAGCTTCAACTGGTACAAGACAGATGGCTGCAGCAGTGCAAGCTTCCCCCAAAAAAGAACTTGCATGTGACATTCAGCAGTGGCATTGTAATCTTTTATAGCTCAAAGAAGGGCAAGCAGCAGCAGCACTGCAAGCTTTAACTTGCACAAGACAAGTGGCAGCAGCAATGCAAGCTTCAATAGGTACAAGACAGCTGGCAGCAGTAAAGCAAGCTTCAACAGGTACAAACAAGGTGAAAGCAACAATGCAAGCTTTAACTGGTAAAAGACAGACAGCAGCACTGCAAGCTTCAGGTGGTAAGAGACAGTCAGCAGCAGCAAGCAAGCTTGAATAGGTAAAAGGCAGGCGGCAGCAGCAATGCAAGCTTCTACTGGTTCGGGACAGTCAGCAGAAGCATTGGAAGCTTCAACTGGTATGAGACAGGTGGCAGCAGCAATGCAAACTTCAACTGGTACAAGGCAGGTGGCAGCAGCAATGCAAGCTTCAGCTGGCATGAGACAGTCAGCAGCACTGCAAGCTCCAACTGGTACAAGACAGGTGGCAGCAGTAATGGAAGCTTCAACTGGTACAAGACAAATGGCTGCAGCAGTGCAAGCTTCCCCCAAAAAAGAACTTGCATGTGACATTCAGCAGTGGCATTGTAATCTTCTCTAGCTCAAAGAAGGACAGGCAGCAGCACTTCAAGCTTTAACTTGCACAAGACAGGTGGCAGCAGCAATGCAACCTTCAATAGGTGCAAGACAGCTGGCAGCAGTAAAGCAAGCTTCAACAGGTACAAACAAGGTGAAAGCAACAATGCAAGCTTTAACTGGTAAAAGGCAGACAGCAGCACTGCAAGCTTCAGGTAGTAAGAGACAGGCAGCAGCAGCAAGCAAGCTTTAATAGGTAAAAGACAGGCGGCAGCAGCAATGCAAGCTTCAACTGGTACTGGACAGTCAGCAGAAGCATTGGAAGCTTCAACTGGTATGAGACAGGTGGCAGCAGCAATGCAAACTTCAACTGGTACAAGGCAGGTGGCAGCAGCAATGCAAACTTCAACTGGTACCAGACAGGTGGTAGCAGCAATGCAAGATTCAACTGGTTCAAGGCAGGTGGCAGCAGCAATGCAAGCTTTAATTTCTACAAGACAGGCAGCCACAGCAATGAAAGCTTCAACTGGTACAAGACAGGCAGCAGCAGCAATGCAAGCTTTAGCTGGTACAAAACAGACAGCAGGAGCAGTGCAAGCTTCCCTGAAACAAAGAACTTGTAGAGGACATTCAGCAGTAGCAGTGTGAGCTTCTCTAACTCAAAGAAGGACACGCAGCAGCAGCACTGCAAGGTTCAACAGGTACAAGATGAACAGCAGCAGCAATGCAAGCTTCAATAGGTACAAGACAGGTGGCAACATCAATGCAAGCTTCAACTGACACAAAGCAGGCAGCATAGCAAGCTTCAACTGGTACAAGACATGCGGCAGCAGCAATGGAAGCTTCCACTGGTACAAGACAGACAGCAGCAGCGCTGAAAACTTCAACTTCTACAAGACAGACAGCAGCAGCACTGCAAGCTTCAACAGGTACAAGACAGGCGGCAGTAGCAATGCAAGCTTCAGCTGGTATGAGACAGACATCAGGAGCAGTGAAGCTTCCCTAAAACAAAGAACTTGTAGGGGACATTCCGCAGTAGGAGTGTGAGCTTCACTAACTCAAAGAAGGACATGCAGCAGCAGCACTGCAAGGTTCAACCGGTACAAGACCGACAGCAGCAGCAATGCAAGCTTCAACAGGTACAAGTCAGGCGGCAGTAGCAATGCAAGCTTCAGCTGGTATGAGACAGACAGCAGGAGCAGTGAAGCTTCCCTAAAACAAAGAACTTGTAGGGGACATTCAGCAGTAGGAGTGTGAGCTTCTCTAACTCAAAGAAGGACATGCAGCAGCAGCACTGCAAGGTTCAACCGGTACAAGACAGACAGCAGCAGCAATGCAAGCTTCAATAGGTACAAGACAGGTGGCAGCAGCAATGTAAGCTTTAATAGGTACAAGACAGGTGGCAGCAGCATTGTAAGCTTCAACTGATACAACGCAGGCACAGCAATGCAAGCTTCAACTGGTACAAGACGGGTGGCAGCAGCAATGAAAGCTTCAAAAGGTACAACACAGGTGTCAGAAGCAATGCAAGCTTCAACTGGTACAAAACAGACAGCAGCAGCACTGCAAGATTCAGCTGGTACGAGACAAGTGGCAGCAGCAATGCAAGCTTCAACTGGTACAAGACAGTCAGCAGCAGCTGCAATGTAAGCTTTAACTGATACTAGACAGGGGGCAGAAGCACTGCATGCTTCAACTGGTATATGAAAGGTGACAGCAACAATGCAAGGATCAATTGATTGGTACAACACAGGTGGTAGAAACAATGCAAGATTCAATTGGTACAAGACATGTGGCAGCTACAATGCAAGCTTCAACTGGTACAAGAATGGTGACAGCATCAAGAGAAGTTTCAACTGGTACGAGACAGATAGCACCAGCAATGCAAACTTCAACTTATGCAAGACAGGTGCCAGCAGCACCTGTCTTGCAATGCAAGCTTTAACTGTTACAAGACAGGCAGCCACAGCAATGCAAGCTTCAATTGGTACAAGACAGGCGGTAGCAGCAATGCAAGTATCAACTGGTACAAAACAGACTGCAACAGCACTTAAAGCTTCAACTGTTAGAAGAAAGACAGCAGGAGCAGCACTGCAAGCTTCAACAGGTACAAGACAGGCGGCAGCAGCAATGCAAGCTTTAGCCGGTATGAGACAGGTGGCAGCAGTAATGCAAGCTTCAACTGGTACAATACAGGTGGCAGCAGCAATGCATGCTTCCGTTGGTATGAGACAGGTGGCATCAACAATGCAAACTTCAACTGTTACAAGAGAGGTGACAGCAGCAATGCAAGCATCCGTTGATATGAGACTGCTAGCAGCAACAATGCAAGCTTCAGCTGGTGCAAAACAGACTGCTGCAGAAGTGCAAGCTTCCGAAAAAAAGAACTTGTAGGGGACATGCAGCAGTAGCAATGTAATCTTCTCTGGTTCAAAGAAGGACAGGCAGCAGCAGCACTGCAAGCTTCAGCTGGCACAAGACAGAACAGAGAGAAGCCGCACTGCAAGCTTCAACTGGTACAAGACAGAACAGACACAAGCAGCAATGCAAGCTTCAACTGGTACAAGACAGACAGAAGCAGGTAATGCAAGCTTCAAATCGTACAAGACAGACAGCAGCAGCACTGCAAGCTTCAACAGATAGAGGACAGGCGGCCGCAGCAATGCAAGCTTCTCTAACAGAAAACACAGGCAGCAGTGCAAGGTTCCCTAAACCAAAGAACTTATTCCAATCTCTAGATTGGAATATGGTCTGGTGAGCCTTGCTGGTCTTCCCAAAGCTAGCTTGGCCCCACTCAGAGCTACCCTGAATGCATCGGCTAGACTCATCACGGGCTCTAGAAAGTATGACCACATCTCCCCTGACCTTTTGCAACTAAATTGGCTATCTATCGAAGCCAGAATCCGACTCAAGATAGCTTGCCTGACTCATAAAGCCATACACTACAACACCCCGATCTACCTGGCAAATAAGCTTGAACTTTCGGGCTCCAGCCGGAACCTTAGAAGTACGTCCACCCTACTCTTGAAACCTCCAAGATTCAAAAAGAAAAGATCTTACAATTGTGCTTTCACTGGTCTTGCTCCGAGAATCTGGAACTCCCTGCCCTCCGAGATCAGATCCAATCCTTCCACTGCATCCTTTAAGAAACTTGTCAAAAGGCTACTCTTGAACGAACTGTAACAGCATCAACCTGTGATCATGCTCTTGTTTTTGTTAATACTCTGATTCTTGTTGCACTTCACTGGTGCGTTTTATTGTATGCTGTTATGCTCTTCGTGCTCTAGGGCACCACTGAAACCCCCATCTCTTAACCTGATCGATTTCCCCCTTTGTTGTAACTTCACCTACTGTCCCATTGTGTTTATACCCTTGCTTTCACCAATTCTGTACAGCGCTCTGTTACCCGTATGGATCTTGTTCGCGCTTTATTAAGCTATTCAAATAAAATTAAAATAAACTTGTACGGTACATTCAGCAGTAGAACTGTAAGCCACTCACACTCAAAGAAGGAGAGGCAGCAGCAGGACTGCACGCTTCAACAGGTACAAGACAGCAGTAGCAAAGCAAGTTTTAACAAGTACAAGACAGGTGGCAGCAGCAATGCAAGATTCAATTAGAACAAGACAGGCAATAGTAGCAATGCAAGCTTTAAATCAGAAATGAGAGTCAGCAGTGCAAGATTCCCTAAAATAAAATACTGGTACAGGACAGGCAGCAGGAGCACCACAAACTTCCCTGATGCAAATAACAGATACATTATGGTCAGCAGCAGCTGCAGCAGAGTAAGCTTCTCTAATGTAAGGAAGAGGTACAGGACAGGATACAGCAGCAGTGCAAGCTTTCATATGCAAACAACAGATGCAGTACAGGCAGCAGCAGTGCAAGCTTCACTAAGACAGAAATGGTACAGGATAGGTGGCAGCAGCATTGCATGCTTCTCTAGCATATAACAGCTGACAGCTGTAGTGCAAGCTTCCCTAACACAATTATAAGGCAGAGGAGAGGTCTCAACAACAGTGCAAGCTTCAATAGCATAACCAACAGGTACAGGACAGGAAGCAGCAGCCTTGAAATCTTTCCTAACACAAAGAAACAGGCACAGGAGAGGTTGTAGCAGCATTGCAAGCTTCTCTAACATATAACAGCTGACAGCAGTAGTGAAAGCTTCCTTAACACAATTATAAGGCAGAGGAGAGGCGACAACAACGGTGCAAGCTTCAATAGCACAACCAACAGGTACAGGACAGGAAGCAGCAGCCTTGCAATCTTTCCTAACACAAAGAAACAGGTACAGGAGAGGTTGCAGCAGCATTGCAAGCTTCTCTAACATATAACAGCTGACAGCAGTAGTGAAAGCTTCCTTAACACAATTATAAGGCAGAGCAGAGGCGACAACAACGGTGCAAGCTTCAATAGCACTACCAACAGGTACAGGACAGGAAGCAGCAGCCTTGCAAGCTTTCCTAACACAAAGAAACAGGTACAGGAGAGGTTGCAGCAGCATTGCAAGCTTCTATAACATATAACAGATGACAGCAGTAGTGCAAGCTTCCTTAACACAATTATAAGGCAGAGGAGAGGCGACAACAATGGTGCAAGCTTCAATAGCATAACCAACAGGAAGCAGCAGCCTTGCAATCTTTCCTAACACAAAGAAACAGGTACAGGAGAGGTTGCAGCAGCTGTGCACGGTACTGTAACACAAATAATACGATACACGAAAGAGCTGCATGGCAAGTTTGCCTCGCACAAACAACATTTTCCATTTCACAAAATGAAATTTTCCCTATCACAAAAAACACAGGTACAAGACAGGTGGCAACAGTGCAAGCTTCCCTAACACAAAGAGCACATAAGGCCACGTGACACTACTAATTTAGCTTTCTCTAATGCAACCTATAAGTACATAACAGAAGACAGGCTCAGGAGCACAAGCTTCTCTTACACCACGGCCAGCTACAAGAAAAGCAGCAGTGGTGCATGCAGATGCACATCTGAACCCAGGAGGCGTCAGTGGCTGCGCCGGGCTCCATGGCTCCCCGTTACTGATCTAAAAGCATGAATTTGGTTTAGAGATCGTGTGGAATAACCAGCGAGAGCTCCCCCTCCCTGGGGCCCAAAGCAAGACAAACGGCCTTCATTTTCCAATATGATCTTCCAGCCGCTTGTCTGGGACACAACAGTACTACAATCCTCTCGTTTATCAAGCAGCCAATCCCGCTAACTGCTTAAAAGAGACATTAATGAGCTCCGGGGCCTCTCCGTCTTCTTTATAGGACTGTGCCCCCATCTGCCGCGCCCCGGCTGGCTCCGGTCCAGCTCCAGAGCGGAGAATTAAAATGTGGTAAAATAATGTCAGGGGCTGCAGAGGTAGCAGCAAAGAGCTCACATTCCCCCAGGACTTGCATACGTTTTTTCTTTGGATTCTGGTCCATGTAGTTGAGCTTTTTAATTCTGCAATAATCAAGAGTTGCAACAACAATGGGTGTGAAAATTAAGAGTTTTCACAGTTCACTCCTCACGTATGGCTACGGGTGGGAGTAATTTGTGTAATTCTTTGTATTGGACCCACGCAGTATTACCTAAGAATTCTGCAAGATTAGGATTGAATTATGCGACAAGAGTAATTCTGTATTTAGTGCTATTTCTTAGCGCAAAAATGCCCCCTCGAGTCCAAAATAGATGCGAGCATGCATTTTGCATTAATAGCACTAAGTGTAACACGAATAGCAAACACAAGCAGCAGCTCACACTCTCTAAATGTGCTCTTGGGGTAGGATTTCCCCCCCGACTTACTACTGGTATTTAGCGCTACTTTCTAGTGGCAAAATGCACCCTTGCATTCAAAATGAACGTGATGATTAATTTTGCACTGAGAAATAGCACTAAATGCAGCAGAAACGAATAGGGAGCACATGGGGGCGCTTGCACTTGCTAAATGTGCTCTTGCTTGCTACTTTCCCCCAAAATTACTCTTAATTACGCAAGCAGGGGTAATCACATCATTATTGGTAATTCCACATCAAAGAGTAACACAGAATTACCAAAATTACTCTAACTCTAGCGTAATAGAAATTCTGCCCAGGCCTACATATGACATAGAGGCATAAAATCACTATGATAAGTGAATAATTAATTGTGCTTTATCGTAAACTGAATTGAGACCAGCAAGCAAAAATAGTGGGAAAATGTAATGAAGCAGACGTTGTCTTTTTCATTCAGCTTTTGCATTGTATAGTGAAAATGGAAGAGTTGTGGCGCAGCGGCCAGGGCGACTGACTCTGAAACCTGGGGGTTCACGGTTCGATCCCCGGTGCCGGCGGCAGATCAGCCCAGCACCATGTGACTCTGGGCAATAGCTTGCTTAATCTTCCCGACGGCCCCCAGCGCCTTGACACCTTTGGGTAATTGTTCGTGCTTTACAAATACTGGACATTTACAAAATAACTAGAACAAGCACCAGTGACTCAGGGATAGCTTTGTAAGCAGAGTGCAAACTTCTCTAAGGGCCAGATGTACGACCCTAGTAAATTGCGACTTGCAATTTGCGCTCAATTGCGAGTCACAATTTACTATGTACAACAGTGTCAGAGACACTGATTGCGATTCCCAATGGGGTCGCAAAATACGAGGCTCATTAATATTAATGAGGCACTCGCATTTTGCGACCCCATTCGGAATGGCTGGCCCTCCCAGGGATGGTGGCCTGCTGGGCTCAGCAGACCACCATGTCTGGGACTGCTGTTTAATAAAGCAGCTTTTTATTTTTAAATGCAGCCCGTTTTCCTTAAAGGAAAAAGGGATGCATTGAAATGAAACATTTTCGTTTCATTTTTTAAGGGCAGGCAGTGGCCCCTGGGACCACTGCCTGCCCTTAAAAAATATTTTTGCATGCATTTGCAAAGGGGAAGGGGTCCCCTGGGGACCCCTTCCCCTTTGCAAATGTATTACCACCTACTTGAAGTAGGTGGCAATTGCGAGTGTTTGTGACCGCAATTGCGGTTGCAAAACATTAGTACATGGGTTAGAGAGTCGTTATTTGGAAGGGAATGCCCCTTCCAAATAGCGAGTCTCTAAACACTTCATTTCGGACTCGCAAAATTGTGTTAGTATATTGCCATACTAATTTTAGCATGCGCAAACGGGTCGCTAACCCGTTTGCGCATGCTAAAATTGGTCGTACATCTGGCCCTAAATCAGGTATAATCAAGTGCAGGGCAGCTCGTATCAACAGCGGTTCACATGCTTCACGAACAAGGAAGTGGCAGAGCATGTGAAACAACAATTCACTCTTTGACACACACGGAGAACACATATAGCGCGTGCAGCATCAGTGCATGCTTCCCTTTGATACACGGAACAGTCATCCTGGGCATCAACAGTGCAAGCATCCCTGATGCAACAGTGAATACACACACATCCACACACACTGTAGAGTGACAGCAACGAGTGCTGCAACACAGGCTGCCCGTGTTCTTCAGCAGATCTGAATTCACATATTGGAAGATCTCTAAGAGGGGAAAAACATGACAAGGAAACAGGGAACTCTAAAGGAATTTTGGGGCGCAGAGAGGAAGAGATGATAAAGCCAGTGAAAAAAGAGAGCTTATGTTACAACTGTACAGAGCACGCATCACTGGCCAATCCTTAGCTGGATCAGGGTGCCAAGCTCTGTAGGCTCGTGTTGTTTCTTTTATTGATCATAGTGTCTCACACAAATCATTCGACCATTACAGGTGGCTGTCTGGTGGAATAAGGAGCACAGAAGTATTGTGCTACAAAACTATGGTGAGGCAGAACCCCCACTACAAAAAATACAGTGACCGTAAGTAGTTATAGTTAAAAGGATGGATTTACTATTCTTAACTCCACATCTGCCTACCTTGTTGGTATATTTGTCAAGGTCACATATACGTGGAGTGAAGTATGCAAAAACGATACGTACCTATAAATACCCCAAACTTAATTATATTTTTGCAGTCAATATTTTGACTAAGATATCATTTTAGCATGGAATTTAAAAGTCAGTATTCTTGTAATTTTGCTCCATCAATATGATGGATCTGTATGGCAAACTTACAAAGTTTTTTTTAATTTTCAAAAAGAAAATACTAAAGCATGATTTATTTTTCAAAAATAAATAAAGCAATGCCTCTCTCACCATGGGAGTTTCCTTCCATGGTGAGGGAGCATTGAGCACATTTCAGTGCCCCTTACCACCAGGTTTTTTCTGGTGGTGATGGGCATTGAAAAATGACTAAATGTCCGTCCATCTAAATTAGGTGGCCAGACATATAGCCAAACCTCCAATGGCCCTGATTTCATCAGGCAGTCGGAGGAGTTTGACCATAGCAGAGACGGAGTAGTCTCTACTGCTGTCAAACTATGGTCCGCCCGCATTTAAATAGGGATACTGTACACAATAGAGTGTTAACGGTATGTTGATAATGAATTAACTAACAGCACAGTGTTGTTATAATCAAATATTTTCCGTTCTCTACAAGAATTACTGTACTACAAAGCCAACTAAATCAAAATACATCACGGTATGTTATGCTTGATGATACACAACTGGAACATTCAGGGCTACAGTCACTGATCTTTGTTGACAGAGCAACACCCGCAAATCTTTTTAGAAACACAATCAGTCATCATTCAGTATACTTCATGGGCTATGGCACAGCAGCAGCCTGCAGGAATGGAATGGAGTTTGCACTCAGCGAGTGAAGTTTGGTCAGATATGTTTACCATCAAAAGCTACAGTTCCTAACAGCACTGGCTTTGTCATTGCTTGTTATATGTATGCCAGTGACACTGGTCATCCTCAAAATGGAGTCCATCGTAGGAAAACGATTCCAGCAGTGCGTGCGCCATGTTCTGGACAGATGAGGAGGCCGTTGGCTGAAGCTTATCTTCGATTAAACAAAGATCATAGCGGTGGAAGTCGGGGACAGTCTTTGGGCTACTGCTCCCAGAGACGGGACTATCTCCTGCTGTGGTAAAGTTTGTCAAAAACGGGGGTTTCTTGATGTATAACGACCTCCCACTGCTGAGATAGTGAAGAACACCACTGCATCTTGCCTTGACCATCTCCTGAAGGCTCCCCACAAAATCTGTCCTCCAAAGTTAGTCACCTGTCAGCACTCCAAACTGTTATGGAATTGCTATCACAGTATGGAAATACGGTGGCCCAAAACAATTGCTGATTCAGCTTTCTAACGCAAAATATGAACCCGTTCTCTTATTATTTGAGTGTAAAATTCTACTTTCCCTTACCTCGCCAAAGTGGGCCTAACTGGGTACCAGAGGAGCTGATGATACATCGTTCATCCATCTATTTTCAGTACTACCTCCAGTTTCAGCATGACAAGTTGATGACAATCACATGGCCTCGAGCCGCACACTCAGCCCACCCCCACCCCCAGCAGTTTCCTCTCGGTGCCTTGGTGCTTAGATATCACCTTCGAGGGCCTCTTTTCAGTCCTAGCTCCTACCAGGGCCCTTTGGCGCTAAGCCTGGAAAGAAATGAAAGCCCTCACTGCTCTAATGTTAGCGCTACATTTGCTTTCTGTTACAACGGTTAGCACCAAGAAGCCTGCAGGGTTAACACGTGCTGTATAAATAGTAACCCTGGGCGGAGTTCGCGGAGTTGCACTACACGGAACACCGCGAAGTGCAAAAAAAACTCCACTGCACTACGCGGAGCTCCGCAAGCGGCAGAGTACGATAGAAAAATGCAGTTCGCGGTGATTGCACAGTGCCGGATGCTTGTCCGCACTGTGCAATCATCGCGAACGGCACCATGCACAGCGCAAGCGGTCCCTGCTTTCCTTTTCTTCCGCTCGAGTAGATTTTTACTCGAGCGGCAGCTTTCTCAACGCGAACGGGCTCTTTCTCAATGCGAGCGGTCGCGATGAGAAACCTGACCCCCCCGCGTCAAGAAATCTCGCAGGGAGGTTGATTTTCCACGCTCGCACTCATCAACTTGATGTTGGCGATCGCAAACGAGGAAAAATCTCGCCGGGAGGTTGATTTTCCTCGCTTGCGGTCGCCAACTTGACGTTGACGAACGCGAGCGAGGCAAAAAACTCTGCTCCGCGGGGCGGGGTTTTTTGGAACTCCGCGATCTCTGCATAACGCGGAGTGCGGAAAACTCCGCAAACTCCGCGAGTGGAGCGGAGTTCACCGCCCAGGGTTAATAAATAGCAAGTAGGTAACGTTTAGAGGTGACGCAGCTGCTTTCACATTAATGGAAGGCTGCGGCTGAATCTGCTTGTATTCTGCAGGGAAAGTGACAACATCACAGATACACAGCAGCCTGTGCAATGAGCGGGCTTGACAGGCTTGGCCGTCATTGTCAGCTGTCAAGTCCTGATGTCTCTTTTATTCAACAGTGATAATTCCAGATAAGGACACAGGTGTAGACCCGGGAAGGCAGCGCAGAGCCAGTCACTGGCAAAATAGGCCCACTGCTTAGGACGATCCTGTTCATTCAAGATGTGCAATCTTAAATCTTCGCCTCCACTTAACTCATGCATTCGTACAGACATCGGCACCCTGGGAAGCCATGATTGCTAGCTCAGCTTATTTCCTTCTCTCCACCACCCCCACCCCCACCCCCTCCGCAGAAACAAAGTTCCTTCCTCCCTCATGGCTGTAGCTTCACCAGCCAAGTTTCAGAGACATCCTGGGGGCAAACGGCACGGCGGCTGCGCTGTCAGCAACGGCTCTTCAACTTCCCACGGCCCCGAGGAAGCTGTTGGCAAAATGTCATCTATTCTTTTCCCGTGGGGAGTCGCTCGAGGATCGGTTTCTCATCAGTGTCATATATTACAACCTATAAGCGTGAAAAATGTGCGCACGCACACACGTACAGGCTGCACACACACACTCACGAACACACATGCTACACACAATGCTGACATACTGCTATCAGACACATCTTCTGCACTCTGGCTTTCTTACCTTCTGTTTCCTTTTGATGTCTTGAAATTGTCAGCTGTCTTTTTTAAGTGCAACCTTCATTCTTTCCATGATTTACGCTACGATTTACATTGTCCATGCTTCCTTTTATTATCCACTGCTTAATTACTTATGTAGTGTTGGTGCCTCCTTCTTGCCTTCTTTCCTCTCTTTCTTGCTTACTTCTCCTTTCTTCTAATTTCTTCCTTCCTTTATTGTTCCTAACGGCTGCTTCATTTCCTTTCTTCCTTTTTCTTTCTTTCTCTCTGCCTTTCATTCCTTTCTTCCTTCCTCCTTCTCTTTCTTCTTTCCCTCCTTCCTTCATATTTTCCTTTATACCTTCCTTCCTCTTCCACTTTCCAATTCTTTCCTTCTTTCCCTGTCTCTCTTTCCTCCCTGTCACTTTCCTTAATTCTGTCCTTCATCCGCCCTTCCTTCTGTCCATCCATCCATCCTTCCTTCCCTTCTTCTTTATTTATTTACTTATTTATTTATTGTATTGTATAAAACGTGAACATGACCATCACGGTATCCGAGCACTGTACAACGAAAGAGCTGAAGAGGGTTGCAGTACATTAAAATACCTGTCACATAAGAAAGTTTGTACAAAGAATTCTCAGAGCAAGGTATAAAACAATAGGATACAATATAAAATTAGGAACACTGTATGCAGAATTCAGAGCACAAGGTATACAATAATAGGATACAGTATAAAGTAGGGTGAATGACAGTTTCAAAATAGTTCTCGTAAGACACATGTATTTCAAGTAATAAAGCTTTAACTTCCTTCTTGAAAAGCTTGAGTGAGGTAATTGCTCTTGTTGAGGGTTCCATATTTTTGGAGCAGATCCAGCACAAGTGCGTCCGTGTGTTCTCCTTTTTAGGTCGAGCCTAGGCAGCGCATGCACTGTCTCTCGACATGTTGTATTCAGTCAGGGGGCTTAGATCCCATCTCCAGCTTTTGATTGGCTTTTGTGAGTGTCCTTTAAAAAACAATGCTAGTGATTTTATAATGGTTCCTGCTTGCCCCACCTTTTGTCTTAATTGTTGACTCCCAGGGATCGCCCCCAGGACTTGTCCTCTTCCACTGGTTTCTATTTCCTTCCTGCTCAGGGACTTTAAAAAAAAAATCAGAACAGCTCTTCAGAGCTCTTCACGCACGTTTGTGTGCATGCATATTACATTTTAATTACAATCAGTGTGAAAGCTGCTGTACTTCATCTTTAACTATGGCAGCAGCGCACCTTTCTTTTTTTCTGCAAGTGCTGCTGTCTATATTGCTATCATACCCCTATGATATCTGTCTACGTTGTAAACACGGCACACAGACCTGGCATGGTGGCTTATTCCACCATGCATGGCAGCACAGTAAGGATGTACGGGAACCACTGCAGCCCATCGTAGCCAGTAACACACCGTCTGTCTTCTTTCCACGCACTCTCTGGGTCCTAGCGCAGCCCGCTTCTCACCCTTCCTCTTCGCCTTTTCCCTGATGGCTCGATCGCCTCTAATACTCTTGTATATTGTTGGTGTGAGTGACACTGTGTGTGTGCCTGTCTCTGTGTGTGCACAGTTGTATCACACAATCTTTGCAAACTACATTCCTGCATATAAAGCGGTAACTTGCATTGGGAAGCCGCAGACAGTAGCCTCTGAAGGGGTTATATGGTTGTTTATGGCAGATTCAGCTGAGCCCAGGCAAACTCTGGTGTGGGAAAGGTGGGGGCAACTGTCTTTGGGGGGCTGCTTTCTCTCTTTGGGGGACAATAATCGCTTAATTGAGCCACCGGGAACTCTCTCTAGCTTCAAGCCCAGAGAATTAACTGCCCAGATAGAGACCATAAACCCACCCAGCAGACCCCTTCAACCCTTCTGCACAGATCTCATCACCCCATACCCATACCCATCACCCCCCCCACTAATCAGTGTGCTTTGATTTCACGAGCACCAGGAGCTCAAGTATGGCACTTTCTCTTCCCCAAACACAAGCTGCGTTTAGTGCTTAAATCAGCAGAGTGCTTTTAAAGTGCAATAATCCTGATCTTCGTATTCGGACACTGTTAGACCTGGCATTTTCAGCGGGTTTATCCCCAGACTTTTTGCTTTTGGGCCTCCAGTTTTTGATCCTGTTTGTGTTGGTTTTATGACTCTGGGCACTTTACCACTGCTAATCCGTGCTAAAGTGCTAATGCTCTCTGTGTAAATTGTTATTATGGATTGGTGTTTCCATGATTGGCTTGTTTGACTTATTACTAAGTCCCTAGTACCGTGCACTGTGTGTGCCTAGGGCCTGTATGTCAAATGCCACTAGTGGGCCTGCAGCAGTGATTGTGCCACCCACACAAGTAGCCTTTCAAAGGGTTCTCAGACCTGCCACTGCAGTGTCTGCGCGCAGTCTCTACTACCATGTCGACCTGGTAAGTGCACCTACTTGCCAGGCCCTAACCTTCCCTTTTATTACATGTGAGTCACCCCTAAGGTAGGACCAAAGTACCCCTGTGGGCGGGGTGCAGTGTATGTGAAAGGTAGGACATGGACTGATGTGTGTGACATGTCCTGATAGTGAACTTCAGTGTATTTTGTTTTTCACTATTGAAAGGCTATCTGTCCCATAGGATATGGAGTTTACTTATAACATCTTATAAGCATAACTTCCCATTGGGACAAGATAGAAAGATGGAGTTTAGTATACCTGAACTCAAAATATAAAATGCATCTTTTAGTAAAGATGATTTTTATATTGTGTGTTTGAAAATACCACTATTAGAAAGTGGGAATTTTCTTGCTTAGCCATCCTGTGTGCCTCTACTGGTTTGTGGATTGACTGTCTGGCTTTTTGAGTGACAGGGGCTGGGGATGTGCATTCTCTCAGACAGCCACTGGGGGGGGGGTTGATGTGTGTCCTGCCTTTCCTGAATGAGTCAGGGATTGGCTGAATAGTAATCTCACCCAACAGAGAAGGACTAAGAAAGGTAAAATAAGTTCCCCGACATTGGAGAGCAAAGAGGTGCTGTGCTACATACAACCGCCAACGTGCGTCTCATATATCGCACCTCAACAGAGACAACAAATCTAAAAGAGGAAAGACAACAAATGTCTTAATACTGCCCTCACACACTTTGCAGTGTCATGCTTCATCATAGGGCCGCATCATACATCCAGGTGCAGACCAACACCCTGGATGGAGCGCAAGAATTTTTTGAAGAAGAATAGTGGTGAGGGTAGAATATGAAAGGAACAGACAAACCACATAAGGGGACACACAACTTAAAGGAAAGACTATTCCCTTCTCAAAAGGGACCAAATAACACAGATACAAATACCATTAAAACTACCTAGAGGACAACCCACGACTTTTATTCCTGTTGACCCCTGGTAGGATTAAAACATAAGCTCTGGGATATCCAGGGGAGGTAAAAGCCCCTATACCCCTACTGCAAGTACCTGGCTGAATAGACCTGGGCTGCAATCAGAGTAGTGGGAGGAGATTTCCCTGCACCTGAATGGGCCTGATCTGCCTTACACAATGCTGTCTCCACCTCCTGCCGAGAGAAGCTGGGCCAGAGAGGACAACACTTGTTTTGACTCAGCACAGAGCCTCTCTGCCACCAGAGAACAAAGGAAAATGCTGTATAAATAATGGGGCCCAGACCTCAGAACTTTAGAATACTTCTGGACTCAAGAGGAACCTCTGCCAAGGAGAGGAGCTGAGAAAGCTGAAAGAGTAGTACTGCCCCTTTGCTGTGTGCTGTTTGGGATTGGCCTGCAGTGGCTGTTTCTGCCAAGGAGAGGACAAATACTTTGCTATGTGCTGTGTATCCTGCTTGAAGAAGATCTGTTGAAGGCTTGAGGTAGAGCTTGCCTCCTGTTTTGAAGTCTCAGGGACACAAAGACTTCACCACCAGCTCCCCTGAACTTCCTTGCTGGGAGTTCTGACCTGCCAAGAGGGGCCTGTTGCTGAGATGGGCCTCTGGAGGTTGTTCCTACTGTTGGGAGGTGGAAAAGAGATGCGACTACGAGAAGTGCAATGCATCCGCACCTGTTTCCAAAGCATCGCTGCTGTGCGACCAAAGAAACCGACGCAGCACCTGCCCACGGCTGGGGAAATTGCTGCACGCCGAATCCCATGCACCTATGTCCAAGTCCGAGATCACCACACCGATTCCGACCCAGGCCCGCTGTGCGGCTGCAAGAATCAACACATTGTGGGACAGCAGCTGGAGAGCCCAACGCAGCGCCATTGCCACCGCTGCCGCATCGCATCCCCGATCCCCACGCATCGCACCGGGGCGTCAAATCTACAAGGACACCAGGGCCGCAGTAAAAAACGGACTCATCACCTCCCCTGCATGGCAGTAAGGGACTGACGTATCACCTACCCTGGAATAAGGAACCCACGCATCACCTTCCCTGCGCATAAGGAACCGACGCATCACCTTCCCTGTGGCTGTTTTTGTTTATGATTTTGACGCATCCAAGGTAATTTGTGTTGAAAGTGTCGCATCTATAGTTTGCTATGGACAGAACTGTTTTTACCTTCTAAGAATTCATTTTGATTACTGTATTGAGGATTTCTGTCATTTTGGTATTGTGTGGTTTAGATAAAGATTACTATTTTTCTAAATTGGTGTGGTGTCCATTTGTAGTGTTTTCACTATATTACTGTATGTGTGCACAAATGCTTTACACACTGCCTCTGAGATAAGCCTGTCTGCTCGTGCCAAGCTACCAAGGGGGTGAGCAGGGGTTATTTTAGAAGTGTATCCCCCTTACCCTGTCTAGGAAGAAGGGACCCTACTTGGACAAAGGTGCAAACCATTGCCAACTAAAGACCCCCATTTGTAACAGACACACTTGAGCAAAGTTTAACAAGGTTATTATTACAGAGAGGGGCGGGCGGTTACACGGACTTAATACCCAGCTGGGGGCATAAATCCAAGATTATCATCAAAGAGGTTTTAATAGAGATCGTAGAAGTTTATATTGACTGAAATATGTGTGTAGAAATTTGCCATCCATCCCCAAAACACCCTATACCTGCAGACCTTTAGGAGGTCATCCTTGCCCCCCCCTGTTAGTCCCTTACCCCATGAAGCTCTTTTCTCTGAGGACTGTGCATATTCTGTGTAATATCACTTTTTGAACAAGCTCACCTGTGAGGACGCAGACTGCACTCGGAGTCACCCCAAGGGCACCTCGTGGATACCACAGGAAGGGAGCTCATAGTGCCCAGGCCCTTTCTCCTATTGTGCAAGTCTAAAAGCATCTGTTCACTTGTGATTTACCCTGCCTTCCTTGCACACCCCTCTGACTGTAAGACTCACTCTTCTCTGGACATTCCCAGCCTCATTCCAAAGCCATGGTGTTAAAATACTTTGCCCCATGTTTCCCTCTGCTTTTCTTTCTCCCATGCATTCTGCAGTCCTTTCTCCCTTGCTGTCTGCCTTCGCTTTTCCTCTGCACTCAGCCTTACTTTCTCCCTCCTCATTTTGAGCATGGATAAGTAGTCATTCCAGGAAGCAACATTTAAAGGTATGTTACTGGCATACCACATATTACCACTATACAACACCACACCACACTACACAATTGCACGCCACATACTTCCACAACAAATAATTCCAAACCAAATGAATGTGTTCTTGTGTAACGCAACTAGTGCTCACGTAAAGCACTCTGATGACTGGTACCTTCGGGTTAAGTTTGCGCTATATAAAACTTTGTTAAAAAAACTCATCCCTCCCTCACACTGCCACTACCCCCTCTCATCTCACAATCTCACTGCCCCCTCTCATCCCTCCCTCACACTCCCTATCTCCTCTCTATATTGCCTGCTCACACATACTAAGCACGGTTTCTTTCCCGTGCCTTTTCAAGGTTTCCATCCCTCAAACTCACGCTTTCCTCCTCTTCTTATGATGTCTTCTGTGTATACAGGTCCTCCCTCTTTATGCATCTATGGCCTGCTCTCTCCTTCTTTCTCTGTTTCTCACAATCTTTCTGCTCCTCTGTCTCGAGTTCATTCACCACTTCTTGCACAAACTATCTATCCCTCTCTTTCTTCCTTTCTATCTATTCTGTGCAGCTCTACCCCCTATCTATTCACCATGCCACATAATTCCAGTGCTCAAATACACTCCATACCACACAAATCCACAACTAACAATTCCAATACAACCTATATAATTCCACTCCACACCACATACATCCAGTACACTCCAAACCAAGACTCATAGGTAAAATACATTGTCATTTACAACGTCAATGCATCTAACTCTCCCAAATGTGAGATCTATTGCACTGCAAATGCTTGTTTTGAATCTGGATGTTTCAAGTATTAGGGATTAAGCAATTCTAAATCCCTTCCACCTCCTGATAGCTTGATCCTAGTCACCATGTATTGAGTTCCAGAGTTGTGAAGAGCTTTGTGTGTTATGCAAGCCATCTTCAGTTGGATCCTAGCTTCAACTTGGAGCCAGTTGAGGGTTCTGAGTAATGGGAAGATGTGGTCATACTGATGTGTGCCTGTTAACAGTCTTGTCGCTGCATTTATTGTTGCTTTCATTGGGTCTAGGCTGGCTTTCGGTAGACCTATGAGTGTGGCATTCCCATAGTCCAGTCGTAAAAGCACTATCGATTGAACCGCAGTTTTGACGCCACCCAGCGGTATGAAGGGTTTTAGTTTTCTTAGCAGGTGCAGATGTAGGTTAGCGCTTTTGGTTGCAGCTTGTATGTGAGCTTTCCTGTTTAACTTAGAGTTTAGAGTGATGCCTAGTGATTTTACTGAGTAGCAAATGGTTGGGGTGCAGTTTAGCGATTTAAGGTTAAGAGACCAGATGTGGCATGACATTTCTGATTGTTTAAGGATTTCAGTGGGTGGTTACATGTATAGATTGAAGAATGTTGGTGAAATTGTAGATCCTTGCGGAACGCCCCTGTCAATGTCTGCTACATCAATTTTGACTCTCTGTTGTTGGTTCTGTAAGAAGGAGGTGAACCAGTTAAGGATGGCTCTTGAAAGGTCCATTCTGACTTCAAGATTTTCTCTAAGGCATTTGTGGCTAACCGTGTAAATCTAGATGTATTAGGAGACAGAATTAGTTTTGGTCTAGTGGTGTTTGTATATCATCTAGGATGTTAAGAATGGCGACCTCAGTGTTGTATCTAGGCCTGAAACCTGATTGGCGTTTGTCCAATAGGTCAAAATTCTTGATGTGTTCGCATAGCTAATTATGGGTGCATTTTTCAACCAATTTAGCTAGGAATGGAAGACTGGATACTGGTGGGAAGTTATTTAAGTCATTCTGGTGAGTGCCCAGTTTTTTCCGTCCTTAATCCATTCCTTACATCTTTATTTGCTTTCATCTTTCTTTCCTTCTGCTCCCTCAATTCTTTAATAATTCCTTCAATCCTCCTTCCCTCATCTCCCCTTTTTTAGTTTTGGTCCAGTAGTGCATCAGTAGCCACCATTGCATGTGTTTTATAAGACTGGACCTCCGTTATAAAGTTACGTGCAGTTTCACATTTAGTTTCTCTAAAAGGGTTGGATTTGCTGTCAATCATTTCAGAGAGCACCATGGTGTAAGCAGGAAACACAGAACATGATATATGCAATTACATGCTTTAGTCATCTTAAACAAGAATTGCTATTTCCCCACAACAAGTTTTGAAGCATCCCTTGATATTGGTTTCGGTTAAGACACCATCTCACTCATGAATCTCCTTATGTTGCTACTCATCATTTCTCATCACTTTGTGTCTTTCACCACTTCTATTCCTGGCATGCAGGTTGATAACAGTGAGAGTTCCATCCTTCCCTCTCCTTTACTGTCTACCACTTCATTGGGGTGGCACCCAATAGATTTCCTGAGCTGCAAAAGGAAGCTGTAACCGTTTGGAGAAAAGGAAGACTGTCAGGTGTCTCTCACTTCTTCGGTACTGGGTTACACTCAAGTAGGTGAGAGTAGTAGGAGTCAAAACCTGTGTTCCTTGATGGGGATGACAAGATTATGTTAACACAATCTAACCACCCACTTGGGGTGCAGAAAGACATCAATTTATAAAGGACTGTGTACAGGGGGTCAGTAGACCTCCCTCCCAGACTACAATAGCCTGTACAGCACAGTATAAGAAAACAAAGATGGCAGTTATGACTTAGTAAATGAGGGATGTGATGCTAATTCATGAGCCTGTCTTTGTAAAGCATCAGAAACAGCCTGGTACCAAATATCTGCAGAGGTACTAAATCACTACTACTGTTTACAACTGGCAGGCAGTGAATACATCTGTCTTACTACAGGGAGACACGAAGTACCAAGAGGAGGTCTTGCACAATGTTACACTGGCCTGGCCACAGTACTTGGAGGTCTGCAGTTTTCTTTTAGGGTGCAGTAGATGTATGATTCTAACTAGGGATCAAAATCAAAGATTCTGAAATAAAAAGATTCTTCTTGATAATTGTAGCAAATTTGTCTTTTATTCCTGGTCTCCCCAGTTTTCTTGTGGTATTCTGGACCCTATTTTGGTGGCTTTAGAACGTAATGTACATCTGTTAAATAGGAGTAACATGCCTTTGGTTAGATTGACTTACCCCTGATTGATATAGTTAGTTTACATCCAAGTCCCTGTTGTATGGTGTAGAAAATGCACTCAGGACCTGGAAGTGAAATTTCACCTGCGCACTGCAGCACCCATTGTGTCATCCACAATGCTTCACGCCTACCATGTGAAGCCTGACTACAGCAAACTAAAAATCTAAAGTCAAACTTGTCAAAATAACCCTTTAAACAAGGCAGGAAACCCTGCTTTTAAATATTTATAAGTGACCCCTTAAGTAAACCAGGTTGCTCAAAAGGTAGGGTCCAAAATTTTAAAAGTGGAACATGTGTGAAATTGAAGTTGGCATGGTCCTCCAGTGACTAGCCCCCAAATGCTATTTTCACTTGTAGGGCTCTAGCTGGATCCTGGAAAACGTCAAAGTAAAGATTAGAAACATGAATCTGCACCATTTGACAGGAAACATCTAGAATAGTCATTCACAGTCTAATTTTCATATTCATTAAAAGTATAATTCCTCAGTGAAGTCGAACTTTGATTAAATATGTGGAAATGTAACTTTCAGAAAGTTATATTTTTCCTGTCAGTGCACCAGTTGGGATAATAGGCATTAGCCTGGGGCTTCTGTCCTATCAGTGCCTCTCTGACAATGAGGTGTGAAAACGTCTGCCACCTGGATGTGGGAAGGTGTTTTTCTTCCCTTTGCTGTCAGGACAGCTGGGGTGGGCCCAGGAACTACATTAACTTGTAAAGGGCCAAGGTGAGGCCTGTCCTTTCACAGGCAGATGTAAAGTAAGATGAGGAAGAAGGCAAGTCTTTGTGCCCCAGGCCCACACTAGACAGGCTGGCTCTAAACCCTGTGGGTGGGCAGCTGTCCCCACAACCAGTTTGGAGGGAACACAGGTGAGAATACTGCTTTATTTCCCTCACCACATCTCTAGGTGGACCCAAGAGCTCTGAAGAAGGGAGGACTGTTTCCCCATCTTGAATTTTAGGAGTAAAGTGCCCTGTAGGTTTGTTTAGAGTAGGGAAAATAAGAACCACTGAATATTTAGGGAGAGTTATCCCTAACCTTTACTAATTTGGTTAGAGAGGAACCAGGAGTCACCCCCACTAATTTGCTAGTGCACCCTATAAACGTGGCACCTCAAGCAACCCTCCTCAGAACACTTTCTTTCTGGACCTGCAGAAGAACAGAAGAGGACTGGACCCTGCTTGCTGTAAGCTGAGAGGGGTCTGAAGGGCTCAATCTGCTTCCTCTGGTACTAACCAGGACAAAGAAATGGACACCAAGAGTCAGTTAGTCGGACCTCCTGTGAGACTAGAGGAATGCAGCAAGCTGGCTGAAAACCCCCACTTTTTTTCAATTCCCAGTTGTCCAATTACAGCTGGACCTGCATAGGACCCTTCTCAATGCCTTTGCTGGATTAAGCCCAAAGTCTTCAGATCCTCCCTTGACATCTGGTAACCTTAGGTGAAGAGCTAAGGAAAAAGGGACTTAGCCCTGCAAAGTTTTGGGACCTAGAATTTTTTTTGATTCCAGACACCGGAGGACCTGGGCCAACCACCAGAGCTGATCTAGCAAAGGTGCGACTTCACTGGGTTGAAGAAATTGGATTGTCCCACATGGAGCTTCTCCGCAGCGAGAAGGTTTCTGACCTCATTGAGCCCTCGTTGTATATAGCATTCTGCCTTGCTCTACTGAAAGAAAAGAACTTTCATTTCAAAGACATAGTCCCAATGAAAAAATCTTGACTGGCCAAAGGCACAAAAGGTATCTGAGAAATGGCTGGCCTTCACAGCCAGGAAATTCAAATTTCTCTGTCTCAAAACTATTCTCACTTAAATCAACAGCTTCAGCTGGACCTCACCCAATGGCTATCTGTCTTCACATTGACTTCACCAGATACAGCCTGCTGCCTTGCCCTCTTTGAAGACTTATTCCTCCATTTCGTAGACTAAGTCCACAGGTAAAATCCTTGTCTGGCCAGTCCCAATTGGAGTATTCGACCCTGGGATCCATTGCAGTTAGCCTCAAAGTATGCGTAGGTACACTTGTACCGTGGCCATAGACTATCATTGGCGATTAGTGCTTGGTGGTAGTTTCACTTTAAACTTTAAAAACTCAAATCTCCACTTCTTGTTATTATATTTATGTTATTTTGATTGTCATTTTGTTTATTATATTCTACTCTATGTTTCTAAATTGCAGTGGGATTTTTCTTATTTTGCATTTTGACTTTAATACTGTTTTGGTATTGCATAAATACTTTAGACATTGCCCTAAGTTATGCCTGTCAGCTCTGTGCCAGAGCTACCAGGAGGTTGAGTTCAGGCTAATTTAGTGACTTTTAGGGATCATCTTGACAAGCTAGTGTTATTTTTTCTTGAGGTGGGTGACAGCCCACCCCAAATAATAATCCACTTTCTTACTATACTTTGCTTTGGCTACTTTGGTTGAGAACCTACAATTACCACCAGTTTCCAGGAGCTTACTTCACTTGCAATTATGACAGACTGCCGGAATTGCAAACCAGGTAGGCATCTTCACCCCTATTGATTGAGATTAAGTTTTTCCAGTGTGCTGGGATGCCTTGAGTTCTTGGCAAATCATGGTTAAGATTCATCACAATGAAATGGTTCCAAAGTCTGTATTTTCAGTTGACCAGTCTGTGGGAAATAAGAGATTTGTGAGGTCTCAGGCAGCTGGCAATTAGAGTGGGAGGCACAGAGGGAACTCTGTTAAGGCTGGCATCTCAACATCTACGTTTTGAGGCAGAATTTATTTTGAAGAAGCAACCCTACTGTTCTGGGGACCAGTCGAGAGAAGGACAGGGTACTCTGGAGGCATGGGATGGTGATTATTGAACGTTATTTCAAGTGTGTGATTGTGTATTTGATCAATCCATTCATCACGAGGGCATTTTGAAACTCCTCTTGTCGCTGCAAGGTTCTACACCATACATGAATAATGTTCTATACCTTTTTACATTCGTTCTTCAGAATACCTAGAATTTAGTGCTCTGATCTTTACAATGCAGTCATCCAAAACTCTGTTCTCGATAACAGCAAGATAAACTTACAGATCTACTCTTGATAATTTCAAGCTCACTCAGAGCTTTTGTTCTTCATAATGCACAGAGCTACTCGAAGCTTGGCTTCCTGATAATATTTAAAAATAAAACTGGGATCTCTTCCTGATAGTACCTAGGTTAGCTTTGCTTGCAGGTCTGTACAACAGCATAGAGTCACATAGAACGGTAATTCTAAAAATGCATTATCACTCCAAACTCCATTCCTGCTGGTACCCCAATTCACTCTCTGCTCTGTTTCTGATCATATGGAGACCCACTGAGAATTTCTGATGATTAAAACTCATACAGATCTCGGCTTTGCTCACAATAACATTCAGATGCATTTACTAAGAGCTTTGCTCTTGATAATGCCATGAATAGTTCAGAGACCTGCTTTTGACAGCGCTGTGACCTACAGTATCATCTCACAGAGCTATAGGTTGTATTTTTGAGAATATCCACCTCTCCTCAGGGATTGTTTTGGTTGGTAAAACTGCACACTAGAAATTAATGGCCTGATTTGCCAAGCCATTTTGCGGTCGGAAACCCTGTAATTCGCAAACATCAAAGGGTTTGTGTCCCACATTTTTTTTTGTATGTATTAAACCCATAAAAGAATTTCTGACACACTCGTACAATTGGCTTACCGACCCACAGGAAGTGGTGTGAAATGGGCGTCCCCTTCTAATTGCAATTCAGTATGCTGTGTATCAATGGTTGACGACTGAAATTGCAGTCATAAACCATTGAATAGTTACTGACTTCCAAAGGATGTACAGGCACATGCATCAACCATTTTTGCGAGCGCAAATGGTGCGATTCGCAAAAATCGGCCGTTTGCGCCTGCAAAAATGGCATTTGCGATGCATCAAGGTTCAAGGCACTCGCAATTTGAGAATTTGCAATTAATTGCGAGTTCTCAAATTGCGATAGCATTTAAGGAATCGCACTTTGCGATTCCTTAAATACAATGCAAGAACCACTTTGAATTAGCGATTTCGCTACTAGGGGGCGCAAATTACCATGAAGTTGAACTTGATGGTAATTTGCAAAAACTTTGAAAAATGCACTGAAGTGCATTTTTCAAAGTTGTAGGTTACACACACACATGTCCTTGGGACATGTGTGTGCGCAACATTTGTGCACACCACAATTTCAGGGGTGCAACAGGGTGTCCTTTTGACACCCTTGGTACCTTGAAATTGCATTCTCAATTTGCGATTCTCTAATTGCTAATCGCAAATTGAGAATGTCTTCCCATTCATTCCTATGGGCCTCTAGGCCCATAGGAATGAATGGGGAGGTATTCCTTATTTGCGACTCGCAATTTGCGAGTCGCAAATAGAGAATGTGTAGGAATCGCTATTTTTATAGCGATTCCTACATGCATAGGCTTTGCGAGTCCTTAATTGCGATTCCTTAATAATCGCAATTAAGGACTCGCAAAATCCTACCTTGATGCATGTGCCTGCACGTAACTGATTTGCAATGGGTAAGCTATCGCTTTTAGGAACCAAGTCAAGTGACCTGGGGGGACAGGCAGTGCTGCAGAGGGCCACTGCATGCTCTGTCTGCTCACCCAATTTGTTCCCAAAATGTTTTTTTATGGCATCACTTGTTCCTTTAAGGAACTTGGGCTGCTTTAGCAAATAAGGATTTAGAAATGCAAACGTAGAGGTCTACTATTCCCTTACAGACCACCATCCCTGTGTTTGCAGCCAATCAGAGGTGGTTGAAAATAGTGCCCTGCCTAATTAATATTTATTAGGCTGGTTATTCTGTGACCCCATGCGATTGGAGATTTTGTGATGTGACCTAATTAACATTGTTTGTATTTGAAAATGAAAGACTGGTCGCAAATGTTAATGTGCTATTTCCAACCATTTTTTGAGCCCAATAGTTTCGCACATCAAGCCCTCTATTCCTATTCTATGATGCTCTCCCGAGAAAGTTTTTAGTTCATGGCCTGGTGCATTGTGGGATTGGTTGTGCGCTTGTATCGAAAAATCTCTTCTCATGTTATTTGTGTTTAATTTGGTGTTTTGTAATGTTCTAGATGACAATGATAACAGTATGTCAGTGCTTTCACGAGTAAAAGGGGTAACATTTAAAAGCAGAGTTAGCATGTACATTGCTGAGACCAAGTGTGATCAAAAGTCGTGATCTTCCAATGCTTCTAAAAAAAGCCTTGGAAGGACTATAGTGAAACCACCACCACCACCTCATCAAGTCCGCCAAGAGAATCTCCTTCAAAGACCGCCTCGACAACAACGCACACAACAGCAAGGAGCTTTTCAACATCGTGAAGGAACTCTCCAACCCCAGCTCCAACACCAACGACATCCCGCCGTCGAAACCCCTGTGTGATTCCCTCGCCACCTTCTTCCACCGCAAGATCGCCGACATCCACGACAGCTTCAACACCCAGACAGCCCCAACTAAGATCGATGCACCAGACCCACCGCACACCATCGTCCACGACCCCCTGCCAGCCTGGGCCAGCGCAAACATTGAGGACACCATCAAGACCATGAGCACAATACACTCCGGCTCCCCGCCAGACCCTTTCCCGCACCACATCTTCAACAAAGCCAGCAGCTCCATCGCACCCCACCTGTGCAACGTCATCAATCTCTCCTTCGAGACCGCGACCTTCCCAGAGAGCTGGAAACACGCAGAGATCAACGCCCTACTAAAAAAAACCAAGGCGGACCCGAGAGACCTCAAGAACTTCCGGCCCATCTCCCTGCTTCCGTTCCCAGCCAAGGTCATCGAGAAGATCGTCAACAAACAGCTAACCCGATACCTCGAAGAAAACAGCATCCTGGACCCATCCCAATCGGGGTTCCGCAGCAACCACAGCACTGAGACTGCCCTCATCGCCGCCACCGACGACATCAGGATCCTGCTGGACAACGGTGAGACCACAGCACTCATCCTGCTGGACCTCTCCGCCGCCTTCGACACTGTCTGCCACCGCACTCTACGCGCACGCCTCCACGACGCAGGGATCCGAGACAAGGCCCTGGAATGGGCCACCTCCTTCCTCACCGGCAGAACCCAGAAAGTCCGCCTCCCACCATTCCGATCCGAAGCCTCCGAGATCATCTGCGGCGTACCCCAGGGATCGTCCCTCAGCCCAACACTGTTCAACATCTACATGGCCCCGCTCGCACGCATCGCCAGACAGCACGACCTCAACATAATCTCCTACGCCGACGACACTCAACTGATCCTCTCCCTCACCAAGGACCCCTCGCCCCCAAATCCAACCTCCATGAAGGAATGAAGGCCGTCGCCGATTGGATGAAGATCAGCCGACTAAAACTGAACACGGAGAAGACAGAGGTCCTCATCCTCGGCTCCAACCCCTCAGCCTGGGACGACTCCTGGTGGCCAACGACGCTGGGAGCAGCCCCGACACCCACCGACCACGCACGCAACCTGGGAGTCATCCTCGACTCAACGCTCTCCATGGCCAGGCAAGTCAACGCTGTCTCATCCTCCTGCTTCAACACCCTCCGCATGCTTCGCAAGATCTACAGGTGGATCCCGACAGACACAAGAAGAACAGTCACCCAGGCCCTTGTCAGTAGCAGACTTGACTATGGGAACGCCCTCTACGCGGGAGCCCCGGCCAAGCTCATCAAGCGACTGCAACGCATACAAAACGCCTCCGCACGCCTGATCCTCGATGTACCACGCCACAGCCACATCACCCCCACCTGAGGAACCAGCACTGGCTCCCCGTCGACAGGAGAATCTCCTTCAAACTCCTCATCCACGCACACAAGGCACTCCACAAGACTGGCCCAGCCTACCTCAACAGACGACTCCTCTTCTACGTCCCCAACCGCCAACTCCGCTCCGCCGACCTCTCCCTCGCCACCGTCCCTCGCATTCGAAGAACTACCACCGGCGGCAGATCCTTCTCCCACCTTGCCGCCAAGACCTGGAACACCCTTCCACTAAGCCTACGACAGACCCAAGACCTGCTGACCTTCAGGAGGCTACTCAAGACCTGGTTGTTCGACCAGTAGCAGCACCCCCCCCTTTTTATCCCCAGCGCCTTGAGACCCTCGCGGGTAAGTAGCGCGCTTTACAAATTCTGTGATTGATTGATTGATTGATTGAAACTTTGATGGATGAAAGTCATCAACAAATGTCATTTCTTTGTTGACAGGTCTGGAAACTGGACTGGCCATATTTGAGGGATGACAAAGTACTTTGGAAATGACTGTGAGGTTGGGAGAAAGAGAATTTACATATATCTGAGTTCTTACTTGTCATGGGGTACTTGGAAAAGATTAGTCTTGAGTCTGAGGAAGTCACTTTGATTCACAAGAGTGAGTTCTGCATATGAAGAGCTATTCAGAGAAGTCATTTATATCCATTTGTAGCAAAGACAAGTATATTCTGAGTGGCTCACCCCAGGAGTTAGCTTGTTATTCAGCCATGAAGCCGTAATGAAGGCAGCCTTAATAAAGGCTCACACCTGTGAAAAGTCCTGTGCTGACTTGTTTGAGCACAATCACAAAACACACACATGTCTTTAGAGACCTGTCAGATTTGTACCATTGCACCTTAGCCAGAGTATTTACTTTGAAATGACAAGGAAAATGTAAAGACCAATGGAAAATCCACTGCAGTGGAATAAGGACTGAACTGGACCTGTCCATTACCAACCCAGCATAACCTCTATGCTCCTTCAGTTACCCTGTGTTGGAAAGTGGATTGTTAGTAGGGGCAAATGTATTTCTGCCGCTGACAATAAGGCCACTAGCACAGTATAGGGCTCAGAATAGGTCTTAGAAAATTATTCCCATGCTCAACCCTTGGTAGCTTGGCTGTGAGCAGGCAGGCTTAACTTCAAAGACAGGTATGTAAAGCATTTACAACACCAATTCAGTAAATAATTAAGACACAATGCACGATAAAAATCCAACACTACTTTATAAAAATAGGAAATACTTTTATCTTTAAAATGACACCAAAACAACAAAAATCCAATTTAGGGAACCGGAGATATGAATTTTTAAAGACTTAACATTATATAGAACATAGAAACCTATAACGCCTTATTGGGACATCTGGTCGCGATAGACAGGGTCAAAGTCAAAGTTTCAGGCTGACCGTGATGGAGCCCTGCACGGCTACCCCTTGCGGTAGGTTTCGTCAAAGTTTTTACCTTCTGACTTAGAAACTTTTCTGGAGCTTTTCTTCCCGGGGTCTCTCGAAGCTCTCAGCCAGTCACGATTCGGTGAGGGTTCACCGGATTGCCTTGCGACGAGCTCCCAGTCAAACTTATGGAAGTTCGACCTCCGGAGCGTTCCAGCGGGACGAACCAAGGATCCAGGCCGACTCGCGGTTGAAGGCAGGCGGCTTGACTGTTGCGGTTGCTCCCGGTCACCTTTCCTTCGTTCGGACTTAGAAACTTTAAGGAGCTTTTTCTTGCGGGGTCCCTCGATGCTCTTCACCAGGCCAGATTTGGTGAGGGTTCGCCGGCCTCGGATTTCGCCTACTCCCAGTCAAACTCTGGAAGTCGGACCTACGGAGCTTTACAGCGGGGCAGCATGCCGACTTGTGGTTAAAGGCAGGCGGCTTGGCTGGCCAGGTGGAGTCGGTCCCCTCACGAAGTTGCTCCAAACTTCCGGAACTTCTTCCTGAAGTTCACCAAAGTGTCCCAAACTTACTCCAAGGGTCTGGAAGCTCCAAGATGGTCCTTGAAAGTTGAGGACTTCAGTTCCCACAATCCACTTGGACAAAACCCTTAGAAATCCACTGGTAATGCTCCAGGTTGAGGATTCTTGGTGGTGATGTTCCAGGTGAGCTCTGTTAACCTGTAGCTTGCATGGAGTCCACTCTTTAGTCCTTTTACAGCAAGGTTGTCTACAGGGCTGTTGTTCCAGATTGTGCAGAAGGTGCAATCTTCAGAGTGCAGGCCTTATTGATTGCACATCAAACTACTCAGCATGGCCCTTCTTGCTTTCTTAGGTTTCGAGCAGCAGATCTGAGAGGCTCTGCCCTTCTCAGATACTTATTCCAAGTTCTCTGGGTCAAGCAGGAGGGCACTCCTGTCCAATGGGGGGCAGGGTAATGCCCCAAGATATGACCACATCCTTCAGAGTGTGGCACTATTTTGTTCCAGAGTGCACCAAATCTTCCGAATTCATCATGGCTGATTTTCCAGCAGGGAGAGAAGAGCTGGTAAACCCACCGTAGGACGGCTAATCTCCATAGTCTCTCCCCCTTGCATCTGCTCATTCTTTCCTTAAGCCTAGCTTCTGGCTGGGTTCAAAAGAGGAGAGTTGTAAATGACACTGGTGTCTTCTCCTTCCATTGAAGTCCATTGTTTACGACTCCTCCCCCTGCTCTGGCATTCCTGTGTAACAGAACACTGCCCTCCCAGCAGAGCTGGTTAACCCCAGGGGCTCTTTATCACCTCTTCAAAGGAGCCTGACTAATCCACTTAACTCTGACCAATCAGGACCGACCACTGGAAGGCTGAATCTGGGCTTACAGACAAGAAAGTCTTATAACTACTTGTCTGTACATTTTAGGAGAAATTCAACATCATATTGTTGGATTTATTAATACCATTCTGGGAAGTCTTTAAATGCTATTTTTATCATTCTCCTATCAGGAGTTATTAGTGATTAACTTCTTGCCATGTTAACCTATGTGACAGGGGATTTACAATGGGAAAAATGACTTGGGCCATTTTTCCAGCACCAGGGCTTATAAAAACATATTCTATAAGTACTCTGTCTATATCTACAGGAACCCCAGCCCTGGAACACCTAGGGGAGACTTTAGAGGTTCTGAATATGTCAAAATATTGCAGATCCTCCCTCCACAGTGCTCCTAGCACCAAAGTCGAGTTTGTGCAGCACTTTATCACAATGTGGGGAGTGAAATGTGCAATTTCACTTAACCCAGGGCATATAAGACTCATTTTATAAGGGTCCACCTTATAAATACCAGACCCCCCACACCTGGGACACCTAGGGGAGGCCCTGGGGGTACCTAATATGCCCAAACATTGTAGGTTATCAATTTGTAAGTGCCCCAAACACCAAAGTCGAGTTTGGGCACAATTTACTTTTTAAAAGCAGTCCTGCAACACAGCGCTACTTTTAAACTCACCTCAGGCTTCAGCAGTGCACACATGCAAGTGCAGAAAAGGCTGCTGGCCTCTAAACTGCCATGTCCTATTATATACTAGGGACTTAGAGGTAGTTTCAATCCACCTGCCCTATTATGTACTAGGGCCTTATAGGGTAGGTCATGCCAATCACAGGGGTACCCCAACCCATAGTATACCCTAGTGTATGTAGGTTTTTTCACTGTATTCTAACTGTCTCTTTCAGCATAGCACTGGGCCTGGGCCTGGTTAGGCAGAGCCCAGGGTCAGTCAGAGTCAGTTACCACCAGTAACAGTCAGCAAAACGTTGGGGGGTGCCCAGGGCGCAGGATGACTTTGCAACACCCTGCAAGTCCAAAACTGTGCAATTAATTCAAACAACTAGTTCTGTGTGGCCCTTAGTATTGCAGTTTTCCAGTTTCTAAGGATGGTAAATAACAAGTGCAGCTATTTCTAAATTTGTAGGTCCTCAATTTATTGACTTCAGAAGGATGAAAGGCTGGGTTGGTCTTGGAGTGATTCGAATTTGTGATGTCATCAACATCATTCTTAACTTGCTGAGCCATAATACTACCTACATGTAGTAAACGTTTGCTAATTGGCTTCTGCTAATATTTATATATAAAACAATTGGGAAATTGTAATCACCTAATATTTGTGTGACTAACATTTGTACCCAATACTATAGTTTTAAAAACAGCTTTCTTAATTCTCACTAACTGTCAGCTTTGATGCAATTTGTTTTATTTTATGTACGTAAGAATGTGCTGCGTTACAAGGACATTTTGTTTACGAAACCTAAGCAAAACAGATTTATCCGATGCAATGGAAAGACAAGCTGTGTTTCCCTAACCAGCAGGTAAGCACCCAGCAATATTTTAAGCAGCAAGTTAATTTAGTGAGATCACGGACATGCTACGCAGACCACGCAGCCTCTTAAAGCCTGATTTGATAGGAACGCAATCTACTAATGGCTTGATCACAAGCTAGATCTTTAAAAACATTTCATTAAAGAAATAAAATATATACAACAAATCACATAAAGTATCATAAAGTATATAATTAATGTGTTCAACCTGCATGGTGTAAAAAAAGAGGTTGACACAAAGTACACTGCTGTATAGATATAGAGGCATATATTAACAAGAACGTGTGCTAAACATCTCCCAAAAATGTTAACGCAACTTTACACATTGCAGCCTATCGTGTGAAAATAACCCCTTGTCAACCAGGAATTCACAACACTGCAGTGCCATGCGCTAGTCCCCCGAAAACGCGGCCAATGTCCGCGATACAATCACCGCGACCGTGATAAAAACACAAACCTCAACGCGAAAAAACATGCGATGGGCCAAATCGCGATGAGGAAATCAGCGAGAGGCCAGCAAAACCCACGCGTAATGCGGGAAAAAGCACAAGAACAGCATACGGAAAATGCCACCACAAACGAAATCAACTGCGGAGTACCAGGGGTGCACCCTGACCGACTGCAGAGGACAACATGAACCCCACAATCCCCACGGAGGAACACCCAGGAATACAGGGCACGCGGAAGGGCAATGAGAAGAGGAAGAGGAAGACGGGGTACAGTCTACAGGAAAACCACATGATCACCACGGATGAGACAGAACACAACCACCAACTGTACGTCATCTCCAACGTGTCATTGGCAATAAAGAGGCAAAGATGGCACACCACCTCGGACCATGTGAATGCTGCCGCATGGCAGAGGAGGACAATGGAAGAGCACAAGAGGCGCTGGACTGATGTGAATGGCAAAACCAAGCAGAAACTCGCTGCCAACATGAAAGCAGCAACGCACCCCGGAGGAGGGGGGCTAGCAGGACACCAGGAGCCGAATGACATGGAGAAGATGGTGGCCACATTCACCAGTCTGGAGACGGTGACATGAGTTGGTGATCTGGACACTGCCCAACATGACCCAACATCACATCAACATGGTGCGTAGCGACCTGGGAGTGGGGGGACGGGTGGAGATGGGCACAATGGTACACATGCACAATCCAGCAGGGCACACTGCACACCCACAATGACTCTGGTACATGTCCCTGATCCCACGGGAACACTTCAGCACACACACAAACACCAAGTAGTCCCACGAACAGCCTGTGCCCAAAGGGGCACCCACCCAACACATCAACAGTCACACAACCAACACATGCCCACATGCGAACATGCGAACATGCACATACATCAGCCACACTGACAATGCAAGAGACACCACATGACCAGTAGCTTGGCTGCAGTCCTATCATCATGGCAATGTACACGGCATGACACTGAGGTGGCTGAGTGCAGACAACACCCGAAAAGGAGCAGGTCACACTCGGACACAACCACCTGCACAAACAACCCCTGACGTCAACGACACATCTGCGGACAAACCATGCCCAAGAGTCACAACTGGACAAAGAGCACAAGTTACCCAAGTCTGCAACATCTCAGCACCCTGGAATCACAGAACTGACAGGCACACCGCCTGAAAGGGATCAGTGGCAGACAAATCAGAGCCGCAGGAGCGAATCACCCACCGTGCAGCATACGCACATAAGTATAAGTGCACCTCGACATTGACAACATCCCGGTACAAACAGCAACACCTCCACAACAGAACACAGGACACAACTGGTGCCGCAATTGTGCACAACATGGCAAATCACATCTGGCACAGCAGGAAACTGTGACATGACAATGTACAAGTACAACCTGTAACCTGAAAATATGTTTTATTCACACATGCTGTGCTTGTGGTCATTTTGTACTGTCCCATGATTGCCAGGGACGGCCACAATGTGACGTTCTCATGAGAAGAAATTGTTAATGATGGTGTTCCTACGGGCCATTCCTGCCGCAGCTGGAGTGGGATGTGGGCCACCTGCCCCATCATCCCCATCATCGTCCGGTACTTCTGGAACTGGGATCCATGGGGCATTGGTGCATACACAGATGTTGTGCAACACAAACCATGTAACGATCATCTTGCACACGATGTCTGGGCTGTACAGGAGCCTTCCACCTGTGACGTCCAGGCTCCTGAAACGTGACTTCAACACGCCAAATGTGCGTTCAACGATGCCCCTGGTGGGTATGTGGGCCGCATTGTACTGCCTCTGGGTGGGTGTGTTCGGGTCTCGGAGGGGTGTCATTATCCAAGGGCAGAGTGCATATCCTTGATCACCTGGGACACTGCAGAAAGAAAAGAGTCAATACTTGGTTCGGCATGATGTGATGGCAGGCCCACTGATCCAGTGACGCCTGTGCTTGCTGTGTGTGGGGTGAGTGTAAGCCAGCCCTCAGGGAGTAGCTGGTGCTGGCAACAACTTCAACAGTCATCAGGTACTCAGAAATGCAATATCAGATCAACAAGGGAGCATGACTTGAGTCGCACAGGGTTAGTGGCCCCAGATGCACAGCGGCCGACACGTGCCCACCGCCACGGGACGCTGACCTGCGGGAGACTGGGGTAGGGTCATGAGGGCAGAGCAGGGTCTCGTATGTCTCAGAGGTGCCTTCCGCGGAGTGTCTCGGGGGAGAATGGAAGGTGTACCCCCAGGGCATAATGCAGAGGGCACATGCCTGCTGTGTCCGGCAACATGGTGGATATGAATGCCACAGACTCATGCCAGACACCAAGTCTGTACCTGCCCGTTGCTAATGACAACCTCCAGGCCACAGGCTCAGACACCAACGATGTCCCGCCGGAGGCTGACGGTCACTCACGGCGCACAGAGTTAGTGGCACCAGGTCAGTCCTTGCTACTGGTTGACCTCCTGGGTAACCGTGATCCGTGTTACCACCGGACTGTGACGCATCTCCCTCTCAGTCCTCCCCCTGCGTACAATGTCATGGATCCTGCCATTGATTGATGATGATTCAGTTCAAGATGTGGGACATGCTGGACTGTCCTGTAGCCGGGATGCAGCGGTGGGGTGTGTCAACGAATGGGGACCCCTGGGGGACTGTGTCACGGAGGACAGCGATGGCCTGAGGAGGCCACCAAGGTCGCGGGCATGGGTCTTGGAGCTAGCACCGGCACGTGGTGGGCCCTCTTTGACACACGAAGGTGTCGGCAGGTGAGCAGTGTGGCCTTGGAGGGCTGGTGCGGGCAGGCCAGGTCTGGGTATCAGCGTCCTGGGGTGCAGCAGGTGCACAGGCTCGCAGTCCCCGCTGCTCACGGCGTCGGCCTCGTGGCGGACTGAGAGGCGCTGCCCTGGCAGTGACGATGGCCTTTCCGGGAGTGAACCACGCTCTGCGCCACGGGGTTTTTGTCCACACCCCTGCGCAGGCCTGGCGTACTCTGGGCCAACCCACTATGCTCACGCACACAGGGGGGACACAGCTAGCGACATTTCCGCAATCTGACACACGGCCTGGGGTGACATGGTTGCGTCCAATGTTCACTACTCTCCAGTCACCAGCAGTTGATGTCTGCATGGACATATCTGTGGTTTGCATAGCCATGTCTGTCCAGCACATCCACGCCTCTCTTGTCGTTGTGTACATTCCCATTCACGGGTCACTTGCATTCTTCGCACATGGCTGCCTTCCGCATATCCACACGTTCAGCTGTTGTGTGGCTGTGGTGCCATGATATAGCTGTATTGTGTGCAGGGGAAGCCCAGGATCACCATGGAGTTGTGTTGTCGTGTCTGGTAGGTGGGCATGTTGATTGACATGTTGTATATGGTTTGGTCACATGTGCATTCCCACAGTTGTGCGTTGTGTGATGGTGGCTTTGAGGTGTGTGGTGTGTTGATTTGGCACTTACCAACGAGCAGTCCAGTTCCATAGATGCCATCCTGGAAGCTCTGGTTGATGATGGACTGTCGGAAGATGTAGGAATCGTGCACACTGCCTGGGTAGTTTAGGACGATATTGGTGAACATTCCCCGGTGGTCGACTATTGCCTGCACATTGATGGAATGCGTGTGCTTTCTGTTGCAGTAGTGGTGTGCAGTATCCGCAGGGGGCACAAGTGGGACATGTGTGCAGTCAATGGCCCCCAACACGTCTCCAGCTGTTCCTGCGCAGTGTGGGAGAAGTGAAGGTACTGGGGTATGAAGCTGATGATGGTATCCAGGACAGGTGTGATGAACTTTGATAGGGCTGGCTGTGAGACTCCTCCGACTCTGGCAGTTGTTGGTCGGAAGGTACCAGAGGCCAGAGGATGTTGGTTCTCCGCTGGGTTGGGACCGTCAACCTGTGGGCGATGTGGGTAATGATGCGGATGATGGTTCTCCTTTTGAGCCTGTAGTGGGCGATTACTTCCTCGGGCGTTAAGTCTGTGAGACTGGTGCGTTTTCGGTAGGTCCGCTGTCTTACTCTGCGCTGCCTCTGTGGTGGTCCGGGGGGGGGGAGGTGCGGGACCGGGTCCTGGGGGTGGTGGCGGGTGGTGTTGTGGCCCTATTGGGGCTCCGAGCTGCATGATGAGTAGTTCCATGGCGTTGTTTGTTCTTTGGGTTTGACTGTGTGCGGGGCTCCGTTGCCTACTGTAGGTAGTCGTCCGGCTTTACACCAGCAGAAGGCTGAGGATACCTGCTGCTACCGCGGCTTATCGCGTGGTTTTGACTCGCATCGCAGATCTGGCAGTTCATTGTGAAAGTGGTGTTATGGTGTTTTCTTGTGTTTTTGCATGGGAACGCCTACTCTGCATCTCATTAGGGTTAGTTGGTGGTGTCCACCGTGGTGTTAAATTTTGGGGCAGTTGTTGCGGGAATACTGGCGATGTCTGCAGTTTGCACCCGCTTGTGAATGGGGTGTTAAATCTATCTCCACTTTTGATGAGTTAAGATGGAGATAAATCGGAGATAAGTCCTTGTGAATATCCCCCAGAGTGTTTACAAACGAGCAATAGAAAACCTGAGTCGCTTGAAACTATCGTACATCACAAAAAACAAAGCTACTGAACTTTGGCCTTACTAAAAAATATTTGTTCCCCTCATAATTCGACATTAAGAGATAACATCTTGTGCAGTGAGCATCATACTTTTTAAAATGTTTGCAGAGTTAATAAAGGAAGAAGCTGATGTTTTTTCATCTTTTGTTTTTCAGTAAGCCACCTTCTTTTTTTACACTCTCCTATGCCTAAGCTAGAGTATTATTACTTTCATGCAAAAAAAACAACAACAAAAACGCACACCGACATTTTGCTGTCAGATTCTTTGGGCAGAGAGCTGTACTATAAATTGTTGTTCTGTGTTTATGAGTTGTTTGTGCATCGCAACAACTGACTTACCTAATCTAATTTATGAACACAGATGTACTGTTAGACTTGGCTCTTCCAGCTGGTTTATCCCAAGACTTCTTGCTTTTGGGCCTCCTGTTTTTGACCCTGCTGTTGTTGGTTTTAGTACTCTGGGCACTTTACCACTGGTGATCAGTGCTAAAGTGTATATGCTCTCTGTGTAAATTATTATTATGGATTGGTGTTTCCATGATTGGCTCATTTTATTTACTACTAAGTCCCTAGTACAGTGCACTGTATGTGCCCAGGGCCTGTACATCAAATGCTGCTAGTTTGGCATCATATACCATTTGGGAAACATACACATAGGAGTAGGATCGGCTCTAAGGGACTGTTTGAAAACTCTAAACCTTAGTAGCATGAAAGTGTGTTCCCACTGGGCAGCAACCTTTCAAAGGACTTTATAAATCGTAAAACGAATTATGAACAGTGTTGCTGCATTTGAGAAATTAATGACTGGTTTTATATTGTTTTCACTGATTCACTTTGTATTTGTACTGTTTTGTCACGTTTTTCGTCTGTGAGTATTATTCAATACTTTTGTTTTGTTATAACTTTATTGGTTGAAACAAACTGTGTTTTCCCTGTTTCTGACACTAAAAAAAGGGAAAAAAAGTCAAATGAAAAGTATAGAATGATGGTTAAATAAATAACCAGGACCAATGAAATTCATTATTGGCCTTAGTCTGTTTAAGTAGATAACAGCAACATAAGTGACAGCCAGATACAACGTTGTTCTATTTTGTATAGGCCCTATCTGGCTGTCAGTATTTGGGACTACCCCTTTTGACATAATATAGCTAGCGGGCCTGCAGCATTGATTGTGCCACCCACACAAGCAGCCTTGCAAAAGATTCTCAGACCTGCCACTGAAGTATCTGGCGCAGTTTGGAACAGCCATGTCGACCTGGCAAAGGCACTCATTTGCCTGGCCCTAACATTCCCTTTTATTACATGGGAGTCACTTCTAAGGTAGGCCCAAGGTACCCCTGTGGGCAGGGAGGAGTGGATGTGACAGGTAGGACATGTCCTGGTGTGTGTGAAATGTCCTGGTAGTGAACTACAGTGTATTTCGTTTTTCACTATAGAAAGGCTATCTGTCCCATAGGATAGAATGGAAGTCTATTTATAACATCTTATAAATAAGCTTCCCATTGGTACAAGATAGAAAGATGGAGTTTAGTATGCCTGAACTCAGAATATAAAAATGCATCTTTTAGTAAAGATGATTTTTATATTGTGTGTTTGAAAATACCACTTTTAGAAAGTGGATATTTTCTTGCATAGCCATCCTGTGTGCCTCTGCTGGTGTGTGGATGACTGTCTGGCTTTGGAGTGACAGGGGCTGGGGATGTGTATTCACTGTAGACAGCCACTGGGGGGGGGGTTGAGGTGTGTCCTGCCTTTCCTGGATGAATCAGGGCTGGGCTGAATAGACCTGGGCTGCATTTAGAGTAGGGGGAGGAGATTTCCTTGCACCTGAATGGGCCTGGACTGCCTTGCACAATGCTATCTCCACCTCCTGCCAAGAAGCTGGAATGGGGAGGACAGAACTAGTTTTGACTGAGCACAGCGCCTCTCTGACACAAGAGAACAAAGATAAATTGAGTATAAATATTGGGGCCCTGACCCTAGAACTGTAGAATACTTCTGGACTCAAGAGGAACCTTTACCAAGGAGAAGAGCTGGAAAAGCTGAAGGAGAAGTGCTGCCCCTTTGCTGTCTGCTGTCTGGGGATGGCAGCAGATGGTGTTTCTGCCAAGGAGAGGACAAAGACTTTGCTGTTTGCTGTGTATCCTACTTGAAGAAGATCTCCAAGGCCTTGAAGTAGAGCTTGCCTCCTGTTCTGAAGTCTCAGGGACACAAAGACTTCACCTCCAGCTGCCCTGAAATTTCATGCTGGGAGTTCTGACCTGCCAAGAGATGCCTGCTCCTGTGTTGGGGCCTCTGGAGGTTGTTCCTGCTGCTGGAAGGTGGGAAAAGTGAGCAACTAAAGAAGAGTGACGCATCCTCACCCATTTCTGATGCAACAACACCGTGCCGCTGAAGAAACCGCTGCTGGAGAAATTGCTGCACGCTGAATCTCATGCACCGATCTCCGAAGTCCTATTTTGGAGTGCAACTGCAAGAACCAACGCATCGTTGGACTGTGGCGGAGAGATCAATGCAGCGTAGTTGCCACCACATCATGAACCGATGTGTCCCCGAATCCCCATGCATCGCACCGGGGTGCCAAGTTTACAACAATGACAGGCCCGCATTAAGAAACCGATGCATCACCTCCCCGCACAGTAAGAAACCAACGCAGAAACCTTCTCTTCAGTAAGGAACCAACGCATCACTTCCCCTGCGTGGCAGTAAGGAACCAACGCATCACCTCCCCTGGAGCAAGGAACCAACGCATCACCTTCTCTGCACATAAGGAACTGACACATCACCTTCCCTGCAGCTGTTTTTGTTTATGATTTTGCCCATCCAAGGTACTTTAAGTTGAAAGTGTTGCATCTATAGTTTGCTATGGACAGAACTGTTTTCATCATTTAAAAAGTTATACCTTGATAACTGAATGTTGGATTTTTGCCATTTTGGTCTTGTTTGGTTTAGATAAAGATTACTTATTTTTCTAAACTGGTGGGTGTCCATTTGTAGTGTTTTCACTGTATTACTGTATGTGTGCAAAAGTACTTTACACACTGCCTCTGAGATAAGCCTGTCTGCTTGTGCCAAGCTACCAAGGGGGTAAGCAGGGGTTATCTTAGAAGTGTATCACCCTTACCCTGACTAGGAAGAAGGGTCCCTACTTAGACAAAGGTGCAAACCATTGCCAACGAGAGACCCCCATTTCTAACAAGTACCAAAACAAATAATTTTAAGTCAGTGCTACGTCCATATTTCATCTGGCATTCTTCCTTGTTATAACAGGGGATGTTGCGGCATCCCCTGCAGCCATAATTTCAGTGCCAGTGTCTTCCGGATACAAAAACAGCAATTGATGGACGGAATGCTCAACTATGTAAAACACTCACCCCCAGTAAAGAGATCTGGGCCTAAATCCATCGTTTTTTGCTCACCGTGCCATTCCAGCTTGGACCCAGCCATATGCAAATCAGTCTTGACCCTGCTACCCATGGGAACAGTCCAGCGGACCGGAAACAAGCATCCTCAGACTGGATTTGGGGTATCAACCCTCATCAGCCAGGATAGCTTGACTCCAGGGCATGGCAAGCATGGGACCCACGTCTGGGCATACCCTTCCCACTTAGGGCAACAAATGCAAAAATAGCAATTGAAGGACGGAATGCTAAACAATGTCAAACACTCACCCCCAGTAAAGAGATCTGGGCCTAAATCCATCGTTTTTTTGCTCACCATGACAATCCAGTTAGGACCTTGCAACAGCTCACCTCACTTGACTCTCACAATATATCGGCATGACTCATATCATTCCTCCCAACACTTATGAATGAACAAACATCTTTTACCCTGATGTTTGACCATATTACATGCTGTTGGCAATAGATAGCTGCAGCTGGTGTTCCCCGGTTTGTTTTGAAAAGGCTTAATAGCTTTTACAAATGTTTTACCATGCATATGCAAGGTCAGGTTTCCGGTGCCACAGAAACATCCAGAAAATCCACCAGAATAAGCATCAAGCAACCGGCATATATGACCTCAACATGAACCTTCCGGAAGACAGCCCATATCAAATTAATCCCCTGCACCTGCTCCTTGGTATAAGCAATTAGAATGTGACCTTTGTGAACATTCTAAAACACCTTCTAGAAGACAGCCTCATCAAATTAATCATCTGCACCTGTTCCTTGCTATATGCAATTAGAACGCAACCTTTGTGAACATTCTAAAATACCTTCTAGAAGACAGCCTCATCAAATAATCTTCTGCACCCGTTCACTGCTATAAGCAATTAAAATGCAACATCTGTGAACATTCTAAAACACCTTCTGGAAGGCAACCTCATCAAGTTAATTATCTGCACCTGTTCCTTGTTACAAACTATTAGAATGTGACCTTTATGAAAGTTCCAAAGCAGTCTTATTTAAAGACCGTTCACATGTCTCTCCTTCGCTTAGCCTCTTCGCCTGCCACTTACCTGTTTCCCGGCTTCCAGGACTCTGTTTTGCCAGCTCCCTTGATCCTCCCACTTCGCCCTCAACGGAAAGAACATCCCATATTAATCTTGCAGATCTATGGAAAAAAGAACAAGAAGAGAAGGAGAGACTCGTAAACAAACTTGATTTTACTACGCACTGATCTCAGTAGCAACATCATGCTGCGGACAAAGGTAACCAGTGTTTTTGTTCAACTTGTACATACATTTGGCATGGCTCTGCCAGAGAGGACTTGGGTGAAGCTAACCCGGTCTAAATTTGCTTGTGGGTTTGAAGCTGAAATCATGCTCACTACAGTTTCGAAAATTTTGATAAAGGAGCCTCTACGGACAATCTAAATGAAAACAAAGTAAAAACAAAACTAAAGGTTGGTTGAGATTTGAAAAGCTTTCATGAGGTGATACCTTAAGAGATAGAGTTATTACTAGACTAAAGCCTTGTTATTTGTTTGTTTATAGGTACCATATCTGCCGGTACTATTCATCAGACTGGTTTGAATGCCTGCTGCAGTGTGGTTGTTGAGTAGACGAGCCACAGCATCTTTGACTCTACATGCTCTCTCCATCCCAAACCTCTTCCCCCTGGGATTTGCCACCGGAGCAGTGTCTCCTCCTGTAAACCGAGGGCAAATCTCTGGAGGATTCGGGAACTAGCGTCACCGCCCCATTGGAATCATCTGGGATCCAGGTAGGTGGCTTATGACAGGCTGGGTCCAAACTGGGGTGGCGTGGTGAGCACAAAAACGATGGATTAAACCCAGATCTTTGTGATTGGGGTGAATGTTTGCTTTGTTCAGTAATCCATCCATCATTTGTTCTTTTTGCTACTGTCTTCCTGGAACAGCATTTTCATAACAAGTTCATGCTGACAATACTCAGTATTCAATTACATATATAATCGAAGAATTAATGGTATGAGCACTGCCGAATGCCCTTTTTAGATCTAGTCAAAGACAGAGCATGCGCTGTCTGTTACAAGGCATATTGTTAGCTTACAGTGGGCTTAAGCTCCACCCCACCGCCTCAGAAAACAAAAGGAGAGAGACCGCTTAACAACCAATGGGACAAGGTCACAGATTCAAAAACACAACAAGCTTTCCGAAGCAAGAAACCAGTTGGAAAGTGCAAGAAACAGATTAGATAAAACTTTACCTGCGAAAAAATAGATACATAAAGCATCAATATTCAAATATATATTATTTATATAATTTATAGTCAATATTAAATTCATAAAACATAAACGACAAAATAATACATATGCATATTTATATTCCAGAATAAAATTCAACATAAAATTGCATCAAAACTTCATAGCACTATTTATAATGTATTATAATTCATGAATTCATATCCTTTAAAAAATTCAGCAATAAAATGTGCTAGAAAATGTGTAAAATATACTGATTGTGCACAGTTGCACTTTTATTTAACCTGTTTCTTGCACTTTCCAACTGATTTTCTTGCTTAGAGAAGCTTGTTGTGTTTTTGCTCCCCCCCAATGCTTACCATTGGTTGATTTCATTGTCACACTCATTTGCATGCTTCTAATTGGTCAGTGAGTGTGGGCTTCACGTCCTCTTCTTGGGTTTGTCCCTTCCCTGGAGCATGGACCCATCACTTGTGTCTTTCCACTGCTCCGTTTTCAGGTACTACTTTTTTCTTTTTGTTTAAGTGAGTGTTTTCTAGCTGTCTCTCTTGTGTATGTCTCCTCCTCTGCCGCACTCACTCATTTTGCACTTTTGCTGTCCATGCGCTTCCCCCGCCTTTGCTTATATCACTCTCTGCATTGCTTTTCTGCCTGTATTCCTCTCCCCATCACCACGTTTTACTCTGTCTTGTCCATTGCTCCCCTGCATTCCTCTTTCTCTTCCCTTGCTTCTCCCCTGGCCTACATGTTCCTTCCCTGTGCCCTATTTGTTCCTTTCACCTCTGCCCTTTCTGTTGCTTCCACCACCTGCACATCTTTTCTGCCCTCCGTGGTGCTTCTCCCTGCACTACTTCCCCCTTGTTTCTTCCACTTCCCCCATGTTGCTTCCCTTCCCCCAACCTGCGCTACTGTTTTTTGTTTATCGATTCCAATCAGATCAGCAATCAAAAAGAATGAAAGTGCTTAAGTAACTTTGCAGGTGTGTGCATGCTTGGTGCACACGCCTACAAAATTACATGGCCGAACATGTATGGCTTCTGTTTGCTTTTCAAAAACTCATTGAGGATGCTGTGCAGCATGGCTAGAATCATTGACAAAGCCAATTGGTCTCAAAGGTGAGACTTATTGGCCTTGCAAATGCTTGTTTAATGATAAATCTTGGATGTCAGAAAACAATAAGAATATTTGATGGACAAATTGCTGAGCAATGTCAAACACTCACCCCAGTCAGCGATCTGGGCCTAAATCCATCATTTTTTGCTTTGCTCACCACTCTGTTCCAGTTTGGATCCAGCCATACCAAATCAGTCTTGATCCTGCTCCCCATGGGAAAAGTACATCCTGAACTTCCAGGCCAGGTCCTCCCTGGACTGAAGCCAAGTATCCTAAGACTAGTTTCAAGGTATCACCCTTCAACAGCCAGGATAGCTTGAATCCAGTGGCATGGTGAGCACGGGACCCACTTCTGGGCATACCCATCCCACTCGGGGCGACAAATGAAAAAAGAACAATTGATTAAAGAATGCTGGGCAATGTCAAACACTCCCCCCCCCCCAAGTCAGAGATCTGGGCCTAAATTCATCCTTTTTTTGCTTGCCACACCATCCAGTTTGGACCCAGTCATGTGTAAATCAGTCCTGAACCTGCTCCCCATGGGAACAGCCCAGCACAAACTGCCAGGCCAGGTCCTCCCTGGACCAGAGACAAGCATCCCTGAACCGGTTTTGGGGTTTCACACCTCATCAGCCAGGATAGCTTGAAGCCAGTAGCATGGCAAGCACAGGCCCCACGTCTGGGCATACCCTTCCCACTCAAGATAACAAAAACTATTTACAGCTTCAAATTCCTAAATAACCAAGCTCATAATTTTTAGCACTTGCATTCCTTTTGTACCGTGAACAATTTATTTTATAAACAGCTTTTTCTCTTGACTTTGATGTTTTGCTTTATTGCAGATCTATTTGGTGCTTAAAGCTGCTTCCAACACCTTAGCACACTCGCACATTTCAGTATACTGCAGTAATATAATTTTTTTTTATCTCATGCTCTGAAAAATCTGCCCTATCCCCCGTGCCATAAATTTAATATAGGGGATGGGGGTGCATGGTGCCCCTTCCTGAGCCTTAAAAGGTCCTGGGGCCTTTTTTATTCTAAGATGGTGCCCACTCAGGGCACCCACAAAACATAACAATGGGGTTTGCGGGGTGATTCCCAGGCCCCCATGGCCTAAGCCAGCTCCTGCAGTGAAGTCCCGATTTCTCCTGCCCAGCGGGAGCAGCTATTTGTGCTTGCTCCCCTCAGGCTAGCTCCCTTGCGTGGGAGCAATCAGACTCTCCCTTTCCGCAAGAGCATGTGCAGGGGAACAGAAGTGTGCTCCCACCCAACAGGAGCATTTTCAAAGCTTCCACCAGGTGGGAGCAAACTTCTTTTCCTGCTCGCGCTCCTGTCAGCAGGGAAAACCATTGTGCCCTGGGAGTAGGCTCCCCAGGACTCAGTTAAAGAGCTGGAAGGAGCCTCCTTCTTATACTGCCACTCATGCAGGGATTGACCAGATTGAGCTGCCTGGGGTTTATTATAAGTTGCATCAGCAGCTTGGTGTAAATTTTCCTGTTCTTCTTTACCTTTTTTCCTAAAAGTAGAAATTGATATCATAAAGCCCCCAATTGTGGCTTCAAATGAACCCTGGGCGGAGCTTGCATAGCCACGCTACACAAAATTCCGCAAAGTTGCAAAAAACTCTGCGAGCTATGTGGAGTTCCGCGCGCGCGCAGAGTTGCTTGTTCTGCCCGTTTGTGATGCGTTTTTGACGTTCGGGAACGCGTATTGCATGTTCGGGAACGTGTATTGCGTGCTCGGGGGAAATATCACGCAAACTTCACCACGCGGTTGCCGATGGGCGCAGCCATCTTGTTTTTCATGTTTGCTATGGTTCTGGGCCTGTTTTTCTATCCTCCCTATATCTTTTCAATCCTGTGTTTCTAAAAACTTTTTTCTGATCTTTTTTATTTATTATCTATCCGTCTCTATCCTGATTGTATATTTTGCGTTTTTTTCTACTTTTTGTGGTTTTTTTAGTGCGATTTTCACTGTTTTTCTATTACTTGCGTTTTAATTTTTTTTACTTCCTTTTTCACTTCCTACATTTTGTTTTCCGCCCATCTGCCCCCCAGAACCATGGTGAAGAGTCTGAGTAAGGGCCACTGGAAGAGAAGGAGCGAGAGTCGCAACCGCCTTCCTTGCAGAAGGCGTTGCCCGGAAGGGGTGCAGGCCCGGGCCTTGTTTTCTGAGGTGGAGGTGGCCGCACTGTTTTTTTTTGTCCAGCGCCACCTCCCCTTAACCCTGGCCGCAGGCGGCAGGCCTCGGTCCGGGTACGGGCTCTGGGAGCATTACCGGCAGGTGGGAGAGGGTGCGCCGGGAAGTGTTTCGCTGCTCTGGGGTCCGGCGCACCCATAACCAACTGACGCCCCAGTGGTCCGACATCCTGGACCCGGAGCAGGACCTGCTGGACCTGCTAGGTGTTGAGGTCCCGGGGCTTGGTGAGTAACTAATTATATTACTATTGTGTTCTTCTGTTCTGTGTTATTGCAAAAATATTTTTTTTGCAAATAGCTAACATGCTGCTGTTTACATGCAGGTAACTTATGCTTAAAAATGTTATATTATGTGATTGTTATTCTTCCAGACAGGTGCTTGGCGCTACTAACTAATCCTACTTGTTTGGAACTTTGCGCTCTCTTGGGCTGGTTATGTAAGAGAGGTTAGAGAATTTAAGTTAGGTAATGCAGATAGGAAAGACTCCAGTCCTTTCTTTTGCCCTGTCAGGCTGTCCTGCCACTAAGATAGTGGTAGTAGTTACTTAGTTAGTATTATTTGGTAATTTAGCGGCCTGCATGACGCGTCCTCTCACATGACTTCAGTCCTAGTAGAACCTTTTGTAGTTCGTATAGTGAGTGAATAGCAACCAACCAATTTGGTGTATGCAATATGCATGCGTCCATCTATGCATTTAAGAAGAATAAATGCAGACTTAGTAATTGGCCCATCAAAGGGGGTTGGAGTTGAGACTGAGAGATGATTGGGAATGAGATCGGAACTTAGAAGAAAATATAATTTTTTTGCAATTCATTCCAAAGTCTGGAATAGGCGGGCTAGGTATGTTTAGGATTCAGGAATTGGAATGGAACTGTGGAATAATAAAGATAGGAAGGTGCGCGACTAGTCTGCGATACTAGTCTACTACTAGTCGATCTGATTTAGGATAGGTCAATGTTATTGTAATTGTTGTTTCCTGTCTAAAAATATTTTTAGAGCGATTATTTAATATTTCTTTATTTAACACAAATAATTTTTGTCTCTTTAATTCTGTCTTACATGATCATCATCCAGGGGCAAGAAGAAGAAGACTGGGTCTGCCGAGGCGGGTGCGGGAGCCGGAGGGGCCTCCCAGGAGCAGCAGGAAGCGGCCTCAGGCGCAGATGGCTCTGCTGGCCCCAGTAAGTCCTCCTGGTGTTGTTATATTAATATTTCCCTAACCTTTACCGCTCTATTATTTCCATTTCCTAATTTAAATTTTTCCCAAATCCTCTTCGATCTATCTGTTTCTAAATTCTTGTTTTTGCTCCATTACCTACTAGTACTACTAACATTGTTACTAGTCTCTGTTTTTTATTTATTTTTTTACATCAAATCAAACTGCCTCTGACTCTGTATTCGTCTGTCTATAGCTTGCTTTCTTCTGGTTTTCCACTCAGCTTTCCCTCTCCCCTTATATATTTTGTGGATTACCTAGTAGTGGTACTGTAAGACTCAGAGAACCCATTGGTCCTAGGCTACTACTAGTACTAGTAGTAGTAAGGACTCCTTACTACTACTAGTACTAGTAGCACTAATCTGCTGTGCAGATTGGATGCCCAAGTAAGGTATTCTACGCAGGTTTGTTGAGATGAGAAGGCTTTCTTATACTGTCTCATGCTCAATCAGTAAATGGTTGTCACTCACATTGGACACCCCAAAGTGGTGTATTTTACTTTTTCTAATCCAGGCCTAGTACTTTTTTTATTAGCAGCAGTTGATGGTGAACACTGAACAACTGATTTCCATGCACCATGGCTGGAAGGAAGTATGAGGAGGAGAACGGCACCATTATTTTCCAACTAAGATAGACCTCATGTCCGCCCACTCTTTCTTCTTTTCAAAAAATGAGATGCACCAATAGCTCTAGCCACTGAGTCCAGTCCTTTGGATGGATCTCTTCTTGAGAGGCTTTTCAAAAATTGCCACCAACAAAATGCCCAACCGGATATTTTGTTATTTTTGATAGGACATACTGTCTACTCTACTCTAGTATCCGAATTGTAGATAGTGATGTGTGTGGTGTATGGCAGTATTTTCAATTTTGCTAATGAAAATAATAAATAGGGGAGGCGTATATGGCATCTAAAAAATGTGAAATGTTTTTTCCAGGCATACCGACCACCAGTGCCGGGGCCAGCAGCGAGGGCCATGCCACTCCCGAGGGAGCGGATGCCGCAAATGCAGGGGGTGGAGCCAGCAGCACTGGCGGGCGGTGGTAAGTCATACTCCTTACTTATTGAGAATGATGAATACACTCGCTGCAAGGGTGCTGGTGTACACTCACTCAGTACACTGTACTTCTGCTGAGACTAAGTTGTTGTGAACACTGAACAGTTGAAGAAGAGGACACCCTTTACTTAACATTAGCATTAGCGGGGTTGAGTAACTAATGGCCTATTCTATTCTATCTTCAACTCAACAGAGAAAGTTTTATGACGGAGACAAAGAGTCAGACGACATTTAATATATGACTGGCAGAGAAGGTTGTGTGGGTGAAGGTTGGGGCCCGGGATGCATATAGGTGACTGATAGGATGCATGGGTGGTTGAAGGATGGGTGAAAGGTGAAAGAAAGAAGAAAGGATGCCTGCCTGGGTGGATGAAACTGTATGGGTGAAAGGAATCCTCCGGGGAGGTTGAGGGGTCAAACTCAAAGGCAAGCAAGGATGCATGGGTGGTGGTTAAATGACAAATGTATGTTGTCTGTGAAAGGTTTATGATAGCCATGTTTGTATTGATGGATGCCTGGATGGTATCATAGTAGGTGAAGAGTCAGACTGGATGAAGAGAATGTAAAAGAAAATTAAATAGTGCCAGAGTACCAAAGCCAAGGGTAAAGAATAAAGTAATGCTAGAAGAGCAATGCAATGATAAATGAAAAAAGCCCAGGGAAGAATAAACAAGGACTGTTTTTTTCCAAGGTTTTTAATTCAAAGGTTTGAGGTTGTATTTCAGAATGGAATACTCCCTTGACTCACAGTAGTTTGCAAACACAACATATATATTGTGCATGACTATGTATTATGTACCCTACCCACCCTTCATCAATTGCCTCCCTCTGACTCCGAGGCCCACTTCCGCTCCAGTCCCTACCCATGTCATTTTGACCGTGTCAGCCATGGGTGGCCTATCTGCTGCATGGTTAACTACTTACAAATCAGTATGTCATCATCATCACGTGAGTGATGTGACGTCGTGCCGTATATCATCATCATTCATATTAAGCATATATCATGTGCCTTATTGTTGGAGTCAGGGTGAAAGTGAAATTGAGCATTTGCCATTGATTTAACAGAGTATGGCCGTAATGGAAAAATACATAAAAATTGTCTAGTACAGCTGCCCCACCTGCAGACAGTAGTAAAGTAACGTGAGTCTGCGACACGAGTATGTCTGTCTAAGGTACAAGCTGACTGAGCTGGCATGCCTACAAGATTAATTGTGCTAAACAAGAGAGAGAGAGAAGAAGAATACTTGTCTACTCCATAGTGCCTAATGCCTGAAAGTCTAACCCTCAATCATCACATCCAAATCTTAGGGGCAGAGGAAGTGAGGATACCACAAATGTTATGTACTGCTAGTGGTACTGTGCCACTATAATTTTATGTGTATAATTTTGTGTTACTGTTTTGCAAAGAGTATTGGTTACAATTGTCTTTTTTCTTTCTTGATATAGCTACTGCTTCTCAACCCAACAGGCAGGAGTTACCAGCAAGGGCACGGCAACGCAAGCTGGAGGCCATCCAGGACGAATATTGCCGGCTGGTTGTCCTGGCGGAGGAGGAGGAGGAGGCGGCAGCTGCAGGTTCCTCCAATGCGCGGGCCCCAACCAGGCCCCCCTGTGCCTCCGGCGGTATGGCGCCGTGTTCTGGCAGCTGCCCGCCGAACCTCGTCATCAACCACTGCTGCCCACCCCAGTTGTTCCTGCTGGAACATTCGGCGCCACATGCTCCTCCGCAAGGCGCGCCTAGAGGCCAGGCTGGAGGAGGTCCTGGAGCGCACTAGCCGGTACGCCCGCTGCTAGACCTCAGTCTTAATCTTGACCCTTGCCCCTTTTTAAATCTTTTTTGTGGTGGGTGGGATGTGTTGGGGAGAGGGTGGGAATGTTGAGAGTTGGGGAAAATGTGGGTGTTGTTCTTTTTTTATGGGCATTTGGACATGGACATTTACTGGACATTGGTTGGGGTTAGGGAGAGGGGTGGGTCAGGTGTTGTGGGTTCTTCTAGTTTATTTGTTAGGGTCATAAATTATTTATAGTTTTATAATACATATGATGTCAATATTTTATGGGGGGGTTACTCTTTTACGTCGCCTTGTTTGTTTCCTCCTTTGCTGCAGGGCTACAGCCAGTTTTTGAAATCTGCCAATAGTGTAACACACCAGCAGATAGATGCAGTACGGTACCCTCACTTGTCCTACTAATGTCAGTCTCTCCTCCTAGTCTATGCATTCTGCAACTAAAACCCCTATGTAGTATTTACTCGGAAGGATGTGAATGTGTGAATTAATACATTTCAATAGTATATACATTATTGCCTCCCCCACACTTCTTCTCCTACCTGTGATTGATGTTTAGGCGAAGCGATGGCTGCATGGTGATGGTTTGGTTTCCCAAGGTGCCATGGTGGGTGGTAGTAGTAGTAGAAGACAGTTGCATTGGCAAAAAAAGAAAATGAGGCAGTCAGTCACCTGAGGGAGACTAGGGAACGAGTAGTAGAAGTACAGTACACAAGAAGAATACTGCCAAACAAGAAACCATGATGATGATAAGCAATGCTAAAGTAAATAATGGTGACAGGGATAGCCTAGTACAAGTTACAAACTGAAGTTGACTCGACCTATGAAGTGGACAACCGTAACCTCTAGTGCTGGAAGGATGGTAAATCGATGCCGGCAATTAATAATTATGATGGATTACGTTCCTCTGAAAAGAAAATTGAATAGCGAATACTGAGCATGGGTGGCCAATCTAATCTATATTTTGCCATTGTGGGCAATATACTTAGAGCAGAAGAAGATCCTCACCCTGCCTTGAGTTAGTGTTGCTTACACCACATCCGCCCCAGCAAGTGTGTGATCAATTATTGTGTAGATTTATAATTTAGTCACACCTCAATATAAATCACACAGCCCGGGGGAAGAGGGTCAGGGTTTGATGAATGGTTGGGAAGGGGTATTTGAGGGAAAGGTTTGACAAAGACAAATACTATACATGGACAACACACAATCTTGGCAGACGGCCATCATAAATCTGTTAAGGGAGAAAAAGGAAATGCATGCATTATGATGACTTGATGATGATGAGTAGTACTAGACTAGTAGTAGTACAGGGCAGCAGTATAATATTAATTATTATTACGCAATTGCCTTGCCTGTCTGCCCCAAGAGAGACCCAAGTTACATACATTTTATGTTCTGTTGTACCGGGCTTTCTTTTAAAGCTAGCAAAGAAAATACAAAAATATCTGTGGGAGTCAAATATAGGCAAACATATTAACAACAACACACACAGTCATAATGATTGAAGAGAAAAAATGAATCAAATGAAAAGAATATGATACTATAACTATGTTATGGTCAAATTGGGAGTTGCATCTCGGCAGTCGGCATTCCTCTTGGTCCTTCCTTCCATGGACGCTCCCTCCGTCAATCTTGGGTGCCTGCCTGGCGGATGCAGATTGGTAAGGTAAGTGTGAGTTGTTTTTCCCAGTATAGCAGAGGGTAAAGGCTGGCCTGTAAGTGTAGATGGAAAAACAAAAGGGATATTGAAAAATCAAGGCGAAAAGTAAAGTTAAACTGCATAAATTAGGGAGAAGTGCAACAAGAAAACTTTCAGAGGCAGCATGGCTAAATCATGTCTACTCTGTTTCCAGCACCTACAACAACAGGAGGAGGCCCGCAGCATCCACCCACCCTCCACTTAGCTTAGATTTTGAGCCAGACAGCACTAAGCACACACACATACACAGCAACACTGCATTTTCCAAATTAAGTAACTAAATCAATGCACCGTTGTCAGTCATACCACTACACTCGCCTCCACCACTACACAGACATGTATGTCTGGTGTTGTTGTTTTTGACTTGTTTACCTTTTAGGCCACTTCATGAAATGCAACGAGTTATTCCATCAATCATCTCCGATCCTACTGACTGACTGCAAGTATGGTATGGTCATCATGGTGTCCAACTCTGTAGTGTACCGACTACCGAGTGAGTCCAGAATCAAAAATGCAATGGATCGGCCTGCAGTAGTAACATTGTGTTATTGAACAACAAGAAGGGAAACATTGACTGGAGTCACTTTTTTGTGTGTAGATTAAATACTAGTCGACTAGACATCATGCACAACAACAACACAAACAGCAATCACTCAGAGTCAGCGTCCAATGCATGCCATCATTTACCTATTCTTAGGGGGCTGTCCCTCTAGGCTCGGAAAGGAGGATAGCTATAGTCAACTTCTTTGGACGGACTCGACGAGGCAGGCACACATTTCACATTTCTTGTACTATTCTCCATCTATTGTCTGGCTAGAGGGATATGGATTTAGGGCGAGTCAGGACTGAAGCAGGACTCGGGGAAGTGGACTTACTTCTTCACTGACTGCACACAGTTACAACTCCAATCCGGCAATAAAAGAGTAAGACGGTGGTGATGGATTTGTTGTGATTCGAACCAGAAAGACAGTGACACACACAAATAATAAAAATAAATAATATTCCTTAGCTGTATCTTTTTGGTAACCCCCGGGCGTAGTGGGCGTAGCGGGGCTACGCGGAGGGCCACGGAATTGAGAACAAACTCTGTGGAGCTCCGCTACGCCACCCGCCCTATTAACAATTGCTTACAAGTTAAATAAAACGACTTTAAAGTAAATAAAAACACCTTACCTTAGCTGCGGCGTCCCCGGGCTGCCCTCCTCCTTTTCATTGTGTTCTCTGAAAAAACTGTGCATGCACACATGCCCGCGCATGCGCATTTCACTGCACAGTTTTTCCAGAGAACGCGATGAAGAGGCGGAGGGCAGCCCGGGGATGTTGCAGCTAAGGTAAGGTGTTTTTATTTATTTTAAAGTCGGTTTATTTAACTTGTAAGCAATTGTTAATAGGGCGGGTGGGAGGTGGGGCTGGCCACCTCCGCGCCGCCGCGGAGTTTGCGGAGATTTGCCTACTCCGCGTTCTCCGCGGAATGCGGAATAGGCAAATCTTCGCACACTCCGCGGGCGGAGCGGAGGTCTCCGCCCGGGGTTACTTTTTGGGGGGCTTTTTTTGGACGTCAAAGCAAGAAAGAAAGTAACAAGTCAAAAGCCTAGTTGTTGTCAGGGAAGTAGAGCTCTTCCTCAAACTCTGGTGGTTCACCCAGGAGTAGGTCATCTAACACACTACTTCCATTATGACCTAAGTCGCCGTCATCATCTTCCTGCTGTGCTACTTCAGGTAAGGTGTAATCTGCTAGTATAAAGTGCTGATTCATTTTGATCATGGTTAACCTCTCCACATTTTTGGGGCGAGAGACTGGTCCTTCTCACTGTCAGAACAGCACCAGCAGCACTGAAAACATGCTCAGAAGAGATACTTGCGACAGGGCAAGCCAGATAGTTTATCGCCAGCCTGCTGAGCACTGGCCATTGGCGCCTTTTCCCATATCAATACAGCAATGGGTTTTGATCAATGAAGACCTCTGTTGGGTCATCCAGATAGGCCTGGACCACCCGCTCAATGCTCAGGGGTGCTCCGCTTTGCTTGGCCTCTTTTGCCTCAGCACTGGACCTTACAATCCCTTGCTGTAGAAACCATTCCTGTGCCAATTTTGGTGGGGCTGATGCTCCTGTTCTTGTTGTTGTTGATGTTGTTCTTGGTGTTGTTGGTGGCTTTGGCTCCTGTGAGCCAACTGCACTGCCCTCAGGCTCTGAAGTTGAACTTGACGCCGGCTGACCTGCAGTACTTGTTGTGGCCTGGACTAGCGGGCCTCTAATTCCCGGCCGTTCTTTTTCTAAGCGACTGGCTTCCACAGCTATCCAAGTTTTGTAGTTGGCAACATTCCCTTCTGAAAAAGGAATCAATGTGCTCAGTACTGGTTTGTACCATGGATCTAGAATTGTGGCACAAATGTAATGGTTGGATGACACAATGCCTCTTTGCACCCTTGTATTTTCAGATAAGCGAAGGGTCAAGCTCTCCACCAACTCATATGCTTCTTTTTTGTCCTCCACACCTGGGTACATTGCAGACACCCCCTTCAGCTGTTCCTGTAGCATGTGCAACAATGGTATAGCTTGGCCCATAGTACAGTCCTCCTTGCTGACTTTACGTTTGAAGAGCTCGAAAGGAGGTAGCATCTCTGTCAGGCATTTAACTAGGCCCCATTGGTCCATCTCAATGATCATGCCTTTCACAGTAGCATCCCCTCTTTGCATGACATATTCATTGATTGGTCTGTACTGGCCAAACAGACGTTCAAGCATATAATAAGTTGAGTTCCAACGTGTTGGCACCTCCTGGATGAGTGCTTTAACTGGCAATCTATGCTCATGTTGAATGATCCTCAGCTGCTACCGGGTTTTAAAAGAATGGCTGAAATGTGTGCAGATTCTTCTGCAGGTGGTCAGTAAGTTGCTGACTCTGTGTTCTTTTTTCAGAAAGTCTTGAAAAATGATGTTAATGCAGTGCGCCAAACACAGGACCCTGAAATAGCCACCATCGGACATGGCCTTAACAATATTACTGCCATTGTTCGTGGCAACAAAACCAATGTTAAGCCCTCTTGGGCGCAGCCATTCAAAGACCTTGCTGTCAAAGTCTTCCAAAATGTTTGCAGCAGTATGAGATTTCTCCATGGCGAACATGGCTACAGTTGCATGTTTCAGAGTGGCATTAAAAATCTCAGCAGTGTCAACAACACCTGCTTCAGATATCTTTTCTCTAACCCCCACAAAAGAGATCCAGTGTGCAGTGATGCACATGTAATCAGTGGCTTGGCAACTGGTCCACATGTCTGTTGTCAGGTGGATAGTGTGAATAGCACTCTGCTGCAAAGCTTGTCCAAGCAATTCAAGCATGTTGTGATGTAGTGCTAGAACAGCAACTCTAGCGAAATAGGACTGGCTGGGAATCTTCCATTTTGGGCAGATGGCTTTCACAAATTCAAGAAAACCCACCCCTTCCACAAAAGAAAAAGGGAGGAGGTCCAGCGCTAACATTTCAGCCAGCTTCGTGTTGTACAAACGTGCCGTTGGGTGGTTGCGTTCATACTGCCCCTCCGACCTAAACATGCTGAGAATGGTAGCCTGGATTTTTTTCTTTTCTGGTACAACTGATGCAGGTGACTTCTTGAAGCCAGATGTTGTTAGGCTCAACGCACATTTTTTCGTTGCTGTACTCTCTTGCCTGGGACCCCTTGCTGTCTCAGCCTGACTCTTAGTCTTGTGCCACTGCGATGTTGCTGATGAGGATGTGGGCTGTACCACTGCACTGCTGGGGACAGGGCTACTTTTTGTACCAGAGAAAATGTCTCCCTCTTGTTCACCTTCCACCGCGATCGGATCTTCTACTTCTTCATCCCCACCAACAACAATGGATGCAGTTTTTTGGCCGCTAAGGTGCGCCTCCCACTGGATCAAGTGGTGTTTTTTCAGATGTGTTGTTTGGCCTCCAGTACCATAGTTTGTACCAAGTTTAGCCCGACTAACACCTTGTCCACAAATGGAGCATATAGCAATGTTCACATCCTTCCTGTTAACCAAAAAGAAGTCCCAAACTGGGAAGGTCAACTTTCTAGCGCTGCGGTGCCACTTTCAATGCCGGATGAACTGGTAGGTGGGCGTGAAGTTTGACTCTCTGCAGTACCTACTTCTGAGGTGGTTGTGGTGGATGTAGGTAGCTGCCGGGGAAATATGGAAGCTGGAGGTGGTGTTGGTGGTATGATCTGTGTTGGTGATACCCGTGCCACATCCCTCACAGCAATTTGGGATGGGGTATTGTCAGTCTCCACTGGGGCGGGACTAATGTTCATGATTACTGGCTCGTCATCATCCTCCTCTTCTACATCTACCTCCATAACTCTAAGGCTTTCTGGAACCCTCCTTTTCCCTAGCTTTGTCTCGTGGCGTGTCTCACTCTCAGACCGAGCTGGTGGCTTCCAAGTGGCATCTAGATCATCAGAAGGGGTGCTTGCAGAAGAAGTCGATGGACTAACCCTCATTTTCCTTGCTGGGGATCTGCAAGACAACGGATCTTCTGAAAGATTGCTCTTCTTCCTCTGCAGGAAGCTCGATTTCCTGAACTTCCCCTACTTCGGGAGGAACAACTACTATTGGGGGCGGTGGTTGTGGCTGTTGTTGCGGTTGTTGTTGCCCACTTATCTGAGTCTCCTGCGTTGATTGGGTACTACTTTGCGGTAAGTCAATTTCAACATCACTGCTCGTCGGCGTTGCACTCGTGATTAGACTGGCTGCCTCTGCGACAGACATAGGCTTAGGCCTAGGTAGGTGGGGTGGGTCTGTTGATGCGGAGGTGCTGCTCCCAGCTTGCTCCCCGGATGCCGCTGGCACAATTTTTGTTTTCCCAAAAAAGGTCTTTGGCGACAAACCGGTCTTCTTGGTAATAAGTGGCAGTGCCTTCTTCTCACTGTCCCTGGCAACTTTCTTGGTACTACTGGACCTGGTACCTTTCTTTGGGGCCATCTTCAAGATCTCAGCTACAAGCAGTGGCACAAGTTGAAGAGACGTCTGTGGTCACACGTCACGTGACATCGTGCGAAGCAGGACTTCTGTCTGGCAGTACAATGGGTGATGTTGTCTCCTCCTCTTTTGTGCACCTAAAAGCAAAGAAGCAAGAAGAACATCAGTGAAACGTGGTATTAATTGTTGTGGTTCAATTACTACTAGTACAAACAAACAAATATAATATTTAATTTAGTGTGGGGTCACACTTGTTAGTGTTATTATTAATATTATTTAATTTATTACTTCAGTTATTAAAAAACATAACAACAGTGTAGCCATTTGTGAGACTTTGACAACAAGGGCTTTCATGGTGTACTGTACAGTCAGGAAGGATAGGAAAGAAGAAGAACAACAACAAAAATACGAATGTAACTGACCCTGTTTGGCATTGTGCATCACATGGGATTCAGCATTCAGGGAGCTGCAGCTGACAATGGATAGAAGCAATAAGCCAAGAGGAACAAAGGAAAGAAAAAGACATGCAGGGCTAATGCAGAAGCACACTGGCTGCCTTCACACAATGGCTGCCAGCCACATAGCCAGGCCATAACAACAAGAAAGGGAAGACAGACAATGCAGGCCTATGGCAAAAGCACACTGGCTTCCTTCACAATATGGCCTCCAGCCACATGGTCAGTCACTCACAATAACAAGCAGGAGGCCTGGAAAACAATGAACTCAAGCAGACTTATATGGACACAGACTTTACAAAGTGGCCTCTGGCCACACGGGGAGGCTCAACCAAGGCAAATGCTGGCCCATTATTACAAACACACTCACACACTGGTCAGACAAAGGAGGCATGCTACACAACACAGCTTTAATACAACAATGCCAAAAACGAAAATCCACAGGTCTAAAAAAGGTTTGCAAGTTACACAACAACCACACACATCCAACAAAGGCATTTATTTAACACACATGAAAAAAGTGAAAAACCCAAAAAAACATATTTTGCATTTCAATCCAATGCCATCCATGCATTAAATGATGTTTTAAATTCAACAGACACCACAGAAACAGTTGTTTCATGCACCCATGAGTAGCTTTGGGCCTATTGGTTGGAAAACCCATTGGCAGACTAGGCCATATATAGCCCCGGTGGAGACCTCCGCTCTGCCCAGGGAGTGTGCGGAGATTTGCCTCCTCCGCGTTCCGCGGAGAAGGCAAATCTCCGCACACTCCGCAGCGTAGCGGAGTTGGCCAGCCCCGCCTCCACCCCCCCTATATTAACAATAAATTATACAACTAATAAGTAAATTTAAACCACTTACCTGAACTGTGGCGTCCCCGGGCTGCCCTCCACCTCTTCGTCACCGTTTCTGCTAATTCTTGCAAAAACTGCGCATGCGCATTTCTTGTGAGAAATGCGCGGGTGCGTGTGCATGCGCAGTTTTCGCAAGAATTAGCAGAAACGGCAACGAAGAGGAGGAGGGCAGCCCGGGGACGCCGCAGTTCAGGTAAGTGGCTTAAATTTACTTATTAGTTGTATAATTTATTGTCAATAATATAGGGGGGGTGGAGGCGGGTGGCGTAGCGGGGTTACGCGGAGGGCCATGAGGGCCACGGAGTTTATTCGTACCTCCGTGGCCCTCCGCATAGCCCCACTATGCCCACTACGCCCAGGGTTAGTCATATAGCGAATCAATCAATTCAAATCAATAATATTGCAAATTTATTAGAAAATGTAGTGAACTGTGCTACATTTTTTGCTGGATAAAAGAAGAAAAAATTGCATGCAAAACAACAATGAGCAAGAAGGCATGGCCACCACAAAGAAGGCTTGCAGGCCTAATGTAGAACCATGCTGGCTGTCCCTTCACAAAATGGCCGCCAGCTTCATGGCCAGGCCACAACAACAAGAAAGGGAAGACAGACAATGCAGGCCTACTCTGGCTGCCTTGGCTGCCTTCACAAAATGGCCACCAGCCACATGGCCAGGCAGGCCACAACAACAAGAAAGTGAAGACAGACAATGTAGTCCTATGGCAAAAGCACACTGGCTGCCTTAACAAAATGGCCGCCAGCCACATGGTCAGGCCACAACAACAAGAAATGGAAGGCAGACAATGCTGGTCCATGGCAAAAGCACACTGACTGCCTTCACAAAATGGCCGCCAGCCACATGGCCAGGCAGGCCACTACAATAAAAAAGTGAAGACAGACAATGTAGTCCTATGGCAAAAACACACTGGCTGCCTTCACAAAATGGCGGCCAGCCACATAGCCAGGCCACAACAAGAAGCAACAAGCCCAGAGGAACAAAGGAAAGAAGACATGCAGGCCTATGGCAAAAGCAAGCACACTAACTACCACCACCACAAAATGGCCACCAGCCACATGGTCACTCACAAGCAACAACAACAAGCAGGAAGCCCGTAAAACAATGAACTCAAGCAGGCCTATATGGACACAGACTTTACAAAATGGCCCCTGGCCACAGGGGGAGGCTCAGCCAAGGCAAATGCTGGCCCACTAATATAAACACACTCACACACTGGCCAGACAAAGGAAGCATGCTAAGCAACACAGCTTTAATGCAACAATGCCAAAAACGGAAATCCACAGGGCTAAAAAAGGTTTGCAAGTTACAACCACACACATCCAACAAAGGCATTTAGTTAACACACATAAAAAAAGTGAAATACCCAAAAAAACACATTTTGCATTTCAATCCAATGCCATCCATGCCCTAAATGATGTTTAAATTCAACAGACACCACAGAAACAATTGTTTCATGCACCCATGAGTAGCTCTGGGCATACTGGCTGAAAGGCCGATTGGCAAACTAGTGGGCTAGTGAATTAAATAAATATTGCAAATTAATTTCAAAAGTTGGAGAAAATGTAATGCACTTTGCAACATGTTCCCTTTATAAAAGAAGAAACATTACTTACAAAGAAACAACTAGGCCCCTACTGAAACTACAGGCCACCCACCACAATAAATTAATAAAAAAACAATCAAAAGTACAAACAAGTGTAGTTGCAATGCCCCAATCAAACAAACAACACCAATTTTACTTGTGAACAAGCTTACTTGTGAAATCTCAAATTCAAAAGTCCTCAAATCCAATGATATATGATGCAGCAGACACAAAGAGGGATCCTTCTAGCTCTAAATCCAAATGAAAAGTGAATAGGAGATGGCCAGAGCACTGGGAGGAGCCTGCTGGACAGGAACAGGAAGTTGGAGACACTGGGGCACTTCTTTCCTCTTCAAAGAAAAAGTAAAAAAAGAAAAAGGACTCCTTGTCAAAAAAGTACAGCCAAATGTCAATCTGAGGAGTTTTTTAATCCAAATCATCATTTCGAGATGGTTTTGATGCTGCTTGAGAGAGATTCTTCTCCAGAATGCAAATTCTGCATGTTCGGGATCGCGATCTTCACTAAACGTCCGCCGGAAGTCTGATGGCGCTCCTGAATGACGTGTTCGCGATCGCACACTCTCGCGGAACCGTGCGGCCGGCTACCAAATCTCGTGGCGCTTGCGAACGGATGAAAAATCTCATCGGCGATTGCAGGCATCCCGGTAAGTCGCTCCCGTGCACGTGAAAAAGCATTTTGAGCATGTAAACTCAGAAAAAACTCCGCTCCACTGCGGAGCGCAGAGTTTTGGTAACACCGCGTTCTAAGCGGAACGCAGAGTTGCCAAAAATCTGCAAACTCCACGAGCGGAGCGGAATTTTGCGTCCAGGGTTACTTTAAATGCCTCCCATACTATTGTCTGATCTATCATTAGTTAGGAAAAAAGGGTTCAATCTCTGTTGATAATAATCAGGTATTCTCATCTTGATCTAGCACAGATTTATCCATGATTTCTTGGGGGAGCTAAGGCAAAATTTAATAGGGGAGAGGAGTTGGCCTAACGGCAAGGGCGTTCGACCTCAAATCTGGGGAACCGGGTTTGAGTCTCAGCAAGGACGCGCAACATCCTGTGATTCTGCGCAAATCACTTAATCTCCCTGTGCCTAACAAAAAGGAATATGTCCTCATGTAACGCAACTGGTGCTCATGTAAATCGCTCTGATACCCAATACCTTCGGGTCAAGTTTGCGCTATATAGAACTCTGTAAAAAAAACAAAAAAACAACAGAATGATCAGAAAACGCCCAGGCACGATAATTAGAGGAAAATTTAGAAACTGTTAAAGGAGCTAAAAAGAAATCTATACAGGGGGCTGATCTATATTTCTCTTAATAACACGAATATTCTCTAGCAGAAGCATTTAATTTGTGCCATATATCGTGTACCCCTAACTTGTCACATAAATAGTCAAACATTTGTTCAGTGCACTTCTTGTGCTGCACACAGCAAGGATTAGAGGAATCCATTCTTGGGGATGGAAGAAAATTAAAATCTCCTCCCAAAATAGGTATCCCTGGGAGATTACATAGCTCTCACTGCAATGATTGAAGCAGTTGGACATTATCATGGACGGGCCCATAAAAGGAGGCAATATCATATCTCACATTGTTAGCCACCATTGGGGATATAACTCAACACCCCCCCTCATTTTTAACTGGTGGCAAGCAACTTACTAGTGCTTTTTAGAAAATAACACTGCAGTGTCTCATGTGATGCTCTTTCAGATGAAAACACATATTATTTAACCCAGGGGTAGTTCAGTTTGTTTCCCTCTTTGCTCCTGGTGAAATTTGTTTCTTGCAGTAGAATAACTGATGGATCATACTACTGCAAGCTCAGAAGGACAGAATCCTTTTTTGGGTCTATTATTCAAGACGTTTACATTATGGCTAACAATTACAAATTCCATGTCACTCTGCCCCATTTTCTCTTTTTTTTCTGTCCCTCCCTCCTCCAAATAAGACATAGCAAAGCAAAGCAAACCAAAGCACTTTTGGAGTAAGAAACTGAGATCTTATCTTTGCTTCACTCTGATTTTAATTGCTGTATCTTGGAGCTGTACCCAAGCATTTTTTCCTCCATACAGTGACCCACCCCACCCCTAGATCCCCCTTCACCAACTTCCCTCAACAAAAACCCACCAACCTCCACCTTCCCACCCTCCCTCTCCACCCCCTAGCTCCTAACCCCTGGAGATTAAGAGCTATAAACTCTGTGTGCATATGGTACATTCTTCCTCTACCGATGGCGGCCTTAAGTTATGGTTTTGCACCATTAGATCTTCCCTTCATCTGTGACAGTAATCCCTCAACATAGCTGGACTAGTGAAAATATAAAACCTCCCTTCCAACAAAACCTTCAACTTAGCTGGATGCAACTTAAGTCTAAGTTTATCACCTTTTGGTATTCACAAAGGTAAGACACTACTAGTAATTTTTCTACTAGTAAAGTTACTACTAGTAAAATTACTAGTAGTAAAGTTACTAATAGTCACTAACCTTTATGAATACCGAAAAGTAGTAAAATTAGACTTTTGGTCTAACTTTACTTTTGTGAATCAGGCCCTCCGTGTGTGATTGCTATATTACCAAGCAGAGGCAACCATCAAGGTTGCCCACGGTCATCCACACTGTTTTCTCTATCTATACACCCTTTAGCTCAATATATTTGCTGACACAGGTAAATAAATACCCCCCTGGTAGATGCCGCCAAGGTAAAACTGTATGCAGATGATATTGCGCTTTATTTTTTTCCTCATAGAGAGAATATCGAGACTACTTTAGAAGCAATTTGAAGATATATTAAGTTGGGGGGGGTATAAAATCAATGGGCCCAATTCACAAAAGTAATCTGAGACAAAATCCTAACTTTACGACTTTCGGTATTCACAAAAGGCATTTAGGAGTAGTAAAGTCAGGATTCCAAACTTTACTACTCCTAAACTGAGAAAAATCCTAACTTTACGTCTTTCGGTATTCACAAAAAGCATTTAGGAGTAGCAAAGTTAGGATTCCTAACTTTACTATGCCTAAACTGAGAAAAATCCTAACTTTACGTCTTTCGGTTTTCACAAAAGGCATTTAGGAGTAGCAAAGTTAGGATTCCTAACTTTACTATGTCTAAACTGAGAAAAATCCTAACTTTACAACTTTCGGTATTCAAAAAAGGCATTTAGGATTCCAACTTTGCTACTCCTAAATGCCTTTTGTGAATACCAAAAGTCGTAAAGTTAGGATTTTTCTCAGTTTAGGAGTAGTAAAGTTAGGAATCCTAACTTTGCTACTCCTAAATGCCTTTTGTGAATACCGAATGACGTAAAGTTAGGATTTTGTCTCAGATTACTTTTGTGAATCGGGCCCAATGAAACTAAAACCAAATTGCTTCTGTTTAATACCACGTCCAACATCCTATCCCCCGAAATAAAGGTCAATTATAATCAACATCCCAAAGATATTTAGGAGGCTTACACTCCCATTCACTCCTTGACAGTCTGAATTATGTCCCATTGTTATTTAAAATTCACTCTATCCTTACAGTTTGGGAACTGCTTCCTCTCTCTATGATAGGCTGCGTATCCCAAATTAAAATGTCTATTATGCCCTCTTATTACTTCTTTTCCGGAATGTCTCTTGTAAGGTGGAGGCCTCCTTTTTTAATAAGTTGGAGAGCTGTTTGATGTCATTTATATGGAAAAACAAATCCCCTTGAGCTTCTCCAAAGATTTTACAAGTGCCAAAGTCAGATGGAGGATTAGCATTTCCTTGTTTTAGATCCCATTATTCAGAGTCTGTTGAAGTGCAGATACTTAGATTTTCGATGCTAAATTCCCCATTTGGTAACTCCATTATCCTGCAAATGCTGTGTCATTATAGGGTAGCGAGCTTGGTGAAGGCCATAAAGGAACCTAAAATACCCCAAAAAAGTGAGATATAAGACACTACAGGCCATCTGGGCAGACAGACGACAATTTTTTTTAAAAATATAAAATACTGGCCATCCATACTGAGACCCTTTGAAATGTTGTATGCACCTATCTCCTTGTTTTTCCTCTACTGTTTTTAAGAGATGGAAAAATGTTAACATTTATCATTTTTTGGACTCCATGGATAAGAATAGAATTAAACATGAGGTAGAGATCAGTTCCAGAAATCACCAGTATGATGTCTCTTTTAGCTTCTGCTATAGACAAATAATCTCTGTTCTTAATAGTCTGTGTCAATCTACTCTATATCCATCAAGTGAATTAGTTCAGACGTTATTTAGGATGGATATTAAATGATATGTTAAGATATTGGCATAAAGAACTACACAGAGATAGCTTTCAGATAATTGTAGATCTGAGCACAAAATTGCAGCGACGTACGGGGATTAAAATTGACAGAGAATTATGGCCTGGAAATTTTGATTATGGTTATTCATTATTGAGAGGTGCTAATTTTCATAGAAGGACATTTTTAATGGCTTAATGCTGTATTACACTCCAGGTAGGTTAAACAAAATATTTAAAACCACAGATAAAAGATGCCCTAGGGGTGATGGATTAGGAGAATGGGAGCATATATTTTGGTAATGCACAGGGATTATGGGATACTGAGCACAGGTTTTTGGGCAGATCTCGCTAAGAGTATGATGCATGGTTAAGCCCTCGCCATCCATCGCTCTGCTCGGTCTGGCCATTCTGCCACAATTTAGGAAAAGGAATGCACAATTCATTTATATCTCTACAATGATGGCTCGCATTATAATTACGCAGCATTGGAAATCTTCTGTTTACCCTACATTGTGGGAATGGCTTAATAAGATGAAGAAGGTTAGTATGAGGGAATATTGGTACCTCACCTGAGTAAATCAAATTCACGGTTATAGGCAAATAAGGCGTACATTTGCAACAGCAGAAACCCCATAGGCATGAAGGATTAATTTCTGTACTTTTAGTTGAAGCAGGCATAAACACTTTTATAGTATTAAGTTTAACTTTCCTTTTTTGATGATTTTATATGCACTATTGCTATATATAAGCTACCATGGTGAATAAATGGTTATAGTTAAAAAACAAATCTTTTTAAGATTGTGGGGCATTACTTAGAATAGAATGCACTTTCTGTTGCACTTGCATTTTAAAGAATATGAAGTTTTATTATCTGGCTAAAACATGTGGGCTCTTTTAGATAGTCTTAGCTACAAGTATATAATGCTCTTGAGGGAAGGGTTGGATTCTATGTATTTTGCCTTATTTGCCTTTGCTGATGAATTTCTATGCATAAGTTTGTTTTTATTGTGATACACAAAATAATGATTGCATGTAAATGGCTCATATTAAACAATGCTAGATTAGAGAGAACTGTTTAGAAAAGAATATGCACTTTCCTTGTCTGCACCTGCACTTTAGAGTAGATAAACTGTTTATGTAGCTAGAATATATGCAATGTCTTAGATAACTCGAATACATGCATGCATTGCACTTTAGGGAAAAGGTGAAGAGCTCTATGCATTGTTGGCTTTATTTGTTGTTTTTCTTTTTGTCATTACCGTATGAAATGGAAATACTTCCGCTGTATACCACGCATACCGAAATAAAAATTAAAAACATTTCAAAAGTAGCCGGATGGGGGTCTCCAGGGCCATGTAATTGTCTGGGAAGGGGGCCGCTGGCCCCCACCTCGAGCCATACTTGTTTGGCCCTGGGGGATGTGATCCTCAGGGCCAATTTGGATTTGGGGAGGGGGGTTGTGTACCCCTTCCCTAATACTAAGGTGTTTTGGGTCCCCGTGGCCGCTACAGGCTTAGGGAAGGGGGGCTGCATTCCCCCTCACCTATCAATATATTTCAGCCTGGTGGTTGGGGTCCCGCCTTGTCCCCTTAAAGCTCAGGGGGGCGACATGCCTTTTCCCCTTTTTGATTAATTTGACCTCAGGGGATAGAGTCTACAGGGCCCATCTCTGGCCCGGAGTGGGTGGCTGCATACACCCACCCCCTAAATAATATACAAATGTAAATGTTGACAGGTGTCTCTTTTGTCTTTTAAATTAATCATGATTCCTATATATATTGGCCTTGGGGGTGGTCCCTCTGGGACCCCACCAGAGGGCCTAGGGGGGCATCTCTACCCTGCCCCCTTATAGCATTTTCTTTTTTACTAAACTTCAGGACAGGGACTAAGTCCCCGAGTCCAGTAATGTCTGCCTGCAACATTTTTCCTCATGTTGCAGGCAGACAATCAGAGAGTTGATCCCATGGGATCAAGATCACCCAAGGATAAAAAAAAGCCTCCTGGGCCAAACAGAATGCTCTATTTTTTAAAATTGGGTTCGAGGGACTCTTGCAAGAGTCCCTTGAACCCAACCGTCCAGATATACAAATATATTTGATCCGTATTTTTTCAAAAACTACAAAACGGATTTACACCATATCCCAAAAAGCACACTTTCTGGGCTAAGATCTAGCTTCCTGCCAAATAGTTAATTCTGTTCAACAGTTTTTGCAGCAGCACTGCCTAAAAAAATGTCTATGGAAAATACATGGAGAAATTTGGTTTTGGGACCCCCCACCCTTTTTTATCCTTTGCTTGCCCAATTACTCTGAGACTTTCCAAGAAGGAGCTGAGGTGGATAAACTGTTTTTAAAAAAAAAAATGTTTCGCGAAGATCTGGGAAATTGCGCCAACGTTATTAGCATATCAAAAGACTATGGGGTCGATTCCGATCTCGGTCGGTAGGGCTCCGAATCGGATTCGGCTTTACCGGATCTGAGTCGGAGGCTTTGTTTCCGACCGATTCGTACATTCGTCCGAGCGAGCAAGTACGATGCGATTGAACGCGAAATCGCCGACCGGCTCGTTTCTGGGTCCGAACCGCTCCGTCCGACTCATTCGCACTCGATTCGTGGCGCGCAATGGAGACGTTTTACGACCGAGCCAGTACGATGCACGATCCGGACAGCCGGATCGAGTCGGAGCCTCCGACACGAAAAATCTCTCGGAAGCGGACTTCGGGGGTCCGTGCCGGATCCCCCTTCACCCATAGACGTACGAGTCGGACACAGGGGGGACCCATGGGTCCCCCCTATACATGCATGTACGGTGCGGATGGCACCAACGCGTACCCACTACAGGGGGCCCCCTTGTGCGCAACGTACCCATTGAGTCAATGGGAGCCCATGTACACGTCGTACGACTGGCTCCCTTTGACTTCAATGGGAGTCCGACCGAACCGAGTCCGACAGCATGCGGCCGCATCGTACTCGTTCGGTCGGACTGCAGGGGTCCGGCTCGGTCGGAAAACAATCCGGATCCGGATCGGTCGGAGTGCTTTCCGACCCAGATCGGAATTGGCCCCTATGTGTCTATGGAAAAGCTGACCTAACAATAAGTACCCAGTATGACTGCCGTTGGGTAATATATATTTATATAAAGGTACATAGATGTGGAGTTAAGAAAAACAAATCTATACTTGCTTTTATATGCACACACTAACCTTCATGGTATTTTGGTAGTTGATATTGTGGTTAGGATATTTTTACAGCACAATATTTTGAGCTCCACATTCTGACATGAAACCATCATTTCTGTGCTGCTGACTGTAAATAAAGGTTCATTAGTTGACAGTGGTACAAATAACCACATTGATTGCCAAAATGTTTTGTATGCAATTTATCAGTTTTATTCAGAAATGATGAATACAAAGGGCGCTGAATGTTGTGCGTTGTCTTGGTAAAAGAGGACAAATCACCATGGCCACAAGATTTCTACACTAGCTACCAGTAATGGACAGCATCCTTTCTAACACTAGATTCCTCATCTGACCTTCACATGAGGTTGCACAACAACCTTGCCCATGTTTACCTCTTCTGTAGGGCTTCTTACAGGGTCATACTGGGACAGAAAATAGGCCCAGGCACCAAAGTAAAAGTGGCCCCCATTCACAAATCAGATAGCTAAAAAGTGCCACTGATTTGCAAATCAGGGCAGTTTAAAACTTTTAAAGACAGGCTGAATGGGAGACGACATGCATTTGTACTGCTGCAGGCAATGCTTGTGGTATTATCAGAGAAATCAACAGTGAAAACTGACCCACCAGACCATAAAACAGGCCATAAACCCAGCCCATACACTGGTCTGTGAGACCAGCCGACTCTGTTTTCTTATATCTCTCCTGTTCGAGTCAAGAATTAAAGAGAAGCAGCTCCTAAAGTTTCTTACTCAAAACTAATTTCTAAAGGTGGAAGACCAACTTCACCTATCCTTGCCCGATGTCTTTTATTCAATCATGTATTGTATTTGCTTTTTAGGTCTCGCCTAGCGTTGCAGCGCATGCGCTGCATGCTCAGCGAGATTTATTGTTAACAAGGACTTTCAGAAGAGGGCTTTAAGCCCTGCCCCTCATTTCCATTGGCTGGCGTCACCGTTTATGCTAAACGGTGGCCTGCCATTGGAAATGAGGATTTTTGGTTCACGCCCTTTGGCTTCCGATCCGGACTCGGTGGCCTGCTTTGCGGCTGTCGCAAAGCACTTTCTTATCTTTATGGGGCCATGTGTTTCTAATTAGAAACACATGGCCCCATAAAGACAAGAGATCGATGCTTGTTTACTCAACTAGCCAGTCACCCATTCACCTACTTATTATGTGTTCATCTATATGCACCTTGCGCACGTTCACTTTCATTTTCTTTTTTTTGTTGTTGTCAGGGGGCCATGTGCTTTTCATGGCAGCCCGCACACTCCACTCCTGGGATGCTTCCCTTAATAAATAATTACGGGCGCCTCTGCTTTTAATTTTTAGCGTGCTGTGCGCGCTTTCACTTTCGTTATTTTTTTCTTGAAAGCGGGCCATGCAGTTATGGCCCTGCGCACCGTGCAATCTTTGCCGTCATTGCATCAGTTCCTAGGAACAGGCGCACGGTCCAGGACACAAAGGTAACACCCTGCCTGGTTGCGCAGACAATGCCTGACGGACAGCGCTCTTCGGGCCTTCCCGCCTTACACCCGGAGAGGCGCCTCTACCGCCCGCAGCGCTCTTGAGTCAGTCCCGTTGCATCAGTTTGGGTGGAGCTGCCCAACACCGAGCCGGGCCGCTTTGAGGCTTTGTGCTGCGTCCGCTTTTGGCACCGTCCCGCGCTTTTCATCACAGAGTCACACTGTGGTCAACTTAGACCCCGAAAATAGCGCTTCCTAAAGGTGCTTTAATGCTAATGTTCTACATGTTTGCAAGCATTCTGCATTTTGGAAAGTGTGGCAAAGGGCATATAAGTAGTGTGTGCAAGATGGCACAATGCGTTCAAGTGGGGAAGCCAAGATTAGAAATAAACTCACCAGGCCGAAAAGCTAGCAGTTTCTATGTAAGTGAACAGTTCATGCACCATCCACTAGCAGCTGCAGTTGCATCAGTCAGTAGGTGACCAATTCTCCTGTTTTGTGGAGAGCCCAAGTAATAGACTCTCTGATACCCGATATTGCTCGCAGATTGTGTTCGGTATCTATGTTTTCTGGAGAACACCTGCATTCACCATTGTCCAGGAGCATGCCATAGAAGGAATCTCCAAGTCTTCCTATAATAGAGGGAAGGGATGTATACCGATAAGGTGCCAGGGCTGTGGTAAGTCTGCATCAACAGACTCGGAGACAATGGCATGAAACAAAATGGCGCCTGCTGAAGTCACCAATTGATCCAGGTTGACTTTCACGCTCATCACCGACAAAGGATTGAAAGGGTAAAGTGCTTGTGGGACAGGAGGTAAGGATGTTTTAGAACGCGTTGGTGACTTGACTAAACCAGTCCAGCAGCTCTTGGGATGGTGACACACCAGCTCTATAAGATCCTTTCCTTTCTAGACACAGCCACCTTGGCTTACCCCCTACCTTTAACCCCCACCCCATCTGACCATTACAGGAGGCAATTCTGACCCCGCCTAGTTTGACCCTCACAGCAGCTCACTCTGCCTCAGGTCTGCCTGACCCTCACCGGAGTCTGTTTTTCCCCAGGTCGATTGGGATTAACTCACATCTGTTTACTCCTCCCCCCACCAGAAATGCGCACATACGTCTTCGGCGCTTCACGCTTGTTTCACGGGTGTTGCAGTTTTAATTTATGAATAAAAATAAGGATTTCCTTTCTCAGATTAGCTATTTGTCTTACAATAACATGCTGCTGTGTAGTCAGGGCTCAATAGAAAACATTGTTGTAGAAACCAACAGCGGTAAAAGCATCCTATGGATTTGTCAGATCTGGTAATCCAATGTCACTGGTAGTTGATATTTGTTTTATCGACCTCGGAGGGATAAAAAGCTGAACGGCCCATCAGATTTCAAACCTGTGACCATAGGGTAAAACAAAGAGTCTGGCAAAGCCAATAGGTCTGGCAAAACACTTATAAGGTCCCAAAGGCGAGACCTATTGGCTATGCCAATGCTTGTTCTGTTTTATGCTGCAGTAGGCTTTGCCTCTTTTGACCGCTTAAAAAAGCAGCAACTTGTAGGGCTGCATTTCGACCATGATCGTAATTAAAAAAAAGGTACATGATCAATTTTTCATTACTGTTGAAATGGAGTTCAGTTTCAGTTCTTTCTCACATTTTACACTAGCATTTAGCATCAGCTTTCAGAGGGTGGGGCTCCAACCACAAAATGAGAACGTGTTGCACCTAAAAATAAGTGTTATTTTGTCATGTTTTCCTGTTTGAGCTTGGTGGCACCACAGTATCGTGAATACCATTTACACTTTCTGCATGGGGTACGATCTCGAGAGCAGGCGGTGGGCGGGGTCGCAGCAAACACACAGAATGTGGGAAAAACCAGGCCCATCCGAATGAATGCGTAGCATGGAGGCGGTCGAGAGACCAGAATGGATCCATAGCATAGGGGGGATACAGAAATCAGAACCAATGCATAGCATGGTGAGGGATCAGAGATTAGAATGGATCCATAGCACAGGGGGGATACAGAAATCAGAACCAATGCATAGCATGGTGAGGGATCAGAGAGCAGAATGGATCCATAGCACAGGGGGGATACAGAAATCAGAACCAATGCATATCATGGTGAGGGATCAGAGAGCAGAATGGATCCATAGCACAGGGGGGATACAGAAATCAGAACCAATGCATAGCATGGTGAGGGATCAGAGAGCAGAATGTCTGGGTAGAGCGGGAGGAAGGTATAGAGATTAACATTCATACATAGGCTCACAGAAATCAGAAAAGATGCAAAGCATGGGATACCAAGATAAAGCAAAAGAATTCACAGAATGCTGAAGAGATACAGAGGTCATAACAAATATATAGCATGGAGAAGTCATTTAGGGGCATATTATCGAGGCCAACAACGCCGCTTTAACGGCCGTTTTTGGCCGAAAAGCGGCGATTGAATTACCTCACTATTAGCAAGGACACGCTAATAGGCATCAGCGCGTGTTTCCTTGTGTCAGCCGCCGTTCCTCTAACGCCTCGCATCGCATCTCTAATGAGATGCAAAGAAGGCGTTTCCTCTCTAAACAGCATGGGAAATATCGCTAACTGCACTACTCTGTATCAGCAAGCTGACCCAGATCACCCATAGCGATATAAAAAGCCGCGCTAACCGCGGTTATCGCCATCAGCTAACGTCTGCAAAATTTCAGACTTAGCTATATTTATAAAGGGAGGTGGATTCTAAGCCTAAATCCACATCTCCCTATCACCAAGGATTCCCTTAGCGCTGTAGTTGTATCGCTGGATTTCCAGCGATGTTCCTCATTTTGCCGCTATCGCCGGATTTTCCATCGCCGTGGAGATAAGCGTTGATGATAACGCGTTATCTCGGCGATCAAATCCGGCGATAGCCGGCGTTAAACAAATTCGCGCTAAGTGCGCTCTGCGATGTTTATCGCAGTTTGTTGGTGATATGCCCCATAGAGAGCAGAGAAATCTACTTCAGAAGCACATATGGACATCCGTTACATTTATCATGCACGAGTGGAGACAGGGAGAGGGATACAACAGCCTAAGAAGGCCTGATCTCGTGGATTTGGGTCCTCCCAGGGTTCTCTGGCTGAGCCACGGATGCGCTGTGGGTGGTTCGGCAACAGCCTCGCATAGAGAGCTATACTGGGCAGGCAGCCCGGCTTCTCTTGGGTGGTGGCCTCGCAGATGATGCAGTAGACCTTCAATAACATGCACACCTAGGGGTGGAGCCAGTGGAGAGCCCTCATGGCGGGGTTATATTACAATTCTTCTGAACATTACGTTGGCTTTTTATTGAGCAAGCATAGGACCTAAGGGTTTAAGTTTAGAATCCCAGAACATGGTTTTACAGCGCACTGGTACCCTAACACTGGGTACTGCCCATGATGCATCTAGGCTTCAAACATTCCAATTAAATATCCGCTAAAAGAAACGCTGAGCCTCGCAGTTGAGTGACTGTTACATCTTAATGGGTGCACACGTTTTTCAGGGTCGTGCATCTCAAGAGACGCCACAGTGCACCTCACTGCATGTCAGTGAGAGACGAGATGGAGCGAGGGTGGTGATTCGATAATGCACGCACAAACAGGCATAAATACGGCCCTGGCAGCTTTGTCAGGGACAGTAATTGGCTGCCATCCCTTTTAATGCAATCGCGGTCAAGAGTTCTTGTGCGGAGGGCATTAATGGGCTAACCTGATGCTAATCAGGGAGAGGTCATGGAAAATGTGGTTGTTTGCACCGCATTACACGGACCCTTATTTGCAGGTCAATGGCGTTGTTTTCCAGGATGAAGACGCATGAAAAACACGTGCTGTAGGCGTCATTGCATCCACTAGGAAGCTGAATTAGTGCCTCGCTCACTTGAGCGGCAGGCAGTGGGCATCTCACTGTCTATACATTGATATGTTAATGTGCGTATGCAATGCACTAAAGGCGTACATTGACACCTGTGATAGGCTTCAGAAGGTCATCCGGTTGAGGGGAAAGTGGAACAGTTACGATTCATTGTAGGCTATTGACTCTCAAATGCCGGCATGGCTTGTGTGGAATTATTTGCATGTCAGGCCGTACCTGACATGTAATTGACATGTTCCTCAGTCGGATAGCTCTGCTCTCGATTTTCCTTATTTCTGAGCCAGACATGGCAGTTTCCAGGCTCAGCAATAAGGAACAGAGGGGCATATTAGCAAGAAGAGGCGATAATCATCGCTAACCCTGCTTAGCGTGATTTTTTTTATCGCCGGCTATCGCTGGAATATATCGCCACGCTAACGCTGTATTAGCAACGATTAGCGCTATGGCGATGAATATTCCAGCGATAGCGGGGGAAATGGGCCAACATCGCTGAAAAACCAGCGATGTTGCATGGAGAAGGGAGAACACCTTGCTGATACGACCCTGTGGTCGTATCAGCATAATCCACCCCCCCATGTTAGGTATGGCTAACACCTGCTAATTGCAGGTGTTAAATAAATGGCGATGACCCCGGTTAGCGTGACTTTTCACGTCGCTAACTGGGGCCATGGCCACCTTGCTAATAGGCGATAGGCCTGTTAGCGAGTGTTTCCCAGGTTTGTTCGTCGGGAACGCCCACTTTGCATGTCATTAGCGATAAATATCGCTGACATGCAAAGCGGTAAAAAAACGGGCGCTAATGCCCGCAAACTGTCGCTAACTGCTGTTAGAGACAGTTTGCTGATAGGGCGATATAAATATCGCCGCTTTAGCGGCAAAAAGTGCCGTTAAAGCGGCGATAGTGCCCTTGCTAATATGCCCCAGACTTTTTAAATAAATGTATTCAATTATAGAGTTTGATAGAGCACAACATCCGCTCGAACTCGAAGGCATCTTGGCGCTGACACACATCACAGAAAGATATTGCTGAATACGAGAGACCTAGACAGACTAAAAAGGAAAAAGCCCGTCTTTTCAAGGTTTGCGTGAATTTCAACAAAATGGATTCTGTGCGAATCTAAAAGAGTAGAGAATTCCACTTAAAGGCAGCAGATACTTTAAAGGCACCATCTCTACCAAACTCTGGTCTGCCCTCCCTATTTCGAGGAGGACCGACTGACAGTATGATGATCACGTAGCTCTGTCGCTACCTTACTCCTCCAACAGCCCACTGGAGTACGGCCATCCGAGGTTAGCCATCCCACCATCCACCCAATTTAGAGTGGCTTTTTTTTTACTGTCCATTACCACCAGGTAAAACCTGATGGTGAGTTACAGTAAAAATAAAAGAATGACTCAAACACCATTGGAGAAAACTCCCAAGTTGTGGGGGACATTAGTTTTACTTTTTTCAAAAACACTTGGAGAAGTTTGTTTTTGAAAAAAGTAAATCTTTGTAAAACTTTGACTACCGCCCGTCATGTTTGACAGAGCTATCTATGAAGTTTTTATAACATTGATAGCAACTGCTGTCACAGCCAATGTTAAGAGATGTCTGTGGGGCCGGCAGACTTCTCTAAATTTGGGGATGGGATGTCCATCAGGATGACATAGAAATGTACTCCGTCGTGCTGACAGACATTACTCTATTCCCCAAACTCTATACCAGGCCCTTAGGCATGTTTCAACAAATGATATGTGGAAAGGGCTGGTAGACAGACTAGGCAAAAGCAACTGCTCCTGCAAATCTTATGACTGGGCAAGGGACAGTCAGCTCAAAAAAAAAAAAAAAAAAGATGATGGCATTGTAAGGTATTATAGCATCAGTGCTTAATAATTTGAGCAGGTGGTTTCAGGGGCTCGGCACCGGCACTAAATTGTCAACACCGGCACTTATGACAGTCTGTCACCTGGAGACGTGGTTTGTCTAATTTAGAGATGAACACAACAACAGTAATTTAGTAATTCAATTTACATAAAAAAATTACTAATACCTGGCCACCCGAGCCATTCTTAAAGCTTTGGTGCCAGGAATAGTCAGAATTGTCACACTTGCATGAGTGTGATGGTTAGTAGGTGTGTTGGTACTGTCTTTTGCAGCGCTAGTAGGGGCACTGGGTGGTGCAAGCTACAGTGGCCTCCTGAATAGGAGTGGGCGGTAAACACCGCTTCCCCAGCGGATTTTACAGAGTTATGCCCACTCAGTGCAGAGTTCCAGAAAAACTTCCTGAACCGCCGCGTGGTGGAGTTTTTCTCGCACAAGGCTCGCCAACGTTAAGTTGGAGAGCGTGAGCAAGAAAAATTAAGCGCTAAGACGAGTTCCAGAATTATTTCTCAAGACAGGTGGTCGCGGCAGGTCGCTCCCATTTACGTTGAGAAAGCTGCCACTTGAGTAGAAAATGTACTCGAGTGGCAAAAAAAAGCAGAGCCCTGTGGCGCAGCGCGTGGTTCAGTTTGCGCTGATTTTACAGCATGGAACAAGCACCTGGCTCTAAAAATCAGCGTGAGCAGGGCAACGTGCAGAAATTCCACCATTTGCGGAACTCTGCAGACTCTCGCCGAGTTTTTATGTAACTTTGCGAAATTTCGCAGTGTAAAACTCCTCGAGTTCCGCCCACCCCTACTCCTGATGAGGGCCCTGGCACTTATGTTTTTTTTTTAAATTAAACACTGAATAGCATTGCCATGCCTCTTCCAGTGGCGGCTGGTATTTGAAGGTGGTGGGGAGGTGAGTCGCGGGGGAGCGGGGAGGAGGCAATGAAATAAATAAAAACAATACACACTTACCTGTCTGCTGCTGCCTGCCGTCGCCACCGCCTACTCTCGGTCCTCTTACCCGCTTCCAGGGCAGGATGCACCCTGCTCCCAGCCTCCCAATAGCCAATCACAACACTGCAATGCAGTGTTGTGATTGGTCTGAGCGCTGTGGATCGGCGCTCAGCCAGAGAATGAGAGGCTGGGCATGTTCTCCATGTAGGCTGTAATGCAGCCTGCATGGAGAATATGCAAAGTGCGCATGAATGTTTGGCCGGCCCTAAAGGGCCGGCCAAACATTCCTGTGCACTTTAGGGACTGCAAACCACTCCTCCCCTCCCCTGCTCTGTCAGCAGAGCAGCCCCGCCCGTCCCACACGCAAACCTGCCACAACAAGGAAAAAATAAAATGATAATAAGTTAGAGTTATTATCATTTTATTTTTACTTTAGTGATACTGTTTAAAAGCAGTGAGCGACGCTCCTCCGCCTTAGCGAAGGAGATGCCACTGGCCTCTCCCCTGAAAGATAGAGCCTAACTTTTCAGACTGCACCCTGGTCACCATGCCATGTGCAGATGGAGATGGCAGGTGATCTTTCCCGGGACCATGGCTTCCCACCTCAGAAGAGGCCCTGTGACCTGTAAAGAGCCCTGGAACTAAGCATCATAGGGATCCTACCTGGTATAGAGTGAAGACAATCCCTGATCACTGGTCCTCTTATGTATCAAAAAGCTGACATAGAAGTTCCTTTCACCTTTCATATGTTGTTGATGTGTTTTATTATGCACGCACCTCCTAAAAGGAGAAAACTGGAAATACCCAAGGATATGCAAACAAGAACCTGGGATCATCACATTGAAGTAAATTATTTGCAAGACTCCAAAATGTTGTGCTGTAGATCTTGGCCCTGCTTCTAGCACATTAGGTTATCTTTGGAGAATTCGCCCAAGTAAAATAACATTGTTTGAGGTTCTGGAAATGGCATAAAAATGACTTGATATTGGCTATTTTTTTTCAGTTTATTAAGATTAAGGAATAAGAACGAGAGTTTCTAACAGAACTTGTACCATTCCACTAACCTTTTGTTGGACTTGCTTCTTTCATGGCGCAGCTCTGTCTGGTAGCTGCTGCTGTCCCCATTTCTGCTTCTGACCCCTGGTCAGGAGTTCGAGGCCCTTCTCCACCTGCAGGCTCCTGACTGAGCCTTCTCCCTGGTGGTCTAGTGGTAGAGCACCACTGCTCTGCTACTTGACTGCCCTTCTGTCTCTCTTTCTGCTTTTCTCTTTCTCTTTAATTTTCTCCTGCCTCTACCTTTTTTGCTTCTGCCTTTTTGCTTTTTTCCTTTTTTCCTGTTTGTTGCTCCTTTGTCGCCCCAGCGATCCCCCGCGACCCTGCCACCCTCCAGTGACCATTCCCAAGCCAGTTTTTTCCCACCCCACAGCTATCCAGCCCCCACGCAGCACTACTTAATGGCGGCCACTGCGCGGTGACAGTGCAGTCCACTAACCTTTTGGTGGACTTGCTCCTTTCATGGCCAGCTCCATCTGTTAGCTGCTGCTGTCCCCATTGCTACTGCCGAACCCTGGTCAGGAGTTCGATGCCCTCCTCCACATGGAGGCTCCTGCCTGCGCCCTATCCCTGGTAGTCTAGTGGTAGAGTGTCACTGCTCTGCTGCTTGACTGCCCTTCTGTCTCTCTTTTTGCTTTTCTCTTTCTCTTTCTTTCCTCCTGCCTCTGGCTTTTTTGTTTTTCTTTCCATTTTTCCAGTTTTTTGCTCCTTCGTCACTCCTTTCGATGCAATCCCCCTTCGCCCAGCCCCCTCCAATGACCCTTCCCGTATTTTCCCGCCTCCCAGCTGTCCTGTCTCCCCCGCAGCACTACTTAATGGTGGTCGCTGTGCGGCTGCGCTGCTGGCGCACCAAAGGCAAGCCCGTCTGCACCAGTGCGTGCCAGGACCGCACCCATTGCCAGGGAGCCTGGTTCTCGGACCTTCCACTGCTACGACGCAAGCACCCTCCTCGCCCTCAACTCAGGACACCACACTGCCTGCCACCTAGCGTCACCGAAGGAGACCCATGGACCCTATGCCTGCCAGAGGTGCAGTCACACCTTCACCCACGCCAACACGCCAGCTCCTCTCGCTGCCCAGCTGACCAACAGCTCACCCGACCGGCTCAACTGCATCCTCCTCAACATGCGATCCCTCCACAAACATGCCACAGAAATCTGGGACCCCCTTGATGCCGCCTCTCCCGACATCCACTTCTTCACAGAAACCCAGACCAACCCCAGTTCTGGACCGGACATCGCCATCACCATCCCCGACAGCTACAAAATCATCAAGAACTTCAGACCCATTCTCCCTTCTCCACTTCCCACCCAAGGTCATCAAGAAGGCCACCAACGCCCAACTTTCTGAGTTCATTGAAGTGAACCACGTCCTGGACACCTCCCAATCCAGTTTGTGAAGCAGCCACAGCACCGAGACCGCACTCCTCGCCGCCACCTATGACATCTGCTCGCTCCTCGGCCAGAGCGAAACTGCAGCCCTTATCCTACTGGACCTCTCTGCCGCCTTCGACACCATCTCCCACTGCACCCTAATCACAAGACTCCCCGGTGCCGGCATCCACGACAAGGCACTGGACTGGTTCCAATCCTTCCCTACCGGCCGAACATTGCGAGTCAGACTTCCCCCTTTCCTCTCAGAACTTACAGAGATCATATGCGGAGTGCCCCATGGCTCTTCCCTGAGCTCCACCCTCTTCAAAGTCTACGTGGCCCCCCTCGCCGTCATCGTCAGAAGCCACAGACTCAACATCGTCTCCTACGCTGACAACACTCAGCTGATCCTCTTCCTCACCAATGAACCCACAGCTGCCAGAATCAACTTTCACAGCGGAATGAAAACCATTGCTACCTGGATGAAAGACAGCTGCCTCAAGCTCAGGTCGGACAAGACCGAAGTACTCATCCTGGGACCCACCCTCTGAGCCTGGGATGACGCCTCGTTACCAGCCGCACTAGGAACCCCCCCCCCCACGCTTACGGACACTCACGCAACCTAGGCATCATACTAGATCCTCGCTATCAATGAACCGCCAAATCAGCGCAGTATCCTCATCCTGTTTCCACGAGCTCCGCCTGCTTCGAAATACATTCAGATGGCTCCCGCAGAATCCAGACAGACGGTCGCCTGCACACTCATCACCAGTAGACTTGACTACAGCAACGCACTCTACGCCAGCGTCACTCAGAAACAGCTCAGGAAACTACAGAACATCCAAAACGCCACAGCACAGACTGGCCCTTGACATTCCCCGCCGCAGCTACATGACACAACACTTCCGACAACCGTACTGGCACCCTATCAACAAGAAAATCACCTTCAAGCTCCTCACACATGCCTACAAGGCTCTCCATGATGCAGGACCAGAATATCTGACCATCGCCTCACTTTCCACACACCCGCCAGATAACTCCACTCCGCCCAACTCATCCTGGCCTCTGTCCCACAGATCCACAAGACCAGAACGGGAGGAAGATCCTTCTCCTACCTCGCCGCCAAGACCCTGCCCCTCCACCTCAGGAAATCTGCATCTTTGACCCAGTTCAGGAAGGATCTCAAGACCTGGTTCTACGACTGAACCTCCACACCCAGATGGATCAGCGGACCCCCTCAGCACCTTGAGACCTTCAGGGGTGAGTAGCCATCCTTTACAAACCGCTGATTGATTGATTGGTTGACCTTAATGCCAACATTGACATGCTTTTAGCAAATTAAAACAATGCTGCCTACAGTAACATCTTAGTCTATTTTGTCTTAAGCTTCATTAGAAATGCAAAAATGTGTATGCTAATAACAATGTTTTCTACTAGCGGATTTTAGCAGTGTAATAAATAAGAAATGTGTATGGTGACCAACTTAATGGCACTCATTCCAATCAACTCAAAATGTTGAACTGCTGAATTGATCCTGCTGGGATCGAGCGGTTTCATCAACACACTCACACATTTTACCAACTTATGTTACTTCTTCCTCTTTTCACCTTTTTCGGGCCTCTCCCCAATTCTATCTCTTAAAGGACGCCCTCCCTGACATTTTCCATTACTCTTTTCTGTCATAGTCGCATTGCATCTTTTGGAAAACTGTATGATGTTCTATATTATTATGCACAGTTTCAATGCTTGCTTACTGTTTCCTCTATTCAGCGCTTAGGCATAGGCACTACATAAATAAAATGAAATAAACATTGACTAAATCTTACTTAGAAAGATGAGACTAATTCCACAGCCTTAGAAATATAGTTCAGGAGATCACGGCTGAAAGCTTCAGGTCTTTAACTCTTTTAAAGGTATATTGACGCAAATACCTTGAGAGTTAGGGTTGTGCTCTGCAGACCGTGGGATGGGTTGGCTTCCATATTCACGAGTGATTCCTGTGGCACTCATCCCACTGAAGACAGTGGCGGAGTTAGAATATGAAACTTCAGCACCATGGAGAGTCAGCAGCCGAGTAAAGTTTTGAATGTTTTAGTTAGGCCTGAGCAGAATTGCAATTACGCAAGAGTAAGTGGATTAATTTGGATAATTCTGCTTTACTCTTTGATAAAGAATTACAGAAAATAACTAAAATTATGAACGCGCCCATAATTAAGAGTAATTTGGGGGGGGAAATTCCTGCCACAAGAGCACATTTAGCGTGTGCGAGCATGTGCTCATGCTCGCTATATGTGTTCTGTTTAATTTAGCGCTGTTTCTTTGCGCAAAATGCATCCTCAGGTCCATTTTGGGCACCAGGGTGCATTTTGCGATAAGTAGTGGGAGTAAGTTGGGGGAAACCTACCCAAGTGCACATTTTGCAAGTGCGAGTGGCGGCTCATGCTCGTTATTCATGTTCTCTTACATTTAGCACTATTACTTAGTGCAAAACGCATCCTTGTGTCCATTTTGTACACGAGGGGCGTTTTTGCATGAAGAAAATAGCCCTAAATGCAGAATAACTCGTATTGCTTAATTTTGCATAATCTCTTTTTTTTAAATATTTTTTTTATTTCCAATACTTTAAATACACGAGGATTTCATGAAAAGAAAAAAAAAAGAAAAAAATTATTATTAAGCAACAACCTAGACATTGTACTGACTACTGGGTCATTATTATAAAGGGAAAAGGAAGAAGAAACGACAAGAGGAAAAACAAGTAAAACAAACATAGCATAAGAACCAAGATCAAATCAATAACAGATCAGTTATTTTCCATACAGTCACATATCATGTTAATACTTCTTTTATGCATATTAGTTTCCCTCCTTCCAACTTTTGAGAGGAGCCCATATATTTTCCCCTTTTCTCTTGGCTTTTAAGCCCTTTTTCTCATATACCCCCTTTTCTAAATTATAGGTGGCTAATAACCTACCCAACCATTGTTGGAATCCAGGTGCTAAAGGATCCAGCCAAGCTGATGCGATACAGATTCTTACCACTGCCATTGCTATGAAAAGAAAGGGGCGATGGTCCTCTTGAACATCATTGTTGCTAATACCCAGCAATATATGTTGGGCCGTTAGATTCAATCTTATTTTCAGTGATGTATTCATAAATTTTTCAATTTCCTCTAACCAGGCACCTAATATGGGGCATGTTGCAAACATGTGTGTCAGGTCGGCTTCCGTGCTGCTACAGCGCGGGCATGTAATTCCATCCTGGCCGCCCCATTGAGCAATTCTAGCCGGGGTATGGTATAGTGAGAACAGTGTTTTGTAATGTTGAGCCTGTAATCCTGCCGATCGAAGCACCGTCATCCCCATTGCGAGTGACTCCAAAAAAATATTCGGTACCGTACCTAGCCTCTGTTCCCACTTAGACCCTTGTTTTTCAAGATCATCCTGAGTAGACATGATCAGCTTTGAATATATCTGACTAATTGAGCACCCTGCGACAGCGCGAACCATGTCCACAATATCATTGTTATTGAAGCCCATTGAACCCCCTTTCTTTTGAGTTAAATAGCTCCGAACTTGTAGATATTTAAAGAAATCTCTGGTATGTATCCCGAATCTAGTTTGTACTTCCCTGAATGCTAACACGCCCGATGTGTCTAGAAGATCTCCTACTAAGCATATTCCTGCTTTATCCCATCTAGACATAATGATATCTCGGAAGATCTCTGGCATAGTTGGGTTTTTAAAGAGTTGCGTATAATAACTCAGTCGGCCAATCCCAGCTTTACGTTTAAAGGATACCCAAATCTTGAAGGCTGCATGCAGGGTTTTGAACCTAACTTTTTTATAGTAACTTGGCTCACTATAATTCAGAAAACAGCCCTGTGCGGCCCCGCCTATTAGTAATTCATACACATCGACTAATCCACGTTGAGTCTCCTGCTCCTCCGTTTTCCCTCCCAGCAACACACGCATATATTGAAGAGAGGCCGCCCAATAATATAATCTTAAATCGGGAACCCCCATCCTCCCCTCTCCCTTGTTAAAGTCATAAATTTAAGTGCCCTTCTAATCTTGCCGTGTGACCAAATAAACCTATTGAACATACTATCCATTTCTTTAAACCAGGGCTTTCCAAACTCGAGAGGTATAGTCCTGAAAAGGTATAATATCTTGGGGAGAAACAGCATCTTTATTATGTTACATCTACCTACAATAGTTAGGTGAAGATTATTCCACCTATCAAAATCTTTCTTTCCTTGTCTTATTATTGGAGCTATGTTGGCCTCTACTAATTGCCCCAGTTCCGCGGTAATTTTTACCCCCAGATATGTTGCCATATTTGTGACCCTTGTATCCCCAAAGCCAGACACACTGTTAACAATGATTTGGGTCTTCTGCTGATTAAGCTTATACCCTGAGACCATCCCAAATGCTGCTGCTTCGTTGTCTATTTCCTTAAGTGCAGTCTGGGGGTCAGGTGTAACAACTGCCAAGTCATCCGCGTATGCAAGAATTTTCGTCTCCAGCTCATGAAATCTCATTGACTTAATTGTTCGATTTCCTTCAATACTTCGTATCAGGGGATCAATGTATAAAGCGAAAAGTAGGGGGAACAGGGGCACCCCTGTCTGGTTCCCCTTGAAATCTGTATAGATTCAGTGTAGTCCCCATTTACTCTGACGCGAGCCACAGGGTTCTTGTATAATCCCTTAATTGCACTGATAAATCCTTTTCTTAACCCATGTCTTTCGAGGGTACCCCAAAGATAATCCCAGGAGACCCTATCGAACGCCTTCTCGGCATCAAGTAAAATAAGTGCCATAGGGTCCCCTGAGACTGCTGCTGCGTCAAAAAGTGTTATTACCCTACGTACATGTTCAGTGGTTCCTCTACCGGGTATAAATCCGTGCTGACATGGATGGACTACATTACTAATGATGGAGCTTAAACGGGTAGCTAATATTTTAGAAAAGATTTTGGAATCACTATTCATTAGAGTGATAGGCCTGTATGAGCCGGGCTCATGCGGTGGTTTATCTTTTTTTTAAAAACAACGATTACCGCCTGAGCCCAAGACTCGGGTATTGACTTCCCACCTTGTGCTTGTCTAAACGTTTGTGTCATATCCCTTTTTAATAGATGAAAAAGATTTTATAGAACTCCAGCGGAATCTGATCTGGGCCCACCGCCTTACCCGGTGGGAGGCTTGTCAGGGCACTATATATTTCTTCCTCTGTTACGCACATTTCCATGAGTTCTATATCTTGGGCAGCAAATTGCTCTATCTGGATATCCTTCAGATAATCACTAACCGAGTGGTGGGAGAGGTCAAGTTCCTCCTGGTATAATTCACTATAATACTTATGAAATACTGCTTGTATACCAGTGGCTTCTTTACATATTTTCCCATCTTTATCCTGTATTTCAGTTATCTCCCCCAGCACCCTTTTATGTCTCGTTCGTACTGCCAGCATGCGCCCTACTTGCTCGCTGAGTTCGTAACACCCCTCTCGCCATGCAAGGTATTTTTCAGCTGCCTTAGTCGAAGAGCTTTCGCAGATCTTAGCTTTTGTAACCGCTATTTTGTGCGTCCAACAATCTACTGGTGAACCTTGTGCTATTGCCCTTACCAGTTCTTCTTCTAGAGCAGCCATTGCTGCATATAGTATATTAATTTGCCCTGTTTCGTTTTTCCTCCTTCTAGCACTATAGCTAAGCGTCTCACCTCTGATTCCAGCCTTAAATGCGTCCCAGACCACCCCACTACTAGCACTATCCCTATTTATTTCCAGAAAATCCTCAATCCAGAAATTCATATGTGCTATGTAATCTGGATCTTTTAACAAACCTCTTTCGAAAGTCCAAGGTGATTTTCTCCTCTCTGTCCCCTTGAAATTAACAGTTAATACTAAAGGGTTGTGGTCTGAAAACACTCTAGGGTATTTTTCTATATCACAGTCATTAGCCAACTGGGACGTAGTAAAAAGTAATCAAGTCGAGCTACAAGTTTATGTGGTGCAGAGTAGTACGTACTCCCGGGGTCTGGAGCTTTGGTCAGTACCCAAATGTCTGTCAGGCCATTATCTTGAACCAATGACAACAAAGCCCTACAGACCTTATTTTTACGGCCTGTGTATTTGGTGGTGCCCCCATCCCATCCAATACCCAAACCATTGATATTTAAGTCCCCGCACAGTATAACCGGTATTTCTCGAGAGGCCAACTCTAAATTCACCTCCAGCAGGACCTCCGGATCATCCCCCGTAGACCCATACACTGAGCAGAGGGTAAAGCTAGCCTCCCGGCAGTAGCCCTCTGCCATCACCCATCGTCCAGATTTATCAATTTGGCAATTTCTCCATTTTAAATCACTCCTCCGTGTCAGTATAGCGACCCCTTTAGTCCTATATCCCTGCATTGTATTTACTACTAAATTATACCCCAACTGCTCCATTAGTTTGGCCCTGGACCCCTCAATGTGTGTCTCTTGTAGACACAAAATATCGGCCCTTAGTCTTTTCAGTTCAATTGCAATGATTTGCCTTTTATGTGGATCATTCAGGCCACAAACATTGATTGATGCTATTCGTAATTTCATCATGTGGAATTGAAAGAGAAGCCCTTCCCTGAATTGATATTTCCCAGAGTTGCCTTAAATTAATTTTGCATAATCTCACATCATTTTTGAGTATTTCTGCGTGATTATGCTAGACGTTATTATGCATGTTACGCCCAACCCAAGTTTAATTAACAATGAAGTCGGTGGTGTCACAGGGATTTAATATTTCATGGACAAAGGCAGCAAATTGTGGAGGTGCCACTGGGGTAATCATTACTTCGACTTTCCAAAAATGTAATTTATCTATAGCTGGTTTTCAAGAAATAATTTCAAGTCAAATAAATAGCACCTACTTGTGTTTATTTATAGGTTGTTTAAAAAACCACATTGATTTATTTCGCGTAAAGTGGATTAAATGTATTCGTTTGGGTAACATACATTTCTTTTCGCCATAGTACTAAACAACTCATTTTTTTGTTAGTAATGAAAGAATTTGTTCAAGTAAGATTGATTGCTTTTCTTCATGATTCGAGGGATTGTGTTTGTTTCGGCTTTATTTTGCAAATAAATGTGGATTGATTTGAAGGTGGGGAGTAATATAAAATTCATTGTTTACTGGCGACTCCAGTAAATATACCATCAGCCAAACTACTGCAGCAGAATTACTGCAAGTGGAATTGCTGCTGCTGCCCTTTGGTTTTCTAATTCTACTACTAACCGGTGATCTTTTTGCTGCCGGATATCCCGCCCTAAATAAATTTATCTCATCTGCCAAAAAATGCCTGATTTTACAATACTGTCTATCAATCTCTAAATCAGGCCAATTCTTACTTGCATCATAATCATATGGATGAAACGTGTCTCACCTCTTTGCAGAATATTTTTCAGTCCACTATTTGGAAACACGGTGAGAACCTGCGGCCCTATTGTCCATTACTGAGGTGTTGTTTCTGTCGTGGGAAACAGACACCTCACATCTGCCATTTTGGGTTAATTTTACTCAAATTATTCTTCTAAGTATGTGTGTCTAATCACACTATTGTAATAACGTTTGTGGGATGGTAAAGTTAGAAGTGATATCTGAAAAGTGTTACTTACAGTTTGAACTGCCTTCAGTGGTCTTTTTGTGTACAGACAGACATCACAGTTATCAGTATAGGCAGATGGGCTACCAAGCTCCTCCTCTCCTTCAGTTTCATCAATGCTGGGCGGCGTAATCGGGTGGTGTGGTTTGCTTTTGTTTACATATGTAGACAAGATGTCTCACTGAAGTACCTTTATGGTTAGTTAATATTTCGGTTATATATATTAACATATTTGTGTCTTCCTTTTGCACTTTTTTAGCGTTTTGCAGCCAGGCCCCCAAAAGATTAGTGTCACCCAGTAATTTCTTTAGCCACACCGGAAGCAGCGAGGCTGCCATATTTATAGCTGTCCATTGTTATGGAAAGGTATGTTTCCCAAAACTAGCTCTGGATTGCAAGGAGCCGCGCTGGCTTGATAAAAGTATGTGGGGGCAATTCCACACAGCTATGCCGGCATGGTGAAATTGCCTTCACATATGGAAATGCTGTAAAAAGACTGGCACCCTGTAAAATGGCGCGTAGAAATATAAAACAATAAGGCTAGGACAGCCACCATATTCCTGGTGAATATCCTATTAACGTAATCCTCTGAATGATGCCCTCAGTCTGCTTGTCTTGCTAATTACTTGCATATTCTTTTTATTTGTTCCCCGCTATGTTGTATTACAAGTTACACCACGCCATTATTTTAAAATGCATATAGCTAAGAGCGAGCTAGTCGTGGTACAATTCTGCATTACCACATTGGTCTCTAGATTACGTTAAATGACTTGCGCCTTTCATGTCATTTATAAATGAGTATCAATGCTTAAATACGCATTTTGTTTTGTATATGCAGCATAAAGAACAGCAATTTGCTGTCGATGTTCAAACCCATATTAACCAACCCCAGGCTCGACATCCTATGCCTATTGCCACAGCTCAAATGTGCTGTTGTTTCCCATGATGGAGGGAAAAACACAGTAGATTTCTATAAAAAGAACACAAATTAATAAATTAATGAGATTTACCTACCATAAACTGATACCCCTCCAGAATGTCCGAGTTCCTGGCTGAGAATAGAAGCCTAATGGGGGGCAGATACATTATGGTACCTAAAGGCCTCTGAAGACTCTTGCAGAAAACCAGATAGCTGGTATGAACATGGAGCTTGAGCAGCAGGGAGTTCCAGTGCTTAGCAGCAAGGAAGCAGATTCAACGTTCCACCAGGCAGGACGTCATGAAGTGGGTAAGAGTGAGAAGAAGTTTGGGCATGGAGAAGCACAGGATATGTTCATGATCAATCAATCAATCAAACATTTATAATGTGCAGCAAATCACCCGTGAGGGTCTCAAGGCACTGGAGTTGCTAGCTGCTGCGTGGTGATCGGTTCATTCGAACAGCCAGAGATTGAGTCCTTTCCTGAATTGCTCAAGCGTTGAGGCGGTCCAGAGGTGCAGGGGAAAGTTGCTCCAAGCTTTGGCCACCAGGTGTGAGAAAGAGCGTCCTCCGCTGTTGGCTCGGTGGATCCTGGCGGTGTCTGCGAGGAAGATGGAGAGGAATCATAGGTGTTTGGTTGTTTGTGGAAGGTCATGCATTTGTTGAGGTATGCTGGTCCTTTATCGTGCATGGCCCTGTATGCCTAGGTCAGCATCTTGACCTGGCATCTCTTCTGGATCGAGAGCCAATGTAGCTTCCTGAGGTGGGGTGTGATGTGGGTTCTTCTGGGGAGGTCAAGGATGAGTCTTGCTGCTGAGTTTTGTATTATCGGTAGTCTCTTTAGGAAGCGTGTGGTGATTTCTACGTAGAGTGAGTTCCCATAGTCCAGTCTGATGGTGATGGGGGCTTGCGTGACGGTCCTTCTGGTGTTGACTGGGAACCACCTGAAGATGTATGCGTAGGGTGTGGAAGCAGGCAGATGGGACTGGGTTTACCTGTTTCTTCATAGATAGCTTGATGTCCAAGATGATGCCGAGGTTGCGGGCGTGGACTGTCGGGGCAGGGGGTGAGCCGAGTTCCGCAGGCCACCATGCATCGTTCCATGGCGAGGTGTTGTTCCAAAGATGAGGAATTCTGGTTTATCCATCTTGAGCTTGAGACAGTTGTCCTTCTTCCAGGCGGTGATGATCTTCATACATCTGTGGAAGTTGGCTCTGTTGATGGGGGGTCTTCTGACAGTGAGAGGATGAGCTGGGTGTCGTCGCCATAGGAGATGATGTTGAGTATGTGTGATCTGATGGTGTTGGCCACGGGGGTATGTAGGAGTTGAAGAGGATGGGGCTGAGGGACAATCCTTGGGGGACACCGCAGATGATCTTCTTGGGTTCCGAGGTGAACAGTGGGAGATGGATTCTCTGGGTTCGTGCGGTGAGGTATGAGGTGATCCATTTGAGGGCCCTTCCCTGGATTCCAATGTGGTGGGATCTGTTGGTCAAGATTTTGTGGGAGACGGTGTCAAAGGTGACTGACAGGTCCAGGAGGAGGAGGGCTGCCATTTCATCGCGGTCCAGGAGTGCCCTGATGTCATCAGTGGCTGCGATCAGGGCTGTCTTGGTGCTGTGGTTGGCTTGAAATCCAGATTGAGAGGGGTCCAGGAGTTTGTTGTGTTCCAGGTGTTCAGAGAGTTGCTGGTTGATTGTCTTCTCGAGAACCTTTGCTGGAAAGGGGAGCAGGGAGATGGGCCGGTAGTTCTTCAGTTCTGCTCGGGCAGTGGATGGTTTCTTCAGGAGGGGTCTCACTTCAGCGTGTTTCCAGTCTTCAGGGAAGAGGGCAGAGGTGATGGAGGTGTTCAGGACTTTCTTGAGCTCATTGCCAATCATCTTGATGAAGATAGGGTGATAGCCAATCTTTGAGGAATAGCCACCCTAAAGAATTACCAGCTGGATGGCAGAGACAAGAAGTCTTAAAGATAGATCTCTTGGACATTGGCAGCCAGTTGAGGGGTTAATAATGAGTGGGAGGAAGTCGCAAAATGAGGCACTCAGTCGCATTCTGGACTACTTGAAGACAATGAGGAAGATAAGAAGACCACTCTAGATAAAGAGAGTAACAGTAATCCAAGCTTGAAATAATGATTGAGTGGACTACCATTATCCTAGAGTGAATGAGCAGGTGCAGAATGAGCTTGTGTAGCATCCCAAAGTGAAATAAATAGCTGGAGGTCACCCAACTACTTAGTCAAAAAAGGACAATGCAGAGTCAAAATAAAAGCCAATTTTTTTAATGGATGTGATGGAAGTATGAGGGAACCCATGCTGTGTGATCCACCGAATGGGTGACCAGAGAGAAGGCAGGCCACACAGGTTCAATACCTCAGTCTTGTTGCTCTTAAGTTTGAGGCATTAGTGTGGTATTCAGCCTGCTACTTTCACCATACAAGAGAAGAATATTTCTTATGTAAAGTAGTTTTAGAAAGAGATAATAATTTGTGTGTCATCTGTGTACAACATTAAGGAATAATTGGTGTTTGGGCCTAGAAAGGGGTTTTTAGGGTTCAGAGATGGGTGGAGTGTAGGAATGGTGAGGAGTTTTTAGGGTTCACGTATGAGTGATGTTTAGGTGTGTGAGGTGTTTTTAGGTTTCAGGGATGGGTGGAGTATAAGAGTGTTGAGGGGTTTTAGGATTCGTGGATGGGTAGAGTATAGACTGGTGAGGGTTTTTAAGGATCAATTATTGGTAGCGACTGGGGTGATGAAGAGTTTTTAGGGTTCAGGATGGGGTGGAGTTTAGGGGGTGAGAGGTTTTAAGGATACAAGGATGAGTGGAATTTAGATGTAGAAAGGGGTTTTTAGGGTTCAGGGATGAGTAGTTTAGGGTGATGAGGAGTTCTTAAGGGCCATGGATGGGTGGTATCTAAGTGCAAGGAGGGTTTTTTAGGGTTCAGGGATGAGTGGAGTTTGGGTCTGCTGAGGTGTTTTAATGGGTATGGGATGGATGGGGTCTAGGCTCAGAAAGGGTTTTTTAGGGTTCAGGAATGGGTGGAGTTAGGAGAAATAAGTAATTTTATTTTTCAGGGATGGTGAATTGTTGGGATAGAAAGGGCTTTTCGGCTTCAGGGATGAGTGTAGTTTAGTTGTGGTGAAGGATTTTAGGGGACAGGGACTGATGGTATTTAGGGGTTGTGACGGATCAACAACGGATGGTATTCATGGGTGGTGATGGGCCAGAAAATGAAAAGCATCCGAAGTAATTGAAATAATGTCCCCTGAAGTAAAGCACTGAAATAAATATCTCAGATAAAACTGTTTCTGAAAGACCTGCAACCATTGCATTTACACTTAAAAAAGATGCATTCAAAAGCCAATTTCTACCAAAAAAGACATTCTATGAATTGTTTTCTACAATAAGGTAAATGCCATTCATTCTGGAAATTTCCATTAGACAGTTTAGATGAAATGGTTTCTCAGTAATGGTATTCCATGAAATCATTTTTCCATGAAATCACATACAACAGACTCTCTGAATCTCACACAGGACTGTGCAGGGTCTAACCAAATCACTTATCCGGTGTGTTCCGACCCCCACTCACCTGAAAACCAGGTACTGCAGGAACGGAGAATGTCCTACCACTCACCCTGTGCCTTTACCCTCCATGCTGATATATTAACAGACATGAGCAGAAAACACACCGGGGAAAGGTAAGTAAACAAGGGAACAAGGAAAAGATGTCTAGATCACAGTAGACCACTTCCTTCTGGTGCGAGGGAAACAGAATGTCCCGGTGTGTCTTGGGAGACAGGGAACTCCACAAATGTCTTTAAAAGAAGGAAAAGAAGAAAAAGATACAGGTTAGAACACAGAAAAATATAACCCAAAAATTAACTGCAGATTGCTGTATTATATACCACATCAGTATGAGTACTGCTCCCCCTCGAATCACTGGATAAGAGTCCCACCAGAGGTCTCACGTGTAATTCACAACAACCAAGGGAGAAGTCAATATCCCATTCTAGTTGAAGTAGTTCTGAGGGAGGAATCCTTCCATAGGCCAAAACATGGGATCAGAGCAAAAAAAAAAGGAATATGGGAAAAACTACAATAATGGAAAAAAAACTGCAAGAAATACACCAAATATTGAAAAGGGAATCCTTCCCAAAGTGTTGAGAACTAAGGAGAAACAGTGCACTGACCCACTCCACAACACACACAAAAAAAACAAAAATAAGAAACCTTGGGGCATATTATCAAGAGACATATCGCCGCTTTTTCGGCACATAGCGCTGAAAAAGTGGCGATTTTTTTAACTCACTATTTACAAGGACTCGCTAACAAGCTTTAGCGCGAGTTTCCTTGAGTTAGCTGCCTTTTTCTTTCTACTTTGCATGTCAGCGATATTTATTGCTAATGACATGCAAAGTAGGCGTTCCTCACCTAATCCTCATGGAATCCGTCGCCAACACAACATCGCCCTAGTATCAATGCGGGTCAAGCGATAAAAACAGCAGCGCTAACCGCGGTTATCGCCGGAATTTAACACCTGCTTCAAACTTGACTAAGCTATATTCACAATGGGAGGTGGATTGACATGTTAAGTCCACACTCCCCTATCAGCAAGGTTTTCAATAGCACACTAACATTATCGCTGCTTTTCTCACGCAAATGCCGATTATCGCCGTCTATCGCTGGAGTGTACATCGCCATTGTGCAAAGCGTTGCTAATACGCCGCTAACACGGTGATGTACTCCAGCGATAGACGGCGATAAGGAAAATCGCGCTAAGCACGATTTGCAATAATTATCGCATGTCCTTGATAATATGCCCCCTTATTTTCTGGTGTGATCCGACACTCGCTTACATGTCCTTGGCGTCAGGTCAAGGGGAGCAGCACCCGATAGAACACGAGGGAAACAGAACTCAAAACGAAGATTGCCAAAAGAGTCACAGAATCCAAGGCGGTACTGACACGAGAACGAGGAAAACAGCGGAAGAGCTGGAAGCGAGAAATCCTTCGGGGGTAAGAACCGGAAAGGAAACCAAGCACAAAGGTTCGGGAGGACGGATCCTAAGTACTCTCTGCCCTCGCAACACAAGCGCCTCTGCGGCTGCGCACAAAACAATTCCACACAGCTTAGTCAGAAACCAGAAAGCGGCAGTCGCCGGAGGAGAGAAGAAAAGGAAAAAAAAAGTCTGAAACAAGGGATAGACACAAGAAGGTAGAAATATGTGCATTCAGTACGGTAATAGTATATAATGTAAAAAGGACTAAAGTGGGTGTGAGCTACAGGACGTAACACTGTGCATCCTTCACACTTGCATACTAATATCTCACATTTATATCAAGCTACATAATCACCCCCACGCTGCTAAGATCCAAAGGGCTGAATAAGCATGAAGCTTTCATCTCTACCCTTAGCACGAGAACCTCATATGCCAATACAACACATCATTGTTCACAGAGAACATTTCTACAGTACTCTGCATATCTCCAGTTGTAACAACTGGATTTTTGTCATTTTGGTTTCAAATAATTTATTACATTTTTCTCTATTTTTCTAAATTGCTGTGAAATTTCACTTGCATTGTGTTTTCACTTTATTACTGTTTGAAATGTTGCATAAATACTTTACACATTGCCGCTAAGTGAAGCCTGACTGCTTTTGTGCCAAGTTTCCAGAGGGCTGAGCATAGGTTAATTTTGGGTTTGGTTGTGTTTCACCCTGACAGAGTGTCGTGTAGTTCCTACTAATCCGAAGGATCTGCGCATTGTTTGGACAACATAAAACTAGGGGCTTGGTGTCAAGACTGACTCCGGACAGGCCCACAGGATATGTTGGGCTATAGACCAGATGGCTCACAATACCACCATAAGCCCCCCTAACCTATCATGGAGCGAATGGTTTCTGGCAACCACTGAACATGACAACCCGGGCCCCTCATGGATTGTGGAAACAGTACAGAACTTTTCGCACAGTCACTCTGCTCACTTATTCTCAGAGAAATAGACAGAGAATTCACAGTGGGACATTTTCAATAATATTTATTGAACCAATGTTATTCTGGCATAAAATACGTGTGCTGCAATGATTAGTAGACAGAAGCAGATAAACATGATTACAAGCATCAAAAGCGTAAATAGTAGTTAGAGTTCTACCATGGTGCTAAAACAATGTATATATGCCAGCATATAAAACAAGGCAGTAATCGAGTGTGCTCCTACGATGAAAATCCTACTCTAAGTGTACCTAGAGTGTGTGTAGATGTAAAGCCAAGAATCCACCCAAGGGACGATCCAACCCCGTTACCTGATGGGATAGAGTGGACACAACTCACAAGATGTCAGACCGCTGCTGCCTAGACCTCAGTGTCAGCGGAAGTTCCTCCTCTGCTAATCTATCGGCATGCTCATCTTTTACAATAGAAAGCAGCCTTGCGATGTGCGCATAGATTTAGCGATGTTATGGATATGTAGATAGCCCTGTTCCCCGTGGATGAAAGTAGAGATGACATTTGTACATAGTGTGAAACGAAACCTTGTTCATGATGTTCAGGGCGTTGTGATAATGTTGTGCAAAGCTAGATGTGAAAACAAGTTTAGTTTCTGGGAAACGAATTCAACATTGTCGTGCACGCAAATATGTGCAAAAGGTCACAGCTGAAAATGTTATTTGTGAGGACAATGTAAGAAATAAGCTGCTTCGCTACATGGGCCTAACTTGGGAATATAACACCTACTCCTCATACTAATGGTTGATATCTAAAAAGCTATCTAAAAAAGCCAGCAGACAAATTTAAAATCATTAAAAAACTATTCTTAAGAGCATCTAAAAAGTGGGCTTCCCTTTAAAATAATCATTTAAAAGTTATTAATATCAATTTGTGATCCCAAGCACTCAGAAAGACATGGTGCCTAGAAAAAAGGCAAAAGCTGTTTTGGTTCATTTTGTTTAAAAAAAGGCCAAATTGTTTCCAAACAGACAGGGCCAATTGTTTATGTGTTCCAAGTGGTAGACGCAAGATTACTGTTGCCCACATCTGCAGACGTTCCCAGAGTCCCAGAGGCACACCTCGTAGCATGTTTATGGAGCAAAGGTGATTCCATCCAGCTACCGAAGCAGCCTCTGAGGGAGGCGTCGTATCCTCTATAGAGTGAAGGATCCCATATTTGTCATAAACTGGACACCCCTCATGAGATGTCAGACTGCTGAGTGGTGATTTCTCAGCATGCATGGACCTCGTTGTCAGCGGGAGCGCCTCCTCTGCTAATCTATCAGGATTCTCATCTTTTATAATAGAAAGCAGCCTTGCGATGTGCGTATAGATTTAGCGATGTTATGGATATAAAGATAGCCCTGTTGCCCCATGGATTAATATAGAGATGACATTTGTACATAGTGTGAAACGAGACCTTGTACATGATGTTTAGGGTGTTGTGATAATGTTGTGTGAAGCTAGATGTGAAAACAAGTTTAATTTCTGGGAAATTAATCCAACATTGTCGTGCATGCAAATATGTGCAAAAGGTCACAGCTGAAAATGTTATTTGTGAGGACAATGTAAGAAATAAGCAGCTTCGCTACATGGGCCTAACTTGGGAATATAACAGGAGATTGTGGTTTCTGCTTGAGTAGGGTTTCCAGGGTTTCACCCCCTCAAACAGTAACCCGATTCCCTACACAGTCCTACCGACGTTGGGCATTTTTGAAGATGTCATAATTCTTCAGCCACCCTAAACCTGGGTTTGGTGGTCTGGGTGAGTGTGGGGAGCACACTATGATAATCCTAGCATTTTTCAACATTAGAGGATGCTCACAAACCCAATCCTTCATATTCTGGGCAGTTCAGAGGAGTCATCTCTGCCAAATTTGGTCATCCTATTTCAGGCATTTCACACCTATTCAAATGTTATTTACTGGTTGGCAGAAGAGGGAGAAGAAATGCAAATTTAGCCTCCAGGAACTTCAGAGAGGAAAAAGGTAACTTTCTAAAACGTACTTTTACTTAATATTTATGAAAAATTTGACTTCATCATTAAATCTGATTTTTAATAACTATTAAATATAGTTGTTTAATTATTTTCCTAGCTACTCTCATTCCTAAAATACACTGCTAGGACTTTATTCTGTAGTCTGGTTTTCTACAAAGGACGACAAAAAAGGTGTTTCAGTCCACTAGGGGCATTTAACTTCCAGGCTCAGGCTACATCTTGTACCATATACTAGGACTTATATGTAAATTGAATATACCATTTAGGAATATGCCAGTTTGGCCATGTTTAATGGGGGAGCACTGACACTTTACCACTGGTTTGCACGGTTAAAGTGTATAGAGTTCTAAAGCCATCAAAAACATAGGATCCAGTGAAAGTCAAAAAAGACCTGGTGACATGCAGGAAAGGCGATTTCCTACAGCGTTCCTTCATCACTTTTCTGTCACCTGTGCAATCTCCTTTTCTGTAAGGTCATGTACATGAAGGAAGACAGACTTTGCCCAAAGCTTTCAAAGTGACAAAATAGCAAAAATGTATGAAGCAAGTGGAAGACCTATATCATTTGGAGGAAAGGAAACAATATTAGGATGGAGGTTGAAGAGTGGAATAGGATTGGTTACCCAGGCAGTAGGTGTGTTTGTCTGTAAATTTCCCTTTTGTAGTGAATACTGGACCTAATCAGTGTCCTCTCTATTTTAACCCCTTTCTGTACAACCAAGGAGAACCAAGAGGGTCAAGACCACCATCATGGCCCAAGGCTATGCCACAGCTTCCACACCAGTCATCCTGCTGTTGCTGTAAAGTCATGTTTTCGATTTCTTACTTTTAACAATCTCACCTAGTATGCATTGCAGTCTTCTGTATTTTCCATTTTTTCCAACTTCCCCTTATCTATTTTAGTGTCCATTAACTTGGCATACCTTTTTGTGTTTTCTATTATATTCCTTCTGTTTCCACAGCTGACTTCCTCCTGTCTGTAGCTTTCTTTCTCCCTCTTTTTGTTACTATAATAGTAACCTTTCTCTCACCTGGGGTGGCGCTAGAAAGCCCGACTGCAAGATGGTCAACATTGTGTGGGGTTCTGCCGGTCGGAGTCCTTAATCCATCAATAACCAACTTTGGCTGAGGTATCGGGGCTGCTCTGGGGTGCCTGAGTGCTGCTAATAGTGCAGATGCTGGGGGGCGTGGTTAGTCACAAAAGGAAATGACCGCGGGTTGAAGGAGCTCCGCCGACTTGACCACTTTATCCCCTAAATTTCCTGTAAAAATCCGACACAGCAAAGCTACAAAGGGCCGCTGTGCGGTGAAGAAGCCACCCGGCCTAAATTTGTGTGGAAAACAAGTAGAGAGCCATCGAAAACAGAGATGTACCAGTATCGACGGCGGGAATCCTGCGGAGCTTGATCGCGGCCTCCCGGAAGAACTAGCCCCGCTCGGTGAGATCGATCCGATGAATAGCCGACCGGCGAGAATGGCACTGAGGCAATCGAGTGCTGCGTGAAGTAAAGGAGCCCGGCTGAATTCAGAAGGGGGCCCGACCGAAGCAGCAGCGAGAGGGCAGAAGCGAAGAACGCACAACAGACTTGGTAAGCGGAGGGGAGGAAGGCTGAGAAGAGAACTGCGCCATTCGCCGTTTCCCCGCTCCGACAAAAAACGCACAATTTTGCACCGGCTGCTAGGAGGGGCGCAGAGAGATCCAGCGACTGCAGAGGGGCCGAGCGGAATAGACGTGAGCCGCTGGATGCCCGGCTCGACCTGATGTGACCACCTGTGAGGTTGGTGGCCCAGTTGGCCCGCTTCTTCCTCCCCCCTCTTTAAAGTTGCAGAAAGAACATCAACTGAATAACTACCCAATCACAAGGCTACAGAACCATGTCAGGTGGGAGAGGTCCCCGTCCATCGCAGCAAACAAAACTAGATAAGTATGCCCTGCCCAAAGATAGCATGCATACAGCATCAGTGGCCACAGAGTACCCAGCGGAGGTCAGCGCGGATGCAGCAGGACTCACCCTACAGGATATTATGACAGCAATACAGGGAGTGAGGACAGATCTGGTTTGTAAAATCGACACTGTGACAACAGAGGTGTCACTCATAAGGGCTGTCCTGAGAAACCTGGATTCAAGAGTAAAGGTAGTCGAAACCGCGACAAGTACCCTCGCGATGGACACCAAAGCACTGCAGAAACGAGTCCAAGAACTTACGGATGCAACAAGAGTAATAGAGGCAAAGCTAGAAGATCAGGAAGGACGCTCTAGACGCAACAATCTCCGCATCGTGGGAGTACCGGAAAGGGCGGAAGGCCCATCGGCAGAATTATATGTAGAGGATCTGGTTCTGAACCTGCTCAAACCTAATGGTCTCTCTAGATACTTCTCGGTGGAAAGGGCGCATAGAATTCTGGATGCACGACCAAAGTCGGGAGCCCCCCGCGCCCAATCATTGCACGCATATTCAACTATCGAGATCGAGATGTGATCCTCCAGGCGGCCAGAAAGTCGCCAATACTTAAAATTGACAATGACACTATCTCCCTATATCCAGACTTTACCGCAAAAATGCAGCAGGCGAGGAGGACATTTACTGAGGTGAAAAGAGTGTTGAGATCTAAAGATATTGTATATATCTAAAGATCCCGTCTACCCTTAGAGTGGTGGCAGAAGGTAAAGTCTGGAGGTTTGCAATGCCAGAAGAAGCATGGGAGTGGCTGGACGGATGGCGAGTAGCAGGAGGTTCGCGGAGCAGGAAGGGACAGGTAGATGTGGTGGAAAGGGGGCATGGGTCAGAGGATGATCCCAGAGGGAATGCAGTCCAGTAGTCGGGGATAAAGGAGTAACCCAGGGATCGAGACAATGCCGGGACGGGGGCGCACCAGAGGTGATGAAAAATCAAAAGAGCCCAGGAATGGTACAGGTCAAGATTTTAATCTACGTTGCTAGTGAAAGAAGGGGAGAGGGTGTGATAGTACCAATTTGACATTTAATACTGTGAGTTACTGCACCACACGTGATGTAGGATACATAACTTGGATGAGCATTCCAAACTTTGAGCACTAAGAACCTAGTAGCTGGGGAGTTGGGTCGACTACGGCAGGCAAGCATAGGCTGCCAACCGCCCAAAGTTCAACAGTTCAGTTATGGGGAGACAGGCCCTCTGCAAATTTGGGGGGGTGGGTAGTTCACAGCCCCCAGTGCAGGGTAGCAGGGAGCGGGAGTTTTTCTTGCGGGGTTTTCAAAAGTTTGTGTTCTTAATACATTGTTTTCAATGCATGTACACAACACATACCAGGGGAAAGGAGTGGGGAAAGGGAGAGATGAACACAATACACTCACCCGCTTCGAGCGGTGCTGGCCTATTCGGAGAAGGCACCTGCAGAATGGCAAAGAGGATAATGACCCCCCTTGATGGACGAGACCCAGTGCGACCGATGTCGCACGAGCCAGTCAGGTGTGATCTCACAATCATGACCTGGAACGTAAAAGGCCTTGGCAACAAAATTAAACGTACCATGGTACCACAGTATATTAGAAAACATGCACCCGATGTAATCATGTTGCAAGAGACGCACCTGATGGGCAACACATGCAGAGCAATGGACAGATTTGGGTTAAAGCTTCAGGCTCATGCTGGATTCATGCCCAAGTCCAGGAAAGTGGGAATTTTGGTAAAAAAAATGGTACCGATAGTATTTCAACAAACATGGCAAGACAAACTGGGCAGATACGTAGCACTCTCCGGAGTATGGGAACGTTGTATTGTCAATTTCTGCTCGCTGCATGTACCGCTAAAATGCACTCAGATCAACAATAGAGGGTTCTGGCCCTTAATCAGTAAGGCTAGGCCAATCTAAATAAGCTAACAACAACACGCATGCCAATACTGATACAAAATCAACAAATTACTTACTCAAATCACACGTGACACTCATTGTGATTGAAAAGAAACTAATTTATTTTTTCTTTTAGTTTCAAAAGAAATTCAAAATCCTAAATTTTTTGATTTGTGCAATCTTATTGATTTGCATTATAGTCTATTAATCTATTTCCTTAGACCACAACAACTAACAACACATACATGACATATATTACATGTAGTGTATACACATGTAATTTAGACAATGCTAAACATTGAATAGACAACCAATTTGTGCTGTGAAAAATAATAATCAGTTAGGGTTCCACACAAAATTGAAAGAATAAGTGAAAAAACAAAAGTAACAAAGGGGGAAAAAAACAAGACCAAAAGGGTTGGGGAGTATATTTCAAGAACTACTTATTGTTTTTTATACACAACCCTGGTCTAGGTGAGGACCAAACAGTGTAGTATTCAGTTAACCCGGGTCATTCATTGAATGGTTTGTCAAACATTTTAAAAAAACCATTAGGGCATATTCTCAAGGACTCATTGCCGAGTTAACGGCACTTTAGCGCAGCAAAAGTGGCGAAAGAATCATCGCCCCATTCACAAGCTGGTGCAAACTCCCCACATCGCCAGTATACCAGCGATAGCTGCCGCAAAAAACATCGCCACGGATGAGAGAGACAACTAACGCTAATGATATGCAGAGTAGGCATTCCCGTGCAAAAACTCACGAAAACTCCACTTCGCGATATTCACAACGACCAGCCAGATCTGCGATGCGACCCAAAAACAGGCGATAAGGCGCGTTAGCAGCAGGGATTCAACACCTGCCTTTTACTGGTGGTAAGCAGGATGACAACCTGCAGTAGAAAGGGAGCCCAGCCCAGAGCCACATCGGCAGACCAACACATGTCATGGAGCTACTGATTGCAGCTCGGAGCCCCAAGAGGCCCACAACACCCACCGCCACCCCCCCAGGCTCCCCAACCCCCAGGGCCCCCACCCCCCCCAGGACCACCCTCCCGGACTACCACCGAGGCAGCGCAGAATGAGACAGCGGTCCTTCCGAAAACGCACCAGCCTCGGAGACTTAACCCCAGAGGAAGTCATTGCCCACCACAGGCTCAAAAGGACGACCATCCTCTGCATTATGACCCAAATTGCCCACAGGCTGACGGTACCAACACAGCAGAGAACCAACATCCCTCCGCAGACAAAGCTGCTGGCTGTGCTGCACCTGTTGGCCTCTGGTACCTTCCAACCAACAACTGCCAGAGTCGGAGGAGTCTCACAGCCAGCCCTATCAAAGTTCCTCACACCTGTCTTGGATGGCATCATCAGCTTGGTACCCCAGTACCTTCACTTCCCCTACACTGCGCAGGAGCAGCTGGAGACCAAGCAGGGCTTCTACGCCATAGCTGGCTTCCCGCACGTGTTGGGGGAAATTGACTGCACACATGTCCTACTTGTGCCCCCTGCCGACACTGCACACAATTACCGCAACAGGAAGCACATGCATTCCATCAATGTGCAGGCAATAGTTGACCACCGGGGACTCTTCACCAACGTCGTCGCCAACTACCCAGGCAGTGTGCATGATTCCTACATCTTCCGACAGTCCATCATCAACCAGCGCTTCCAGGATGGCACCTACGGAAATGCACTGCTCGTTAGTAAGTACCAACGGAACACACCACACACCTCAACTCCACAATCAGACAACTCACAACTGTGGGAATACACACGTTACAACATCACATACGACATGCCAACAACATGCCCACCTACCAGACACGACAACACATGGAAATGTGGTAACAGGGGCCAGACATCCAGACAAGCCATCCACGTAATGGCACCTCTGCCACACAATAGCAGGATGTGGTGAGAGGCGGGAACCAAGTATGTGCGAGGGAGGCAAGTGACCCAGGAATCAGAATGTACACAATGCCAAGTGTGGAGGGGATGTGCTGGACAGACTTAAGTATGCAGAGCACAGACATGTCCATGTGGACATATGCTGCTGGTGTTTGTAGTGTCGTAGACAGTGGGCGCTACCATGTTACCTCAGGCAGTGGGGTAGACCCTGGACATGTAGCCATGTCCCCACCCTGTAAGCGTAAGCAAAGTGGGCTGGGCCAGTGTAGGAGTGGCAATCAATAGCCCGGGGCTCAGGGCGTGGTTCACTTCCAGGATGGCCACCAAGGCAACTACTGCGTGTGTCTCTGTTCCCGCCATATCCTGAGCATAGGCCTACACACATGTGGCCGACCACCTTCAACGGCCAATATCACAGTGTCGTTATCAGGCTTGTAGACATGCGCAGACAGTCATGACAATGGTGTGTCCTAGGAGTGCAAGTGTTGCAACTGCGCAGCGCACACAAGTAATTGGCTCGGGGGGAGTGAGGAGCAGCTGTGAGGCAACGTATTACACATGGATGCCGCTCATTTGCCACATGCAAGACATGTCAGACATGTATCCCAAAGTCCCACACGTCACACACCAATATACTAATAAGCCTGCCAACACAGAATGCTGAACCACCGATTGACACATCTCTCTCCCCTGTCACAGGTGATCAAGGATATGCACTCTGCCCGTGGATGATGACACCCCTCCGAGCCCCGAACACCCAGGCCCAGAGGCAGTACAATGCGGCCCATATACGCACCAGGGGCATTGTGGAGCGCTCATTTGGTGTGTTGAAGTCACGTTTCAGGTGCCTGGACATCACAGGTGGAAGACTCCTGTACAGCCCGCAAATAGTGTGCAAGATGATCATTGCATGTTGTGTGTTGCACAACATATGTGTACGCACCAATGCCCCATGGATCCAAGTGCCTGATGCACCGGACGATGATGATGAAGATGAGGCAGGTGAACCACACCCCAGTGCAGCAGCAGCTGGAATAGCCCGAAGGGACACTATCATTCACAATTTCTTCACATAGGCACGTCACATGGGGACTGTCCTTTGCATTCATGGGACAGGTCAGAGTGACCACAGGCTCAGCATGTGCAAATAAATTCATTCCTAGACACATTCCCTGTGTGCATGTCACTCCTCTGCATTGGCACATCGCTCGGACAAGTGTATGTGCAACATTTAGTGCTGACAATTTCACCAATGGCAATTGGATGGTGGGAGTGTCACCTCCGTTATCGGGATCCTGTTTTCCTGCGGACTGAACCGCGTCTTCCTCTTCTTCTTCTCCTTGCCCTTCCCTGGCCCCGAAGTACCAGGCTGGTCCTCCGTGGGGCTTGTGGGGTTCGGGTTGTCCTCTGTACTTGCTCCAGCTCCCTCCATTGTGCTTCGCAGTTGTTATGTCTTTTTTATTTCTTTCTGGTTTTTTTGCTGCTCTTATGGTGATTTTACCCGCCTGACGTGGAAATTGCAAGCCTGCAGCTGCTTGTCGCCGATTTTTCTATGGCGGTTGGGCACATCGCAACTTTTTTCACGTTCGGGTTGAGATTTTTATCGCCGTCCCGTTAGTGTTATCGCGGACATTTGCTGCGTTATCGGGGTACTATCGCATGTTACCGCCGTGTTGTGAATGCCACGTTAACACGGGGTTATTTTCCCGTGGTAGACGGCGATATGATGACTTGCGTTAACCTATTTTGGCGATGATTATCGCACGTTCTTGAGAATATCCCCCATTGATGCATAAAAAGGTTAGCCTGAAACACAGTGCATATTCACTCGTTTGGTCAAAGATAATGGTCTACGCGTTTCAAACCCCTAAATGCTTTGGGGGGTTCTCCTCAGGATTTGGAAGCGAAACAAAGCTGAAGAAAAGAGAAAGCAAAGAAAGTGCTCGTGTTATCACTTGCAACATCATTTATTCAAGCCACACTTCGTTATAAACTACAGCTGTTTTTTACCTTTGTAAGAGATTGTCCAATCCTTAATCCAAACATGGATTTCTTGATTGTGCCATGTGGAAAAATGGTTTAGGCCTGCAACAAAAGTGGACAGCAAAAGAAACAGAAAAGAAGCAAAAGACAGACTTTAAGCCAGAGTTTTCATTTTACTGCATAAAATTGTCACGTAATTAGTTGGTGGCACTTACTCTGATTGGGCTGCTCTTTTTTGAAAAAAGTTGTGGTTGGAAACGTTCTAAAGATTGTTAAATGCTGTGTTCATACCTTAGGATGTGTGTCTGTTTTTTCAGTACTCGCGTTGGGTTTTGTTGACAAGTGTTTAACACAAAACCAGCTTTTATGGCATTTGCTGGAAAAAAAGAAGAAGGACCGTGTCGTTGTAATAAATTTGTGTTCGTGTTTCATCGAGTGACAGTGTTGTTAAACGACACTGTGTGCGGCATTTGGAAAAGTCCATGGGGCAGATTTACAAGCCCCTTGCGCCACTTTTGCATCATTTTTCCCATGTTAAAAATGACGCAAAAGTGGCTCAAGGGGCTTGTAAATATGCCCCCATGTGTGACAACAACACAGCTGAATCATTAATAGTGCTCTGCTCAATATTGCCAAGTCCAAGAATGGCGGGCGGGTAGAAGTCAGTTGTGAAAGCAAATAGTCAACAAGTACACGTGCATACTATGACATTGCTGAGTAAAACTACACCTACATATCTTGTTTACATTTTCGTTATTTAATTGAATTTATATTCATTTATTTGCTTTTATTTTTGGTTGTGTTTTATTTCCAGATGCAGGTGATATATAGTTAGACGCAGATATGTGTGATGATGAATTGTGTAAGGAAGGAGGAAGCGGTAGACCTACCTGACGAAATTAATAATGTCCCTCCTTCGAAGAACTCTGTAGAAAATAAATGGCATATTTTCTTTTTACCAGTTTTATGATGAAGGGACATTACATTTATAAATTAAAATTTCAATCACTTACAAGACTCAAAGGTAGTGTGCCTTGATGGAGGTTTTCAATAGAAATATCACGAAATACACTCTAATGACACATAAAAGCAGTGCAAGCCTTTGTCTAGATGTCTGACATCTCAACAATTTTGTAGGGGTGGGGCTGCTAACCTATAAAATAACACAAAGAATGCCAATGCATTCAACATTACAATAGCTGAAGGCTGCATGAGTAATACTCAGGCCATCAAAGAGTTGTTTGAATTAATTGGCGAAAAAGGATAAATTAAACAGAAGAGGCGAATGACTCTACAGCATCTGCCTTCAAAGAATAAACTTACATTAACCACAACCCTCTGCTTCTCAGCCACTTTAGGCAATGACAATCACAAAGTAGTAAAGCTTTGTCAAAGAGAAGAAAGTAAAAATGTGAAGTAAAACGTTTCAAAGATCTGAGGCAAAGTCAATTTACATCTTGAGTTACAGTAAAAAAATGTTCCTTAGAATACTGTCAAACCTTTGTCATTATTCAATCAAAGTAGAAGATTTTTGGGGTTAATATATGTCATAAATAGCTAGCAAAGTAACTGTTTCAATAGCCTGTTTTCATGTGACACCAGGGTGGTTAGATAGAATATCCGAAAAAAAAAAAAAAAAAAAAAAACCGTGGGACAAAATATTGTGTCAAGAATATAGAGTACAAAAATATTGTGAAGGTAAGTTTCTATAGGTAAGCAAAGTTTTACTATTTATAACCAGTTGCGGCTCCTCTGCTAAGGCAGTGCAAAGAAGGATAAATAAAATGATAACAACACAATGTTGTTATTTTATTTTTCTGCGCTGAAGCAGGTTTTGGGGCGGGGTGGAGCTTGGCTGTCATCACAGCAAGCTGGGGGAGGAGGAAAAATGTGCACTTAAGTGCGCATGACGGTTTGGCCGGCAAAACCGTCATGCGCACTAGCATGTTCCCCAACAGGCTGTAATGCAGAGCCTGGTGAGTAACATGCACAGGCACCCACTGCCTGTCTGACCGCCAAACCACAGTGCTCAGACCAATCACAACGCTGCATTGCAGCATTGTGATTGGCTAGGGGAGCCTGTTTGTGCTTCCTGTTCCAGTCGGTCCAAGCGGAAGAGAGTCGCGATGGAGGAGAGTCAGTGGCCTTTAAAGGTAAATGAGATTTGTTTTTTATGCCTCCTGCCACCCTGCCACCCTGGTTCAGTACCAGCCGCAACTGTTTATAACTCCACATATGTACCTTTACAATATTTATAACTTCAAGGTACATAGATGTGGGGTTCGGAATAGTAAATCTATACTTACCTGTTTGTACTTATCTTCTCGATATTTCGATCCTCGATATTTTTGATATGATAATCTGTCCACACAATATTTTTGTTTCTGATATTCTGTCAGTGACCCAACACCAGCTATTGTTCCCTCACAGCCTTAAAGCCCTTCCTTTGCAGTGCAATGTGTAGAGATGGATTTGTAGTGAGGGTCCTTCAATGCCCAGCTATTTGCCTTTAAATTTAGTTTCTTTAAATGACAGGCACATGGGCAGCAGCTGCTCATGTTTCGTTAAGTGAAAAGGGTAATTTTAAAATAAAAGTTAGAGCATATGGAATTTATGAAGGTCCATACTTACACAGCACTTTAGCACTCGAGTGTGCATTGCAGATGATCCTAAAAATACCACATACGATACTTCAGCAGAGAACTGAGAGACACCGGTGACCACAACACATTACAAAGGCAGAGTACCTCATACTGCTGACCTAGGAAAGGTAGTCTAGCTGTTCCTGATGGTATTTTATGCCTGCCCAGGATTCAGTCCAAGCATAAAACACATTAAAATAACTGCTACTCTCGCAATACGCTACCCTAAGAGTTTGGCCCAAAGTTGGGCAGAGGGCAGCAGGACCTGGGAAGCAGGTACCCAGTACAGAGTACTTAAATGTTGGACAGGATAAATTTGACAAGAGAAGACTAACAGAGAGGTCATCATGTGCAGTACCAAAGGACAATACATCTTAGCTGCACTCCTTAGCCCTGCACTATTTGGGAAGCCTTTTCCTGTCTCCAGTAAGGTGAATAATGAGCTATTTCTCATTGATGCTGACATGGCACTCTCAGCATAGATTGACCATGTTATGGGAAGTTGTTTCCTTCTGCTAAGAAAACTAATGGGCATATTCACAAGGAGCTATCGCCGAATTAACGGCACTTTATCGCAGCCAAAGTCGTGATAAATTTACCTCCCCATTCACAAGCTGGTGTTAACAGCCCACAGCACCAGTTTACCCACGATAGCAGCCGCAAAAAACATCGCCACAGAGGACCCCCGCAAATTTTGCTAATGAGATGCAGAGTAGGCGTTCCCGTGCCAAAAGTCGAGACAACATCACACCTCAACATTCACAACGACCAGCCACATCGGCGATAAGAACACAAAACAGGCGATAAGGCGCGTTAGCAACAGGAAATTTACACCTGCTCCAGTTGCGGTCCGTGTAGGAGTGCCGGCCGGGCGGTGACGTGGGGCGGGGAGGGGCAGGGTGGGGTAGCAGCGGATTACGGACTAATACAGGTAAATAAACATTTAAATCAATAAAACGAATTTCGTTGTGAGCGCTGCATCGCCAACTGCGATGCAGTGCGCGCAACGAAATTCGTTTCATTGATTTAAATGTTTACTTACCTGTATTAGTCCATAATCCGTACTTTGCTACCCCCCACCCTGCCCCTCCCCCGCCCCACGTCACCGCCCGGCCGGCACTCCTACACGGACCGCGACTGACCTGCTCTGACCTGGTGTAAAGTCGGACGGCAGCCTGCACCACAAAAGGGAGCACAGCCCAGGGCCACAACCGAAGGGCAACAGATGCCATGGAGCCACTCATCATGCGGCCCGGACACCCAAGAGGGCCACAAAACCCACCGCCACGACCCCAGGACCCCAACCCACACCCGGATTACCCCCCCCCCCATGGACCACCACAGACGCAGCGCAGACAAAGACAGCGGACCCCCAGGAAGCTTACCAGCCTCACAGACCCAACATCTGTCAATGTCACCGTCCACTACAGGCTGAAAGTGACAACCATCCTACGCATCCTGACCATCATCGCCTAACAGGCCTACGGCACCAACACAGCGGACAACCAACATCCCACCCCACACAAAGCTGCTGGCTTGGCTGCACCTGTTGGCCCCTGGTACCCCCCAACCAACACCCACCAAAGTCGGAGGAGTCTCACAGCCAGCCACATCCAAGTCCCCCACATCTGTCCTGGACATCACCATCACCCTGGCACCCCAGTCCCCATACGTACAACACAATGCGCAGGATCCGCTGGAGACCAAGCAAGGACCATACGCCCAAGCAGGATGCACGCACGTGTTGGGGGCAATACACATCACACATGTACTACCTGTGCCCCCTGGTGACACAGCACACAATCACCGCAACAGGAAGCACACGTCTCACATCAATGTGCAGGCAACAACAGAACACCGTGGAACCCCCAACAATGTCGCCTTCAAATACACAGCCAGTGTGCATGATACCTTCATCCTCCGACAGTCCATCATCAACCAGCGTTCCCAGGATGGCAACAAGGGAAATGCACAGCCCCTTGGCAATATCCAAATGAACACCCCACACACCTCAACTCCACAACCATGCAACTCACAACTCTGGCAATGCACACGTCACAAAAATCACATACAACAGGCACAACAACATGCCCACCCACCAAACACGACAGAACAACTTACAATGTTCACATGGGCAAGCCCTGAACATGAGCCAGCAATGGCATGGCACCACAGCCACATAATAGCCAAATGTGTGGAGAGGTGGCAACCAGGCATGTGTGAAGGATGCAGTAGAACCATGATTGGGAAAGTACACAATGCCATGGGTGGCGGAGATGTGCCGGACACACCGCAGTATGCAGAACACACCCCTATCCATGGCGACATACACCGCTGGTGTATGGAGTGTAGTGGACAGTGGACGCTACCATGTCACCCCAGCCAGTGGGGGACCTCGCGGAAATGTTGCCTGTTACGCCCCCCACTTAAGCGTCACCTGAGTGGGATGGCCCGACGTATGCCACGCCAGCGTAGGGGTGTGAATAAAAAGCACTTAGGCCTGGGCGTGGTCCTCTTCCGGAAAGACCCACATCTCTGCCAGGGCGGCGCCTCCCACCCCGCCACGAGGCCGACGCTGATGCCGTCCCCATGAGCGGAGTTGCCTGCGATGCTGTGCGCCTGCCGGACTCCCGGCATGCTGGACCACGAACCCGTCAGGCCCGCCCCGGCGCAGCCAGGCCACACTGATCACCTGCCGACACCGGTGTGTGTCAAGGAGGGCCCACCACGTGCCGGCGCAAGCTCCAAGCCCGAGTCCCACGACCTTGGCAGCCACCTCAGACCATCACGGCCTCCATGACACAGGCCCGCTTTATTCCTTTCTCGTTGACGTACTCCACTGCCGCCTTAGGCCTACTCTTCGGACCAGTAGGTCCCATATGTGAAACTGTATCCTGAGTCATGAATGGCAGTGACCCCAAATCCGGGCCAGCGGCCACAGCACCAGACCCCCCCGATCAGTGAGGCATAGCTCCATATGGTCATCTTGTGACACGTGGTGCCACTAACCCTGTTCAATGCCAGCCGGCGACACGTGGTGCCACTAACCCTGTTCAATGCCAGCCGGCTACACGTGGTGCCACTAACCCTGTTCAACGCCAGCCGGCGACACGTGGTGCCACTAACCCTGTTCAACGCCAGCCAGCTACACGTGGTGCCACTGAACCTGAACTACGCAGGCCGGTGGGGCCATCCAACCTATGCCGGCGACACTCGGTGAATGGGCCGTGCTGACCGCTGCCTCAGGCCTACACCACGGTCAGGTAGGTCACACATTTGGAACTCAGTCTTGATTACACCATGGCAGTTAACATTATTGAAGGCAGAGAACAATTCACTATACACCCTTCGATGTGGTGGCAACAAGTCTGTGCATGGCATCACAACCACACGTGTCTGTGGGCCTACGCGGACTACTGCCCTCAGCCTACGCTGCGCACGAGTGGGATCACAGATTTGGAACTGAACATCGGTAATTCAAAAGGCAGGATACATTTCATTGCACGCACGGAGAGGCGTAAGAGGATGACGCGTTGCAGTCCGGAGGGAACAGGATCATCGTTACAGAGGTGATTGAACACTACCGACAACTGCCACTGTGTCACTAACTCTGTGCCTCGCGAGCCAACGACACGTGGCTGTGGGCCACTGCTGACCGCTGCCTCCGGCCTACACTGCGGTCCAGTATGTCCCATGTGTGAAACTGTGTCCTGAGTCATGAATGGCAGTGACCAGATGTCTACTGCAGGGGTAATATCACTAAACTCCCTGCTATCAGTGAAGCAAACGAATGCATCACAAGCACACAACACATGTCTGTGGGCCCATGCTGACTGCTGCCTCCGGCCTACACAGCGGTCCAATAGGTCACAGAGTCTTGATTTGGCAATGTTGGAGTTCACATCTGTGTACCGGCATCTTCGCAGACAGCATCCCCTCTCAGCACCTGTGCCACTAAGTGTGTTCCCTGACATTCATGGACACTCACTGGTCGTACATTGGTGGCATTTGAGTCTTTGGACTAGGGGCTAGTTTTCATCCTCATGTAGCTGATACCGAATTGTTGGTGAAAACGAGGGTTGAGTTTTCCACTCCTCCATTTGCTGCTTCCAGATAACATCAGACCTTCCGCATCATGCCCTGGAGGACACCTTCCACTGTCCCCCGCAACCCTCCGCAACATACACCTTGGACATTGATGGGGACCCGCTCAGGGTGCATGGCCCATCTGATTGCACCGCAAGTCACCGTCCCGTGGCTGGGTGCCTGTGCCGGCCGTAGTGCATCCGGGGTCACTAACTCTGTGCTGCTCAGGCCTGGGAGCCCTTCTTCTGAGACATTGAATGGCCTCTGTAGCGATGGTCTTGGGGTCATCAACGCCATGTGTCTGTGGGCCTGTGCTGTCCGCATCCTCCGGCCTCAACTGCGGGTCACCAGGGCCCACACATAGCATCGAGTCTCGACCGGCCCGGATGTTGCATCACCGCAGGAGTCGAAACGGTGGTCCTGACAGACCTACGGAGTTGCTCAGACCTGTCGTGGATGCCATCATCGGCCTGATACCCTGCTCAGCACTCCAGGTGCCAGTGACTCAGTGCACCGCAAGCCATTGTCCATTACTGATTGAGTGTTGTGCTGTTGTGAGGTTGCGCAGCAATGTCACCTCATGCAGTGCGGAAGACCTGGGACTATGATGAGGAAGATGTGTCAAGTGTGCGGTCGAGAGAAGGCACAGACAATGGGAGGGCAGGAGGCAACAGCCCCAAGGCAGGAATGCAGACTGGTGGTGGTAGTCAAGCTACACACCCGGATCTAATACTGGGTATTGCGCTGTGGACTGCGGACGCAACTGTCACCTCAGGCAGTGTGGGAGACCTGGGATGTTGATGAGGAAGTTGATGCAGGTGTAACACACCCCACTGAATCTGCATCAGGACTAACCCGAAGGGACACAATCCTAGCAATTTCTTCACATGAGCTCGCTCTTCTCTAGTGCCCCTACCTCAGTGCACTGCAACTCACAGAACCTCCTGACTGAATATTGGGTGACCTCTGTCCTTACTCCGGATCCCTCCATGTTGCTCTGCAGTTGACTCTGTTATGCTGGTGTTTTTTGTTTCCATTACACTGGTGTCCACTGTTCAGGTTGTTGCCAGCACCAAGCACTCCGTGCGGGCTGGCTTATACTCACCCGACACACATCCAGCACAGGCGTCACTGTACATGTGGCCCTGCCAATAAAGGGGCCGGGCGCACGTGCCCGTAGCCAGTTCAACATGATATGTGCATGTGTCCCTGTGGTCTTTTTGTATGCATGGGGGCCCTGGGCCCTACGACATTACATTGTGCTGTGTACAGCGGACGCAGACATGTCACCGCAGGCAGCGGGCTAGAACCTGCACATGTAGCTTTGTCGTCACCCACTCAATTCGTAAGGGGAGTGGACTGTGCCGTCGTACGCAGAGCCAACGTGGGTGTGTGACTGATATGGGCGTGCCCCTGGGCGTGGTTCTGTACTGGGTATGTGCATCTGCATGAGTCTCTATGGAAGTGTGGGTCTCCTTTGTGGGGTGTAGGTGGTCCCTGAAGGGTATTGGACACCCACTTATGTGTTCTAGTTCGCATTCCATGGGTTCGGCAACACCCGCACCTGTTGGGCCACCTCCTTTTGGCATTCTGACACCTGGCATTGGGGTGCCATGTGTTGGTCGGTGAAGTGTTGTGAGGCAGTCGTGATTGCGGGTGCTTCATGCTGTGTGGTCTGTTGCAGGGGCTGGGTTCTCCTCTGAGTAGCTTGCCTGCCCTGGTCCTGGTGGTGGGTTGTGTGGGATGTCCATGGGCTGTTGTAGCGCGTCGGTGTCAAAGGTGTGGTGTTCGTCTCCGGCATCACTGATGGGTTGTCTGTTCTGACCTGCTGGAGGTGTTGTTTGTCCCTCTGCATTGTGAAGGGGAGGTGCATGTTGGCATTGTGTTGGCACCTTGTTCTTGTCGACATGAAGACTGTGTGACAATGTACATTGTGACTGTTTGGGCGGTGGTGGCTATTTGAGTTGGGACAGTGTACATTTGGCCTACATGGCTGATGTGGGGTTGTAGCCGTGAGATATGCATCTCACAGTTCCCTGCTCTGTCCAATGTGATTGTTCTGTTTCTGCGCCTGGGCGGACCCAGTTGTGTCCCCTGTTCTGCAGTGTGGGTGCTGCACTTTGTGCCACATTGTCATGGTATGTGCTGTGATTGCTATGTGTGTGTGCTGCAGTGTGCCACGGGGATGGGGGACATGTCCCTGGGTAATTGTGGGTGTGCAGTGTGCTACACCTCATTGTGCATGTGTGCCATTGTGCCCATCACCCCCAGTCCCCCCAGTCCCTGTTGGATTCTCACCCTGTTGTTGTTGTGTCAGGTCCTCTCGAGCTGTGTCCATACTCCCTACTCCTTGCAGCGTCTACACACTGATGACTGTGGCCTGGGTTTCCTCCAGCTCCTCCTGTGGCGCTGGACTGCCACCTCCTGTCGCTGTTGCTGCCTTCCTGTTGGCAGTGGGTTTGTACCTGGTTTAGGTTGTCACGTCCTGCCGGTGCCTCTTGGCCTCCTGGATTGGCCTCCTGGGCACTCCGACTGCATTCCAGGTGGTCTGCTTGTGGGTCAGTTGCTGGTAGTGTTCTGTCACCTCCGTGACGCTGGTCTTGTTTTCCTGTGGTCTGCACCCCGTCTTCCTCTCCCTTTTCTCCTTGGCCTTCCCCGACCCAGTTGTTCCTTGCTGGTGGTCTGTGGGGGTTGTGGGGTTCGCGTTGACCTCTGCGCTGGGTCAGGGTGCATCCATGTTGCTACGTGCTTTGGCTTGTTTCTGGTGTGTTGTTTCTGTGGTTTTTATGGTGCAATTTCCCGCCAGACGCATGGGATTTGCAGGCCTGTGGCTACTTTTCATACTTTTTGTACCGCGATTGGCCTCATCGCATGATTTCTCACGTTCGCGTTTCGCGGTTTTTCGGCGTGGTGTTGATTTTCACGCTGACATTTGACGCGTTATCTGGTGATTATCGCATGCTACCACCATGTTGTGAATTCCACGTTGACACAGGGTTATTTTCCCGAAATAGGCTGCGATATTGAAAGTTGCGTTATGCTACTCTTGCGGTAGTTATCACACGTTCTTGTGAATATACCCCTAAGTCTTATGTTACCCTTCTTTTCTTGTGTACATAAAGCCATGGATATATCTCAATGTGAATGGTAGCAGCCTGGTGCAACTGCCCGCGTTGACAAATCATGCCTGGACTCGTCGTAGCGCTCAATTTTTCTCGCTCCCATTCACCAACTTAACGCTGGCAAGTTGCGCATTGAGAAAATCTCCAAGTGGCGGTTCGCTGAGTTTTTCTGGAACTCCGCACTCCAGGCAAAGTGCAGGGTGGGCAAAACTTCATGAACTTTGCTAGCGGAGTGGAGTTCACCGCCCACCCCTACCTGGAACCGTGTGTCGCAAGCTAGTGCTTGCACCACTAGGCGACATCTAACCATTTCACCTTTTGAGTGAATGTGCCAAAGTATGAAGGAGCAGAATCATTTCACAGCAACTCACTATGAGAATCTATTTGGCATGCGGTCATGTCCATAACAAAGGGAGTCAGATCAAGAAAGATCAACAGGCCTCAGCAAGATGGCAGATGCATGAGACAGAGACAAATCATTCCCACTATGTGAGGGACATCATAGCTATCAAATAGTATAGATTGTATCAATAAGAGCTGTCAAAGACAGACAGGGGCTTGAGAGGCAGAATAATCTAAAGAAGAGAAGCAACAAGGGCAATAAGTACATTTCACCAGGCATTGTAGTCTTTCAACAAAGTCCATCCAGGTGCCAAGAGTCTCAGCCCGTGCAGCGGACATCAACAGGAAGCAGAATTTGTCTCTGTCCCTAAGGGATGCCTAAAATCCTGATGTAAAACAACTTGGTCCGATTTCCACCTAGAAGATCCTGCTGTTCTCAGGTACTTTGAAAGAGCTCTGTAATGGTCCCACGAAGTAGGATCATCTCTCGTTTTCCTGTGGGAAGTACTTTGTCCATTGCCAAGTTATCCAAGTTGTCCAGTAAAGCTTCTAGATCAGCTGGCTCCATGAATTTACTTGCTTATCATCTAGAGTCACAACCATACAAGAATAGATGAATAAGCTAAACTTAAAGTCCCATGGTGTCAGTCTAAGTCATTGTGGATGAATCTTTTTCTGCTTAACATTAGTGTCTGCCGAGTAATCCGCCAAGAAAGAGATTGGGTGTCCATCAATCATAAATAGGCCCTTCTTCTGTTTCACTGCTATGAGGGTAGTTCTCACATGTTGATGGTGAAGACCACAGTCATATGATTTTGCGTGGATTCTCACTTCAGTTGTGGGCACATGTACTGATCTGATGGGCTCTCTGAAATTCCAGGGGCTACATATATTGGAAATCAAAAAAGCTCATCATGTCACCACCTGAGTGTCTTCTGGTACACCATAGAGAGAAAATGATCTTGCATTGCCCTATCGTCTGGGTCGGTAGTCTTATAGAGAGAACTGAATTGCATGGGTGTACCCAACAGACCCTAAAAAGATTGAATTTGTTTTTTCTCATATGATCTGTGAATTTCTGTTCACCCTCTAGCAAATCACACAAAATAGCATCATTAGCAGAGATGGCCACTTCGGGAATCAATCAGTCAATCAATCTGTACTTGTAGAGTGCGGCTTATCAACCATGAGGGTATCCAGGTGCTGGGTTGCTGGGCTTTGTCGAAGAGCCAGGTCTTGAGTTTCTTCCTGAAGTCTGTCATTGAGGGTGATGTTCGGAGGTAGATGGCATTCCAGGGCTTGGCGGCGAGGTGGGAGAAGGAGCGACCTTTGCTGTGGCTATGGTGGATGTGCAGCGTCTGCCAGGGCAAGGGAGGCATAGCGAAGGTTTATGGATGATTGGTGGAAGTTCAGGTGGTTGTTCATGTATGCTGGTCCTTGGTCGTGGAGGGCTTTATAGGTGTGTGTTAGTAGTTTGAACTGGCATCTTTTTTTGGACGGGGAGCCAGTGGAGGTTGCTCAGGTGCGGGAAACAGCCTTTACAACAAAAGCGTTACAATGCATGCCATTACAACGCATGTTGTTACAACACGAAAGGCTTGTTGCAGGGGGTAGAAGGTGCTGGAGTTAACTCCAACACCTTCCCTCCTGTTGCACACACTGGAGTTGGAATAGTAAATTATACTATTCCAACTTCCAGCGCACCCCGACAGCAAGTCGGGGTAAAGGTATGCGTTGTAACGGCATGCGTTGTAATGGCATGCGTTGTAACGTCATACAACCCTCAGGTGCTGGGTGATGTGGTTCCATTTGGGTAGGTTGAGGATCAGTCTAGCTTCTAAATTCTGTATCGTCTGGAGCCTTCTCATGAGTTTTATGGTGGTTTCTACATACAGTGCATTTTATTGTCCAGACAGCTGGCAATTAGGGCTTGGGTGACTGTTTTTCTGGTGCTTGTGGGGAGCCATGTGAAGATTCTTTAAGTATGCACAGAGTATGGAAGCAAGCCAAGGAGAATGTGCTGATCTGTCGTTTCATGGTGAGTTTGCTGACCAGGATGATGCCGAGGTTGCGGGCATGGCCTCTTGGTGAGAGGGTAGGTCTGAGATCAGCGGGCCACCAGGTGTTATTCCAAAGGGATGTATGTGTGCCAAAGATCAGCACTTCGGTCTTGTACGTGTTGAGCTTCAGACAGTCTTCCTTCATCCAGGCTGTGATGTTCTTCATGTAGTTGTGCAGTTGGAAATAAGGACCGTTGTTCCCCTGCTATCCGAGAAGCATCTTAACTATGGCCAAAAACAAAGTGTTCTCAGTGATTTAGCTTAGTACACTAAGAATTTGCTTCTGAGCTCTGTGAACACTGTGCAGGCCACTGATTCGAAACTTGGTGCGGTTGTTGAGTCTTTTTTTCTTCCCATTTCACTACATTGAGTAACACTGATTGGGTAACAGTAAAACTTGTTAGAAAAGTATGTCTCAGCCATACCTGCCTGAAGATACGTCATTGGGGGAATGTTCAGATGCCGAAGATGGCAGAGGCACAAGAGTGCTGCTCTGGCCCCAGAGGCCAGGATCCCCAGCCATCCAAAAGGCAAAAGTGACCGAAAATTAGACAGATAGATAACCCACACTGGCAATGCAACCTTGTCCTCCTCAGGACCGGTCTGACATTCCAATGGTAAAAGAGAAGTCCTAAACCCCCTTCCTAGTTGCACGATCCATGAGGCTTTTAAAGATGGTGGCCTGTCTCAATGAAGGTAAACCTGGCAGCTGCCGGGCCAACTACCCTGCCCTATAAAAGACTGTAATCGAGGGCATAAGCGTACCATCACCTGGATCCAGGCGGGGCACCCAGCAGGGACGACAGCAAATTCAAGTCCAAGAGATCCATCCTGGGATCCGCAGAGTAGTTGCCCATACACAAAACTCCCCACACTCCAGAGAGAGAGGCCTCATAGCACAGTTGCCACATCCAAGGTGGTGAGTGAGGGGAACCACCACCCCTAGGGACATAACTCCCTCTTCCTTCAGACAGGGGCCAAAGGAAAGTAATTAATGGAGGGAGAGTGGGGTCCATTGCGTTTTTATTGACAGGGCCTGTGATGTGGCCCTGTGGGCCTATTTAAGCAAGAGAGCCTGTGCGGGGAGCCCCTGAAACAAGACAGCGATTGGCACAACCCTAATCATAGCAGGACAGCTGTGTAACAGCACCGGAACGCTGCAAGATAACCCAAAGCAGAAAGCCTGAATAGTGACACAATAAACAGGCTGCTGTGAGGCCCCCCAGCACCCCTTCACACCTACTTGTGGCATGAAGTGTGTGGGGTTGCCCAGACAGGAGCACGCAGGATGCGATAACCACCAGCTTAACTGATGCATGCACCTGAGGTTATTCCTAACCATATGAGATCCCTCAGGAGAGGTAATCTGGCCATGTGGCTTCCCCTTCCACACCTGCTGCTCCACCCATGAAGAAACAGCTTTTCATCTACAAAGACGGGCATCCCACCTGAGAAACATACCCACCAAACTTCAAGACTAGCAAATTAATGCTACAATTATATATAAAAAAGGACTTAGGGGCCTATTACGATGGCGGTCGGAAGACCGCCGCTGGCCCGGCGGTGGCAACCGCCCGCGATCGCAACACTCAAAACCGCCGGTCACATTAGCATGGCGGTGACGACCGCGGCGGTGTGATTTATCGCCCGCCACTTTTCTGCCGGTAGCAGTCCGCACGCTTGCCTGGCGGGCGGAGCTGGACCGCTAAAATGGGGCCTGTGCAGGGCCAGGCTCCGCCGGCATGATTATGATTCCGGCGGTAGCCAGCCTTTCCGCGGTGGTGGACCCGCCATGAAAAGGCATACGGAGAATGTCTCCGGGGGCCCATTGCAGGCCCCCATTGTGTTGTGGGGGGGTGTGGTTGCACAGGGGGGTACCCATGGTACCCCCCTACATGTCCCTGTACCAGGTGGCAGGCACTGTGCAGTGCCTGCCACGCAGTGCAGGGATATGCAGGACATGCTGTTTTGGACATCGCTGTGGTGCTGCTGGCAGCAGCAACCGCCACAATGTTAGATGCCGCGATCCGACCGCCGCCGTCGGATTTCGACTGTGGAGCATCCTAATGGGACCGGCGGTTATGCCGCGGTCCTAGCGGGCGGTGTTTTCCCGCTACCATGGCGGTCGGAGTGATTTTCCGACCGTCATCCTAATGACCCCCTTAGTTATTATTTAATTATAATATGTTGTTATAAATAGGCATGGGCTGAAAAAAAAAACATAGGTAATTTTGCTAAATTAAATTATTTAAAATAGTTAAAAATATAAATAAATATAAATTAATTTTAAAACTTAAATAAAATAGTACATAGTTAATATTTAGTTAGACATTTTTTAATTAAATGAATAATTTGATAGTTAAATAATAAATATGTATTATTTTATATACTTTTTACATTAATTTATATTCATTTATATTTCTATATATTTTAAATAATATAATTTACTTTAACATTATTTTCTATGTGGTTTTATTTTAAGTGCCTATGTCCATTATTTTCTATGGGAAGGTGTTGCAGTACCAGTTGTTGACCATGTGTAGTTCTGGACAAATGTGCAGTTTGTGAATACCAAAAAATAGTAAACTTACTCAAAAGTATAAACTTACTCAAGTGCAATTTGTGAATCAAGCCCTTAATGTCCAAACTTTACACTATTTTCAACACGTAACCCCTCTGACCTGACAGGGCATTCCAGAAGAGTTGGGAAAGGGACTTGAGGGTCACACTGGACCAAAAACATTTGGAGGCTATTTACAGGAGAATAATCAACTTTGCAGATCCTACACATTAGCCAAGAAACCATGTGCTAGATCCTATTTAAATGGCCTTATACTATGGAATAACTTCCTGCTATGAACAAATCCCTTCCAGGGATGTGATGGAGACACTCCAGTTCACTCCTTCCTATCACATTTCTGTGCTCCAAATTAGAGACGTTCTGGGAAGCAATACTCTGCACTGTGACCAACATTGATGGGAGGGACATAGTCAAGGACCTGATGGCCGTTATCTTAGGGACACTGTCAAACTAATTGTACCCACTCCATTCATCCAGATGTAAGAGAATCTCCCATTTACTGTGAGATACCAAAGAAACCATAATGGGGCTCTGGAGGAAAAGAGGTGAGACCCACAGGAGAGTTATGGCTTCAAAGAGTCTTGGCAATTATTCCATCACCACAAGATATCGAATGATTGAAGAGATGAAACCTGTAAATTCACCAAATTCAGGTCCTAGTTTTGGCATTTCTAAATAAGTACAATAGAGGCTCTACCTGTCCAAACAGACAACATGCTCTGGGGGTCCTGAACATTCAGAGATATCATTGACTACCGGATTATGTGGAGTCACCCCAGGATGAGTGGACCTCGACCAGTAAGACCCTGAATTTTGCAGGTGTCAGGAACTATACGGCAGAGAGTTTGAGGTGTAGAGTAGGCAAATTGGGGTATATTTCAGTTGTGACTCTTTCTCTTGTGACGTGGTGATGCCTGGTTGGTGGCCACTTTGTTTTTTCTGTTTTATCTATGCTAAACCTATGAAAACAATCAAAACATTCAAACAAGTTATTTTCTCTCACAGTGGGTCTCAGGTGCTACCTTATCTCAATGGTGACTCATTTGAAAAAAGCAAGGCCCAAGAGCGGAGTAAGCTTAGGTTTAAAACCATTTCATTGCATTTAAGTATGACAAACAATAAGGTGCAAGGAGCTCATGCCAAAAATAACAAGTCCATATGAAAACACCAACAATCAATCAAACAACCCCCCACCCATCCTCACCCTCAGGGTACTCACTCCAAGATTCCTCGCTAAGAAGAAAGGGACAACCAAACGTCGACTTGCTCTCCTCAGTGTCACTTCAGATCATCTTCCCAGGATTCTGGCTCCGTCAAGACGAGTAAACGGAGATATCGGGGAAAGGTCAGTTCTCGACCATCTGCCAAAAGAAGCACTTTGTACACCAAAGTCTCCCTGGTTAATTAGTGTGAGGGTCAGTCGCTCCATCCCCAATGTGTGCCAAAGCCTGTATAACGTCACAGTGTGGGATGGGAGTTTCTCCATACCCAAATGGGTGAGGACATTCTGTAGGGCTGATCTGTAGAGCTGATCTGAAGTGCAAGGTCTATATGCACCCCCTGCGTGACTTGAGCGGAAAGGTGATTGCATTTGGTAGACCTAGAAGGACATTATCAGGAACTCTGGGTGATTACGTATCAAAGTGAATGTCAATGCCTAAGACATCATATGCCGCATACCCCAAGGATCATCCATCAGCCCCACTCTGTCTACAGGAACCCCCTTGCAAACGTCATCAGATCCCACAGACTCAACATAGTCTGCTACGCAGACGACACTCAACTAATCCTCTCACTCACCGAGGACCCCTTCAGCGGCAAAACCAACTTCTGCAATGCCATGACCAACGTAGCCAAATGGGTGAGAGACAACTGCCATAAACTGAACTGCGATAAAACAAAAGTACTGATCTTCGGGAAGAACATCTCCGTATGGAACCACAGCTGATAGCCAGCAGAACTCGAACCAACACCCACACCGTCACACCATGCACGCAACCTTGGCATCATCCTAGATATCCAACTGACCATAAAATGACAAGTTGATGCAGTGTTCTCCTCCTGCTTCCACACCCTTCGCATGCTCTGCAGAATCTTCAGATGGATTCCAATCAACACCAGAAAGACCGTCACGCAAGCCCTCATCTCCGGGCGCCTTGACTACAGCAATGCTCTCTGCACCGGAACTTCCACCCAGCTCCACAGAAGACTCCAGACCATACAGAACAACTCAGCCAGGCTCATCCTGGACCTCCCCAAACTGACCCACATCACCCCCCAAATCAGAAACCTCCACTGGCTCCCCATGCAGAAGAGATGCCAGTTCAAGATCCTCATGCATAGATAGCTCGACACGATCAAGGACCATCCTACATCAACCATTGAATGAACTTGCACCTGCCCGCAACATACCTGTACTCTGCCTCACTCGCCCTTGCATACCCCCCGTATCCGTTGCAGCCGCAGCAGGGGCCACTCCTTCTCCTACATCGCCGCGAAGGCCTAGAACGACCTGCGCCTTCACCTTTGAACAGCACCCTCCCTGGCAGACTTCAGAAAGAAACTCAAGACACAGCACCCTCAGCGTCCAGATAGTGATACCCCTAGAGGTGACAGTGCTGCACTATACAAATGCTGATTGATTGAATGATTGACAATATTGCATCCCAATAACGTGTAAGCTTCAGACAATCCCAGAGCAGATGAAGCAATGTCCCCTGGATCCACAGACCATCCAACAATCCATGCTGTGCTTTGGGCTGCCCATATGCAATCTGGCAGGGATAAGGTACCAATAGGTAACAGTTTTAGTGCCAGTCTCAATTCTGGCAGTGTTCCGAGCTGTATGTCATGCCCTATAATAGATCTCATCCCACTCTTTAGACGACAATGTCCTCCACAATTCAAGCTCCCATCTCCTCTGCCCGAGGACTTGTGTACCGGAGCGGCTGGCTAGAGGATAGTGTAGAGTTCAGTTATCAAGTGACTGCCAGTACTCTTGGTCACCAGCCACCTCTCAAAAGGTGTAAGTGGGTGCTGCGCTCCCGGTCACACAGTTGGATGGGTGAGCGAATGGCATATCTGTAAATAGTGCAACTTCTCCTATTCCGGCAATGCAAAGTCATCTTGAAGTTGCTCAAAAGAGAGAAGTCCCCTGTCATCAAAACAATGACCTATAGACCAACAGCCCCCGATAGCCATGAGAAGAAACTGGCTTGGTCTAACCCCGATGTAAAATCGGTGTTGCTCAAGATGGGGGTCAGCGGGGAAGGAAACAACATCAACACTTTCCACATAGCCACCCGATCCCACACCTTCAGAGAAACCCTAGTGATAGGTTAAGATTATAGGCCCCACACCCTCTGCGATTTATGAAAGAAAAGAATTTTCCATGGATGTTCACCTGCCACTGCTCTATCCATGAAGTGCCAACGCTTCTCATATTCATCCCGGCTCCATTCGACTAGGAAGCGAAGTTGTGTGGCCTGGTAATAATGCAAGAAATTTGGACCTCTAGCCCCCCTGCCGGGTCGAACGGTAGCTTTATTCTCGACTCACACGGGGTCTCCTGGGCCAAACAAATTTGTTCAGGTCCCCTTGTAGTGTCTGAAACACACCCACTGGAGGGGAAAGCGGAAGGGTATGAAAATGGAAGAGAGTCTGCAGGAGAATGGTCATTTTTAATGCACCACTCGAGCCAACCAGGAAAGACGATAGATGAGCTAAGTCTCTCTGGACCATCTGAAGCAAGTTCTGGTAATTGATGGTCACCTTCGCAAGCACTGTGGGGGCCAACTGCTCTCCCAAGTAAGGGATTGAGGTAGATGACCATTGGAGTGTGTATTTGGTGGTTAATGAAGCCTGCATTGCCAGCGATACAGAAGGATTCAGGGTCTGCGATTTCTGTAAATTAACATGAAAGCCTGCCGCTTTCCTGGAGTCCTCCAGGTTTCTCAAGAGGGCCGGGAGGGCTCTCAGAGGGTCTTCGAGCACAAGTATCACTGGAGTAAGCTTAGAACAACAACTGCATGACCTGGAGAACAAATACAAAAGTACCTCCTCAACCAAGACTTGGCACAGAGGACATCCTAGATTTTCAGCTTTATAAATATTTACATAAGGTCAAAGCACCATCATCATGTGTACAATTTGATTATGGAATGCAGCATAATATTTGTTACTTTCCTGTGTATTCTAAATCTTAAATTACCTTTTTTGCTGTTGCTCCTTGATCAATTGTACATTTCTGTAAATACACACTATCTCACTTTTTTCACCACTTCACTGTGTGATCACCTATGAGCACATACTAATTGATTGTACATGAGAAATGTATATTCAAATATCCCTGTGGATAAAACTCTTCCAGTTGCCCAGTAATGGCTGTTGACTTCTGCTTTTCATGCTATGTTTACTGAGATTTGAATAATTGTCTTGCCCATCAAATATGAGCCATTGAATTTGTAGATAATATGTTTACCCAATGTTCATATATGGCTTTATGGTTGTTCTTATATTTCTATAACTATTTTTCATCAAAGAGAAACGTGCCCTCTTTAGAACTAAACAGAAATACCATGCCTTCAGAAATAAAACTGGTAAGCAGCTTGCAACTCAGTTGAAAACAAAAATTGTTAAAGAGAGGAGATGAGAAATAAAAAGTGGCACACAGTGGGCCTTTGTTGAGAACAGAATTATGGCAGATGCCTTTTGTTCTTTCTAAAAAAATTGCATGATGAAGGACCAGTGGCAACCACTGACAAAGAGACTTATTTGAATGCACATCTAGCCCAGAGAACCCGCAATGACCAATCGGACTCTCTTGATAGCCTGATCAGCTTAGAAAAGGTGATTAGAAGCATTAATAGACTAAAATGGACACATCTCTGGGCATATATGTCTATACTGCCATCTACTATGACATTAGTGCAACTTTCAATTAACCCTGGGCGTAGTTGGCGTAGTAGCGCTACGCGAAGTACACTTTGAACTACACAAATTGCGTAGTGCATAGCTGTGTGCTTGTCTGCACTGTGCAATAATTGCCAATGGCATCTTGCACAGTGCAAGTTAAGATAAAATAAGTATCTCTGTATTTATATGCTAAAATGCATATAGTAAATTAACAAGCAGTGAGAGAGGTGATGATTTTGGGATCCTCAGCTAACCTAGGAGAGAACCAAGCAGATGCCTTGAAAACAAAAAGCACATCTTGTTGAACGATTCGGTGGTGGTCCCATCTTCTTAGGACCACTTCAAGCACAGTTATTGGCAAAATACAATCCCAACCAAAGTCCTGCAAAGCATTATGGGACTGAGAGTAGCAGTGGTCAGTGAATATTATAGTATCCAATATCAAAATAATTCTACAAAGAGCTGCAGTTCAACTAGTCGTTACTAGATGTCTCTCACGAGTCAATGCAAAGCATTGAAATTATTATTACATCAAGCTGCAGTTCCACTAGTCGCTATTAGACGTCTCACAAGTCAAATGCAAAAGCTTCATGAAAGGGTTTCAATGCTTTTGCATTTGACTCGTGAGGGACATCTAGTAACGACTAGTGGAACTGCAGCTTGATGTATTAATAATTTCAATGCTTTTGCATTTGACTCGTGAGGGACATCTAGTAACGATTAGTTGAACTGCAGCTCTTTGTAGAATTATTTTGATATTGGACACTATAATATTCACTGCCCACTGCTAATCTCGTCCCATAATGCTTTGCAGGGCCTTTGGTTGGGATTGTATTTTTGCCCATAACTGTGCTTGGGGTGGTCCTAGGAGGAAGGGACCACCACTGAATCGTTCAGCATGATATGCTTTTTGTGTTCAAGGCATCTGCTTGGTCCTCCCCCTAGGTTATGGGGGACCCCAAAATCATCACCTCTCTCATTGCTTGATATTTTCATTATCAAAGTTCACTTTTGTGAATTGGTTATATGCTTTTTAGCATAGAAAATTGATTTATCAAAGTATTTGTATGTGTTTATTATACTGCTGCTACGCTATGTGAATTAGCACAGTTTTTCACTCTGCTATATGCAAATTGCGTAGCAGCACAAACTTTGCATGCTCCGTGAACGTAGCGAAGTATTATGCCCAGGGTTGCTTTCAATTAGTTTGTTGGCACGGGCACCTTGGCTGCCTTCATGTTTAGATGCAGCAGTGACAGTTATTCCTAAGCCTAGAAAAGACAGAGAGATTCACACAGACCCACATTCATTTTTTTTTGTTTAAATTTCTTTATTCACATATTTTTGTAAAAGTTACACACAGTGTTAACACATATGTAGCCATGAGTTAAGTTAAGAGCAAGAGACATATGTCCGAGGCAACAACATGGCAAGAGTGTAGGTGTGAGGTCCTACCCGTTTGTTATGGATTGAGGTCGCGACCGTGGAATGGCAGCCGGGACCGATTAAAGGCTTGTGCGTAGTGACGGGACAATATTATGAGTGTTGATAACCTCGAACCGGCTCAGATGTGCATGAGAAAACGGTTTGGGGGTATAACTGGGGTCGCGGAGTCTCCGAGTGTGTCAAGTTATGTGCCCAAGCTATTCACTGTGCAGTTCCGTCTGCCGTTAGTGTGCTGATTGTTGGCCCTTCACCCAGATGAGGAGCCCATGTATTGATGTGTGATGGAAATGAAAGTGCAGGGGGAGTGTGAGAGGGCCTTTTCATTGGGGACATTAGTGGTTGTTAGTTTCAGGTTGCATGTCTGATGCAGGAGAGCGGGGTGTCTGGCTGGGGTTTTGTAAGTCTCTGAGCATGGCATCCCAGGCTGTTGCGAGTGGGATCTGGCAGAGGCCTAGTGCATTTTCCCGGCGCAATGCCACACTTTCTGCTTGTTCCCAGTTGAGGAAAGAACTGTGCCAGGCTCCCCGGGGGGAGTGAGGGGGGGAGGATCCGTGTGCTTCCAACGCCTGGTGATCAGGTTCTTGGCAGTAATCAGACCTAGGTCGATGAAGCGTGACAATGCTTTGTTCTGTTTGGATCTATGATACAGACCTAAGATGCAGGTTTCCCATGTATTTATCACCGTGTGCTCAGTGCATTTTGTGATCTGGGTGGTGACAGTGTGCCAGTAAGTGACCAGTGCGGGGCAGTCCCATAGCATTTGTAACAGGCTAGAGTTCACCAGGAGGCATTGAGGACATTTAGCGTCTGCGCGATGGAAGTATCTGTTAATATTTTCCGTGTCAGGTATGCCCTCGGTATGATGTAGAATTGTTTGAGGCACAATCATTCATTTCTGGGTATGTGAACTGGACCCTTTAGTATAGCCTCCCATGTCTGTCAGTACTGGGGTTTTGCAAGTCAGTGTCCCAGTGGTGTCTGAGTGAATGTAGCCGGTGTGCCGTCTGCATGCGCTGTGAGTCAGCGAACCATTTGATTAGCCTTCTCCCTGTTCCCATAGTGTATATATATTGTATGGTATGGTGTATTGCCACTCTCTCAATTCTGCTATTAGAGGGCCGTGAAGCAGGAACTGCCAGTGGGGGAGTCCTTCCTCCTTTGCTAGTGTCAGGAAAGGGGTCAACTGTCCATCCCTATATAGGTCTCCCAGTGTTTGTATCCCTGCTGCTTCCCACGTGGAGAGGTCCGTACTGGCAACAAAAGTTTGACCTCTCAGGGTGCCCACCAGCAGGAGGGCAGGTGCATATAGAGTGTGGTGTTTGGTGAGAAATAAGGTGCGCTTGAAGCATCTGTGGGCCACTGCTCACATTAGTTGCTTCGGGGGTTTGTCCCGACTTCCCGGATGGAAGAGCCTCAGAATAGATGAATTTGACCAGGCCTGATTCCGCGTGGCCATGTCTTCAACGTGTTGGCCGCCCATCAATCAGGCGATCCAATGGAGTTGTGCTGCCAGATAGTAGTGTTCCATGTGGGGTACTGTGAGACCCCCTTGGCCTACAGGGAGGTACAGTTATGATAGCGAAACCCGGCAGCGTGAGCCAATCAAGATGAACTCGCACATCACGGTCTTGAGAGAGTGAAACGTTGGCGGGTGAAAGTACAGTAGCAGATTCACAAAGGAGTATAGCAGTCTGGGCAGTTCCACCATTTTTAGTAGGACGATGCGGCCCATGACGGCCAACGGCAGAGTGGGCCAGAATGACATCTACGAGTGCGTGGCAGTTATTGTGCGTGTGATATTACCGTCTAGTAGGTCGTCGGGACAGTGATACATCCTGATACCGAGATAGCGGAAACTAACTTGTTGTCAGTGTATTTGCTGACCGGTGATAGATAGCCCTGGATCTGCTGCAGTGGGGTTGAAGGGGTATAGGCACGATTTGGCCCATTTAACTCTCACACAGACCCACATTCATTATCAATCTGGATACTGAGCTACTGACATCACAACCATGCAACGCCAGCCCTAATGACGCATCTGTTTGACCTGGACTAATTGGGCTTTATCTCAGGAAGACTATATGCCAACAAAACATAGACATTACATATTGTTGAAACCACACAAGAACATGGTGATACGTCTTGCTGCTCTTGTTCAATGCCAAGAAGGCGTTTGACATGGTAGGTTGGACGTACATGACTCAAGTAATACAAGCTGTAAGCTTCATTCCACTCTTCATTGAACAGCTTCTTGCTAACTTTGAAGCACAAAAGCACACATCACGGTTAATGGCATAAGTTCACCACATATTAGAAATGGAACAGGTCAAGGCTGCTTCCTTTTGACCCTTCTCTGTCCTCTCACACGTGAACCATTCACAAACTGCATCTGTCACGAAGTAGACATTAAAGAAGTAAAGAATGTCGTCAAATTGATTATGTTAGCAGGCAACATTATTGTGTCTGTAACAGATCCACTGCCCAAATGCCCCATCTATTAACAGAGCTCGACTGCTTTCAAGTGATATCTGGCTTTAAGATCAATTATACCAAAAGTGGAGCATTATTGTTTCAAAGCTGTTCCCAATGATTGGGCATCGAAGGCCATGATGTACTTGGCTACTCAGATAGCACCTTCCTTCTAAATTAATTTTAAGAAATAGGAGGCTCTGCCTTCACAAATGTCTTATGAACCACTTTTTATAGCGGTGAAGGGTGGCCACTGTTAAGATGACGGCCATTCCTAAAGTACTCAACTTATTTTATATATGAGCAGGTCGTGCTTTCTGCTATTTTTAATCAAAATGTTTAATTCCACTATCAAAAATTTATTTGAAGTAGGAAACCCCCAAGAATAGCAAGTAGTTTTTTTTTTTATCTCCCAGTGTCTCAGGGGGGACTAGTAATACCAAATCTATTTTCCTACTTTCATGCCACTCAACTGCGCTTTCTGGTCAAGTGGGAGAAGATCAAAACAGAAAAGCCATAGTGCTTCATCAGCACTTTGATTGCAGGAGTCCCTCTCTTGGTAGTTCCATGCCTACAAAAAGCACAGAGTGGCTGGGGTCTGTACTCTAGCACTAATGAGCATTGCCCTGGCAATATAGGACAAGCTGGGCTCTCACGTGGCATTCATGTCCCATCCTCCTTCGTTTGCTCCCGTAGGCAATAACCCAGGCTTCACTCCAGTACTTGACAAGTGCACGCTCAGAGCTGCTGGAAATACCCATTTTTAAAAAACATTTTTTTAACAGAGTTTTATATTAGGGGCGGGCAGAGAACTCTGCTCCGCCTGCGGAGTGTGCAAAGATTTGCCTACTCCGCGCTCAGCTGAGAACGCGGAGTATAGGGACTGGGGGGCTCCCGCATCCCAGGGCCCGCCGGATTGAGCTCAAGCCCCGGGCCCGGTCCCAGCTTCCGAACCCTAGGCCAGGCATGGGAGAGCCTCCCCGGGCCCCGATGGACCCTCTGTCCCCAGCGCCCAAACCCTCAGCTGGCTTGCAGGACGGGGGGCTCCCACACCCCAGGGCCCACCGGACGGAGCTCAAGCCCCGGGCCCGGTCCCAGTCCCAGCTTCCGAACCCTAGGCCAGGCAGGGGAGAGCCTCCCCAGGCCCCAATGGACCCCCGGACCCTCGGCTGGCTTGCAGGACAGGGAGGCTCCCGCACCCCGCCGGACAGAGCTCAAACCGCCGGGCCCGGTCCCAGCTTCTGAACCCTAGCCAGGCCAGGTAGAGCCTCCCCGGGCCCCAGTGGAACCACCGTCCCCAGCGCCAGGACCCTTGGCTGGCTTGCAGGACGGGGGGCTCCCGCACCGTAGGGCCCACCGGACGGAGCTCAAGCCCCGGGCCCGGTGCCTGCTACC